>CM029561.1:28458134-29058134 GCA_017309665.1 Coelopa frigida
TACACTATCTCAACATTTTTTTCACTTTTTAATTATAATAATTTTTTCAGATGTTTGAGCAATTCTAATTGTAATATTATTGCACACGTTTTATCACATGTCATTGTAGTTTCTCATCAGTATTTTATTATTTTTATACCCTACACCCTGTGGGTAAGGGTATATTCATTTTGTCCTTCCGTTTGTAACGCATTAAAGGAGAGGTCGTAGGTATGGAAAAGAATATATATTTTTGATCAGCGTCACCTCCTGAATCGATTTAGCTATGTCCGTCTGTCTGTCTGTCCGTCTGTCTGTCTGTGTGTCTGTGTGTCAGTCTGTGGAAATAGATTTTCTGAAGAAACGGTAAGAGATACTGACTTGAAATTTTGGATTTAGTGCTTTTA
This sequence comes from Coelopa frigida, assembly GCA_017309665.1. Taxonomy (NCBI): domain Eukaryota; kingdom Metazoa; phylum Arthropoda; class Insecta; order Diptera; family Coelopidae; genus Coelopa; species Coelopa frigida. Next base: position 28,458,521 of record CM029561.1, read on the forward strand.
TATTAATAAGCTACTTGTATGTAAAAATGGGCGAAATTAGACGACGGACACGCCCACCTCCCATATAAAGCAATAGGTTTATATGGCATATCTGGTGAACTATGGTATATATCGGGATGAAATTTTGTGTGTGATCATGTATCACCGATACAAGCTTACATGCAAAAAATGGAAAAGACCGTCCATCGGACACGCCCACCTCCCATATAAAGCAAAAAGTTTATATAGTATATATACCATAGTGAACTATGGTATATATCGAGATGAAATTTTGTGTGTGATCATGTACCACCGATACGAGATAACATGCGAAAAATAGAAAACATCGCCCAATGGACACGCCTACCTCCCATATAAAGCAAAAGGTTTATATGGTATATCTGGTGAACTTTGATATATATCGAGATGAAATTTTGTGTGTGATACTACACGAGTTTACAAGACAAAAATGGAAAACATCGCCCATCGGACACGCCCACCTACTATATAAAGCAAAAGTTCAATATGGGATATATGGTGATCTATTTCATATTTCGAGACAAGCTACAAATCAGCTCAAAAGCTACAACTCAATTTGGATATATAGTAAACCATATAGACAGTTATTAGATTAAATATTGCTACTAAGAGTGCCTATGAATCAAATGGAAAAGATCTCTTATATGACACGAGCACCTTCCATACAAAATCGTAGAACTACAAGAAATCCTACTACTTTATTGATGTTATTTGCTGATGAAAGTGTGTGAGTGAATACAAGAAGAAAGAGACCACATCCAACTGAACCTCAATGGACGCCCATAGAATAACTGATGAGATCCTTTCAATATAAACGTAATGAGCAGGTGACGATTGAGAGAATAAAATTTCCAATTGTACCTGCTGAAGGGATCACAATCCACAAAAGTCAGGGAGCTACATATTTCCAAATGGGTGTTAATCTTCGAAGTGGAATCAGTCGCGCGGCACTATATGTTTTGTTGGAATATTCAACCCTCCCAAGTCTTTTGTTGAATCAGATTTGTCCCCATTGAAATCAATATCTAAAATCAGAAAGCAACTAAAGGCACATTATGATTTTATGGCACACAAAAAATCATCGATTCAATTATTCTTCCATAAATTGCAGAGCTTTAATGCGCAGTTCCAAGATTTACCAATGGCACAATGCTTCAAACATCAGAACTACTTCGTTTTGTGGAAACATGGGCCCTTTCAAAAGAAAACTATAATATTCCTACTCACTCTTATCATTATAGTATTAGCTAGTTCTAAAGACAATCGCCGCAAAAAGGGTAAAATGTTTTTTGCAAAACGAATATAGCTTCAAATATATAATTTCTCTTTAAAAGAGACCACAGTGTGAAAATCGCACGATGGAGTTAATAGCATTGAAGTGTAATGACGCATTTTCACTAATTATTGATAGAAATTCACTGTTTTTCCTTTAATAAAGGTTGTATGCAAGGTGTAGGGTATGTAAACTTCGGCCTGGCCGAGTTAACGGTTTTTGCCTGGGTGCGCTAGTTCATTGTTAATTTTTTCCATTTTATTCAGAATTATTACCATTTTTCCTTGTATTTATTTTTCGCTATTAAAATAATTTCATTTTTGTTGAACATTTTTGAACTTTATTTTGAATATATAAAATGTATAGACAGGCTTTTTTAATCGATATTGTTATGATTTTAATTGTTCCTCGTTGTTCATTAATTTTCTCATCTCTACAATTATTTTCTCCTTGTATCCCCACTCCATCAATGCCTTCGTGGGTCACGTCCTCGTCCTCACCGTCACTTATATCGATTCACAAACTCAAACAAGTGCTTCGGGCTCGACTTATTTCTTCGCAAATGGGTTTCGAACCGCCTTCCGGGATGTGAAGAACTCAGAAAAAAACAACAACTTTACTAATGACAAACCAAGTACAACAAAACCAGGGACACCAACATCACCTCAACAACAGCTTTTCCTTAATGAATTTTTCAAGGACTCGACCCAGGATGATCGCGCTCACCAACAACTCCTGGCCAACAACGGAGAGAAAAGGGACAACAACAGCAGCAATAACGACGACGACAACCAAGCCGATGACGACAATGACGATGACAACAAGGATGAGAACGGCGACGACTACGATAAGGACGACAACTTACGTTCAATTAATTTCCGCTCTCGCTGCGAAATCCGAGGACAACCGGCGTTTAAGAAACGATGCATCTCACTTCTCTCTCATCGCCAACCACACAGTCCTTGGCCTTTTCCCTCGCCCTTCCATGGTCGCACACAAGGACTCAAACACGTGCTCACATGAGCTCGGGGCGGACTCATTAAACACGATGCCAAAACAATTATTGCGGCAGCCAGCGGCGGTCTAGGCGACAGCAACAACAGTTAAAACAACAACAACAGTTAAGACAACAACAAAAATAAAAACATTAACAACGACCAATGTTGTGCATCCATATCCGAGGTGCAAACCGCTAAAGCACAAGCGAACCGAACAAGGAAGAAGGAAAGACAACAAATCCCTTGAAAAAAGATTCATTTAAGGGCGACAAGAACAATGAACTACTATAGCAACAATATAAATAACAAGAATAGAAAACACAACGATGGAAATAACAAGTATACAAGGGACAAGTTTTCGTTTTTCAGCAAATACGCTAGCAAAAAATCAGAAAGAAATTTGAATGTTTACAACTTTTGATATATTAATAAAGTAAATAAAATGTTTTGTATATGTTGAAATTAATAACTTTTTTATATGATAAACTTGTTTTTTTAGGAAGATTAATCTTTTGTTAATTAATGTATTTCTGAAAAAATCTCTCTCTGTTATTTTAGGGGTGGGTTTTCGTACTCTCTGAAATAATTGTCAGAAAACAGCTTTCAATTGTTGCTGATGGTATTTCGATAACTTTTGGACATATTTAAGTTGGTCCATATCTATATTTAAAAAAAAACACAATAACAAGACTTTTGTATATTCCTTTCAAATTGATTGTTTGATAAAAATGGCCGTTTTTGAGTTGGAGTTCTATCTCTATACGTTAATGCAAGTAGGGTCTATATATTTGAATGAATAAAGAAAAAATTTTAAGAAAGTATGACATTATATACATACATTTTTTTCTAATTGAAATTAAAAAGCAGTCAAAATGACTTGCTTGGGCAATCTAGTGTTAATAATTATTTTCACTTGTAAATCGTTGTGAAAATTATAAATGAAGCACGCACTTACACATACATATACACGTATGTACTGTGAAATGAAACAGAGAGCGAGAGAGAGAAATAAGAGCACTGAGGGCATGTGAAGTGAATGGAAAGATATGAATTAAAAACTTAAAATTTCATTGAAGACAAAGGCGCTTGTGACAATGAATAAAGTTCCGCAAAATTACAACAAAGCAATAATAATATAATAATAAGTAATAAAAACACAAAATAAAAATAAAAAATACAACATATAGCTTTGACGGAACCTCAATGAACAACAACAAAAACAACGGCAATAATAGCAACAAACATGACGACGTTCATGAGCTTCGTTCATTCGCTCAGATACATCCAGACACATCCCAATAAGAGGATAGAGAAGAAGTCGAAACAAAAGGGTGCTGTAAATGGAACTCGATTTCGATCTCGAAAGTGCATTCGATTTGTATGCATTTTGTGGTTGTGTTTTCCATGCGTCGGTGGGCGATTATGAATGTGTATGTGTCTGTGAGTGCGTCGGTGAGTGTGTTGGCTTTTATTGTTGTTGTAGCCAGTTCCTTCATTGAAATTAGAAACCAAGTTTCGATGACCCTCATTCGCATCAATTTGAATTTTGCATCAAATCAAATTGAATGAAAAGATTATGTAAATATACAATTGAACTTGGTCTAATTGAAAATAATACGAAATGAATTAAAATAATAGAATAGAGAGAAAATTAAGGAGAGAGTAATCAACAGGAAAACGATATTACAATTTTCTTCCACATTTTTTAAATTATTTGCTCATCTATTTTGAAATTTTTTTATGCTCTCCCTTTCTACTTTACAAAATCCTAAAACCATTAGTAGTTTATCATTGCTCATTGCTGTACTCTTGTACTTGTAGTTGTTGTTATTATTCTTGTTGATGTCGGCCAAAAATTCGTTGACCCATTTCAGGTTTCGCTTTCAAACCCCTATATATTCTCAATTTCTGACTGCCTGAAAGCGCACAACATTATTTCGAATAAAATGCCCGCAAGTGAACAGGACAAATGATTGAAGAGATATTCGCAATATATTGGGTGAGTGAGAGAGAAAAAGATTAAAAGTAAAAAGAAAATCCGTGCCAAAAGAGAGAGAGAGAAAGTCAAACAAAGTAAAAGTGAAAGAAAACAAATTTTGATAAAATGTCCCCTAATTTTCTGGCAATTAAAAGAAGAAGTGACCGCATGCAAAAGGAAAATAACACAACAAGAGAGAGGGTCACAAGTCGCTAGATGGATGGAAGGCTATTGAAGGTGTGGGTAAAGGAATTGAAGCCGAAATTATTTTTTTATGTTATTTGTGTTGATCTTTTTCCTCTTATTGTTGTTATTTGTTGTTGTACTCGATTCATTTTATTAACAGCAATAAAAGTCAAATGTCACAGCAGATAGTTCAGCCTGCTGCAACTTTCGACGACAATTTCGACCAGCCCATCATTTATCGACCACGCCCTCTTTCATCACGCTCACGATCTGCTCCTCGAGCTCTCTCTCTCTCTGTCTCTTTTACTCCATTGCTCCCATTTTCATTCTCTCTAGATCGAATCCAAGCGACAGAATCAATTCGAAGAATAGTCCGAAGAGTTCTCGAAGAATTTATTACAAAATAAAATTTTCAATAACCATTTTGAACTCGAACAGATTTTATTCAGAGGGTTTGTGGACGAAGGGGAAGAAAGAAAAGGGGAAAAAGGAGATGGTGGCAGGAGGTGGCCCGAAGTTTTGAAACTTTCCTGACATAAAGTAATGAGCAGCCGGCAGTCAGGCTTTCTTCGTCGAAAGACCAGAAGTCAAGAGAAATTACCTTCAATCGTAAGGGAAGGAGGAGTGAAGGAAAAAATTAAAAAAGAAGGAAATTGATGTGAAAGAAAAATAGAGGAAAGAAGTACTGCTTGATGGTGAGAGGATAGGTTGATATAATGATGGTGATTGAACTAGAGGCGGATGCGAGAGTGCAGAACGTTGATTTGGAGGAAAGACGACGATGGTTGCAGGGAAGAAAAATGACGACAATGATGATGATGATGAAGACGAGAACAACGACTAGGACGAGGACATGGACGATGCTAAGGCAGACGTTGGTCAGGTCTGTAATGAACCAGGCTGATGTTGGAAACTAAACTTTGCGCATTATTGGAGTAATAAAAGTTTTCCTCGTGCCATGAGAACGATTGCAAGGATGGCCTGCAGCATGGCGAAGAGTTTGAGTGAACTTTGGAAATTGCAGTGATTCATCTCTCTTTCTCTTACATGTTCTATCTCTATTCCTTTGACCTATCTGTACCTATTCGAATATAAATCATTATTATTTCTTTAGGACCCGAAGATGATGCAGATTCTCATCCTCACGTTCCCTCATTTATCCTGTCGAAAGAAGGTGTGGTAAGCTTCTTCAATTAGCTAAATCCAAAGCACGCACACTCAAAATCACACACACAATCGTTTCTCATGTTTATCTCTCCTTCTTCACCTTTTTTCCACCTTCACCGTTGTCGTGTTTAGTCAATTACTGATCAGTGAAGCCCGTAAAAGCGAGGCGTCACCAAGCGGAACCCTTTTTCTTTGAGGTACCAACGAAGCAAGAGAGAGAGAGAGAGGGGTGAGAAGAGGATTAAAGAGATCGAGGTACCAGAGAAAGCAAAATAAATATTATAAATAGAAGAAGTCAAACCCAATGAAGAAAAACGCGAAACAAATCGCAAGACGTCGAAGCGACAGGATGTGGAAATCGCGCTGCAATCACAACAAGACGCTCACTCTCTCTTTCCTCTTCACTCTTCTCGGTCTCTTTCACTTTTCTTCATTCCCTCCACCCCCACCAACATCTGAGGTGGGCGTGTCTTCCGATGAGGCAACCCTTTGGAACTTCAAGCTGATCGAGCATGAAATTTCACTGGAAAATTAATGAAGCGAATAGTTTTATCGTGCGGAGAGACAGCGGCGATGGGAGCCAATTGGAGGTGGCCGGAAGGAGCAAAGAAGAGTAGGACGAGGAAATACGGAGAGTGCAGAAGAAGACGGCGACACACAGAAAGGGGTAAAGGAAAAACAGCTCTGGCTGCGATTTGCATCGTGGAAAAACATTTTCTTGACTTCCCGTCCATCTGACCCTCATCGTCTCCTACTTGTCTCCTCGTCTTCCGATTCTCATTGGGCTAGTTAAGACCGAAGATTTTCTCTCCTCATCTCTCTTCCGATTTTTCAGTCCGTCTCTCTCTTTCTATCCTTCTATTCTTACTCTCCTTCCCTTACCATTCACACTTTTGCCTGATTTACACCGCTTATTTTATTATTATAATTTTCCCCTCGGGATTTTCGATTTCATTCCTTTATTTATTATATTTTTTCCGAAATCGAAATCTAAAAGATACACTTTTAGCACAGTCATTGAATATCAATTCATTGAATTTATTTGAATTCTTGATCAATTGGAGGTTGAAATTAACATTTTTCTTCAATTAATTTACTAATATTTATTCTTTTTATTACCTAATATTGTTAAATATTTAATGAGATTTTAAAATATTTAATAATATAATTTTAAAATATAAATTTTATTTAAAAGTTGCTTATAATAATTGAATAGTCGTACATAAAGAATGAAATTCTCGGTATTCTGCAAGAAAACTAGAAATACAAGTTCGACAAGTAAATTGAAGTAAAAATTTAATACAAAATAAATGTAATTTGTATCTCAAAGTTCATGAAAAAATAAAAATAAAAATGTAATTGAAATGCAAATCGAAAACCTAAATTGACCAGAAAAACAAAAAAATATTATTTTAAAAAATCAAACGGTAATTATTTGAAATTCAAAATTAATTTTTACCTGCATTTTCCGTCTAAAATGGAAATAGATCGGGTTTGTCTATTCAATGATTTGAATTTTACACAATTTCACTGCAGTCAACTAACGATGAAGAGCCAGTGATGTTGTTCGTGGGTTGCAAAAGCAAATTATGTATGCATTTGAATGCAATCGCAATTATTTATCAGTTTTATTTTGAAATTAAATTTTCGTATTCGCATTTCTAATTGAAATTCCCATTTTAAATGGGATATTGATTTGGCATTTCGGTTACCTGACCGATCAAATAATATTTTCCAGAATAATTGCGAAATACTTTGCTACTCTCAATCGCATGACATACCCACGGGATTCGAAATGTTTTTTTGTTATTTTTATTCCTTTTTAGTTTTTGGATACTATTTTATTATTGCATTCACTTTTGTTCTTGCTTCTATTGCATTCCTGTTTTTATCAGTCTTTTTCTCCGGTTATCAGTTGCACAAATTGCGGCAATCCGTTTTCAGTGTGCGGTTCAATTGAATTGGTTAAATTAATCGACGTGTTTGTGATGTGTTTCCGGAAATGATCGGTGGTATTAGCGACTTCCGGTCGTTGATTTCGATGAGAACCTCAATGGAAAATAGAGTAGGTTGTTGAAATTTGGATTTATCGTTTGATTTCCTTGTTTGAGTGTTTTGTATTTTAGGTTTTTTTTTGCATTTCCTTTATGAATTAATTTGTTTCTCATGAGACATTCATTTTGTATCGAACTGTGATTTCGGTTAAGGCGTTGTAGACAGGTACGGTATTTCCACCTGTAAACTCTTTATCAACTTCTCCTCCTCATCGTTGTCGTTGTCGGCATCCAGTTGCCGCCCTCCCATCGCACGCCATCGAATCAATTGGTCGGGCTCGTTTTTAATGCATCAATGTTATGTGAGTTGCACCGAACCACATCCCTTTATGAACTGCACCCATGGTGCTCGTTGTAGAGCTCATGTTTATGCATACGATACCCGGATTAAGGTGAGTTGGCGAAGGGGGCGGAGATGGTGGGGTCTATAAAATGGTAACTACTGGGGATTGCAGCAGTTGTCACCATCGTCCATGAGGGCGTCCATTTTGAGTAATTTTTGTTTTTCACCTGTTGTTATCTTTTCATTTTAGTTGCTGTTATTGTTAACTATTTTCTGTCATTGTTTATTTATCGTTGTTGCTTTGTTGTTGTTGTTCACTAAATGTCTGTCTGTATATTTGTTGCCATCATTTGATTTTTGGAGTTATCGATATCCTTTATGGTGTTTTTCGGCTTTGAAGCTATTATTGTTAACGTTTTTCTAAAACCGACAGACGGATAAAGAGATAGACGGATTAGAAAATATGAACAGGATAGGGGAACATCAGGATATTCGTAATACTGGTCTCTCATGTCATTCCTATTGTTTTCGCCCCTGTTATTACTGTTGTTATCTCTGATGGTGTTGTTATTATCACTCTTCTTGTTGTTTTTCTTCCCACCATAGTTATTGCCATTTATGATAGCTAAAATATTGGCAATTGAAGTGTAACAATGGCAAGAAGAGCAAGAAGAAAATATATGAAAATGTGCCAATGTATATCAGTATATGTATTTCTATGTGTGTATTATTCTCATTCAGAAAAGTGAATATTAAACAAAAGTGAGATGGAGACATCAAGAAGGAGAGAAAGATGGAGCAATAGCGGAGTAATAGAAGAGTGTGATAAAAAGTGAATGAGAAGGCGTTGGAAAATATTTACGCAAAGATTTTAATTGCATTTTTTGTGCGTTTCAATTTCATAATGAAACTTCGTGCTTTATTGGTTTTTTGTTCTCCTTTTCTTCATTTCAATTTTTTTTTTTCTTTTTTGATTAGCTCTTGCTTTGACCTTAAAATTCCTTCTTAAATTTGGTTTTTGGTTTTTTTCTCCGAATTTTTCTCGACCATATGCAATAGCAATTAACTCCATGAGGCAACTAGTTAGTCATTAGTCATTATCACGTGCCAGGCTTCACAAAAACCAAGGCAAAATGAAATACATTCGAAATGCTCATAAATATTTGGGATTTTTAAATAGTTTTATTAAATTAAACAACAAATTATTAAAAAAACAAATTTATTAGAACAACGAAAATTGAAGAAAACAAATGATAAAACAAATTTTTAAAAACAGCACTAATTTTAACAACAACTGCGAACAATTATGTAATTTAATATTTAATTTGGCGAAAGATTTTACGAATAAATTGTGGTTGTTGGTGTAATTGCTGCGAAGAAAGTCAAAAGTTCACTTCATAAATATCTCCTTCTCCTTTATCACGACCCATCACAGAAAAGATAATGTCGACCGAGAAGGCAAACAAAATGGCGTCTAATGAAAGTAACAAAAATTTAACCCTCGTTACCAATGTAGACTCTTTCTTTCCCCTCTTCGCTTATCACTCTACCTACATCCCCCTTTCTTCTTTCAAGCCCGAAAGTCCTTGGACAAAAATGATTTAATAATCGTTGTTCAACGAGGGATCTCTTCAGCCGCCCTCTACTTTCTTGGCTCCCTCTTTACTTCTTCCGTAATTCTTCACAATCGACCGACTGGAGAAATTAAACCCACAGGTGGAGAGAGTTTAATGAAGGGGTACCGTCATGGGCGGTCGTTCAACAGCTGCGCGGCTGGAGGACAGCAGACGTATTGCGTTCGCGTTCAATTAGTAATTCTTAGGAATTCATTAAAGGTTAATCACCATTTCATTTCCATCATCTCTTCCTTCTGGTTCTCTTTCTTAGTCTTATCCTTCTTCTCGTTATTCGACTTTTCCTTCTTTTCTTTCGTCATCCAAATTTCTCTCGTATTTCGTTTGTAAGATGTGAAATTTTTCGTTTTATTTTTCTCAATCTTGTTTCATCCTTATCCCTTTTTATTTTTAACCTTTTCCTACAACGTCATCTGACTCTTGTTTTTGTGATTCCTGGTATTTTTTATTGTTGTAGTCCTTCAGTTCTTAACAAAAGTCCACAAAACGTAGCTTTTCCGATTTTTTCTTTTTTTACTTCTATTTCTTCTTCTCTCTATCGTTTTCATTCTCTTTTGCTTCAACCCTTCCGTTCTCATTGTTTATTCTGATTTCTATTTGTAGTTGTGATTTTTGAGTGTCTTGTTGTCTTTTTTTGCATCTGTTGTTGTTGTTCCGGCTTCAATTTTTGTTGTCCTGTCTTAATTGTGGTTGTCGGTGTGATGTTCCCACTGATGATAGAGTCCGCGGTTTAATTAAATAAGTTTTCAGATGATTCCTGTGTGAATAAATATCAAAAGGACGAAGGGACGTTAACGAAAACGCTGTCGAAAGGATTGGAAATATGAATTTTTTTGTTTTTGACAAAGTCACGTAATGGTCTAGTGTTGTTATGTTATTAATTGTTGTCTGAGTTGTTGTTTTATTAAGAGCAGTTTTATTATTAATTTTTGTTGTTTTATTTTGTTATTTTATTAATATTTTGTTTCTCTTGTTGTTCTTGGTTTATTAATTGCTGTTGGAATCACTTATTGGAAAAACTTTTGCTATTATTTAATAGGTCCGGTCCTTGTAGATTTTCTCCTGAATTTCAAAGGGAGGGCGATGTTATCCATTTTTGTCTTTTAAACTCGTATCAGTGGAACATGATCACACACAAAATTTCATCTCGATATATACCATAGTTCACCAGATATCCCATATAAACCTTTTGCTTTATATGGGAGGTGGGCGTGTCCGATGGGCGATGTTTTCCATTTTTGTCTTTTAAACTCGTATCAGTGGAACATGATCACACACAAAATTTCATCTCGATATATACCATAGTTCACCAGATATCCCATATAAACCTTTTTCTTTATATGGGAGGTGGGCGTGTCCGTTGACCGATTACGCCCATTTTTACATGCAAGTAGCTTATTAATATAGAAATACTAAATCCAATTTCAAGTCAGTATCTCTTACCGTTTCTTCACAAAATCTATTTCCACAGACAGACACACAGACACACAGACAGACAGACAGACAGACGGACATAGCTAAATCGATTCAGGAGGTGACGCTGATCAAGAATATATATACTTTTCCATACCTACGACCTCTCCTTTAATGCGTTACAAACGGAAGGACAAAATGAATATACCCTTACCCACAGGGTGTAGGGTATAAAAAATTAATTATAATCGATTTAGGGGATTCAGTGATGTTGATGTTGTAGTTGTTGTGGTCATTGTTTTTGTAGTGGATATTGTTGTTCGTATTTTTGTTGTAGTTGATGTTGATATTGTTAATGATTTGTTGTTACTACAGCCATTTTGACGAAAGTCATCGCCACCTCCTTCTCATTAACCTTCAGCTCGATGCCGTGGTGATTTATTGGAGTTTCCTACGATGACTTTTGCTTTTGTGATACTCGATCAATCTGACATCACCATCGATGATCAAGAATAGTATTTCACAGTTTACGAAATTTAAATTCAAAAACAGAGAAAAAAACTGTTACAATAGGAAAAAAGCTCACACCTCGGTCTCACCGAGCGGAATCGGAAGTAATCTACCGACAATAAAACGTTCCTCAAATCTTCCTCTGGCCATACCAGGCGAACGCACGTCCTGTCGTAGACGATGATGGCGGGGTTGCTCTGCGCAATGCCAAAAATGCAACAAAGTGAAGCGAACAGAAGCCATGCGAATCAAATCTGGAGAAGAAGGATGGAAAAGAAAGGAAGCAAAGAGAATGAGCGGAGGGGGGAAGATGAAAAGGAAGAGAGAAAAGAAGAGGAAGGACGGGAAGGAATAGGGAGGGCTGAAATGGGGAGGAAAACCTGCATGTCTTCACCTCGTGTCTGCAATTTGACTCTACGTGACATCGGAAGCGGCGACGCACAGTGGGGTATTTGACCCTAAAAATGGAGATCAAATAACCTGGCTATCGGAGGGGTCCCTTATTATTTTTTTCAGTTAGACTGACCCCAAATAAGTAAAAAACAACAATAATTTTACTTAATACTTTTAATAATTTTAATTAATACTTCCAATAACTTTAAGTCCATGTATTCATCAAAAACAGCTCATTTTTAATACTATTTAAAAAAAAAAATTAAAAATATTTAACAACAACTTTTTTTAAATTGTTTTTTTCGAAAACGTAGAAATGCCTGAAGTTAAAGGATCCATTATGACTTTGTAATGAAACTGTGATATTTTATATAAATTATTATTTTGAATTTCGGAAATTGTACGTCTTTTTGCTACGAGCGATTCAAATCAAAAAATGTGTAAGTTTGACAGCTCATAACTTTGACACTAATATAGTAAGACGCCTAATATTTTGGCTAGTGTTGCATAATTTTGTTATCTTTGATCTGACATTTCCAGAAAATGCGTACCTTAAAATTTTTTTTTTTAATTAAGACCCGAAAATCGGGTTGAATACCCCACTGTGCGACGTCAGCAGTGCGACCAGGGCTGGAGTTAAATCTGGAAGCACAGTGGAACAATGCTAATGTGAAGAAAATATAAATATTTGGTGTTGCTAAAGTAAATGGTTGGTAATATTTGCAAGTAAAAAAAACATTAGATATAATAAAACATGTTGTATGTAGGTTAATTTAATAAATACAAATAAAATTTAAAAAATTTTTGTTTTTAAAAATGTATTTTCTATACATAAATATTTCTTTGAAATCCTTCTTATTTGCAAGCGCATTTTCCACAAAGCAACAAAAAGAGAAAAATCGCAAAACTTGCAAACATTTCTACCCCACCCAATAGGCGAAGGGAGGGCTGAGTGAGGGTCGATGTGTCCGCCATCGATCCCCGACAGGTGGCAACCATGCTCTTCTCTCAAAGCTACATCCTTCGAGTTGAGCTCTGGCAGCGAGCAAATGGCATCCTTAAGCCAGACTCACCACCAACGAAGACTATAATCAAGAAGGCGGTGTGGCATCGTGCGCTCCCCGAGTCTGAGCACGGTTCAGTTGATAAATGGTTGGAGCTCGGAGCAAAGGTGATTACGCTCGTCTCGTGATTACTCGTCCCTGATCTTTATTGATTATTTTTCCTTTTTAACCTACTTTTATTTTTTTGTTATTTCTTTTATTTTTGTTGTTTCTGATGATGTTTTTCCTCTCTAATTCCTCTTTCGGCTACCTTTTCTGGGTTTTAGAAATTGAAAACCATGAAACGTTTAGAGCAATCGGCTTAAAGCCGACGTCATCTCTTTTTATACCCTACACCCTGTGGGTAAGGGTATATTCACTTTGTTCTTCTGTTTGTAACACAGACGGACGACAGACAGACGACCATGGCTAAATCGACTCAGGAGGATACGCTGATAAAGAATATATATACTTTTTCATACCTACACCCCTATTTCTATAACAAATACAATATCTACAACAAAAAGACTGACATCAACAATAACGAATAACAATAACAAAATCAGAATACAATTAAGCATCTGCAAACAAAATATTTCAGTTCTTTCTGATTTGAATACAACACAACTCTGTTTAAAAATTCACCGCAATCCCTCTTATCTCCTATATATACTATATACTAAATCCCTCTCTCGGTTTGATCTTTCTCACTCATCCCTTTCCTATTACTTCAGCCCAACGTAAATATTTGTATACAAAAGAACGAATTTTCCAGTCCCACGCCCATACTAAAGAAAACGGAACAATAACTCATATGTGAGTGATACAGAGTGAGAGAGAGAGAGTAAGAAGTGGACTCACATACGATGCTCGCACAAATCAATGGAAACAGTAAGCAGCTGCAGCCGGAGACGGAAACGTGGTAGTTTTTGTTCGGATTCACCTCGGCGAATTCTAATCATACCGTTCTCTGCGGGACGGACGCGGCATTAGAGCAGAAAACGTTGGATATGAAATATACTTTTATTATTTATGTGCGGTAACACAAACAAGTCAACAAAAGCAACAACGCCCAGAAGAAGAAAACCACAGAAACAAACATCGACCGGTAGCAGGCGTCACGCTATTTCCGCTGTGTCGTCGTAACTCGTCGTGGCCGGATGCAGACATTTTCGCTTATGTTACGTTATAACGTTATTAGGCAGGTTCTGACGTGAGTGTTTTGTTAGTTGGGCGGATGGAATGTGAGAGGAAATAGAGCTGGAGCCAATACGTAAGCAGATGGACATTTCATCGACTGTTTATTTATTGCTCCTACTGTTTTCTCTCAATATGCACCAGATCATCGCTTCCCCCAATGAAAAATAATTTTTCCAAACTTCGGTACATTTTCGTTTCCACTTTCAATTTTACACGTATTTCATGAACGACGTAATATTTTTCAACTCCATTTCATTACGTAGTTCCACGTAGCAGTAAACAAATTAATTCAATTGGAAGCATTCCAATTAAAATCGATTTCGACAAGATAAAAGACAATGCAAATAACGTGTCCTAGTATTGAAACGAATGAAGACTAAAAAAATATGTTCTGTAAATTTAATTAAACATCGTTTTTTCATTGCTTTAAATTGCATTCTATTGAGTTATTTTTGATGAAATATTTAAATAGTTTCAGTTTATTATATATGTAGGAAAGGGCATTAAATCCGACGCGAAGGCAACCCGGACTGGACGATAATATTAACAATCATTTATTTAATTTTAATGCTTTAGTTGTGTCGTGAATAATTTCGAATATCGCATGTTTTGAGCCACAAATTTCGTGAATATTTAATATTTTGCTGCTTAGATATTTTCCCTTTATGGTTTAAATACTGAGAACAAAAAAAATAAATAACTACCAAATAAATCAATAACACATTAAATTTTAATTTGGAACTTCCGTGAATCCAATGGGTCGCACTGACCAAAGGCAATTTTACAACGGTAACATCAACATGCCACGTAAAATTTTATACGAGTGTTAACGTTAGTGGGTCGCAAAATATCTTCATAGTCTATTTCATTTGTGCAATTTATTGTTCACTTCGTTAATATTTAATTGTGCTTCTGCTTGGCTTTTAAGCAGCAATCACTGAACTTATATGCATTAGCGTGAATGTGTGGTTTGTTATGTCGCTTAAATAACGATTACCGTGAATTAGGGTGTGGCGAACTAGAAGCAGTTTTGGGACTTGCACAGTAAATGAATAAAGATTCATCATTTTGTTTTTTTTTTTTTTTTGTCAAAAACATAAAGCAACTTTTTTTCTCAAAATAAGATTTTCCATTTGTTTCCAAAAACATAATTACATAATTTTTTTTTTAAAAGAACATTTTCAAAATTTGTTACTAAAAATTTTAATTTTTAAAATTTTTTTTTTAAATTATTTCCTTAATTTTTTTTTTGAAATTTTTTCCATTTTATACAAACAAATAATTTGTAAAATATTGGAAGAATTTGTAATAGTTGAAATAATATTATTAATAAAAAATGTTAAAATTAATATTTATTTCTACGTATGAGTGATATTTAATTCAGTAGACTTCATTTAAATCATTTCACCCGTTTATAATACCTCTAAGGTGTGCATTTTCAAGTCTCCCCAGTTCGTTAGGTATCCGTGGTTACCTTTAAGCGATTTGAAATTTAAAATTTCTTTCATGAAAATTTGAACGGATGCCAAGCAAATGTTTCTACTTTTTTCTTCGTATGTTACTCCTAATTCATTTCTCTCCTGCAACATCGCTTCTTATTCGTTTCTTGCCCTTCTACTTCATTGAGCGTTCTTTGCGAATTTCATTTAATTTAACAGACATTCCTGGCGAATTGCGAAGCATATGAGAGGAATTTCGCTCCCTTTGGTGCACCTTCGTGTTACTTATGGGAAGCAGGACTCGAATCAACTCGACTCGATTCACCTCGGCTAAGCAGGACTCGAAGAAAGGCATTTTCCATTGTCGCCACAAACTCTTGTTGTTGTAATGTTCTTATTTCTGTTGTTATTGCAGCGTTGTTGTTATTACTACTAAAATTTGTATTGTTTGACGGGAAAAGAACGATTTATTGGAAGTGTGTGTGAGAGAAACGGGAGGATGAATGAAATGGGGAAGATATGAGAAAAAAAATTAAATAACATCAAATATAAATAAAGGAACAAAATGAGAAAAATACAATAAGAAGAAACACCAATGACACACACACATGATTAATATGAAGGACAATAGAAAGGAGGAAAACAACCAAAACAAGGCGATGCAAAAAAACACAATAACAATATTAACAACAAGAACCACAACAATAATAACACTAAGCACTAACAACAATTTTTGGGAATATCTTTGCGAGAACAATTGAACAATTGCTGGCAACTGTCATCCGTCAACTGCTCCGTAAATTAAGGTCACAATGGTTCGCGTAGAGTTGAAAAGAGATGAAGCTGAAGAAGTATCAGCGACGTCGACTCTGCGCCGAACGCTTTGTTGTAGTGATGTGAACTATCGAATAAACACTATCGAATTATTCGATAGTTGAAATCTATTCATTTATTCGATAGTTTTTTCATTCGAACTATTCATGCAATGTTAAAATCACTCGATAGCTCTGAACACTAGTTACTATTTTCATTCAAATGAATGAACGAATTCGTTCGAACGATTTAATTTGAACGAATATATTCGAACGAATTCGTTCGAACGATTCGTTCGAACACTAGTTACTCGGAACACTAGTTACTATTTTTTGAGGGAATAAATTATTCGAACGAATTCGCTCGAATGAATTCGTTCGAATTAATCATTCAAAGCAAAAATCACTCGATAGCTCTGACCACTAGTTACTATTTTTCAGGGGTCTCGATTACCCGGTATTCGAGTAACCCGGGTTACTCGATACCCGGGTAGTGACGTTCCAATACCGGTATGTAGTCGATGCGAGTAGTCAAAAACAAAATTTCATCTAAAAATCGGTGCGAAAAGAAGTAATCGGGTTTAAAAGTCGGTATAGTCGTACTCATTTCACATATACGTACATATACACACGAAAACCTGCACTTTTAGCGCCTCTAGAAACTAAAAACTGACGTAATGTATTGTTAACTAACAGTTAACAGTAAAATATCATATTCAGTCAAATATTATGTAGTTAATTTTATTTATTTATTATGTTTGATCCATTAAAAAGTCTAGTAAATCATCTAAACCTGTTGTTAGTGTTTGAATTTTTGTAATGTATTTTTGTATCAAAGTTATAAATAAATAAAAAATTTCAATATATTGTCAATTTAGTCGGTACCGTCAAAATAATTGTAAACTAGCGCACCGGGGTCGCTTCGCTCCCCCGGTTTGCCTGGTCCACCCAGGCAAAATCTGTTAACTTCGGCCAGGCCGAAGTTTACATACCCTACACCCTGCATACAACGTTTATTAAAGGAAAAAGAGTGAATTTCTATCAATAATTAGTGAAAATGCATCATTACACTTCAATGCTATTAACTCCATTGTGCGATTTTCACAACTGTGGCCTCTTTCAAAGAGAAATTATATATTTGAAGCTATTTTCGTATTCCAAACACGATTATACCCTTTTTGTGTCGATTGTCTAATCTATGAATAAGAGTGAAGTTAGGAATCTTATAGGGGCCCATGTTTCTACAAAACGAAGTAGTTCTGGTGTTTGCAGCATTGTGCCATTGCTAATATCTTGAAAGTGCGAATAAAAGCTCAGCAATTTATGGAAGAATAATTGAATCGATGATTTTTTGTGTGCCATAAAATCATAATGTGCCTTTAGTTGCTTTTCCTATTTTAGATGTTCATTTCAATGCAGACAAAATCTGATTCAACAACAGACTTGGGAGGGTAGAAATTTTCAACAATATAAAGTCCAGAAGTACTTGCTGCGCTACTATAAGCAACATATAGTGCCGCGTGATTGATTCCACTTTGAAGATGAACAGCCATTTGGAAATATGTAGCTCCCTGACTTTTGTGGATTGTGATCCCATCAGCAGGGATTGTATTCTCTCAATCGTCACCTGCTCATTACGTTTATATTGAAAAGATATAATCAATTTTTATGGGCGTCCATTGAGGTTCAGTTGGATGTGGTCTCTTTCTTCTTGGATTCACTCCCACCTTTCATCAGCTAATAACATCCATAAAGTAGTTGGATTTCTTGTAGATCTACGATTTTGTATGGAAGGTGCTCGTGTCCTATAAGAGATATTTTCCATTTGATTCTTGGGAACTCTTAGTAGCAATATTTAATCTAATAACTGTCTATATGGTTTACCATATCCAACATTGAGCTGTAGCTTTTGAGCTGTAGCTTGTCAATTTTTAGTATGTAAACTGGTATCGGTGGTACATGATCAGACGCAAAAATTCATCTCTATATATACCATAGTTTATCATATATACCATATTCAACTTTTGCGTTATATGGGAGGGCGATGTTATCCATTTTTGACTTGTAAACTCGTATGAGTGGAACATGACCACACACAAAACTTTATCTCGATATATACCATAGTTCACCAGATATCCCATATAAACCTTTTGCTTTATATGGGAGGTGGGCGTGTCCGATGGGCGATGTTTTCCATTTTTGCCTTTTAAACTCGTATCAGTGGAACATGATTACACACAAAATTTCATCTCGATATATACCATAGTTCACCAGATATCCCATATAAACCTTTTGCTTTATATGGGAGGTGGGCGTGTCCGATGGGCGATGTTTTCCATTTTTGTCTTTTAAACTCGTATCAGTGGAACATGATCACACACAAAATTTCATCTCGATATATACCATAGTTCACCAGATATCCCATATAAACCTTTTGCTTTATATGGGAGGTGGGCGTGTCCGTTGACCGATTGCGTCCATTTTTACATACAAGTAGCTTATTAATATAGAAATACTAAATCCAAAATTTCAAGTCAGTATCTCTTACCGTTTCTTCACAAAATCTATTTCCACAGACAGACACACAGACACACAGACAGACAGACAGACGGACAGACAGACAGACAGACAGACGGACATAGCTAAATCGATTCAGGAGGTGACGCTGATCAAGAATATATATACTTTTCCATACCTACGACCTCTCCTTTAATGCGTTACAAACGGAAGGACAAAATGAATATACCCTTACCCACAGGGTGTAGGGTATAAAAATAGTCGATTCAACAAATAATCGTTTATCTTGCCATTTACTCGAGTATACGAGTATTTTTACTCGTACTCAGACGAACACTAAACCCGGGTATGGCATTACCCGGGTAATAGCAATACCCGGGTAATAGCCAATACCCGGGTAATAGCTAATACCCGGGTAATAGCCAATACCCGGGTAATAGCCAATACCCGGGTAATGCTACCCGGCATTTCATTACCCGGGTAGCAGTCAAAGGCCGATATGAGCCTTTTGAGTGATAGAAGCGAAACGACGCACATCGTTCGGTCTTTCAAGCGACGGAGCAGGTAGCGGGGGTTGGTTTTGAAGCAGAGTGCGTCGATTGTTGATGTTGTTGTTTTTGTTCGTTGTGTTATGCTTCGATATGTTATGCTTTGCATGAAATGCCTTACATATAAATATTAGAATCTGCGTATTTGGCTACGTAGACTAATACGCGCATTTGAAGTGCGTGTGTATGAATGTGTAGGAATTAATTTGTCAATCTGCAAATGATTAATGCAATGAACATATTGATATTTAATATATATATATATATATATTTTTTTAAATTAATAAACAATTTATAAAAAAAGTTTCTAACATTATATTTTTATAAAAATGTTCCTTTAGAAAATAGTTTTATAAAAATTTAAAAAAAAAAAAAAAAAAAATATTTTTATATATTTTTATAAATTGGATTTTAATTCATATTTTTTTAAATGTTTTTACAATTTGTTTATAAATTCATTTATTAAAACATTTTATAAAGAAATTATATTAAACAAATATCGATTTCTTCTTTACATTAATCATTGCGAAATTAATTCCTACACATTCTAATTTTTATATGTAAGGCATTTCATGCATAGCATAACATATCGAAGGGTCATCAAAACAAACAACGAACAAAAAACAACAACATCAACAATCGACGCACTCTGCTTCAAAACCAAACCCCGCTACCTGCTCCGTCGTTTGAAAGGCCGAACGATGTGCGTCGTTTCGCTTCTGTCACTCAAAAGGCTCATATCGGCCTTTGTCTGCTACCCGGGTAATGAAAGGCCGGTAGCATTACATGCCATTACCCGGGTATTGGCTATTACCCGGGTATTGGCTATTACCCGGGTATTGGCTATTACCCGGGTATTGCTATTACCGAGCGTCCGGGTACCCGGGTAAAGCTAGCTACCCGGGTAGAAATCGAGAGCCCTACTATTTTTTGAATGAATGAACTATTCGAACGAATCGTTCGATAGTTCAAATCATTTGATAGTAAACTATCGATAGTCAAAATCACTCGACAGTGCCCATCACTACTTTGTTGCAACCTCAGGGCGATGACGTCACTTGTGGCAGATTTACCAAGTGCCTTCGCGGCGACGCGAGTGGTGAACGATGTTCTCGGAAAACTGACTTCGTGGAATTCGCGTTGACGTCACCGTCGAACAATTGCCGTTGCGGAGCGTCTCGTCTCTGCTTTCCTCTCCACGGACGGACAACAAGAAAACCGGACGGTGGTGGTATGCACATTTTAGTCGTGTGAGAAATCTTGGCGTCGAGTTCCCCGTCGAAAATCGGCACCAGATTTCTACCAGCGGGAATGTTTTTGGCGGAGTTATGCCGCACTCAACGCAGAAAAATGTATCGCAAAATATTTTAATTTGATTACTTTGTGTTGATGGTCCGTTCACGGCGGTGGTCGTCAGCGAAAGAGACCGCTGTCGATTGCGCGTGGGTGCAGCTGTCCCTCAGCTCTTCTTCCGCTTCCTACGATCTTCGGCTTCTAATGTTTGAAGAAGGAACAAATGCAGTTTACGACCCCCCACCCAAAAAAAAAAACCAAAAAAAACCTCAAAAGTACTCATTTTGAGTATCAAAAACCCGAAATAACTCGGTGTGATCTCCCCCCATTTGGGGGAAAATGGGGGTCAAAGTTCAAAATTGGGGCCGCCCCCAAATCCACAAATGTTATCCAATCTGAAACATATGGATATCGACAGAAAGGTAATTGAACTCTCTATAAAACTGCATTTAAACATTTTTCAAAATTATAAACTTTAACAAAAAATTTGACAAAAATTTAAAAAAAATATAAAATTGTTTTTCAATAATTTTTTTTTTTAAATTTGTATTATTAACTACTATTACATGCTGGATTTTATGGATTAAAGCAAAACACTATATAACCACTGCTACATCGTGGGGCGGGTCATTATTAATTATATTCCGCCATTTTTCAATTATCCGCCGATAAGATCCACATACCAAAGTAAAAAAAAATCTGTTAAACGGTTTCCACACCATGTCATTTTAAAAATATGTGGGCGTGGCATTGGGCGAGTCTATTATTGATTTTAGTTCGCCATTATCCAATTATCCGCCATTAAGATCCACATACGAAATTAAAAAAAACAAAATCCGTTGAACGGGTTCCGCACCATGACATTTCAAAAATTTGTGAGCGGGTTCATTATTGATTACAGTCCGCCATTTCTCCATTTTCCGCTATTAAGATCCACATACCAAATTTCAAAGAAATTGGTTGAAAGGGTTCCACACCATGTCATTTTCAAAATTTGTGGGCGTGGAGGTGGGTGGGTCCATTTTTAATTGTAGTTCGCCATTTGCCACCAATCCGCCATTAACATCCGCATACCAAAATTCATAAAAATCGTGGAAAAAACATCTTGGAATTTTTAAAATTTGTAGGCGTGGCAGTGGGCGAGTCTATTATTGATTGTAGTTCGCCATTATCCAATCATCCGCCATTAAGAACCACATACCAAATTAATAAAAATCGGTTGATCGGGTGCCACACCATGTCATTTCAAAAATTTGTGGGCATGGTAGTCCATTATTAACCCTAGGATGGGCAACACACTCGGAGGCGCTAATATAACCTACTGGGCCTGAAGAGGCCCATGAGAATAAATTGAGAGTTTGTACCTTTTATTGCATGCTATTGTGTAGATATGTGAGCTATTAATATTCTATGATATCTTATATATGATCTCTTATATATTATATATATTTTTGACTTATATTTGTGCACAGTTAGTCCACCCGAAAAGGATAATATGAAAGGATAATAGAAAAAAAAATATATTTTTTTAAATTTTATTTATTTTTTTTATTAATCTAAATATGCATAAGTATGTATAAGAAAATGAAATAAAACTATAATTTCGGACTACACTATAAATTCGGAAAACAGTCCTTTCATATAGAGTGTGTTCTAAGTCTGCCATGTAAAGACACCTCCATCAACTGTCTCATCGACCAGCATCACTTTTTTCAACGTCTCACTCCTTCGCTTGTTTCTTCGTTATCATCTTCTCCGCTACTTTCTCGTTCTCCTCCACTGCTTTCTCCTTATTCTCCTCCTATAGACACTCGATCGCCGTGCGAAACGGAAGCAGATCAACAGCAATTGCGAAAGGAGAAACGAGGTGTTCGCACAAATGGCGTCAGGCACAACCAGGGCAAATAACCGTAAGTAAAACAACAACAATAGCAACAAGTGAAACGGAATTCCAGAGTGTTTCTCGTTATGGCCACTTGATGGCGCTGCGAACGCTGCAGTGACCACATCTTCAAATTGATTTCGTGCTTGGGGCAATGGTCACTTATTTTTGTTTTCATTGTTGTGCTTGTCTTTGTTGTTCTCGTTTCCTGGTTTCTAATTCCTCAATTGCGGTTTTCGTTATTGTAGGAATTGTTGTTATTACAGTTGTTATCGTTGTTGTAGCGTCAGTCATACTCGCAATTAACTGCAGTCGATGAAACACACACTAATACATACTCCATTGTGCTATAAAAACAATACCAATAACAACAACAATAAATATACCCATAACAATGACATTGACCATAATCATACTGAGAAGAAAAATAGCAAAAAAATAAATAGCATTTTCAATACTCAGAACAACAACCACAATAGTAATTATATTGACAAGAACAAAACAATTAAAACAACAATAGGAATACAATAAAACAAGACTAACAACAACAACCAAAATAACACCAACTCCTACAAAAGAAAAAAAAACACAATAACAATAAAACAAATAAAATACCTTTAGTGAGCTTTATTGGCAACGCGTTGTGCTAAATTGCTGTCGTGTAGCAATGCAGCATTTGCTACCAGATGGAGAAAAGCTGTGCCAACAACAACAATGGTAACAGCGACATTTACAGCTACGATTGGAACAGCAAAAAAAACAATTATTCCGGATTAGTTGGTTTGACATTTAAAAACTAGTTACAGCTAATTGGACGCCATTTTGTTCTCGACATGTCCGACAATCGTAGAGAAGGACCAACAGGAAATTCGAGATAGGCTGAGTGAGTGAGAAGAGGACAGAGTGAGAAAGTGGGAGAACAGAAGTCGATGTTAGGGCCACGCAGAAATCCAAATGTCATAAAATCCCGAGGCTTGTGGTTCGAAGTACAGAATGAGACTTCACCCTTCCACAGCTGAGGCTCTGAAGCCGGTCCGGTAATTGGTTGTAGCAATTGCTGTTGTTGTTTGGCCGAGGTAGATTCAAATTTTGCTCAAATGCTGGCCAATTTCTAATGAGATTTTGTCCACAGCCGAGTTGTAAGAAAGTAGAGAAATAGTGAGAGGGAGTCGAGAGAGAAAACGTGAGGGAGAGTGAGTAAAGCAAAGTATTTTCAGCTCTCGTGTCAAATGATGGGAGGATTCTAGGTGGAGGTCGAGTAGAAAAGTTTGGAAGGCAGAAGCGAAGGTGAGCAAACGAGGTTAATTCTCGGTGATCGGATCGGAAATTGGGCTAACATTGAGGGTTCAGAGAGACAGAGAAAAAATTGAGAGAGAGAGAGAGAGCGAAATTGAGAAGGTGTATATATGTACGTTTAGAAAACTTTTTGAGACATTTTTTTAAATGAATTAAACATACAACCAGGTGAAATGTAAGTGAAGATTTGGCAGGCGTAGGATTTGGAAGGAGAATCTCCAAAAAAAAGTCCAAAAATAAAAATCACTTCTCAAACACTGTAGATGATGATGGAGGTGGCAGATGGAGCTGGGGAGAGGAAGAATCCCAGTTTCCGACCCTGTCCCTGGCGCCTGTTGACGATGGGGAGCTGCCAAGCGAATGAAGCTGAGCATGAGTTATTCTCGAAAACTTTGCTGAACTCCGGTGACCAACTATGTTCTAGTTTAATAACGGACAGACATGGATAAACACGTACTATAAATCTACACACATACTATTTACACACACACATACTATACATACACCATATACGCTCATCCATGCTCTCATGCGGAAAGCAACAATTTTCCAATTTGCGAATCGCAAAACACAAAAATTTCGCTCCGGACATTTGAGTAAATAGTTTCAATTTTCAAAGTACGAGAGCGTGTGAGTGGATCGCATATGTGATTTTTTGCATTTTTGTGTGTTGCATTTTATATGTGTGTTGTTGAGTTCGCTCAGAGAGATTTTTTAACAAGCAATTTTTCAAAAAACAATTCCTCAAAATGTTTTTATATTATTCTAACCAAAAACAAATATCAAAATAAATTCACCAAATGACAAAAATTTATATATTTTTTAAATTCCTTGTTTTTGCAAAATTTTTTTCGGTAAATGAACAAAACTTGCATTCATTCATTGCCAGTGAACAGGATGCTGAAGTGGATGAAAATAACAATGTTGATAACAGTGATGAAGATGATGACAATAACGAGGATGCTGAGGACAACGAAGAGGATGAGGATGACGAGACTGATAAAGTTGATAGTGATTAAATTCAGCAGTCGACAGTTGAAAATTAATGCTGTTGAAGAAAGGATTTGTTGCTGATAACAATTACACTAGAACAGATGATGATGTAGATGCAACCACTGCAGTAATTCTAATCAGATTAATTGTGTATTTTCGTTGGACATCCGTAGTTTTGTCCGTCCCTTCATCTACTTATTATTCCACAAACAGGTTTATCTTTCTGTTATTTTATGAATAGATATGTAGGTGTTTATGTTTTCAAAATTATATTACAAAATATTTAACTCACTACAACATACCGAACTATATGTCTATCTATCTATCTACCTGACTATCTGCTTAAATATTTATGGATGCGGAAAATTGCAATATAAATTGCAAACAATAAATAAAATAAATGCAAGCAAATGAAAATTAAATTGAATAATTTCCAATGAATCGAATTAATTTTGAATGGAAATAATCAAGGTGCATACAAATCGTCTCCATGTTTCGTCCTCGAATGGATTTCGTTTTGCAGTTTTCATCATTTCTGATATCCAAGGGGAAAGGGTATTGGTGCAAATCCGAGCATCCAAGCAATTCCGTTCGATTCAAGTTGATTTACCAATTACTTGTGTGAAAGTTGTATTGAGATGGCTTAAAAGCTATTCATAGTTGTTTAAGAAATATTGATTTATTTTACAAGGATTTCGAAAGGATTTTCTCAAGTGTGTTATTTGAATGGAGAAGACGACGTTATTATTAAGAATGATCTTTGAAGGACATTTTGAAATTATTAAAATGTTTTAGGCCATACTTTCAGGTCATTTCAGTACCTTTAAAACCTTCTTCCCTAACCTTTTTCTTATAATTATTTACCCTGACCTCCTTCGCTCAATATCCGATTCTCTATAAATTCTCTGATTGCACATCCTATCGCCTGTCGACTGGACACGTTGGCGCGAAAAAGTTTTCCTTTCTACTGCATCAACAGCCGGCGTTGCCAACACTGCAGTGAAGAGTTAGCGTGGTCAATAGCAAAAATTAAATTATGTAAATAAAAAAAATAGCAAAATAGGAAAACGAAGAGAAAAACATTTTAATTTAATAAAGTGAGTAAAAACTAAGAAATGGATAAAACAATAAATTAAATGAGAACAATTTGGTAATGCCTTTTCAAGGGAGGGATGAATGAGAGGGCTCGGAAGAGTGAGAAGAGGATGAAAAGGTTGAAATTCTCTCTCGCGTGTTTATCAACGTGAAATAATTTGCAGGCCATTTGGAGAAAAATTCCATTGCCATCATGAAGATGCGAAAGACTCAGAGGACTCGAAGGACCCTCAATAAAGGGAAGAAGGCGGACAATTTCTGGTTCCAATTCGGCTTGCGATATCCTTCAGAGCAATCACGAGGGACGTGCAAAACTCAGACACACACATACATGTGGATTTACCGAAGATGGCGAACGGAGACTCTTGCAGTGAATTCCAATGCGACAAACGAGCGCGAGACGATAACGAAAACGATTTCGATGCAAATGGAGGAGACACAAGGGCAAGCGATGAGCGAGTTGGGGAAAGGAAGTAGGAAAAGAGAGGAAGAAACAAGGTAAGGAGAAACCGGTAAAAGAGAAAAAGTAAAGATAGCGAAAGACAAGAGCTACAGGAGTTGAGTATCCGCAGTTGCCGCAGAGGGACTCAGGGGCGTATGAAGAACAGAGGATTCGAGAAAGAATGCACTGAAAGTGGTATGAAGAAAAGAAGTTGAACAAAAAGGAAGACGAGAGAGTGAGTTAAAGGTGAGAGAGAACGAGGAAACGAAGCAATGATCACGGCTCAATCGAATTTACATTAAGTCGGCTTCGAAGGCAGATCGAGAAAATGATGCAACGGCAAGCGGAGCAAGGAACGATGAATGTGGAGGATGAAGAAAAAGAATAGAAGAATACGAAAATGATGGAGGATAAAAATGAAGAAGGAAATGAGGAGATGGAAGAAGAAGAGAGAGATAAATGGGAAAATCGGAGAGCAAGAAAAATCATATTAGCCTCTGGGTGTACACGACATACATTTTCCTTAGGCTATGAAGAAGGCGAGGATGAGGAAAAATACAGAGAAATAGTGATAGTGGGAGAAGATATAGAAATGGACGACCGTAGAAGCGAATGTTGGAGGTTGAAAGTTTGGCCGTTGGAAAGGACGCAAGGAAGAAATGGAAGAATGCTGTAGACAGAGAGAATATGAGGAAAAAAGAGAGGAAGAGGAGGTGAGGAGGTGTCAGATAAAGAAAGTTGAAGGAGGAGGAAGAACAGATAGGGAAAGTAGAAAGAAGAGAGAGAGAAAGAAGAAAGCGGAAAGGGTGAACTACATACGAGTTCGACAGGAAATTAAGTTTGCTGCCAAGCGGAAATAATGGCCAGGTTACACGGACACGAGCAACGGCTGCGAATGGCTAATACCAAGAAGAAGAAGAAGCAGGCGAGGGAGAGAGAAGGGTGACATAGAACGAAGACGGGAAGTGAATGAAGAGAAAGAAAGCCGGGGCGAAGAGCAAAAGCGAGAGGAAAGTCGGAAGTGGAAGTGGTTGCAATTTATACAAAACTTTTTAATGTCGCAGCTTCGCATATCCTTATGGCGTGTAATTGAACGTAACGACTGGTCTTCCTCGTCCATCGCTCTCACTCCCTTCCTCCCCAATTTTCTTCCTTCCTCTCTCCACTGAATCTTTGTTTTCTAACTTCCTCTTTCTTGCACTTCGATTGCCTTCGCTGGTCACTGGCCGAGCAGTCTCTCTCAGTCACTTCCTCCTCCTGGTCCTCCTAGCACGATCCATGGTGCAACCGGAATAACCATTCTCCCAAATCGAATAAAAAAAAACCAAATTATTTTTTAAAATATAAATTTGTATTTGTAAAAGTCCAAAAAAAAAAAAGTCCAAAAAAGAACAAATTTATTTTTGAAAATAAATTTAGAAAATACTTGTGGGTTTAGTCCTTTTGGCATGGTATGTACTGTATTCTTAATTGAACAAAAGTTGCAGTTGATGATGATTGCTGTAAATGAAAATAACAACATTATAACAATATCATGTGGGGTAACAGAAACTATTGCAAGAACAACAAGTTTTAGAAGAAATAGTACAAATTCTACTACATAGTAATAACATATACGAAGCACACGACAACAGCAAAATTAAAAGAACAATAAAGACGACGACACCAATAAAAAAAAAACAACTACAAAATCAACGACAACAATAGCAAAAACTACTCCAACAAAACCTGCATCAAAAGCAGTAAAAAGAAGCAAAATCAGCAAATGTCATGCAACATGGTCATCAAAGACCACAACGGAAGATGAGGCAAAAGGCAATACAGAATGAGGCGGAATGCGGACGGTAGTATTTAGAGGGCGGAGTGAAGGTATTCGGATGCTGTGCAAGATACAATGCTGGAGGTAGAGGTTCATGGAACATAGAGGTTGGAGTTGCATGCTGATTGTTTGAGTTGGATCGAGGTAGGACGAAGTTGATGAAATCAGTGGGTTAAGAGAAAAAAAGAAAGTGTGTGTGAGGAAGAGAACTGTAGAAAATAAATCAGCGCACAATTTAACTTAAATGTTTGCAATTGAATCGCATTATAATTTGAAATTGAGAGAAAATTGGCGGAAGAAGTACGGCATAAGGAATCATGGTGGAAAGTTGGGCGTGATAGGGGCGAGGGTCGAGCCGGGTGAAAATACTGCACAGAATGCAAAGAACCATTAACGAGAAAGAGTTTGCTTTTTCTGGTGGTAGGAAGAACTTGAGGAGGGGAAGAAAGGTTTCGTTCTGTTTACGCTTGCATGGAATGGAAATTGATTTGAGATGCAGCAGCAATGAGCATCCTCTTTTCTTTCTTTTTCTCTCTCTCGCTTTCTCTCTGTGGCTCTCTCCCAGCCCCTTATTTATTTTCCTTTTTTGTTCTATCTAGCAATTTGGCTTCCGGTGGTTCACGATTTGAATTTTCAAATTCTTAAAACTTCACACAGCTGAACGGCCATAGTTTTAGTCATAAATCAACCGCAAGAGGATCAGTTTTTCGGTCAGCGTATCTAGGAGATTTTTCTTCATATGTTGTTTTTGGTGTTGATTTCATTGTTGCTGGTTTCGGTATTGGTTTTATTTTTGTATTTCGTCAATTGCGGTTGGTTGATGGTGTGAAGAAAAATCAGAAAAAAATAATACCAAAAGTAGACAACAATAACAAAAACCGCTTCAGATGCAACGAAAACTAACCACGAGAACTACCGCGAATATGAAGAATATATTGAAACAGAGAGAGAGAAAGGAAAAGCGAATAAAATAGAGCAAGAGTGAAAGAGATAAAGAGAGAGTTACAGAGTGAAAGAGTGAGGGAAATAGCCAAAAGGATGGCGATATTGTAAGAAGATAAAAATCTGAACGAACCTGGGACCCGAAGTAGATTTTAATTTTGCATAAATGTGGCAACCTGTGCACTCCTGTCCCTGTGTTAGTGTGAGTGAGTGTGTGCTCTTGTGGGTGTGTGCTCTTGTGAGTGTGTCCACATGCATGTGTGGCAACGCGGCAGCTGTAAATTCTCAGCACGTCCGGCAAAATGGCGAAACGTGGTTTCGCAGGGCTCGCCTGTAGAAGGTCATGTGAGTGTGTGTGTCTGTGTGAGCATTGAGTTGGCCCTTGGCGGGGTCGACTTCGTTCGTTTCGCATGCACTAGATTACCGTAATGAATATTTAATATCCTTCAACAAAGTTTCGCTGGGAGCGAGATGTCAGTGGCTGTGGGTGTAAGGCCGTACGGAATGAATGAGTGTGTGTGTGTTTGTGATATACTTCTTGTCGCACTAAGTCTCAAACTTTGAACCTCTTGAAGTCAATTCATCCTTCACTGTCTATGCCTTCTACACTAGTCTGTATTTCTCTAGTTATTCTTTAATTTCATCTCCTTTCTCTTTAAGAGTTTCACTCTATTTTGCTTTCCTCTTTCTGATCCACTTAGTCTGCAGATTCCTCGCTGGTTGTTACGAAAATCAAAATCCTTCATATCCTTCTCCTCCTTCTCTAACTCTCATCTCTATTTTTTCCTCTCCCACTCGCTCATACTCTCAATCCTTCTCTGTACTTACGTTTTCTCTTTTATTCATTACTATCATTTTGTTTTTCTTCACCGTCTGTACCACATTTGGCTCCTTTCATCATTCATATGGGTCGTAAAATCTTTATTGGGTTTTGGTT
Organism: Coelopa frigida; assembly: GCA_017309665.1. Taxonomy (NCBI): domain Eukaryota; kingdom Metazoa; phylum Arthropoda; class Insecta; order Diptera; family Coelopidae; genus Coelopa; species Coelopa frigida. Next base: position 28,488,686 of record CM029561.1, read on the forward strand.
TCACTTTAGTTGAGATTTGTCGCATTTTTTCATTAGGCTCCGCAGCAGACGAAGAACTTGCGAAGAAGGATGAAGAATGAACGACTTGAAGTTATTCAATCAAGAAGAGATGCAATAGCAGAATGTTACTTCGGAGTGGAGAATTTCTGAAATAGGGTGACGAGAGAGCAAAGAGGGACCGAAATCGATGGTGGTGTTACCGCAATATACAGTCCAAATAACGAAAAGGCCACCGTTACAAATGTAAATTTCAGTAGGGAGATTTAGTTATTGTTGTTCTTATTATCTTATTGGAAACATTTCAATTATTAGAAATCATTGTTGTTGTTGTTTTGGCTTTAATTGACAATTGCAAATTCAATTAGTTAATTAACAGAAATGCAAGATGGCGTCATATGCAATGGCGGATAGAGGATAGGGAAATATGGCGTCTAATCGCTTATTCGATCCGCAGGAAGCTCCAAAATTCCAACACATGTGGTCAACAAACATGGCCTAGTGGGGAGAGGAGGCATAGTCGGGGAGAGGGAGTGAGGGGTAGAAGCCTTCGCGTAAACGAAATGGCGGAAATGTATGCAATTTTCGAAATGTTGCAAATGCCATTGATTTCATGTAGTTGATTTTGTTGTAGTTGGTATTGTTGTTGCTATTTAGGTGTCATTGTTGTTGGTTTTATTGTTCTGGTTTCTATTATTTTTTGTTGTTATTGTTAATGTTGTTGTTATGGTTTTTTGATAAAACATTGTCTGCGGCGACTGTAACAACACCGATCGAAGAAACGAAAACCGATTCCCGCCGAAAACCACAAATACACACAAAATTCCCGTGACACAGTCTCACATGAGCATGTTTGTGAGTTCATACACATACATATGACCACATTCGAGGAAATACTCGAACTGGTTCTCATTCACTCGCTCACAGCCAGCCTTCAACGGCGAAAACATTTTCGAGGATTTTGAAAATTTCAAATTTTAATTTCAGTTCTTGTTAATTATTTCACACACACAGGAACTAGTACACAACCAAATACAGTTCTGCAAATTTGTGAGTGAGACCTAGAGAGAATAATGAAATTTAAATAGCGACCATAACCAAAACTACAACAGCAAACTTCCCATAGCATCAAAAATAATACAATAGCAAACACGAAAAGGCTTAACTTGAAATTTCAACAATAACCACAACAGCAAAAACAAAAGTATCCACAATAACGAACAACACAATGATTATATTTCCAATCTCTACTGAAGTAAATATTATTAGTGTAATAAGAATAACATGAACAACAGACATAATAATAGGAGAAACAATAACAAGTGAGGTGAAAATATATAACAACAATAAATGATACCAACTGCAACAACAATCATAACAACAACAATAATAACAACAGCAATAATAATAGCAATAACAACAACTGCAACTAGGATCTACCAAAATTAATTAAATCTTTTCATTTGCTGAAGTCATAATTGAAACTCATACGAGTCTATTTTGTGAATTCTAGATACTGCAGTTGCTGTTATGTGACAACACCTCCCAACTCTCCCCGCCCATTACTCTATTTGACCTCACTTGATCTTACCATCCCGACCTTTTCATCCTATATGACCAAGCAGACATGAGGAGAGAAACGAACAAGATGAAAAGAGAAAAGTAGTGAGGTGAGGATCAGAAAAAGCTAAAGATCCTGAATTATTGAATAACATGTATGTTTGGCTTTGTTTCCGGAACTCTCGTTAAAACACGCGACAATAGCACGAAGCAGGATATCGTCAAATTACAGACAATGGGGACGGTTGGAAAGAAACAATTTCAACAATAATAATAAAAACAATGCCGAGGTAATTAAATAAATGCAATGAATGGTCCTGCATGCAATGGCGAACACGGCAATAAAATCGAGACAAGGATAACGCGATACGTGAGAAGAAATACTAGCGCACCGGTGTCGCTTCGCTCCCGCGCTTTGCCTGGTCCACCCAGGCAAAAATCCTTAACTTCGGCCAGGCCGAAGTTTACATACCCTACATACAACGTTTATTAAAGATAAAACAAATTAATAATTTTTTTTTAGTTTTTGAAGTAATCCATATGAATATCTGTATAACTGTAAATATCATACGTCATTGCACTAATTTCTAAAGTCGGTATAATATTAGTGGATCATTAAGCGGAATAAGAGAAAGCCTACGTTCCAATTTATTTTCCTTTGCTTTTCGACATATATTCAAATCAACCATAATTATTATCGAATTTTTATTTATATTGTATTCATTCATTCAATATGTGGATATTCTATATTAAATGTTTACTTGAGGTGAGTGTGTCCATTGGGTGATGTTTAGAATGTAAGGTCGTATTAGAGTACTTAATCACACACAAAATTTAATCTCGATATATACATTGATATATATATATATATTGATCACCAGATATCCCATATAAACCATTTGCTTTATATGGGAGGTGGGTGTGTCCATTGGGCGATGTTATCCATTTTTGGATTGTAAAGTCGAGACGGTGGTACATGATTACACAAAAAATTTTGAGCAATCATTTGGAACAATTTTACTTTACTTTACTAATACCAAAAAACAAAAAAAAATAAATATTTTTTAGGTTAAAGAATTTTTTTTACGTAATAAATCATATTTTATATATATTTTCTGAAAGCTGACTCAATTACCTTCAAAACGGTAGTACATTATGTATACTTTACTCTTAGTTTACATACCAAATTATATAATATTTGTGGATTTGGTGACTATTTGAAAAAATCATTAATTTGACCTTTGACCTCACTTTATGGCCAAAACAAATGAGTCCGCCCCAACTTTTTATTGTTGTTGGAATGTACACTGAAAACACTATCTTTTGACATATAAATTATAGTATTTGGCGCTGGGTGTGGTAAAGTAAAATTATGCCTTTCATTTCGATATATACCATAGTTCACTAGATATCCCATATAAACCTTTTGCTTTATATGGGAGGTGGGCGTGTCCGATGGGCGATATTTTCCATTTTTGGATTGTAAACTCGAGACGGTAGTGAATGATCACACACTAAATTTCATTTCGATATATACCATAGTTCGCCATATATCCCATATAAACCTTTTGCTTTATATGGGAGGTGGGCGTGTCCATTAGGCGATATTATCCATTTTTGGATTGTAAACTTGTATCAGTGGAACATGATCACACACAAAATTTCATCTCAATATATACCATAGTTCACCAGATATCCCATATAAACCTTTTGCTTTATATGGGAGGGGGCGTGTCCGTTGACCGATTACGCCCATTTTTACATACAAGTAAAATTTCAAGTCAGTTTCTTCAGAAAATCTATTTCCACAGACAGACACACAGACAGACAGACAAAATCGATTCAGGAGGTGACGCTGATCAAGAATATATATACTTTTCCATACCTACGACCACTCCTTTATATATATATAAACGAGAGGCGAGCGGAACGAAGCGAATTCACACATATCGTTAATGAGCATTAAACGATCTCTTGTCGAAGACACGCGAAGCATTGATTGGTCACTTTTCTCCCTCATAAACGGCTTCAACTTGGTCTTTCATCATCATTTGACCTTTTCCACGCACTCTGTCTCATTCACGCTCAATCCATTTTTCTTCATGATCCGATATGTAATTTGGAATTTCGAGCACGTGTCCGACTCCGGTGCCCACTGGAGAATTGGAGGACACGCAGAGCAAATAAACGAAAGTTTTTAAGCACAGTCGATCATTAACTCTGCCTCTCTCTCTCGCCCACTGTCACCACATTTATTTCTCGGTCTGTCCCGTCCTCCTTTTTATGCCATCCTTCTCCCATCTCTTAATTTTTCTTTCGGTGATTTTCATCGATGGTTTTGCTGGGATTTCAAATATTACTGCAAGTTATGTAAAGTAAATTTTGTATATAATTATATATATATAATGTATATATTCATTTTTATGAATTATTTTTTTTATAGTTTTCAACGATTTTTCTACCATAACTCTCGACTTTTACTAATATTTTTTCACCGGTTTATTACACATTTTGAAACCTTTTGTTAAAAATGTATTTGTTCTTTCCTTCTCTCATTCACTCTCATCACTCTTTCAGAACTTGGTCCGTTTCCTTATAAACTGTAAACCGGAATTCCTTTCCTTTTATCTCTATTTGTTTTCGACCCTCGCCTGGGACGCTTTCGAAAATATTTCCCTATATATCCCTCGACCGTCTATTTCCACTTCCACTATTTTCCACTCGCAAATTTTCTTCTCCTTATTCTTTCTTTGCCTCCTTCTCAAACTGTATCATAGTCCTCTTTATAAATTCTCAGTTGTTTTTCCTGCGACTCTGCTCCAATTTCTCTCTCTCTTTCTCTCTCTCTCCCACTCGTTTCATAATTATCTTAAACCTGGAAACACGCTGCTTATCTCAATCTTGGCCTTCTTCGTCTCAGCAAACAGTTCTGCTTGTCCTGCGATGTTCTTTTGACAGTAAAACTCGCGGCTATGGGTCGAAAGGAGAAAGAAAAATTAAATTAAGTTAAAAGTGGATTCCTACAAACTTTTTGGGGTGAGAATGACTTCAAGGTTCGGGGTAGAATGAAGTGGAGGATGAAGTCGAAGTTTAGGATGAGACTGAAAAGGTATCGAAGAAGTGGAAATCGAAAATATTAGGATTTTATACTTTTCTATACAATAGAACTTTTTTTCAAGTTTTCCATGCTTCGTTTTTTCACGGATTTAATTTTATAATTGATTCCAAAATTTAAGTCTAACGTAATTTATAAGTAAAATTCATTATTCATTCAGAAAATATTGAAAATGAACAACTTTCAGCCTTATCAACGACTTAACGACTTCTAATGTATTTTATAGTTCACAAAATGTGTCTTCGCACTTAACAACGGTAGATGAACAGTGGTGGAGGAGAGTGAGGGCAGCGAATGTCCTGATGAGGATCCTAAACATCGGATCCACCTTCCTCTTGGGATTATACTGGTTGTTGTTGTTAATGTTGCTTAAGATGTTGCTTATGAAGTTGTACTTGTCATTTGGTTCTTCTTGTTGTTGCTGTTTTTTGTTGATGGTGATGCTTAAAATTTACTGGGTTCAAGTTCAAAGTTGTGGGTTCTTGTCTTTTTCTTTTTTCACCTCGATTAGTATTTTATTACTTAAAAATTCGAGGCTTAGGACAAATTTGTGGTGAAGAAAACATAAAAGTTTTTATATACCAAAGTAGAATAAGCGAGGCGTAGAGAGGGAGAGAAAACGAGAAAGAAAGAGAAAACTCGAGAGGGAGAAAATGGTTCATAAAAGAGAAAGAGATTGAAACAAAAAATGCAGGAAAAATAAATCTTTAGAGAACAATAAAGACAATTTGAGATATAGAGGAAGAGGAAGAGAGAGGTTCCTGGGATATTAAAAATAGGTAAGCACAATCAACCAAATTTATCGTCGAAAGCAACTAAAATCTTTTAGCTTTTAGAACAAACATTTTAATAATTTTCACACGTGTGGTTGCAAATGTGAAGAACATTCAACATTCCACACACTCATTCTTTTTTGCTTCTCATTAACTATGACTTCAGAATTTTGGTCGAAACTTGTTTCAAAGTCTTGTTTGCATTCGGTTGGATGAAATCCACAGTAGTAAACACGATAATAATTTAATGATAAAGTTTGTTTTTGTTCCAATGTTCCAACGTTGACTGCATCAACTTTTTGTGTCATGTGACGAGGACGGAAAGCTGACTACAAAGCTTTCACCAAATAAAAACCAGACAGAAGAATTACCAGAAAACAAATATCCAAAGAAATTATATATCAAGTTTATAAATGTTGTTTTTTGTCGACGTCCTGTTGTTAGTTGGAACATTATTGTTGTACATAGTTGTAATAAATTATTGTTAAGTCATTGGTATTGCAATGGTAGTTGAATTACTGTTGTTGTTGTCTCGCACTCCGTTGAATGTCTTTCACGCCAAACTCATGATTTACACAGCACATTAGAGAATACATTACCTCTATGTCACTTTCGATCTCCTTCCCGCTCTCGCATTTCCTATATATCGTTCATCAGCCCTTTTTCGCTGCATTTGTGCATCGTCAAAGCTTTCCATCACTCGCAACAATATTCAAGACGTCGTCGTTGCCGCCGCTCATTTGTCGCTCGAAGTGTTGCCAATTTGACTCTTTGACTCTTGGGAGCCGGGATCCACCTTGGGACAGTTTGAATTCGACTTTAAGTGTGCGTGATTCAGTGCCTCTGGAGGTTTTGAAAGCGAGGGAAGTGCGAAAGTGTGTTGAGTTTGTGTATGTGTTCGTGAAGTAGGGTATTCTGTGTGTTAGTATGTATTTCAGAATATTTGTATATACTTCTAGGTACATATTTATTTATATGCATTTTTATATGTATATATTTCATACTATTTCTATAAGTTGTCTGCAACTATAGATGATTATGTAGTTGTGCGTTTCTCTGATGTGATTTCATTCCCTTGAGCATCAATTTTATTTCGATCTAATTTTCATTTTCAACTCATCTGAAATTTTGTCTTTCTCTTTCTGTTGCTCCACCTTCCCTAACGACTTCTTTATTTTCTCATTTCTGATATTTTTTTCCTTTTTATTTATCCACTTTTTGTTTCATTACTTCATTACTACTTGTTAAGATATTTGAAGACATGTGAATATAAAAAAATGATAAACATATAATAAAATGATCAAATAACACCAACATCATTCATGTTCAAATGTTTTACTAAGTACAAGGTTACGATTCTCAGGCCGAAGATTGCGATGTGTTCATTTCAATTTAATTTAAATGAAAATTCATGCATAAAGCTTGAACATCAACTTCAAGTGATGTCGTAATTGTAGAACCCAACAACAACTTGTTAGCATGAGAGTCCTTTGACTGCTGGCAAATTCCTGAAGGTGCGAATGCTTGCGTCGCAATCCGCAGAGCTCCGGGTATGCAAGGAATTCGGACGAGGTCCGGGTGCTGCTATTGCGTCGCAGGTATTAAACTCATTTACCACGTTGCACACAGACACACACATGAGCTTCTAATAGCCATGTCGTTGTGTCGCCAGGACTACGTGAGACATTTTTTAAACGTGGGTGTTTCAAATTTTTATTTGATTCTCGGGGTTTTTCTCTCGGAGTTGGATTTTGTTGTTCGTTGTCCTGCAAATTCTCACTCACACCCAAACTCTGTAACAAGTGCCATTTTTTTGGTTTGGTTTGCGAAAAGTTTTTGGTTTCTGCAGTGAAAATTTTCAAATTCATTTTAGACTTTTTGGGGTTCGAGTGAAAGTGTTAGGTGTGTGTGTTCGTGTGAAATTTATTGTCAATCATGTTATTTTATTTGAATTTTAATAATTTGTCAATTTTTCAATTTCTTCCAAACTTCTTTGAATGCATTTCCCCATGTGGATTGTATGTGAGGATGGATGCTGATATGGAACTTGAGGTTGCGATTCCGAAAACTGTTGGAACTTTTTGAATTATTTTTTTTTACTATTCTAAGATGGTAATTACTTGCATCAATTGATTTTTGGTCCGATGTTATTCAAATATGTAAAAAACAGGACAGTTAATTATTTACTGATATTAAAATATTTAAAATAATAAAAAGTCGATCAACAAAGTCTAGTAAATAAGGATATTAATTTTAGTAAAAAATTTTCTGGAATAAAAATAAAATTCCTTCATTTCACTTCTTTAATGCTGATATTATTCTGTTATAATTTCCTCAAAAAAATATTAATTTGAATACGAAAATCCCGGTATTAAAATATCTCAAATAAAAAGACACTTGAAATAAATTCAAATTTAAATTTGCATCATCAGCACGGGTTGTGAACCGAGTGACAATTTCGCGATAAAGTCTATAAAATACATTAATTCGGCATTAAAAAGCAATAAATGCAATGGGAATATTTTCAATTTTTTATTTTCCTTGTTAGTGGATATTTTTTAGTGTGTGCCAAATATGGGAAAATACAGAAAATATTTTTATGGAAATGCAGCAAAACACGAATTGAAATCACGATTGCAATTGTTTAAATTTCGCTTTACACACGTTTTGTTTTAGCCTCATCCTGCGACTGGTAGACCAGTTATTTGTGGTTTGAACACGCCATAATTGCTCCATCCGATCAGTCCAACTTAACTTCTCGTTTTTCCTTTATCATGCCATCTCCCTTCTGTTATCGCCTCATACTTGTTTATTATATATTGTTCAATTCTCACTCAATTATCAACAGTATTCACATCATCTCTTAGTTTGTCCCTGTATTTCCTCCACTTTGAGTATGGAATAGTAGTGCTTTTTTGTTTAATTATCGTTTCGGTTCATGGTGTTGTTGTTGAAGTGATTCTTGTTGTTGTCGTAGTGATTTTTGTTGTTGTCAACATGGTTGTTTAATGCTGTTTTTATGAAGTGTTCTTTTTTTATTGCAGTTTCACCTATTTTTATTATTTATGTTATTATTATTGTTGCAATTATTTGTTGTTTATTGTGGTTCTACTGTTCATGCAGTGGGAAAATCGCTTAAACTGAAATAGGTGAAGAGTAGAAGGGAAAATTGTTTCCGAGAACCGTGAAACCAATACAGGTTCCAGACTGGGTCAAGGGTTCAACGGCCTTGGCCACGCAAATGCGTGTTTTTAAGCCTTTGCTGCGTACGATGCCAGCAACGGACGCTGAGGTGCGAACTAATTTGTGGTATCCGAAAATGAGGCATTCGACGGTGGCTGCGGTGGCGCATTTATGCATTGGAGTATGAACAATAATAAATAATTCAACTAGCATCGTTGGACTAACAAAAAGGAGGATTAGGATGGGTGACAGAGAAGGATAGAGAGAGAGGGGAGAAGAAGAATTTTATGTTTAATTGAAACTATAGTGAAATGTAATCCACATCGATTTAGTGATGGTTAGACTGGATATTATTTTGTTAATGCGATAATGGGTACTTGAGGACAGTGATGACAAGAGAAAACTAGTGACAATAAAACAAACTCATAACAACTAATATAAATATATTATTTTAATAACAACATCATGAATTTTGAATAAAAAAGAAAAATCGATGAAGCAGCTGTTTGTTGTCGATGTTATAGATATTTTTGTGGTTATTGCTACTGTTATTGTTGAAGCAATGCAATACAATACAATGACAAATCAAAATTTCATATGAAAATCCCCGTCGTGAATCGAAAAAGGATTCGTGAGTCAAATCAAATGAAATTTCGATCTACATTCTGTAGGGTGAAGGAAACAGAGGGGATTCCAGAAAAATAAAACGAATGAGGGACTGCACGTGATTGAACGAAAGAACAGCGCGACAAATGGATTCGAGCGAGACTCATGTTTCAGTTGGGGGCACGATTGGGGAGCGTTACGCATGGGAGCTCTCAGATAAAAACTCAAATCCCTCGTATTCCTTGTTTCGTTGTCATATTTAAGGATTTCAAATGACGATAACGCTTATCGTCCCTCCAGCAAAGGAGAAGATGAAAGGAAAATTCTGAAAGAGAAGAGCAAAGACAGCAGAGGAATCACTGATAGATTGCGAGAGAGAAACAAGAAGAAGACAAAAACACCTATAAATGTGAAAAATTTTGTCAAAGAGATTTTCTACTAAAAAGCTTAACTACTGAGGTGGAGATTAATCGAGATCTATTCGATCTCCCACGACTCTGAAAACTCGTTAATTTAATAAATTTTGAAAGTAGTAGTAGCTACTAATAAAATTTAAAGAAGTTAATACATAAGTCAAGACCACTTATTAAGCAAATGTCCTAGAACCAGGCTAAGTTTTCATATGATCTATGATAGTAGGTTATAAACCTAAAAGGCTTTGCAATCTTATATTTTAACGTCCTCAATATATTTTTTGTCTTCAGTTTGACCTAAATTATGTTTTTAGCATTTTTTGGTTAAAACATCCAGTTTTTCAAAATTACTAACAAAAAATATAATTTGTTTATCGGTTTACACAATTTAAATACTTTTTTTTTCTGAATTTAATAAGGAAGTATGAATCGTTCTTAGACATTTGTCCACAGCTGTATAACAACAACGCAACGATGACGACCTCGTTGAGAGCGACAGGACTAAAACTGTAATACAATAACAACAACAATACTTTAAATAGTACAAACGAATACAATAAAATTATAAAATGAAAAGGTCATTAGTCACAAAATCAAACATGAAAAATTTACCATTATTTTCATTACAACAAACAAACGCCAAATGAGAGAATAAAAGAGATTGATAGTAAGTGAAAGAGAGAAAGAAAACTGGAAGGGGGAGAATGAGAAGAAAAGAAGATAGAAGGAAGAATCAAGAGGATACCATACAGTAGAAGGATTATTAAACTCAAGGACGACAGAATACGAGGAAGAGACACATGTGAGTGTGAGAGAGAATGAAATACAATTTATTCAAATCTATGTGAAATATCGAACGCATTGAATCACTTGAGAATTTGCATAATCCTGTGAGTAAGTGAGTGAGTGAGTAAATAAAAGCTTAAACAGCACACTATGAGAAGCAACCATTATCCCTCATACTCTCACACAGTCTTCGCTCCTCCACTTCTCCATCTATGTCCGAGTCTAACCTGATCCCGCCGAGGTGGCAGCCAAGTCGTCAGGATAAGAAGTCAATCCGTTTAAAGTAATGTGACGAGGGAAATTTGTGAGCAAATTTCCCCCACACATTTATCGCACATATTGCCTGAAAAACAAATAAATAATGTATGAATAATTTAATTTGATGAAATTATTTGAAGTACTTTACCTGGTGACGAGCGATGAGTCCTCACGCGGTTTTATTTTTCGTCAACTGACGAGCACGAAGAAGAAGAAGACCAAAATCCACCACAGCCTACGTCGCTGGAGCAGCGAACAAGATGCCCAGCGGGGAGAGAGAGTTGGTGTGGGAAAAGACACGGCGAATCCTCGATCTCTTTCCCACATCAACGAGAGAGAAAATATGTGCGATCGACCCACCACCAACCAAGCACAAACCGTGTCGGTGGCAACGATCGAGGCGGACACCGCACAAAGAGGAATCGCCGATAAGGCGATTCTCTCACCGAGCGAGCAGAAACTCACCACGGTGCGTGTGTCTGCCTGGGGAAGTGCAGCGAGCCGACGACGTTGTTGTAATCAGAAAACAACAACCACATGAGCGCATCAACTATGCGGAGTTGTTGTTATCGGAAAACAACAACCACATGAGCGCATCAACTATGCGGAGTTGTTGTTATCGGTTAACAACAACCACACGAAATGATAACTACCGCACAATGCGACAAGTGAAGCGTAGGCAGAGCGGGCCGACGGAGTTGTTGTAATCGGAGAACAACAACCACATAGGGCGACGGCTAGCGGAACTGCGCGCGTCACCTGCGATGAGTTGTTGTCACCGAAGATCAACAACATAGAAGGACAAGAGAACAACAAATGGGATAACGGGCGAGGAATGACCATGAACTCGAAAGTGAAGTTCAAGTAAACAACTGGCAAAACAGTTGCGATAGCGTGGGAAAGTGCGAACTCGGAAGTGCACTGACCCACCACAACAAGTACAACAGAGGAACGAGTGGCATAGCGGTGGGACAGCTGATCGTTCCCCTACACGGGAAAGCGGAGGTCCGTCGGTTCGCCAAAGATGAACTCGAGTGGAGCTTGCGGCTGATGAGTCTCCAAGCCCCCGAGATGATTGGCGACGGAACCGAGGGCCATGGGATGAGTGGAACCAGGACCAGAGGTCTGGAACCAGCCCAGAGCAAGGACGAGAATCATTCGTTGGTAGGACACCGAGTCCAACAATCATCTTGTGGGGAACCAAGTCCCAGTAATAGTGAAATCTATAAATAAGTGCAAGACCAAAAATATCCCAAGTGCCAGTGAAAATCCACGACTTGGAAATATTTCAAGTAAGCAGCCAAAGCGCAAGGTAATTAAGTAGAGCTCGAGGCAAAGTGGCCAGAAGCTAACATTGAACAAAGACAAACATAATTTTATAAATAAATTCTAGGCCGTGAAAACCAAATGTTATAAATAACTTCTACTTCGTGAGAATCTATTGAATTTAGTAGCTAAGCATTTCTGTAGTAAACTACTTTTACTACTAAATGCAACGAATATTTAGATCTACTACTATTTTATTAAAACGTTGAATTATCTAGTTTTAAGAGTCCTGGGAGGTCGAATAGATCTCGATTAACATCCACCCCAGTAGCTATACATTTCTGTAGTAAACTACTTTTACTACTAAATGCAACAAATATTTAGATCTACTACTATTTTATCAAAACATTGAAATACCTAGCTTTAAGAGTCCTGGGAGGTCGAATAGATCTCGATTAACATCCACCCCAGTAGCTATACATTTCTGTAGTAAACTACTTTTACTACTAAATGTAACAAATATTTAGATCTACTACTATTTTATCAAAACATTGAAATATCTAGTTTTAAGAGTCCTGGAAGGTCGAATAGATCTCGATTAACATCCACCCCAGTAGCTAAGCATTTCTGTAGTTAACTACTTTTACTACTAAATGCAACGAATATTTAGATCTACTACTATTTTATTAAAACGTTGAATTATCTAGTTTTAAGAGTCTTGAGAGGTCGAATAGATCTCGATTAACATCCACCCCAGTAGCTAAGCATTTCTGTAGTAAACTACTTTTACTACTAAATGCAACGAATATTTAGATCTACTACTATTTTATTAAAACGTTGAATTATCTAGTTTTAAGAGTCTTGGGAGGTCGAATAGATCTCGATTAACATCCACCCCAGTAGCTAAGCATTTCTGTAGTAAACTACTTTTACTACTAGATGCAACGAATATTTAGATCTACTACTATTTTATCAAAACATTGAAATACCTAGCTTTAAGAGTCCTGGGAGGTCGAATAGATCTCGATTAACATCCACCCCAGTAGCTAAGCATTTCTGTAGTAAACTACTTTTACTACTAAATGCAGCAAATATTTATATCTACTACTATTTTATTACAACATTGAAATATCGGGTTTTGAGCGTCCTGGGAGGTCGAATAGATCTCGACTAACATATACCCCCGTAGACAAACACGTGCAGAAAGCAAAGACTACTAACCGGTGTCCAACATAGTCGGTACCAACCCAACCCAAAGCTACCACCAGCTGGTACGAGCCACGAGATACCAGCGGCTACACTGTAATTATTAAATTTAGTACATTTCTTATATGATCAGTTCGTCTCGACATTGACACAATAGTTTTCATTGCATTTTTTCGATTGCCGTCACATAATAACTCGTAAATATGTGATAAATTGTCGATACTTGATGAGTTGCAGTTGCTCAATATGTGAAACTTTTACTTGTTATTCGAATCTTTAGGTAGTGATACATATTCTAATAAGGTGATTATTGTATTTATTTTTCGCTCCAAATTTATGAAAAAAATGTCGAATGAAGTGTTAATAATATGAAAAATATAAAAAAACAATATTTAACCAATTTTTTTATACATTAGTTATTCTTTTACAAGGCAGTCATTTTGACTGCTTCCGGGCAATCTAGGTAAATACAATGTGTCGGTCTTTCTAGTGTTAATACATGAAACCCCATTTTGATGAGTTTTTTGTATGGGGACATCCAGAAGAGGGGCAGATAAAGGGTAGGTATGTATGGGTGAAATGTCGGGGTTTGGAAAAAATTTGGATCTGGTTATACATTTGACTCCTCTACGAGTCATGCCGGGGGTTTTTTTTCTAGATTTTTATTAAATTTTAAGTTTTTGTATGGAGACCCCCAGAAGGGGAGCAGATAGAGGGTAGATATGTATGGGTGAAATGTTGGAGGTAATAAAATAATAAGACCTCGTAATACAATTGAGCTCCGTAGGACTAACTCCTGGATAGTTAGAGTGAGTTTTTGTAATGTATGAAAAATTAGCATTTTGTATGGGAACCTCCAGAAGGGAGACAGATAGGGGGTCAGTATGTATGGGTGAAATATTGGGAGTTGAAAAATAATGGGACCTGGTAATACATTTGACCCCTCTACGAGTCTTCCCGGAGAAGCTATGAACGGTTTATGTGAAAAGATTCCAAAATTGGACTACTTTGGGGCCGATGCGCTACGTTTTACCCCCATCGGATCGGGAAAAAAATTTGGCTCAATCATATTTATACCGAACCTAACCAAATTTGAAAGTGCAAGCTGTCAATATCTAAATAACGCGCACTAAAATCAGGCTAAAGACACATATATATGGACTGGGCCTACTCAGGCCCAGTAGGTAACTTTCGATGTTGACACAGTAAAAAAAAAAATTTCTTCTACCAACTATACCCGATTGACTCTATTATTTTTTTCTGTACTTAGGAAGCATAGCGGCAAGAAGTCATGGAATATCAGATCGATTAATAAAGAAACAAAAAAAATATTCATGTTTAAACTCAAAATGGGCCCCAGTTGCCCATCCTAGGGTTAAAACTTCACACAGCTGAACGGCCATAGTTTTGGTCATAAATCAACCGCAAGAGGATCAGTTTTTCGGTCTAGCGTATCTGGTATCGGTATTGGTTTTATTTTTGTATTTCGTCAATTGCGGTTGGTTGATAGTGTGAAGAAAAATCAGAAAAAAATAATAACAAAAGTATACAACAATAACAAAAACCGCTTCAGATGCAACGAAAACTAACCATGAGAACTACCGCGAGTATGAAGAATATATTGAAACAGAGAGAGAGAAAGGAAAAGCGAATAAAATAGAGCAAGAGTGAAAGAGATAAAGAGAGAGTTACAGAGTGAAAGAGTGAGCCAGAGATAGTTATAGGGAAATAGCCAAAAGGATGGCGATATTGAAAGAAGATAAAAACTGAATGAACCTGTGACCCGAAGTAGATTTTAATTTTGCATAAATGTGGACAGGTTGCACTCCTGGCCCTGTGATAGTGTGGGTGCGAGTGAGTGTGTGCTCTTGTGTGTGTGTCCACATGCATGTGTGGCAACGCGGCAGCTGTAAATTCTCAGCACGTCCGGCAAAATGGCGAAACGTGGTTTTGCAGGGCTCGCCTGAATTTCAATGAACGAAGCGTAGTGGTCGTGGTTCAAGGCGGACCTTAGGGCGAGACGAAAACCAAGGCTTGGAAAGGAGAGAAGTGTAGAGTGTGTGTGTCTGTGTGAGCATTGAGTTGGCCCTTGGCGGAGTCGACTTCGTTCGTTTCGCATGCACTAGATTATCGTAATGAATATTTAATATCCTTCAACAAAGTTTCGCTGGGAGTGAAATGTCAGTTACTGTGTGTAATCCGTACGGAATGAATGAGTCTGTGTGTGTTTGTGATATCCTTCTTGTCGCACTAAGCCTCAGACTTTGAACCTCTTGAAGACAATTCATCCTTCACTGTCTATGCCTTCTACACTAGTCTGTATTTCTCTCAGTTATTCTTCAATTTCATCTCCTCTCCTATCTTTTCTCTTTTAGGGTTTCACTCCCTTTTGCTTTCACTCTTTCTGATCCACTTAGTCTGCAGATTCACCGCTGGTTGTTATGAAAATCAAAATTGTTTTTAAATTGATTCAACATGTAGTCAGCTGGTGGCCTACAATCCTTCATATCCTTCTCCTCCTTCTCTATCTCTCATCTCTTTTTTTTCCTCTCCCACTCGCTCATACTCTCAATCCTTCTCTATACTTAAGTTTTCTCTTTTCTTCATTACTATCATTTTGTTTTTCTTCTCCGTCTGGCCCACATTTGGCTCCTTTTCATCATTCATATGGGTCGTAGAATCTTTATTGGGTTTTGGTTTTACTTTAGTTGAGATTTGTCGCATTTTTTCATTAAGTTCCGCAGCAGACGAAGAACTGGCGAAGAAGGATGAAGAATGAACGACTTGAAGTTATTCAATCAAGAAGTGATTGAATTGATGCTGAGAACGGAGTGGAAGAAGCCGAAGAATATGTTGAAGGATGATGAGTTTGAGACTAAGAAGTTGGAGGAGAAGCAGTGGACCAAGGACGCGAAGAACTAGAAGTAGTTTGAGACGAACACTCTCGTAAGATGCAATAGCAGAATGTTACTGCGGAGTAGAGAATTTCTGAAATAGGGAGACGAGAGATGACGGTAGACGGTAGGAATAAGAAGAGCAAAGAGGGACCGAAATCGATGGTGGCATTACCGCAACATACAGTCCAAATAACAAAAAGGCCGCCGCAACAAATGTCAATTTCAGTAGGGAGATTTAATTATTGTAGTTTTTATTATTCTACTTGCTATTGGTAATTTTATTGCTGCAATTTCTATTATTGGAAACATTTCAATTATTAGAAATCATTGTTGTTGTTGTTTTAGCCTTAATTGACAATTGCAAATTCAATTAGTTAGTTAGAAATGCAAGATGGCGGATAGAGGATACGGAAATATGGCGGCTAATCGCTTGTTCGATCCGCAGGAAGTTCCAAAATTCCAACACATGTGGTCAACAAACATGGCCTCGTGTGGAGAGGTGGCATAGTCGGGGTGAGGGGTAGAAGCCTCAAACAAAATGGCGAAAATGTATGCAATTTTCGAAATGTTGCAAATGCCATTGGTTTCATGTTGTTGATTTTGTTGTAGTTGGTATTGTTGTTGCTATTTATGTGTCATTGTAGTCATAGTTGTTGGTTTTATTGTTCTGGTTTCTCTTGTTTTGGGTTGTTATTGTTGCTGTTGTTGTTACGGTTGATTGAGAAAACTTTGTCTGCGGCGACTGTAACAACACCGATCGAACGAACGAAATCCGATGCCCGCCGAAAACCACAAATACACACAAAATTCCCGTGACACAGTCTGACATGAGCATGTTTGTGAGTTCATACACTCGCTCACAGCCAGCCTTCAACGGCGAAAACATTTTCGAGGATTTTGAAAATTTCAAATTTTAATTTCAGTTCTTGTTAATTATTTCACACACACAGGAACTAGTACACAACCAAATACAGTTCTGCAAATTTGTGAGTGAGACCTAGAGAGAATAATGAAATTTAAATAGCGACCATAACCAAAACTACAACAGCAAACTTCCCATAGCTTCAAATATATTACAATAGCAAACACGAAAAGGCTTAACTTGAAATTTCAACAATAACCACAACAGCAAAAACAAAAGTATCCACAATAACGAACAACACAATGGAATCTCTACTGAAGTAAATATTATTAGTGTAAAAAGAATAACATGAACAACAAACATAATAATAGGAGAAACAATAACAAATGAGATGAAAATATATAACAACAATAAATGATACCAACTGCAACAACAACAATAATAACAACAACAACATCAATAACAACAGCAATAATAATATCAATAACAACAACTGCCACTAGGATCTACAGTAATTAATTAACTCTTTTCATTTGCTGAAGTCATAATTGAAACTCATACGAGTCTATTTTGTAAATTCTAGATACTGCTGTTGCTGTCGTGTGGTAACACTCCAACTCTCCACGCCCATTACTCTATTTGACCTCACTTGATCTAACCATCCCGACCTTTTCATGCTATATGACCAAGCAGACATGAGGAGAGCAGTGAGAGAAACGAACAAGATGAAAAGAGGAAAGTAGTGAGGTGAGGATCAGAAGAAGCTAAAGATCCTGAATTATTGAATAACACGTCTGATTGGCTTTGTTTCCGGAACGCTCGTTAAAACACGCGACAACAGCATGAAGCATGATATCGTCAAATTACAGACTATGAGGACGGTTGGAAAGAAACAATTTCAACAATAATAATAAAAACAATGCCGAGGTAATTAAATAAATGCAATGAATGGTCCTGCATGCCATGGCGAATACGGCAATAAAATCGAGACAAGGATATCGCGATACGATAAAAAGAAATGCGAGAGGCGAGCGGAACGATGCGAATTCACACGAATTCACGAATGAGCATTAATCGATCTCTTTTCGAAGACACGCGAAGGATTGATTGGTCACTTTTCTCCCTCATAAACGGCTTCAACTCGGTTTTTCATCACCATTTGACCTTCTCCACGCACTCTATCTCGTTCTCGCTTAATCCATTTTTCTTCACGAACCGATATGTAATTTGGAATTTCGATCACGTGTCCGACTCCGGTGGCCACTGGAGAATCCGCAATTGGAGGACACGCAGAGCAATTAAACGAAAGTTTTTAAGCACAGGAGATCATTAACTCTGCCTCCCTCTCTCTCCCACTGTCACCACATTTATTTCTCTGTCGGTCCCGTCCTCCTTTTTATGCCATCCTTCTCCCATCTCCTCATTTTTCGTTCGCTGATTTTCATCGATGGTTTTGCTGGGATTTCAAATATTACTCCAAGTTATGTAAAGTAAATTTTGTATATAATTTTTTTAAATATTTTTTTTATTAATTTTTATGAATTATTTTTTTTTTTATAGTTTTCAACGAGTTTTCTACCACAACTCTCGACTTATACTTTTTATACTTTTTATTTTTTCACCGGTTTATTACACATTTTGAAAGCTTTTGTTAAAAATGTATTTGTTCTTTCCTTCTCTCATTCACTCTCATTCACTCTCATCACTCTGTAACTCTTTCAGAACTTGGTCCGTTTCTTTATAAACTGTAAACAGGAATTCCTTTCCTTTTATCGCTATTTGTTTTCGACCCTCGCCTTGGACGCTTTCGAAAATATTTCCCTATATATCCCTCGGACGTCTATTTTCCCTTTTCCACTCGCGAAGTTTCTTCTCCTTATTCTTTCTTTGCCTCCTTCTCAAACTGTATCACAGTCCTCTTTATAAATTCTCAGTTTCCTACGACTCTGCTCCAATTCCTCTAAATAATTAAATTAATATTTGCCACATTTCACGCTGAACCTTACCTCTCTCTCTCTTTCTCATTCTCTCTCTCCCACTTGTTTCATAATTATCTTAAAACTGGAAACACGCAGCTTATCTCAATCTTGACCTTCCTCGTCTTAGCTAACAGTGGGTCGAAAGGAGAAAGAAAAATTAAATTAAGTTAAAAGCGGACTACTAGAAACTTTTTGGGGTGAGGATGACTTGAAGGTTCGGGGTAGAATGAAGTGGAGGATGAAGTCGAAGTTTAGGATGAGACTAAAAAAGCATCGAAGAAGTGGAAATCGAAAATATTAGGATTTTCTATTTTTCTGTCACTTCGTTTTTTCACGGATTTAATTTTATAATTGTTTCCAAAATTGAAGTCTAACGTAATTTATAATTAAAATTTCCGTTGGGCGATGTTTAGAATGTGAGCTTTTATTAGTAGTACTTGATGACACATAAAAGTTTATCCCGATATATACCATAGTTCACCATATATGCCATATTGAACTTTTGCATTATATGGGAGGTGGGCGTTTCCATTGGGCGATGTTATCCATTATTGGATTGTAAACTCGAAACGGTGGTATATGATCACACACAAAATTTCTCGTATATACCACAGCTCACCAGATATCCCATATAAAGCAAAAGGTTTATGTGGAATATCTGGTGTCCCTGTTGACCGAGCGAAAACGGAAGCGGAAATAATTTAAATCACTGGAGATTTGCAAATGATGTTCGCTTGTAGCCGCTGTTCTGAATATTTGTTGTTGTGTATCTGGTTCTTGTCGTTGTTGACAATGTATTTGTTTCGGTAGCTGCTGTTTGCATCTGAAAGATATCTAATGGCTCTTCCGAAACCAACGCAATCCATTTCAACAACCTGTCGCAAAAGCAACTTCAATTTATGAAGCAAAAAAGTATGAAGAAAATAACAAAAATTTACCATGGACAGAAAAAAATAAATTTTAAATTTTAATTTCGTATTGAAACAGGGAATATTATTAAATTCAATAATAAATAGAAAAAATATCATTATATTTTTGTGATTTTGTATTAAATTTGAAAATCTTAATTTATAAAAGTTTTTTTGGGTGTTGTAAAATTCTTCCATATTCCTGCTCTTTGGCATTATTCTTTCTACACCCCCAGCTTCTCCTCTAAACCTTCATCTTAATCTGTTCCTCTTCTAATTCTACTCCTCCTCTCTGCTGTCGTACTCAAAATCCTCCTGCGAAAGATGTGAATAATTCAATGCTTCTAATGTATTTTATAGTTCACAAAATGTGTCTTCGCACTTAACAACGGATGAACAGGGGTGGAGGAGAGTGAGGGCAGCGAATGTCCTGATGAGGATCCTAAACATCGGATCCACCTTCCTCTTGGGATTATACTGGTTGTTGTCGTTAATGTCGCTTAAGATGTTGCTTGTGATGTTGTCCTTGTCATTTGGTTCTTCTTGTTGATGCTGTTTTTTGTTGATGGAGATGCTTAAAATTTTCAGGCTTTCAAAGTTGTGGGGTCTTGTCTTCTTCTTTTTTCTCGTCGATCAGTTTTTTATTACTTAAAATTTCGAGGCTTTAGCACAAATTTGTGGTGAAGAAAACATAAAAGTTTTTTATACCAAAGTAGAATAAGCGAGGTGTAGAGAAGGAGAGAGAAAGGGAAAGAAAGAGAAAACTCGAGAGGGAGAAAACGGTTCATAAAAGAGAAAGAGAGATTGAAACAGAAAATGCAGGAAAAAGAAATCTTTAGAGAGAAATAAAGACAGTTTGGGATATAGAGGAAGAGGAAGAGAGAGGTTCCTGGAGTATTATATAAGGTAAGCACAATCAGCCAAATTTAATGCCGAAAGCAACTAAAAGCTTTTAAAGCTTAATTTCACCCAGTTTTATAGTTTAATAGTTTTTTTCCTGTACTTTAGAAGTCTTTTATCTCTCTTACTCACTGAGGGACATAAAATCTCCAACTTGCTCATCAATTTCTCATGATTTCTGGAAACGAAACAGAAGGTGGAAGAAAAAGAGGACCATCAGAAAACAATTAATGGTGATGGATGAAACTGACGAGAAGATTTCTTATTAGCTTGAACAAACATTTTAATAATTTTAAGACGTGTGGTTGCAAATGTAAAGAACATTCAACATTTCACACACTTATTCTTTTTTGCTTATTAGTTAATGAGTTTAGAATTTTGGTCGAAACTTGTTTCAAAGTCTTGTTTGCATTCGGTTGGATGAAATCCACAGTAGTAAACACGATAATAATTTAATGATAAAGTTTTTTTTCGTTCCGTTTCGTCCACGTTACTGCATCAACTTTTTGTGTCATGTGACGAGGACGGAAAGCTCACTACAAAGCTTTCACCAAATAAAAACCAGACAGAAGAACTACCAGAAAAAAAAATATCCAAAGAAATTATATATCAAATTTATAAATGTTGTGCTTTGTCGACGTATTATTGTTAGTTGGATCATTATTGTTGTACATAGATGTAATAAATTATTGTTAAGTCATTGGTATTGCTGTGGTAGTTGAATCACTGTTGTTGTTGTCTCGCACTCCGTTGAATGTCTTTCACGCCAAACCCATGATTTACACAGCACATTACAGAATTCATTACCTCTATGTCACTTTCGATCTCCTTCCCGCTCTCGCGTTTCCTATATATCGTTCATAAGCCCTTTCTCGCTGCATTTGTGCATCGTCAAAGCCCTCCATCACTCGCGACAATATTCAAGACGTCGTTGCAAATTGACTCTTTGACCTCACAAAACAATTCGCCATGAATTCGCTCTGTGTCGTTGTAGTGTTCATCACTATTTAGTATATACATTTAAATGTATGAGTATGCAGCGACTGCTGTCACGGTGTGAGAGAATTATCGCCCACAAGTGCATTTTTGGCATCACCGAAGTTTGGAGCTATTCATCATTGTTTCTCTCAGTATGTCTTTCTGTTTTTCTCTCCCTCTGTCTATCGCTTATTCGTCGCCCACTCTCTCACTGCCTTTGGCTTTCTGAATCTCTAGTTCTCCCTTTCGATCTCAGTCCTTCTACCTCGATGGCTACCCAGCCGTATGTCTCGTTCTCCATCTATTTCTTTCACTCTGTGATAGTGGGCGTGCACTTGCGTGTATATGTGTGTGTATTTTCCTTGTCGCATCCGTGCGTTATTTGCCAACGCGTCCCAAGTAAATAAAAGTAAGTTGCAAATTAGTTGCAAGCTGCTGAATTTATTGCCTTAAATTTTTGACAGCTACAACAACGATTACTACAATAACAACAATAAAAAATTGAATCCGTGCAACAAAAGGGTAACGGAATACTTTTAGTCAGTTGGCGTGAATTACGACACTGGGATCCTTCGTCGCGTTCTCGTTATTTTTTCTTTGTTGTCGGATTCGTGAAGTTGGTAGCTATTTGGTATTGAAACGTCGAAATCGCATAGTTGCCTTGAAGTCGCCGTGCAAAGTAGAGTTTGTAAAATATTGCTCAATATATCAATCTTTCGTTCTTCATCTCTAAAAAAAGACCATATTTTATTTAATAAAATTCAAATTCTGAACTTAATTTCACATTTCAGGTGAGTTTGTATTTGGAATTTCGTATTTAGCAGAATCCAACTTTAATCCCACTCCAAATGATCGACTACTCCTTATTTACTCACACAATCATTCGTTGCCTTCACATTCCGTACATGAACCATTTCTCATTGATCCCGTTTCTATTTTTATTTCCATGACAATGCATTGTTAGGATTCATTTAAATCGACATTTAAATCGCCACGGCATCGACGTAATCGCTCAGACACGACATGAATTCACGATCATTCGACGAAATAAACGTGAATTTACAAAAGTCCTGGGAATCCGCACGTGATCCTTGCAATGATCAGAAGTCATATACAGTAGGCAGTCGAACCTCCTACCAATAATGTGATTCTCAAGACGATTATCATCATTGAACCCCCAAGAGTTATTTAACCTTTCATCTCTCACACACATACAAATGTATATAGACCAGTCTTACACATTCATTCTTTTCGTTAAAGCTTTTTTCTGCTGATATATATATTTTTTATTGTTAACGAAAAATTCTTATTCTTAGAGAGAAAGTGAAAGCCAAACCCAAGGAGATAAAGAGGATGACATTTGCACACACTTTGCTCTCTATCTCCGGCTGACAAATAGAAGGTCAATTCGTCGCTTTAGCATCAGACGCACGTGTAGATTTTAATGTGAAAGGAAGGGAGGTACTGAGAAGGGGACATATTGAGTAGGAAAGAAAGAGAGAGATGCTAAATGAGTTGGAGAATGAGAGTGAGTGAGAAAGTTATGGTAATAACCACACAATTAACAATTGCTCCAGGCTGTTCATGGTTACAATTGTTTGGAGAAATAGTTTAGATTTTCGCAGAAGTTACGAAGCGTCAGACCTTCTACCGCGGTCTAATCGCAGATTGTTCCAACAAGACGTCAACCGAAAGCCACAAATTGTCAAACAAAAATTGATGCCGAATCCTGAGTTTAGCGGCGAGGACGTGCTTGAAAAATTCAAATTTAATCCCGCACATAAACAGGATAAGAACCACACTCACATATACCCTCTCACACACACCTACTCTTCCATATACACCCACACAGCTACCGTGGCTCCTTGCAAGGACGACAGAAAGGCCAGACAAACTCACACTCGACCCTCTGCCGCTGTCCCTTTTCCACCCACTTTCCATCTAGTCAACAGCTTTTCCTCTTTTCTTTCTCTCACACGTGACTGTTTCGCCCGCCTCTCTCTTCATCAATTCACCGCCGTCTACCGAGGTCGATTTTTGCAACACTTCGTCAAGTACCAGAATTCGAAATCCTCGAACCGGGAGCCGGGATCCACCTTGGGGCGGTTTGAATTCGACTTTAAGTGTGCGTGATTCAGTGCCTCTGGAGGTTTTGAAAGAGAGGGAGGAAGGGCGAAAGTGTGAGTGTGTCTGAGTGGTTTGAGTTTGTGTATGTGTTCGGTAAGTAGGGTATTCTGTGTGTTGTATAATTCAGAGTATTGTATATACTTCTAGGTGCATATTTATTAGGGCTCTCGATTTCTACCCGGGTAGCTAGCATTACCCGGGTACCCGGGTACCCGGACGTCCGGATACCCGGGTAATACCCGGGTATGTCATTACCCGGGTAATAGCAATACCCGGGTAATGCTACCCGGCCTTTCATTACCCGGGTAGCAGGCAAAGGCCGATATAAGCCTTTCGAAGCGAAACGACGCACATCGTTCGGCCTTTCAAGCGACGGAGCAGGTAGCGGGGGTTGGTTTTGAAGCAGAGTGCGTCGATTGTTGATGTTGTTGTTTTTTGTTCGTTTTTTGTTTTGATGACCATTTGATGCGTTGTGTGTTTGCCTTCGCGCATCTTCGTGTGTTTGATGCTCAAGACGATTATCATCATTGAACCCCCAAGAGTTATTTAACCTTTCATCTCTCACACACATACAAATGTATATAGACCAGTCTTACACATTCATTCTTTTCGTTAAAGCTTTTTTCTGCTGATATATATATTTTTTATTGTTAACGAAAAATTCTTATTCTTAGAGAGAAAGTGAAAGCCAAACCCAAGGAGATAAAGAGGATGACATTTGCACACACTTTGCTCTCTATCTCCGGCTGACAAATAGAAGGTCAATTCGTCGCTTTAGCATCAGACGCACGTGTAGATTTTAATGTGAAAGGAAGGGAGGTACTGAGAAGGGGACATATTGAGTAGGAAAGAAAGAGAGAGATGCTAAATGAGTTGGAGAATGAGAGTGAGTGAGAAAGTTATGGTAATAACCACACAATTAACAATTGCTCCAGGCTGTTCATGGTTACAATTGTTTGGAGAAATAGTTTAGATTTTCGCAGAAGTTACGAAGCGTCAGACCTTCTACCGCGGTCTAATCGCAGATTGTTCCAACAAGACGTCAACCGAAAGCCACAAATTGTCAAACAAAAATTGATGCCGAATCCTGAGTTTAGCGGCGAGGACGTGCTTGAAAAATTCAAATTTAATCCCGCACATAAACAGGATAAGAACCACACTCACATATACCCTCTCACACACACCTACTCTTCCATATACACCCACACAGCTACCGTGGCTCCTTGCAAGGACGACAGAAAGGCCAGACAAACTCACACTCGACCCTCTGCCGCTGTCCCTTTTCCACCCACTTTCCATCTAGTCAACAGCTTTTCCTCTTTTCTTTCTCTCACACGTGACTGTTTCGCCCGCCTCTCTCTTCATCAATTCACCGCCGTCTACCGAGGTCGATTTTTGCAACACTTCGTCAAGTACCAGAATTCGAAATCCTCGAACCGGGAGCCGGGATCCACCTTGGGGCGGTTTGAATTCGACTTTAAGTGTGCGTGATTCAGTGCCTCTGGAGGTTTTGAAAGAGAGGGAGGAAGGGCGAAAGTGTGAGTGTGTCTGAGTGGTTTGAGTTTGTGTATGTGTTCGGTAAGTAGGGTATTCTGTGTGTTTGTATATAATTCAGAGTATTTGTATATACTTCTAGGTGCATATTTATTAGGGCTCTCGATTTCTACCCGGGTAGCTAGCATTACCCGGGTACCCGGGTATCCGGACGTCCGGGTACCGGGCCTTTCATTACCCGGGTAGCAGGCAAAGGCCGATATAAGCCTTTCGAAGCGAAACGACGCACATCGTTCGGCCTTTCAAGCGACGGAGCAGGTAGCGGGGGTTGGTTTTGAAGCAGAGTGCGTCGATTGTTGATGTTGTTGTTTTTTGTTCGTTTTTTGTTTTGATGACCATTTGATGCGTTGTGTGTTTGCCTTCGCGCATCTTCGTGTGTTTGATGCGAAAAGATGCATAGGTTTTGAAGCAGAGTGCGTCGATTGATGTTGTTGATGTTGTTGTTTTTTGTTTGTTTTGATGACCCTTCGATATTTTATGCTTTGCATGAAATGCCTTACATATAAATATTAGAATGTGTAGGAATTAATTTCGCAATGATTAATGTAAAGAAGAAATCGATATTTGTTTAATATAATTTCTTTATAAAATATTTTAATAAATGAATTTATAAATAAATTGTAAAAACATTTAAAAAAAATATGAATTAAAATCCAATTTATAAAAATATATAAAAATATATTTTTTTTTAATTTTTATAAAACTACAGTAGAATTCGGTTATAGCGACCGCCAAGGGACCGAAATTATACGTCGTTATAACCGAACGTCGTTGTATCCAAATAAGTGTGCGCATGTACAAACCATTAAGAACCAAACTTGCTTTGAAAATCCGTCGTTATAAACGGATGGTTGTTATAACCGAGGTCGCTATAAATGAATTCTACTGTATTTTCTAAAGGAACATTTTTATAA
The DNA here is from genome assembly GCA_017309665.1 of Coelopa frigida. NCBI lineage: Eukaryota > Metazoa > Arthropoda > Insecta > Diptera > Coelopidae > Coelopa > Coelopa frigida. Next base: position 28,514,968 of record CM029561.1, read on the forward strand.
AAAAATAATGTTATAAACTTTTTTAATAATTTGTTTATTAATTTAAAAAAAAAATATATATATATATATTAAATATCAATATGTTCATTGCATTAATCATTTGCAGATTGACAAATTAATTCCAACACATTCATACACACGCACTTCAAATGCGCGTATTAGTCTACGTAGCCAAATGCGCAGATTCTAATATTTATATGTAAGGCATTTCATGCAAAGCATAACATATCGAAGGGTCATCAAAACAAACAACAAACAAAAAACAACAACATCAACAATCGACGCACTCTGCTTCAAAACCTATGCATCTTTTCGCATCAAACACACGAAGATGCGCGAAGGCAAACACACAACGCATCAAATGGTCATCAAAACAAACAACGAACAAAAAACAACAACATCAACAATCGACGCACTCTGCTTCAAAACCAACCCCCGCTACCTGCTCCGTCGCTTGAAAGGCCGAACGATGTGCGTCGTTTCGCTTCGAAAGGCTTATATCGGCCTTTGCCTGCTACCCGGGTAATGAAAGGACGGGTATTACCCGGGTATTCGAGTAACCCGGGTTACCGGGTTACCCGGGTTACTCGATACCCGGGTAATCGAGACCTCTGATATTTATTTATATGTATTTCTATATGTATATATTTCATACTATTTCTATAAGTTGCCTGCAACTATAGATGATTGTGTAGTTGTGCGTTTCTCTGATGTGATTCATTCCCTTGAGCATCAATTTTATTTCGATCTAATTTTCATTTTCAACTCATCTGAAATTTTGTCTTCCTCTTTCTGTTGTTCCACTTTCCCTAAGGACTTCTTCATTTTCTCATTTCTGATAATTTTTTCCTTTTTATCGATAAACTTTTCTCGTTCCACTTTTTCCACTTTTTATTTCATTACTTCTCGTCATAGAGAAATCGATTAAATTGAAGTATCATTTGAACTGAACTTTAAACAAGAATTGATGAGTTTTTATATGAGTTTGAAAACTACACCATTTTCAAGCAGACTTGAGAAAATCGTAAACAGACCTGAGAAAATCGGAAACAGACCTGAGAAAATCGGAAACAAAACTCAGAAAATCGTAAATAGACCTGAGAAAATTGGCATTGACAGTGGTCGACTGTTCACGTGCAATTCAACACAGCTCCAATTTCCATGGAGATGCGCTGGCCCTACAAGATATGCGAGTAGGATTATAGAATGTATGTATTATTTACAATTTATTATTAAATATTGAATATTTAAATATATTATTATTTATCAGAAAACCAGAAAAAAAATTAATTATTCTACCGAGTTCGTTTCTTAAGTCTTTTTTCTGAGGTCTGTTTACGATTTTCTCAGTTCTGTTTACGATTTTCTGAGTTCTATTTCCGATTTTCTCAGGTCTGTTTCCGATTTTCTCAGGTCTGTTTACGATTTTCTCAGGTCATTTTACGATTTTCTCAAGTCACTTTACGATTTTCTCAAGTCACTTTACGATTTTCTCAGGTCATTTTACGATTTTCTCAAGTCACTTTACGATTTTCTCAAGTCACTTTACGATTTTCTGAGGTCTGTTTACGATTTTCTCAAGTCTGCTTGAAAATGGTGTAGTGGTGATACTAGTGGACTCAGGATAATTTCAGAATGGTTTCTGTTAAGATATTTGAAGACACGTGAATATAGAAAACTGATAAAACATATAACAAAATGATCAAATAACACCAACATCATTCATGTTCAAATGTTTTACTAAGTACAAGGTTAACGATTCTCAGGCCGAAGATTGCGATGAGTTCATTTCAATTTAATTTCAATGAAAATTCATGCATAAAGCGTGAACATCAACGTCAAGTGATGTCGTAGTTGTAGAACCAAACAACAACTTGTCAGCGTGAGAGTCCTTTGACTGCTGGTAAATTTCTGAAGGTGTGAATGCTTGCAATCCGCAGAGCTCCGGGTATGCAAGGAATTCGGACGAGGTGCGGGTGCTACTGTTGTGTCGCAGGTATTAAACTCATTTACCACGTTGCACACAGACACACACAGGAGAGAGTTGAAAAACCTGAAAGTGAAAGCAAGTGAAATTGTGTGGGCAAACTAATATTTAAATTAAAAATAATTAACAAAACCTCGCGTGCATCCAGTACATCGGGATCCAGTGTCCCAAGCGTCGGCCCTCATATTGGGCAGAAAAGTTGGTGACTGCGGTTCCTGCGTAGTGAAAATTAAAAGTTTTTTCTTTTTCTCTCCAAATAATCTGAAACCAAATTAAATTTAATAAGCAACAACACCTAAGACTTGTAAACAAACGAAAGTGTGTAAGTGCAGGAGGGGAGACGTCACACTTCCCGCCAAATTCTGCGCAGCTGTCCGGCGGACGTCTACCATCAGTGACGTCTCGACGGAGGTGTTCACCAGGGAGACAACAGGGTGACCCAAAGTCTACTAATACTGAATAATAAATAAAATAAGCTAATAAATATAATAATTAATCTAAATTAAGCTATATTAAATTAAAATAAATAATAACATAATATATATATATATATATAAAAAAAAAAAAAAAAAATACAAAATAATATAAAATAAATCTAATAAATAAAATAAAAATAAATAAAATAAATAAATTCAATAAATTCCATAAATTCAATAAAATAAATAAAATAAATAAAATAAATAAAATAAATAAATAAATAAAATAAATAAAATAAATAAATAAATAAAATAAAATAAATAAATAAAATAAAATAAAATAAAATAAATAAAATAAACTAAAACTCACCAATCAACAATCGGAATCAACACTGAGTGAGCTCTAAATAACCCACATACGAATTGCCTGAGTGACATTCGCGTTTTCAGCTGGAGTGTCACTCGCAATCGATTTGTTTCAGGTACCTAAATCCGCGATCTGATCGAGGAATCTACGCCATCGTTCGAGTTGCATAGAAGTGCGTAAAGCTCACGAAGCGGCTAGATATAAACTCACAGTCGCCGGACCCCAAAAGTTCTGCATCAGAACCCAAACACGCGTGCTTCCCAAGTGCCAGTAAGACCAGACTGATTTCATTCAAAATCGTTGGCAAGCACAAGCACATAGATACTGGCACATACCCATATATCTTTATATTCTTATATATATATAGCACTAAATATTGTACATTTTTTACATTTGTTACTTCTCTCCCCAGCCCAGCTAAGTAAAAAAAAACAGCGAACAATCAGGTCGTGTCCGCAGTAGGGTCCTACATACCTTTTATCTTTAAATTGTACATATTACCAGTTTTTAATTTGTTACCGGTAGCAAAGACAGCTCTAGGGACGAAGCAGGCTTCTTCAGCCCTGTCGGCATAGGGGATGAAGCCGAAGAAATCAGCCGAGAAGGGGCTAGCCCCCGTAATGGTGTCGAAAAAGAAGATGAAGAAGAGAAAGCCCTGGACCTAGGCCACGAAATTTACCCTTTCAGAAGACAATCGAGGGTTCTGAGATCACCACCGTTACCTTGTACGGAAACTCTTACTCCCACGAGAAAGCCGTCAGAAGAAGAGCGGGAAATCCCCGCAAAAAGACATACAATGCTGGCTTACTGTAAAGAAACCAGTAAGGTAAGGAGCATCGACCTCACGGAGGACACACCAAAGCGCGCCTCCGAAACCACCGAAGGTGTCACAGAAGAACCCAGGATTACAAGTTCAAATAAGTGCGAGAAGGCAGTCAGCGATGAACTTGGACGTAAAATTCAGGAGTTGATTGCATACACCAGGGTAAAAAGGCACGTAAATCAGAGCATGAGAGATCTGATCAATGCAATAGCCGCGCTACATAAAAAGTCAGTACGAGATCAAACTGGCAAAGCCACCCAAGCATCTCCTAAGGATGGAGAGGGAAAAAAGTTGCTAGAAAAACGACTGCGAGAACCGGAAGGGTCACATGGAACCAACCCCCAAAAAAGTAAGGCATACAACTGACCACCCAGATATGGCAACACCGATGGCAATGGGCAGCAAAGTGGTGATAAATGACCGGAGGCCGATGACCGCAAAAAAGACTGGCACCGCTCCCGAGGAACAAGAAAATATCGCTAGCGGGTGGACAGTCGTCGGCGCCAAAAAGCCTAAGATTAAAAAAACCCACACAAGGCCAGATGCAATAATAATTAAAAAAACAGGCGATCTGTCATATGCAGATATGCTGAAGTTGATTAAAGAGAAACCGGAGCTGAAAGAACTTGGAGAAGATGTCACGAAAATTCGGAAGACAGCCAAGGGAGAGCTCATGCTGCAACTAAAGGGAAGTGCCGACGTACAAACAGCATCACACAGAGACAACATAGTCCAAGCCCTAAATGAGTCCGCAGAGGTCAGAGCCTTAAGCCATCAAGTAGTCATTGAATGCCGTGACCTTGATGAAATAACTACCCGAGAGGAAATATGTATCGCAATAAACGATCAGTTCCCTGAGATAAGAACTATAAGTGGCAGTGCTATTAAGTCACTGAGACCAACAAGAGCCGGCACACAAACAGCCCTGATCAGCATTCCTGCAGGAGACTCACAGAAGCTTCTAAAAGGATCGAATGTGCGAATCGGGTGGGTGAGATGCAGACTACGCCTGAACATCAAACCCACCAGGTGTTTTAAATGCCTTGACTATGGTCACATTGCTAGACACTGTAAAAGCAAAGTGGACCACTCCAGCGCATGTCTCAAGTGTGGTCTCGAAGGTCACAAAGCAAAAGAATGCGCAAATGCTGAAAAATGCCTAATATGCCCCCCAGGAAAAAATGATCATCCCAGGTGCCCTAGGTATAAACTAGCGCAACAAAAGTTATCTGGAACACATGGTTAAATGCGTACAGATCAACCTCAACCATTGCGAAGTGGCACAAGACTTGTTGTCACAAACTGCCATCGAAGTGAAAGCGGACATCCTAATCATAAGTGAGCCCTACAGAGTCCCGGCTGACTCCCAGAACTGGGTAAAAGATAGAAGCGGGAAAGCATCCTTATGTACCTGCTCCAGCTTACCGCTTGAATTTAAACCAAGAGACCTACAAGATGGCTTTACATACGCCAAAATACAGGGGATCTACTTCTACAGTTGCTATGCGCCACCAAGCCTGAACGCACAAGAATTCCAGGAAATTTTGGATCGTCTAAGTGACCTTGTAAGAGTGAAGTCCCCAGCAGTGGTAGCCGGCGACTTTAATGCATGGGCCATCGAATGGGGAAGCTCCAGAACAAACCAGAGAGGAGCAGCACTGTTGGAAACCTTTTCCAACCTGGACCTGATTCTTCTCAATACTGGTAACAAGAGCACGTATGACAATGGCAGAGGTTCGTCAATCATAGACCTAACATTTGTGAGTAGCTCATTAGTTAGGAGAAGCGCATGGAAAGTATCAGAAGAATATATGCATAGCGACCACAATCCGATTATCTTCGAGATCCAGAAGCCCACTGTACACCCACACAAATGGGTCAGGAAAACGCAAAATATAAGATGGAACATTAAAAAACTCGACAGAGAAATGCTAGATACCCTAATAGGCTACATGGAAATCACCACGGGAAATGCAATGGAAAAGGCAAATAATGTGATGCAATCCCTAATAGATATATGCGATGCCTCTATGCCTCGACAGAAAAACGGGAACCGTAGAAGCCCAGCTGTGTGGTGGAATGAGGAAATAGCGAACCTTCGCACTGAGTGCAACGCACTCCGAAGAAGACAACAGAGAGCTAGAGGGAGGACTGGCTATGTACACCATCTTGAGACCTTCAAAGCCAAGCGTAAGGAACTACGCAAGGCCATTGAGAAGAGCAAAAGTCAACACTGGAAAACGCTAATACAAGAGGTCCAGACCAACCCGTGGGGAAGTGCGTACAAAATAGTTCTGAAGAAAACTAAACGAGGGGCGCTCAATACACCGGTATGTCCCATCATGCTGAGGAAAATAGTGGAGGGCTTATTCCCACAACGCGAAGCACTGGATCCCGCAACAGTAGTCTCATTAGCAGAGGAAATACCCCCCGTAACTGCTCTTGAGATAACGGAGATCGCCAAAACCCTGAAGAGCAAAAAGGCACCAGGACTAGATGGCATCCCGAATGCGGTTCTAAAGGCTGCGATGACGGAGAAACCTGACATCTTCGCGAATCTGTACACCTCCTGCCTCAAAGAAGGACATTTCCCAGACCGGTGGAAAATACAGCGACTTGTCCTTCTTCCAAAAGGGGACAAACCCCCAGACGAACCATCATCTTACAGGCCCCTCTGTATGCTAGATACAGCTGGAAAGGTGCTTGAAAAAATCATATGCCAACGCCTAGAAAATATAACGGAAGGAAACCCCGGACTATCCAACCAGCAATTTGGGTTCAGAAAGCATCGAAGCACGACCCATGCTATTGCGAAAGTATGCGAGATAGCTTCAAAAGCAATAGAAGGCACTAGATGGCTAGGAGGGAAAAAACAATACTGTGCCGTCGTAACTCTCGATGTTAAAAATGCGTTCAATTCTGCGGACTGGAATCAGGTTATAGCTGCCCTTAGGAGTCTAAACATCCCGGACTACCTAGTGGGAATGATCTACAGCTACTTCAACAACAGGAAGCTGCTCTACGACACTGATGAGGGTCCAAAATGGTACCCTGTCAGTGCAGGAGTACCTCAAGGATCTGTACTTGGGCCTATTCTCTGGAACATCATGTACGATGGCGTCCTAAGGATCGAAAAACCATATGGAGTGAAAATTGTCGGATATGCGGATGATATCGCGATAGTTGTGGTTGCTAAAACGCTAGAAGAAGTAGCTCAAAAATGCAACACCACAATTGAAAGGGTCAAGAGCTGGCTGCAAGAAACTAAGCTAGAACTTGCGGACCACAAAACAGAGGCAGTATTGATTAGCAGTCGCAAAGTAGTAGAAACACTAGATATACGTGTAGGTGGTCATATTTTCTCCTCAAAGCCATCAATTAGATACCTGGGTGTACAAATTGATCACCGACTGAATTTCAAGGAGCACCTGCGGGTGACAAGTGAAAAAGCTGCGAGAGTGGGATCTGCCCTTGCGAGACTAATGCCTAATGTTGGAGGCCCAAGGCAGCCCATAAGAATGTTACTCGCTAGTGTGAACACCTCTATAATGATGTACGCAGCGCCCATATGGGCTAAGACTACAATCTGTGAATCATATCTAAGAAGTCTAAAAGCAGCTTTCAGATTATCCTCTCTCAGAGTATGCAGTGCATTTCGTACAGTCTCCAATGACGCGGCAAATGTAATAGCCTCGCGTCTTCCCATAGACATTGCAGCGAGGCGAGCCGCTCTCCTATTCCAAAACCAAGTGAATGGGACGACGGACAAAAGGAGAGCCAGTATGGACGAAAGGGCTATCAGAGAATGGCAAGACCGATGGGATGCATCACAAAAGGGCAGATGGACGCATAGATTAATCCCAGACCTAAGGGTATGGACAGAAAGAAAACATGGCGTAGTCAACTTCCACTTGACTCAATTCTTATCGGGTCACGGCTGCTTTAGAGAATACCTGTTTAAGTTTAAACACGCTGATAACCCATACTGCTACTACTGCGAAAATAGCATAGAGAACGCAGAGCATATCCTACTACATTGTATTAGGTTTGATGAAGCGAGAAGATTGCTACAGCAGGAATTTGATGGCTACTTATCCCCAGAGGCGGTGATACAGTATATGCTAATCTCCGAAGATAACTGGAATAAAGTTAACAGAATAATTGTACAAATAATGCAACAGTTACGGCGAGATGAAGAATGAACGAGAGATAATAGATACTGAGATAACGCGCCAGATGCGAAAATAGAAGGGAGTGATTAACTCCATTCTGCCCTGTGACGGAATGCCTCGATTGGTAGTACCGCAGGGACAAACAGGACTGTGGTGAATGTGTGTTGGTTGAGTTTTAGTACGTAGGCACTAGTGAGACTAGTGAATCGTGCAGGCCTACCGGACGGCCGGTAGGCTTCTTTGAAGATCTCTCAACCCGGATTCGTAAATCAAAACAAAAAAAAAAACACAGACACACACACGAGCTATTAATAGCCATGTGGTTGTGTCGAATTACGTGCGACATTTTCTAATCGTGTGTGCTTCAAATTTTTATTTGATTCTTGGGGGTTTTCTCTCGGAGTTGGATTTTGTTGTTCGTTGTCCTGCAAATTCTCACTTCCACCCAAACTCTGTAACATTTTTTTGGTTTGGTTTGCGAAAAATTTTTGGTTTCTGCAGTGAAAATTTTCAAATTCATTTTCGTCTTTTTGGGGTTCGAGTGAAAGTGTTCGTTCGTTTATTGTCAAACATGTGTTGTTTCATTTGAACTTTAATAATTTGTCAATTTTTCAATTTGTTTCAAATTTTTTTGAACGCTTCTCCCCCCTCGTGGATTGTGTGTGTGTGATGTTGATGTGGAACGTGAGATTGCGATGCCAAAACTGTTGAAACTTTTTGATTTATTATTTTTTATTATTCTAAGATAGTAATTACTTGCATCAATTGATTTTTTGTCCGATGTTATTCAAATACGAAATTTTTACAGGACAGTTAATTATTTAATGATATTAAAATATTTAAAACCAAGTACCTTATGATGACGCTGCTTCGCAGCGGATATCCCTGTTTATGGATTAAAGCAAACAATTATAACCACTGCTCCACCGAAGCAAACATGTAGACCTTATTTATATCAATGATTAATGATTAATGCAAACTGTAAAGATATGGCTTGTCTCAACTTGTCTGTAAAAAGCAAAGGAAAATAGAACTATTTTTTTAAAAATTATATAAAATCACTCAAGTAAAAAAATAATAGGGTCTGGTAATGCATTTGATCCATCTGAAGTCAAGAGAATTACAGAGAATTACATCGATAAAAAAAAAGGAATCATCTCACGATTTTTTGCTCAATCCTCAGTATCTTACATTATCTTCTATGTTATTTTAATTCAATTTTCATATTTCGATTGAACGGGTTCCACACCATGTCATTTTCAAAATATGTGGGCGTGGCAGTGGGCGGGTCTATTCTTTTTGTTTGTTGTCCAATTCTGCATATTAGCCATTAACAGCCACATACCAAATTTTGTCAAAATGGGTCGAACGGATTGTAAATTATGAAATTTTGTATTATTAGTGGGCGTGGCAGTGGGCGGGTCGGTTCTTTTGTTTAGTCGACTTTCTGCTATTCGGCTTTTAAACACACATTCCAAATTTCGACAAAATCGGTTGAACTGGGCCGAAACAATGTCAATTTTTTTTATAAGGGGGCGTGGCAGCGGTTTTTTGATCCACTTTCGTTCATTCGCCATTGAAACCTACATTCCAAATTTGGTCAAAATGAGCAGTTTAGGCGTGATTGCGTCACAAACATACAGCCATACAGACAAACCAACACTTGGTTTTATAATATTAATAGGGATAATAAAAAGTCTATCAACAAAGTCTATTAAATTATGATGATCAAATAAGGATACTAATTTTAGTAAAAAAATTTCTGAAATAAAAATAAAATTCCTTCTTTTCACTTATTTAATGCTGAAATTATTCTGTTATAATATCCTCAAAAAATATTAATTTGAATACGAAAATCACGGTATTAAAATATCTCAATCTGCTAATAAAAAGACATTTCAAATAAATTCAAATTTAAATTTAAATTTGTATCATCAGCACGGATTGTGGACCAAGTGACAATTTCGCGATAAAGTCTATAAAATACGTTAATTCGGCATTAAAAAGCAATCAATTGTGCAATGGGAATATTTTTTATTTTGTATTTTCCTTGTTAGTGGATATTTTTTAGTGTGTGCCAAATATGGGAAAATACATAAAACTTTTTTATGGAAATACATTTTTTCACAGCAAAATACGAATTTAATCACGATTGCAATTGTTTAAATTTCGCTTTAAACACGTTTTGTTTTAGCCTCATCCTTCGACTGGTGAACCAGTTATTTGTGGTTTTAACACACCATAATTATTCCATCCGATCAGTCGTACTTCCACCATGTCATCATCATTTTATCAACTTCATCTCGTTTATCCTTTATCATGCCATCTCCCTTCTGTTATCGCTCATACTTGTTTATTATATATTGGTCAATTCTCACTCAATTATGAACAGTATTTACATCATATCTTAGTTTGTCCCTGTATTTCTGTATTTCCTCCACTATCTATTTTTATTGTTTATGTTATTATTATTGTTGCAATTAAACTCTAGTGTTTTCCAAATTTAATTCGAATTTCTAATTCGGTTTCATTTCAAATGCGTAATACGGCAAAAATACAAAATTATTAAAAATTGAAAATAACTTATGAAATAATTATTTAGAGTATTTGTTGCAGTAGTTTTATGATATTTATTCCTGTTTTAATTGTTGTTGTTTTTTTGTGGTATTTGCGAGGTCGGTATTTTCGGTTTTGTTTTTGTTGTGTGGTGGTTTTGTTGTTTTTGTGGTTCTACTGCATGAACAGGAGGATTTGGATGGTTGACAGAGAAGGATAGATAGAGAGAGGGTGGAAGAAGAATTTTACGTTTAATTGTAACTTTAGTGAAATTAGCTGGATATTATTTTGTTAATGCGATAGTGGGTACTTGAGGACAGTGATGACAAGAGAAAACTAGTGACAACAAAACAAACTCATAACAACTAATATAAATATGTTATTTTAATAACAACATCATGAATTTTGAATAAAAAAGAAAAATCGATGAAGCAGCTGTTTGTTGTCGATATTTTTGTGGTTAATGCTACTGTTATTGTTGAAGCAATGCAGTACAATGGCAAATCAAAATTTCATATGAAAATCCCCGTCGTGAATCGAAAAGGATTCGTGAGTCAAATCAAATGAAATCCCGATCTACATTCTGTAGGGTGAAGGAAACAGAGGGGATTCCAGAAAAATAAAACGAATGAGGGAGTGCACGGGATTGAACGAAAGAAAAGCGCGACAAATGGTGCGTTACGCATGGGAGCTCACAGATAAAAACGCAAATCCCTCGTATTCCTTGTTTTGTTGTCATATGAAAGGATTTCAAATGACGATAACGCTTATCGTCCCTCCAGCAAAGGAGAAGATGGAATGAAAATTCTGAAAGAGAAGACCAAAGAAAACAGAGGAATCACTATGTCCCTTCAGTGATTAGCAAATTTCATCACATTTGTAGGTGTTTTTGTCTTCTTTCTGTTTCTCTCACGCAATCTATCAGTGGAAATAATAGTAGACTTAGATACTAGTTGCACTTAGTAGTCAAAGTGGTTTTCTACTAAAAAGCTTAACTACTGAGGTGGAGATTAATCGAGATTAATCGTTAATTTAATAAATTTTGGTAGTAGTAGTAGCTACTAATAAAATTGAAAGAATTTAATACATAAGTCAAGACCACTTAGTAAGCAAATGTCCTCGAACCAGGCTAAGTTTTCATATGATCTATGATAGTAGGTTATAAACCTAAAAGGCTTTGCAACCTTATATTTTAACGTCCTTAATATATTTTTTGTCTTTAGTTTGACTTAAATTATTTTTTTAGCATTTTTTAGAATCGTTCTCAAACTTATGTCCAGACGAAAAACTGACTTTTTGGTTAAAACATCCAGTTTTTCAAAATCGATATACTGAAGATATCAAATAATGTTGTTTTTTATTGACAAATATAAATTTACTACAACGACAACGCAACGATGACGACCTCGTTGAGAGCGACAGGACCAAAACAGCAATACAATAACAACAACAATACTTCAAATAGTACAAACGAATACAATAAAACCAAATGATACAACAATTAAAATAACAATAATAACAAAAACTGAGAAACAAAATCCAACATGAAAAATTTACGATTATTTTCATTACAACAAACAAACGTCAAACGAGAGAATAAAAGAGATTGATAGAAAGTGAAATAGAGTAAGAAAACTGGAAGGGGGAGAATGAGAAGAAAAGAAGATAGAAGGAAGAATCAAGAGGATACCATACTGTAGAAGGATTATTAAACTCAAGGACTACAGAACACGAGGAAGAGACACATAGGGAGAGCGACTGTGAGAGCGAGTGTGAGAGCGAGTGTGAGAGAGAATGAAATAAAATTTATTCAAATCTATGTGAAATATCGAATGCATTGAATCACTTGAGAATTTGCATAATCCTGTGAGTGAGTGAGTAAATAAAAGCTTAAACAGTACACAATGCGACGCAACCATTATCCATCATACTCTCACACAGTCTTCGCTCCTCCACTTCTCCATCTATGTCCGAGTCTAACCTGAGTCCGCCGAGGTGACAGCCAAGTCGTCAGAATAAGAAGTCATGGCCCGATTAGTCAACGCATAGCATGGCATGGCATACGCATGGACGCATAGAAGCGATTACTCAAGTCCTATGCTATGTTGGGTAAAGGAGTTGTCATATGCGAATGTTAAATTTTAAATTTATAATGAATAGTTTTTCGTTATGGTAACACTGGAGAAATAGAATTGGCCAGTAGTCTAGATGGATATAGACTTATGTTTGTAGTTTTTAATTTTGTGTACTTTGTGGTTAAATAATGCAAATTTGTAATGGTGTGTTCGGAAGTAGAATGTTCGGCCAATAAATGTTGACTTTTATTAGTATGGCAAGTTCCAACAAATTTAATAATCCGATCCAGAACATATATAACAAACAAAATGCAATCCTGCTATAAAAACTCAGGTTCCACAACTCATTTTGACAGCTCTTTTACGTTGGAATCTATTTTCTGCAGGTCGTCATGCCATGCTATGTTTTCACTAATCGTTTTTACAGAACTCCCTCTAACAGGTTCGGTTGCGAGCCATGCCATGCCATGCTATGCGTTGACTAATCGGGCCATCAATCCGTTTAAAGTAAGACAGATTAATGAAAAGCACAGGAGATAAAAGACAGAGAGAACACGATAGGGATATAAAGAGAAAAGAGAGAGAGAGAGAGTGTGAAAGAGCAGAAGACGACGTAGATTCCGCGCTAGAGCGGATAACTTACATGGATAATGAAACCTAATTGCGCCGCAAATGAGAAAAATTAATTAAAAATCTCCGACTAAGGAGAGAAGGGAAAGAAAGGGAGAAGAAGACAGGGAAGCTACAACGGGGATGTGGATGCAGAAAAGACAAAAACGGAAGAGGAACGGCGAAGAGTGAGGATAAAGAAGAAATAAGAGATAAAATTGGAACGATAAACGGCGGTTGTTTATTAAATCTCAAAGGATTTAACAGTTCACAAATCACCACCAACCCACATTAGTTTATTCACACTGATGGCCCGATTAGTCAACGCATAGCATGGCATGGCATATGCATGGACGCATAGAAGCGATTACTTAAGTCCTATGCTATGTTGGGTAAAGGAGTTGCCGTATGCGAATGTTAAATTTTAAATTTATAATGAATAGTTTTTCGTTATTGTAACACTGGAGAAATTGATTTATGTTTGTAATTTTTAATTTTGTGTACTTTGTGGTTAAATAATGTAAATTTGTAATGGTGAGTTCGGAAGTAGAATGTTCGACTAATAAATGTTGACTTTTATTAGTATGGTAAGTTCCAAAAAATTTAATAATCCGATCCAGAACATATATAACAAACAAAATGCAATCCTGCAATAAATACTCAGGTTCCACAACCCATTTTGACAGCTCTTTTACGTTTGAATCTATTTTCTGCAGGTCGTCATGCCATGCTATGTTTTCACTAATCGTTTTTACAGAACTCCCTCTAACAGGTTCGGTTGCGAGCCATGCCATGCCATGCTATGCGTTGACTAATCGGGCCATCAATCCGTTTAAAGTAAGACAGATTAATGAAAAGCACAGGAGATAAAAGACAGAGAGAACACGATAGGGATATAAAGAGAAAAGAGAGAGAGAGAGAGTGTGAAAGAGCAGAAGACGACGTAGATTCCGCGCTAGAGCGGATAACTTACATGGATAATGAAACCTAATTGCGCCGCAAATGAGAAAAATTAATTAAAAATCTCCGACTAAGGAGAGAAGGGAAAGAAAGGGAGAAGAAGACAGGGAAGCTACAACGGGGATGTGGATGCAGAAAAGACAAAAACGGAAGAGGAACGGCGAAGAGTGAGGATAAAGAAGAAATAAGAGATAAAATTGGAACGATAAACGGCGGTTGTTTATTAAATCTCAAAGGATTTAACAGTTCACAAATCACCACCAACCCACATTAGTTTATTCACACTGATGGCCCGATTAGTCAACGCATAGCATGGCATGGCATATGCATGGACGCATAGAAGCGATTACTTAAGTCCTATGCTATGTTGGGTAAAGGAGTTGCCGTATGCGAATGTTAAATTTTAAATTTATAATGAATAGTTTTTCGTTATTGTAACACTGGAGAAATTGATTTATGTTTGTAATTTTTAATTTTGTGTACTTTGTGGTTAAATAATGTAAATTTGTAATGGTGAGTTCGGAAGTAGAATGTTCGACTAATAAATGTTGACTTTTATTAGTATGGTAAGTTCCAAAAAATTTAATAATCCGATCCAGAACATATATAACAAACAAAATGCAATCCTGCAATAAATACTCAGGTTCCACAACCCATTTTGACAGCTCTTTTACGTTTGAATCTATTTTCTGCAGGTCGTCATGCCATGCTATGTTTTCACCAATCGTTTGTACAGAACTCCCTTTGACAGGTTCGGTTTCGAGCCATACCATGAGGATTCCGCTTGCACAGTCTAATGAAAAGGAGACGATGGTGACCGAAATGAATTGCATAGATAAGAAGATGAGAAACTCTTGACAGTTAAGTCAAAATCGTGTTCACATACAGTATCCGTGTGCCCACCTCATAAACTTCAAATTATTAGAACTACCAGATGTTTCGACCACAGATTTGGTACATATCGTGGTGAATTCATTAAAAATATTATAATTTTACATGAACAATAATAACAATATGTTACTGAGTTAGTAACAAAAAAGTTTAAAAAACTATTACCAATTGTTCACAATAATAAATGTTTGCATTTTTAATATAAATGTAAAAAAATACAATATTTCCTAAAGTTCACCTCTTCTTTTAAAAAAAAGTGGCAATACTGTTGGTGAAAAGAATATCAGCTGTTTATGTGTTTCTGTACAATTTCCTGAAAGCGATTTTGTTCAAAAATCTAAAAACTGATACTTCAATTATAATCTAGGGAGTAAGAATGAGTTTAGTAGAGTTTATACTAATTTTTTAAATACTGCTCTTTTCATTCGAATTTAAATAAGTCTGTAGTTCAATCTGTAGAAAATGTGTTGTTTGAGAATTTTTAAAGAACAAGAACAAGAGAGTAGCATGAGGTGAATATCGGGGTATTCAACTCAACTTCGGGGTCTTAACTTCTCAACTTCGGGCCATCAAATGTGAGTGGATTTCAAGTGGAAGCCATTCATCTATCGAAAATGGAAATTCAGGCAAAGTCTGAGGCAAATAACAACAAAAATAAGATAAATCCAAAAACAATATTATTCAAAAAATAAAAATATAAAACACATATATCAGTAAAAACTAGAATAAAACCATAAATTAAACCAAATAAAAGCCAACTGAATGAGAAGTTAAATGGGGTGAAAGAAATCTATGAGAGGATATGGAATAAAGAGAGATGGAGAATTAAAATCAAGAAAGATTTTAAATAATACAATAGCAAATGTATGAAAGCTAGAGCTAGATGGATAGAGAGAGAAAGAGGAGTAGAGATGAACTTCATGTGAAGGCAAATGTAGAGTTCTACAAGAGGCTGAAGAGAAGAGAAAGAGATACGTCGAGGTGGAACTGATTGTTCATGAGCTGGAGAATTGAAGAATTACACTCTCTATTCAATTATAATCGTCGTTTTATTCTTCAAATTCTCAGTATTTTATTGATTTTTGTGATTATTTCAGACTGAGTCTTGTTTCCTATTCTGCAAATAAAACCAACTGATAACGACTAAGAGGAAGAAGGAGTGATGGATGAGGGGGAGGAGAAGCAATAGAGAAGGAAGTGTGAAGGACAAGCCAACAAACAATGTTCTTCATTGAAGCACATTTCAATTTCCTTAAAATTTAATTAAATTCACAAGAGTTCAGCGGAATGCAAAGGACTCGTATTGTGCAACAAGAACAAAAACAATTGCAACAACGGTAGCAAACACAACAATAAGACCAACAAGAATAACAACAACAATAATACCAACATGAATAACAAGTAGAGGAACAATTGAATAACAAAAGAAGCCAGCTTGAAGAAGAACAGACTCCACCTCTTCCTCCTCATGCGACATCAAAGTCTGCTGCATCAGCAATATGATCGTCGTCGTCAATAGGATTGTTATTGCTGTTGTTTTTGTTGCTATAGTTGTTGTTGTGTGCGGAGGATCGTCTCATCAACCCCTCGTCAACTCCTCCTCTGTCGTTGGCCCACTCAACACCAGGCTTTCACTTCATCGACACTTCGTTTCAGAAATTTCAGAGGCATCAGGTTGCAGGAAGTGAGAGGAAGAGTGAGATATAGAACGAGAAGAAGTGACAGATATATAGATAAATGGCTAGAGGTAGAAAGAGGAGAAGCGAGAGATAGAAAGTGGAGATTTTATTTAGATCAAGATACAAGTGGAAATAAAGGAAAAGGAAGCAAGAAAAGGTTACGAAAATTAAATTCAAAACAACTGAGTAAATATGAGAAGCTCATGCTTTAACTCACAGTCACACGCACACTCGTCCATTTGACACCCACAAATAAGAACATAGAATTCTAAAAACCACAGAGGATTTCTGAGAAACAGAAAGGAATATAGAGGAAGTCTTTCTCATCCGCAGGGGTTCTCTGCACCTTGTATCAACTGTTTTAAATGCAAGTAAGCAAAATAACTACAACAAGAAGAGAACGACAACGAAGTAGGTACTGTAGGGGAAAGTAAAACATAATTTAACTATTCGAAAATGATTGAAAATATACAGAATTTGAATTTTAATGACTTTTCTTTCAAATCCTTCCCATACAGTTTGTTGTTATTCTTTTATTGTTGATATGGTTTGTATTGAAATTGTAATTTTTTGTTATTGGAATCGAAATTTGCGGTTATTGGTTTCGAAATTTGTTAGAATGGTATCGAAATATATTGAAATTTTATTGAAATCCAAAATTGTAGTTTCCAAACAATTTTTAATTTTGAAATGTAATTTTAAAATCTCAAGAGGACTTTTGAATTAGGAAACCGGAAATGCATAACACTAGTTGGAAGAAAATTCTTTATGAGAAGCGAGAAAGAGAGACAGACTGGTAGTGGAGACACGTCAAAACCACGAAGGAGGTTCTCTTTAGAGCACCCTCTCTTCCGAACAAACTACTCAATTCTATATCAACTAAGTTGGACTTGATAAAGAAATTGCTGACATTGTACAAAGCTTCCTTCATTCATTGTCAGAGAAAATTATAAAATTAACTTTAGGTAATTTTTCACAACTTCGTTTTTCATCACTTCCTTTCCATTCTGACTCATTAACGGATGCAATAGAGGCGAGCAAATGCAAATGAAATCGAGGAAAGAGAGAGGGTGGTTGAGAACATGAAGATAATGAGGAAAATTAAATAGTACCTCTGCCGCACAATTTGAAGTCCCTAGCAGCAGCATCAATCAAATTCCAATGAGGGTCTTCGCATCGATCGACTGACCGACAGAGGAAGATGCGAGAGAGTGACGAATAAAGATAGAAAATTTGGAACTAAATGATATAGCGAATAGAGTACATTTATTTATTGCGGACGAAAATAGTCCATGAGTGGTAAGAGGCAATAGAGAAATGGGAAAAGGAAGAGAATGAGGGAATGGGGGAGAACGACGGAAAAGGAAATAACGAGGTAAGATTGTGGGAGAAAGAGAACTGCGGGAATCGACAAATGAGAAAAAAAAGAGGCACCGAAAACCGCACATGACTTCGAGTTCCTGCGTCCAAATGCAGAAGTTGATGTTGTTGACACTGTTGTTACGGAGTTGTTATTGTTGCCAATGTTGTTGTGGTTCCCACTACGTCGTTTGGTGCTGCAGCAGCCAAGAGGCAAACAAACCAGCAGTAGAGGGAGCCAAAAAAGCAGGCGGGTCCACAAGGTCGAGCACTTTCTGCTGTCTCCACTCGAGCCACGACGAAGACAGGAGGGCAAGCTGCGTGTTACTCTCAGGATCCTTCCGGGACTCTTTCCGAGCCGAGGTCGAGAAAAAGCGGGCCGAGGCCGAGAAAAAGCAATAAACAACTACAGCACACTAACAACAACTAATTCCATTTAATTGTTCGCTTCCGGCACGAGAGAACGAGAAGCGAGAACGAAGATGAGAACGAGAAGCGAGAACGAAGATGAGAACGAGAAGAGAGAGGGAGAGAGAAGGAAATAGAAGGAAGCTGTTCGGTGTTGAATTGGCTGCAAATCAAAGGATTCACCATGCAACAAAATGGCGTCTGGTTAAAACCACTGAACGGAAAATGAAAATGTCATTAAAAGCTCGCTAACCTAAACCTAATTGAGTGTGTTCTGTCTTCTTGGTTTCGATCTTCTTTTCTCTTGTTTCTCTCTCTCTTCCTTTCACTATAATTTCCTCTCACTCTATCACTCTTCTTCTGTCAGCAAATATTCCTCTCATTCTTAACCCATTAACGCCGGCTCCCTCATTCGTGGTCGTAGAGGGTTAAAACATGTCACATATTGGAAAACCATCACTTTAGGATACGTTTATCAGTAATTATATGGCGTTGTATAATTCACTAGGTAGCATATGTAGACACATCCTTGTACTATAAATATCAAAAGACCCGAAAGAGATATCTATTACCCAAAATGTTCTATGAATTTTCAAAAAATAATTTGATTTTGGTGCGTTTTCGCACCCGTCGGCGTTAATGGGTCAACTACTCATTTATCCGATTTCGTTCATTTCTTTCTTAGTATTTTCTGCATTTTCTTTCCCTTTCACTCAATAATCACTTGATTCGGTTGCATGTATCATAGGACGAGTCAAGTCATGTAAAATACTTTGATCCCAGTGAAATATTGTGCTCATTATTTATTTGAGGACGCTTCATCATTCAAGGCATCCTTTATTTTTTTCCCGCAGACACAATTCGATGTCCTGCAACAACATAAACGACGAAAAAATAATAATCAAGCGTTGAAAAATGGTGAGAAAAATGGCAACTAGAGCCAGGAGCGAGGGAGAAGGATATTGAATTCGATAGGAGGATGGATCGACTCTAGAATGTTGGATGGAAAAAGCGTATGGCATGCGGTTGCCCTTTGGGTGGTCGGAAAATTTGTTATCACCAACGAAACTGAGTGAAGTTAATACCGGACATTTTTCCCATATGGCAGATATTTTTATATTAAATTCTTCACCAAAAAATTCCGCAATTCGTCGACAGCAAATAAAATATCGCTGTATATAATATATAATATTATGTAAATAATATATTATATAATGTATATAATATATAATATTATGTAGTAATATTATGTAATAATATAATTTTTGAATGTATTTTTATCACATGTTGCATATTATTTAATGTAGTGAACAAATTCTGTTACTGTCTTACTAATATATATTTTTAATTAAATTTAACACAATTTAAAGAAACGTTTTTTTTTTGCAATAACATTTTTCCATTTGCTTTCCAATTTTCTTGTTTTTAAATTAAGCTAGAATATTATATTCAAATATTCAGTTTGTTAAAAAGTTAATAAAAAAGTAGAATTAGAAAATTAGATTCGAAAAATAAGTTATTTAATGAATTATTATTTGTTGTCCCACTGTGCTGCTGAATGACTCGATTACAATACAGACTCTCATTCAAATACACTCACGCAATTAAGAGAATCTGACAAGTGACGAGGTCACTCAATAGTCGTCCTTAATGAATGACTTCATAACGATCTCCAACGATGTCTGTCGCTATCCATCATCAATTCTCTCACATTTCCATTCCTCTACTTTCCCTCTCTCACCCATGGAGTTCTTTCACGTGGTTAATTGTGGAATTTTTTCACTTGTGAAGGGCGAAATAACAACGATTAAAGGTTCGTCCTGATGTTGTTCGAGTGTGTTGGAGTTGTTGTGACTATTGCTCTGGTCTTGTTGATGTTGGTCCAGATTCAAAGCAATGTTATTTCCAACGGTTTTTTAGAAAATTCCATTTAAATTGCGAATTTCACTTTCTGACATTGGTTAAATGTCAAAATGTTGTCGATACGATGTTGTAGTTGTGTTCCTACGGCTGTTATTCGTTCGGCTGTTGTTTTGACTGTTGCTTGTCGTTGCTGTTTTTGTTGTCATTCCAAATTTCATAGCTTCTGCAGTGAGTGTTTCCTCCTCACGTTCTCATACACTGAAATTATTTTGAAGTTGATTTAAAGAAAGAAAAATTTCAAAGAAAAATACTATATTTTAGAATGTATCTTACATTAAAGTTTGTAAAAAAAATATTTATGTGAAAAAAATGTGAATCAAATTTATGTAATAAAAATATGACATTAAAATAATTTGAAAAAATATATTTTAAAATTTATAATTCTAGTATTCGTGGTATTTTATTTCTCTCTCTGTATAGTCCAGAGCACGAAATCTAAATTCCAAGCAATGGGAAAAATGTAATTTTGATTATCCGCTCGAATGTCGAGGATTCGTTCGTTCACTGGCTCATCTATCTATCGACTCTTCATTCTGGAGGACATTCTCACACTCATGCACTCCCATACACACTCACACACTCCAACATAGATCGTACAATGTTAAAGATAACATTGAGGAATCCTCGAAAAATACTTAAAAGTAATTTTCAAAAATTACTTAGAGAGGAAAATGTTGCTGTAGTGTTGTGTTGTTATTATTGATTTGTTGTATTGTTGTTGTTGCTTTAGTTCGTGTTATTTTCGTAGTTTTTGTTTTAGTTGAAAGTAACAATTTTTGCTAATGAGCTTCTATGGTTCACATCACACCCCATGCTTGCAAAGAACTTTAAATTGTGGTGCAGCACCCAGCGATGACTCTTGGCTCTGGAGGTCCTTGAGGTCGAAAATGCTTTTGATGGGGGAGAACATAAGTTGTTGTTGGGAGTGACTAGAGGACGTTGAATAGATGGTCGTATTTGGAGAGAGATATCGTTTTGGCGAACACGGGTCGGTAAAAGTCGCTGGAGTTTGTTGGAGAGAAGAAGGTATTCCAAGTGGAGGGATGGTGATGGCGAATGATTCCAAGCCACGGATCGGGAGATTCAGTAAATAAGAGCAAAAAAGATATAAAAAGAGATAACAAATTAGCTGCCAAAAGGAGAATATAGGGTAGGGAGGGACAGACTGAGATAGTGAAAGGGAGAGAGAAAGATAAACATAGATAGTGAGAAAGACAGAGAATTAATAGAGAGAGAGAGTAGCGAGAGATAGTGAGGGACACAGTGAGAGAGATCGCAATAGCTGAATTTACATTCAGATCCAACTTGATCCCTGGAGTATTGAATAGGGCTCTCGATTTTTACCCGGGTATTGTGAGCTACCCGGGTAAAAATCGCCCGGGTAGTACCGTCACGGTGTCGAATGAACCGACACTGTGTCGAAACAACCGTCACAGTGTCGAAACAACAGTCACTGTGTCGCGTCAACCGTCACTGTGTCGCAATAACAGTCACTGTGTCGCAAGAACAGTCACTGTGTCGCAAGAATTTTTTTTTTAATTTATAAACAAATTATGAACTAAATAAATTTCTTAAAATTATTTTATAAAAAAGAAATTGAACTTTGAAAATTGAAAAATTGAATTTTCTAAAGAAACATTATTTATAAAAAAATTGTCTATTTTTTCAAAATTTAATAAAAAATGTTCTATAAAATAATTATATTAAACAAATATCAATTTCTTCATTTAGTTCATAATTTGTTTATAAATTAAAAAAAAATAACATCAATAACAAATATCAATTACTTCATTACATTAATCAATGCAGATTGTGAAATGAATTCCTACACATTCATATACACGCACTTCAAATGCGCAGATTCTAATTTTTATATGCAATTCATGCAAAGCATAACACATCAAAGAGTCATCAAAACAAACAACAAACAAAAAACAACAACAAACGACGCACTCTGCCTCAAAGCAATCGCCCGCTACCTGCTCCTTCGCATGAAAGTCCGAACGATGTGCGTCGTTTCGCTGCAACACCCGAAGATGTGTCGAAAGGTCATCATAGTGCCGATTGTTGCAACACAGTGACTGTTGTTTCGACACAGTGACTGTTCTTGCGACACTGTGACGGTTGTTTCGACACAGTGTCGGTACTACCCGGGTATTCGAGCTACCATCGAGCTACCATCGAGCATCGAGTAACCCGGGCTACCCGGGTAGCTCGAATACCCGGGTAATCGAGACCCCTAGTATTGAAGTTGTAGTAAATTTGAAACAAAAGGATTCCACGATATGCAGAAATAAAATGTCCTGAACTTTGGAAGGGAGAAAGATAGGCAGAAATTATGATAGTTCTTTGATATCAACCAGAAACAGCATATCAAAATCTTTCGATGATTGTGGCAATTTTTCTAACAAATTAGAATACTGGGGAAGTTGAAAGAATTCAATCATATACGAACGGAATTCAGAACTAAACGAAATTTATACAGAAACAGTACATTTTTTTCACTATCCGCATAGTTTTAAAATTGAAATTCCATTTTCTAATTCAGTCACATTTTTGTGCAATATTTTTCTACAAAAAAACGTCGTTGCAGATGTTGTTGTTTTCATCGTGGTCGTTGTTGATTTTTGTTGCCCCCAGCGATTGCGGATCCCTGGACCCTCATGCAACTGCATTGTTTATTCGCTTTCGCTAACCTCCTCTCTCAGTCCTTCTCTATTTCTCCCTCTCCTCCTCTCGTTTCCTCACCACCCTCTAGTCTATCTCCTGATAACCATTTTCGCCCTCGGGTCCATCCTCGTCGATTCACGTCAACGCTCGGACGACCGGTTGAACCTAATGGGATCTCTGAAAGTGGGGTTCTTGGCCTTCTCCTCATCTACCTCCCACCCCCGACTCCCCCCCCGAACACGCTGCGCTCGCGGTCGCTTCGTTGGCGAAAAAGCAAATCATGTTGCACGGTTGGCGGCGATTAGAGCTTGAAGCAAACTAATTTGTCCCCCGGCTGATTGTTGTCCATGGCGTTGTTAGTTGTTGTTGGAATTTTGGAATTTTGGTTGGAAAAGTTCGATTATAAACCACCAATTAAAAGACGTTCAACTGGATTATAGAGCTTTCCTTTTATTTATTTTGTCAGGATAAATAATAAGTTTAAATGCATGTATTATTATGAGAAAAATATTAGAAAATATGCAATTAACAAAAGACGCGTGCGTTACGTTCGACGTTCGGAGAGAAGAAGAAAAAGACAGACTCGCTCGTTGCATGTCCATCAAATCGTTTGTTGAAAGATCGTTGGCGTTGCCAGATTTACACTCGGCCACTCCTGAGATTGCGGCGACCTCGCTGCTCTTTATCATCGTTCGATTGCTCATCTTCAGAAATTATCTGGTCATCATCTGGAGGTAGTGCGCACCATGGTTTTAACCCATCAGATGCGAAAACTGATGTGTATTGGCGTTGATTTCGTCTTGATTGTGGCAAATCCTCGATGACGTACCGATCGTTTTTAAGAATCTTTGTTACCTGAAATGGACCCTTGAAACGTGGCTCCAGTTTACGCGACGTACCAGTACTCGGTAAATCGTTTGCTATGAGAACTAAATCTCCAACTTCGTATTTAATTGGCTTCTTACGAAGCATGTCAAATCGTTCTTTTGCTTTAGCTCGTGTGATTCGTATATTATCTGTAGCTGCTTGACGATTGGCTTCTACATCGATGTCGTTGTTATTGTCGTTGTCATCTTGCAAAATTAATGCAACGTAGTTCTGCAAAATATCTCGAGGTTGGTATCCAAACAGTAAATCATGCGGCGTTCGATTTGTAGTTTGGTTTTTCATTGAATTCATTGTCCACTGGATCTTTCGTACTTCTCTGTCCCAATGACGATCATTTTCGGCAGATGGACGCAACATGGAGAGAATAGTACGATTTGCTCTTTCGACTTGCCCATTCGCACGTGGAGTACGAACGGCATTTAAAATATGTTTAATCTTATTATCAGAACAATACTTCTTAAATTCGTGTGAAGTAAACGCAGTTCCGCGATCACTCACCAATCGTTCCGGCATTCCAAAATATCCACTCACTTCATGTAACACAGTTCGAACGCATTTCGTGGACGTATTTTGCACAGGTCGGATAATTGTATACTTCGTGAATGCGTCAACTATAACAAGGATATGCTCATTTCGTTTTGCGGTTCTCGGAAAAGGTCCTAAGTGATCGATGTGCACAGTATTAAATGGTATTGGTTTCAAATCTTCGTAGTGATATTCGCCTTCTTTCTTTCCTCCTGGATGCTTGTTAAATGCACACTCGACACACGCGTTAATGTACGACTTCACAAAATGTCTCATCCGAGGGAACCACATATGGTGACGTATCTTCTCAATGGTTCTTTCAAGACTCAGATTTCCAGACTTGTCATGCGCATCGTGTGTAATTTTCCATCGCAGCATTTTCGGAACAACCCACAATTTATCATTTTCCATTTTGCGATACAAACGTCCGTTATGTATCGTGAACTCCATCGTTATGTTTTTGTCGCGTTCGTTAACCTTCATGATTAGCTCCTTGGTATAATCGTCTTGCAGTTGCATACTAAACATCCAATCTTTCTCATTGACATTTACCTTTTGTACTTTTAAAGACGCTGTCTCCACTTCGTGTGGTTCTTCATTCGGCATCCGACTCAATGCGTCAACGTGACTCATTTTAGTCTCCGATCGATGTTCAATTTCAATATCATAATCTTGAATCCTCAGCCACCAACGTGCGATTCTGGGTATTAATTCTCTCTTAAACATTGCAGCTTTTACGGCGCTACAATCGGTTACTACCTTTACGTGCTTGCCATAAATATAATACCTGAATCTTTCTAATGCTTCTACGCAAGCGTCTCCAGCTCATAGCTATGAAATTTCTGTTCTGACGAACTCGTTGATCGGCTATAGAAAGGTACTGGTTTCCAACCATCGTCTTCACGTTGCATCAAAACTCCGGCTAAGCCCACTGAACTAGCATCTGTATGTAGCTCGTGATCCGCATTTACTCGATACGCTGTTACAATTGGTCTCACAATTAATGCATTTTTTAACTCGTTGAAGGCATTATCTTGTTGCGATTTCCATATAAATGACTGATTTTTTCGTAATAACTTTCGCAAGGGCTCGGATATGATGGCGTATCCAGGTACAAATTTCCTAAAGTAACCACTCAAACCCAAAAATCTACGTACTTCCGTGACGTTGATTGGAATCTTGAAATCTCTAATCGCAGCAGTTTTAGCTTCACCTGGACTAATACCAACGACTGATAGCTGGTGTCCCAAAAATTCAATTGTTTGTTTCATAAATTCGCATTTACTTGGATTGAGAGTTAATTTCGCTTCGCGCAATATATCAAAAAGGCGCTTCAACTTTACGATCATATCAGCAGGCGAATCGCTACCTACTAATATATCATCCATGTAATGTAACATGTCGTTCTTTGTTGTTCGTTCTTTAATTTTATTCATTAATCGTTGAAAGTAAATCGGCGCGTTCTTAAGCCCGAACGGCATTCGTTTGAATTGATATAACCCTTCGGTGGTTATAAAAGCAGTATATTTACGATACGATTCTTCGATTGGGATTTGATAGTACCCGCTGTTGAGGTCAAGCGTTGTGAACAGTTTAAACTGTTTGGCCTCCTGCAAGTGTTCCTCGATATTAGGCATCGGATAAATTTCCTTTGCCATGTTCTGATTTAAACGTCGATAATCTACGCAAAGTCTATCGCCACCGTTTTTCTTTTTCACTAAAACAACCGGACTCGCAAATTCCGAATTTGATTTCTCAATAATGTCATTTTTTAATAGTTCGTTTATCATTTGCGTTACGACTTCTTTTTTCGGTTCCGGTACGCGGTAAGGCGATTGAGCTATTGGTTTTTCGCTTTGTAACTCAATTTTAAATGTAATTAAATCAGTTTCACCGATTTCACTTAAGTCGTTCGCGAACACATCTCGGTAATCGTTTATTAAATTGAGTAAATCGTTTTTCTCATTTTCGTTACATTCACCGACTTTAATATCGTTCAAATTGTTTTTGTTTATGTTCACTACGTTTATCGCGCTTTCAAATATCATTTGTCCATTTTTAAAAATCGCCATCGTTTCATTGTTTTCACAAATGTTCTGTCCGATAAGTACATCTGTTGGACTAAAAAAATCATCACTGACTACATAAAACTCGGTTTCGTACACTACATCGTCAATGTTGAATTTCGCGATTAATTTAGAGTTGGCATAACGCGCATCGCCAAACACTCCACTCAATTTCATCAAACATGGTTCGTGTTTATATGACATATCGTTTATCGCGGATTGTAGAATCATGTTACACTGACTACCCGTATCGATTAACGCATTTAGTTCTTTTCCACCAACGTATACCGTCTTCACAAAATGATCTCGCGCACTTTTGCATTTAACTTCACGTACTACCGTATTTTTCTTGCCACAGTTTTCAGGCTCATTCCGTGGATGTACCTTTTGGCAATCTGTACACCTACGCCGACGTTGAGGTTTAGTACAATTCGTTGATATATGTCCGATTTCATAGCAATTAAAGCACTTAACTTGTTTATTAATATTGTCACTGCCTGTTTTACGCGAATCATTATTAGATTCATTCTTTATCTTCGTTTTGTCCATATCGTTAAATCGCGAACCGACTGTTGGCAAATTCTTTAAATAATCGTTTATCACTTCACGCATATGTTTAATGTTTTAAAATCGTATTGGTGCGATCGCCGTTTGATGTTCACGGTGTTTCATACCGTCGCGTATGTATTTTATGATTGCAGATTCACTTAAATTGTATCGTTTACCCAAAGCCGACACTCTGAAACAATAGTCTATAACGTTTTCACCTTACTTGCGAATCGCTTTGCTCATTTTAAAATGCACGTCTGCTTCGTCATTCGCACTACCGAATTCTTCAATTAAAAGTTTGGAAAAATTATTCCAATTCGAACACAGTTTATCTGTTGCATCGAGCCAAAGTTTTGCAACACCTTTTAGACGACTGTAAACGGCGAGAAGTAAACATTTCTCGTCCCATTGATACGCCCGTATAGCACTGTTTACGCGTTCGACAAATTGTTCTACAGAAAGTGACATTTCGTTCGTAGGGTCAAATTCTGGAATAGTTTCAGCGATTTCTTTGACGGAGTAATTATTTCGCGATACCGTACCGTTTGAGTCTCGTGACGGAGTATCTACACTTCGTCGTTCTTCACGTATTGGCGAATTTATTTCAATATTTTCGTTTGCGTTCACATTCGTATTACGCGTATTAATATTTGAATTTATTGTCATTGCAAGAGAAGTGAACATATCGCGAAGTTCACTTATCTGCTCCTGAAGTGATAACTCAGGCTCCTCATTAATAACATCAGCCCCCACGGCTTCTGATAATCGTTGTATTAGTTCGTTTTTATTTCCTTCGACAGGGAGATCTTTTTCGCGTAATAGTTCCCTCAATCGAGTTACCCTGAATGCACTTATTTGCATCAGTGGCATTTTGATTGTTTTTCGTTGTTGACGTTTCGTTTTGTTATTTCGTTTTACTACACGTGTCATGTAGTCGTTTCACTCTTGCGTACTATTTTATATTGTTTCCATCTACTTCGGCAATTTTCTTCGTTCTTGCACAACGTTTTTTCTCGTTCTTTGCGTTTCTCGTTTAATCCTCGCTTCCTTTCTCGTTATGCATCGTTCAAAGATGCACCTGTTACTCGTTGATTCTTCTCGTTTGTTGCAATCTGTTGTACATACATATTTTCTACGCGTGTTTTCAAAATAGGGTTATGTTCGTTTTTATAAGCACAAATTAGATTTTCTAATTCACGTTTTTTCCGTACTAATATGTTCGTTGATTTATATTTCACTTTAACGTTTACATGAAATATACTTTATTCGTTTGGATGAAATTCATCATCCCACTTCTGAACTGAAAAGTTCGATTATAAACCAGAAATTAAAAGACGTTCAACTGGATTATAGAGCTTTCCATTTATTTATTTTGTCAGGATAAATAATAAGTTTAAATGAATGTATTATTAAGAGAAAAATATTAGAAAATATGCAATTAACAAAAGACGCGTGCGTTACGTTCGGAGAGAAGAAGAAAAAGACAGACTCGCTCGTTGCATGTCCATCAAATCGTTTGTTGAAATATCGTTGGCGTTGCCAGATTTACATATGGTTGTTGTCGATATTGTTGTAGTTATCGGTGTTGTTGTTTTTGTAAATTTGTTGCATATTTTCCCCGCAACGCACCGTCATTCTTCCCCGTCGACTCGCCGCTCGCTCTCAAGTGTGTTTCTCATGTTTAACATGATTTATTTTGTCATTCATTCTGGTGTATGTGCTGGTGTTTATATGTGTTGGTGTATATATGAATTCCGTGAGCTTATGTTTGTATGAGTATAGGATGTGTGAGTGAGCGTGTATTAGTAATATGTCATTATATGTCAGTAAAATACCAAGGTTTGTAAAATTGTTAGTTTCTCTACGTCACAGTGTCGATAGTAGCTGTTGTCATCACATTTGTGAGGGTGTATGAGTGAGTCAATTGTATTTGTGTGAGTGCGATTCCATGTCCTGGACTCCTGCACGAGGTCCTTCAAAAGTTCGCTCGCTCGTTATGACTTATCGACTTGGGGGGGACCGTTAATTAAATGCATTTGTGTGCATGCCGAAGGTGGTGTTGGACATTGTTGTTGTTTATATTCATATTGTTCTTGTTTCTGTTATTATTGCTCTTATTATCGTCGTTACAATTTCTGCCATTATTGTTGTTTCCGTGAAGTTTTCTGTATATTTTCATTCCTGTTGCTATAGTCCTTTTGGTTTTTATAACTATATTTTTATTGTCAAACCTGTGTGGTTTAAATACCGTTATATGTATATCTTAAACCAAATTATTCTGTCATCTGCACATGTTTCTGCAACTATTTTCTCTCTATGGCTCTTCTTCATCCTAACAAAACCCTATATTTCTCGATCTTTAGTGGTAGAAAACCACTTTCTCACACATTTTTTCACCAAACATGTAGTACCTGTTCAGGAACAGAAACCGATTTAAATAAAAGTACTCTGAGTAAATGAAAAAAGAAATAATTTAAATTTTTTTCCATCCTATTGAAATAAGAACTTTGCCAGGCCCCAGGAGTGAAATCAATTCATGTGACAATGATGAAGAAGAAGAGTGAAAGAGGGAAGAGAGAAAGAAAAAAAATGACTAAAAGGACGAAGAGGCTGAAGTCGTTACCAACTCGAGCAACACGAACATGTTCCGGTAACATGAGTGCAATATTGTCGCTTCAGTCGGTATTGCACTTGTTGTTATTATGGATGACGATTTTTTGTTGTTGTTATTGTTGTTGCAGTTTTCCCTTGTGTTGCTTTTGTAGCCACCAGGCTTATCGTCGAATGGAGATCGAAACGAATCGGCAATAAATTGAATTTAGTCCGGATTATGTAGTTTATCATCTCGAGTCCAAGACGGGGTTGGAACTATAGGCGAAGGCGTGGCAAGAAGTGTTAGAGATAGAGCAGAGAGAGAAAGAGAAAAAGGAGAGCAGAAACGAATTGAAAAAAAATATTAGCAAAAAATATTGAAGACAAGATAGAAATGGAACGAAAATTGTGAAGATCGAGAACCGGATGGAGGAGAAAAGCACAGAGTAAGAAGAGTGGAAGACGAAAGAAGTAGAAAAATACCGAAGTAATAAAAGCGAGAAAACGTAAAAACTCAGAATGTGCTATAAGTAGAAGATGGAAGATACCACAAGCCGAGGAAAGACAAGGGCGGAGAAAGGAAGCTCGAAGGCGCATGTTTTCTTATAAGGGCATTTATACTGCCTTGGCATAATCTGGCAACTCTGTGCACGATGACTAGTGCCCTGTGCTCATGCTCAGTTGTGAGATGCAGAGAAAATAAGCTGGATATGAGTAGGATATGGAGGTAACGGCAGAAGAAGAAGACCGAGAAATTCATGTACAAACATCCAGAAGCATGCGAAAGTGCAGTGTTGTGTGTAAGTGAGTGACTGTGTGTGTGAGTGCCAGTGGATATGTCCATGTGTAGATGGCATAATGCAATTTAGCATAAATTATTCTCTTCCGCTTTCTTTATACTTTTTTTGTTCACTCTTCCATTCACCGGGATTGAGCAGAGGTGAGTAACCCCTCTCTCTTTTACTCACTCGTTTTCTCTTCGTTTAAGTGGAAGGATGTGTGAGTGTGTGTAATTTCATTTTGAGAAATAAAAAAGGTGAAGTAAAAACGGCCAGCGAAAAAGTGAAAAAGGCAGATGTGGAACAAATATTACATAGAGAAAATGTGAAGTAAAAAAATAAAAAATCAAAGCGTGAGAGAGACAGATATATGGACGATAGAGAGAAAATTCGTATTGTGGAAATAAAACTAAAAAACCGAAACGGGGAACAACAAAATAAAAAAAAATCCACAAACAGCTCTTTCAGTTCTTTTTGCATTATTTTTCTTGTGAAAATTTCCTTTGTATGAATATCTTTTTTCCCCCCATCTCTCTCTCTCTCTCTCTTTATCCTTCTCACTCTGCAAGGGGAGATGCAAACATGGACATGAAGTGCAGCTCAACTCGTTGCTCAACGATAAATAAAAACTTTATTCAAAAAGAAAAAATATTCAGTGGGAAGAGGATTCGGATTCGAAGCATTGAAGTCGACGAAAGGAGGACTCGTAGAATGAGTTGTGAACCGAGAGAGTGAGAGGGAAGTAAGAAGGAAAAAAGAGACAAAATTAGAGCAAAGAGATAATGATGTGAGAGACAGAGATGCACATAAAGTGAGAGAAAAGAAAGCAAAATAGTTGGAACACCCAGGTATGCCAAGTTTTGGAATCTCTGCTTGTGGCATATGGAATGAGTCGTGAGAATGTGTTTGTTTATGTCTGTGTGTGATTTTTTTAAAGATTTTTGTAGAACGGTTTACGTGTTTGTATATTGGGGTACATTGAAATAAGTGCGCGTATGTGTTCGTAACGTTCCATTGTTGTAATTTTTATTTTTTGGTTTGTTTTTATTTATTGTCCTTGTTGTTTCTTCTTATTGTTCTCTTATTACTCTGGTTGCTAGTTGCATACGTCGCTGATGAATGTTTGCGGGAGAAACAAGAAGAGGTATTCCAACCAACAGCAATAATAAGAATGAATTGAAAAAATAGCTGACAAACATGAACAAAACGAAATTCGCTTTATTTTTTTGATTGTGTTATTTTTATTAAAACCATGTTTTTTTTTACAGCTGGAGCCAAGGATACGAATCCTTAATGCAATGTACATCGATCATATGCGAGTGGTAGGAGGAAAAAAACAACAACAAACATATGAATAACGAAAAAACAACAATTCATAAAAAGAAAAAAACTCCCCGACGTCTTGTAAAAGAGCAAAAGAATGATATTCGCTCCGTCTGACCTCGAGGCGAACGCGTTTAAACCAGAGACCCCGATTACCCGGGTATCGAGTAACCCGGGTTACACGGGTAATAGCCAATACCCGGGTAATAGCTAATATCCGGGTAATAGCAATACCCGGGTATTACCCGGACACCCGAGCGTCCGGGTACCCGGGTAATGCTAGCTACCCGGGTAGAAATCGACAGCCCTAGTTTAAACAGACGAAGGGGAAAGCGACAAGGACCACGACAACGACAAACTGCACTTCCGTTTCCGGTGCCACAAGCGTTGCCAACTGATATCCACTCAAATGGCCAAAAACCAACAGGACGAGCCTTCGAGGGCTCGTTGACTTTAAGCTAGTTTTTGTTTTGATATTTTGGACTTATTGTTATTGGTATTTTTTCTGTTTTGTGACGGTTTTTGTAAAAATTGTAGAGGTAATTGTTGTTTTTGCTTACTGTACAGACGGAATTAGTTGCGCTAAAGAAGAAACTTGAGGGTGGCTGAAGGACAAACGACAAATGTCGAAAGCTGATGAACTCAAAGAGAAGAAAGGGAGAGATCATGGAAATCATTAAAAAATTAACAAGCAAAGAAATAATTGCATTACTTTTGGTCTCTCTAGTTACTTCGCTTCGCTTCGTCTTCTCTTCTCTTCTCATCTCCTCTTTTTTCTCATCACACTTAGTCCTTGGTTCAAAAACAAAAAGAAGCTGATATCTTCTGTTTTTGTTTCTGGCGTTATTTGTGAAAAGAACTAATTTTTAATTAAGTAACAACTTTCGTCTCTCTGTTTCCGCTTATGGCCACTGTCCCTCTCTTTCTATCTAATATACTTCAAGAACGAGATTTTTTTGCATTATAAATTTTATTTTTTAATGCAACGA
Organism: Coelopa frigida; assembly: GCA_017309665.1. Classification (NCBI taxonomy): domain Eukaryota; kingdom Metazoa; phylum Arthropoda; class Insecta; order Diptera; family Coelopidae; genus Coelopa; species Coelopa frigida. The sequence continues at coordinate 28,547,574 of CM029561.1, forward strand.
AGAAATGCAGTGAAAAAATGGAGGGAGATGTGGGAAGAAAAAACTAGGTTTGCCTGGTCCACCCAGGCAAAATCTGTTAACTTCGGCCAGGCCGAAGTTTACATACCCTACACCCTGCATACAATGTTTATTAAAGGAAAAACAGTGAATTTCTATCAATAATTAGTGAAAATGTATCATTACACTTCAATGCTATTAACTTCATCGTGCGATTTTCACAAATGTGGCCTCTTTCAAAAGGAAATTATATATTTGAAGCTATATTCGTATTCCAAACACGATTATACCCTTTTTTTTGTCGATTGTCTAATCTGTGAATAAGAGTGAAGTGAAGAGTGAATCTTATAGGGGCCCATGTTTCTACAAAACGAAGTAGTTCTGGTGTTTGCAGCATTGTGCCATTGCTAATATCTTGGAAGTGCGCATTAAAGCTCTGCAATTTATGGAAGAATAATTGAATCGATGATTTTTTGTGTGCCATAAAATACATTATGATTTTAGTTGCTTTTCATATTTTAGATGTTCATTTCAATGCAGACAAAATCTGATTCAACAACAGACTTGGGAGGGTAGAAATTTTCAACAATATAAAGTCCAGAAGTACTTGCTGCGCTACTATAAGCAACATATAGTGCCGCGTGACTGATTCCACTTTGAAGATGAACAGCCATTTGGAGATATGTAGCTCCCTGACTTTTGCGGATTGTGATCCCGTCAGCAGTGATTGTATTCTCTCAATCGTCACCTGCTCATTACGTTTATATTGAAATGATATAATCAATTTTTTATGGGCGTTCATTGAGGTTCAGATGGATGTGGTCTCTTTCTTCTTGCATTCAATCCCACCTTTCATCAGCTAATAACATCCATAAAGTAGTTGGATTTCTTGTAGATCTACGATTTTGTATGGAAGGTGCTCGTGTCCTATAAGAGATATTTTCCATTTGATTCTTGGGAACTCTTAGTAGCAATATTTAATCTAATAACTGCCTATATGGTTTACCATATCCAACATTGAGCTGTAGCTTTTGAGCTGAGCTGTAGCTTGTCAATTTTTAGCATGTAAACTGGTATCGGTGGTACGTATCTGTGATACGGTGATCAGACGCAAAAATTTATCTCTATATATACCATAGTTTATCATATATACCATATTCAACTTTTGCGTTATATGGGAGGGCGATGTTATCCATTTTTGACTTGTAAACTCGTATGAGTGGAACATGACCACACACAAAACTTTATCTCGATATATACCATAGTTCACCAGATATCCCACATAAACCTTTTGCTTTATATGGGAGGTGGGCGTGTCCGATGGGCGATGTTTTCCATTTTTGCCTTTTAAACTCGTATCAGTAGAACATGATTACAAACAAAATTTCATCTCGATATATACCAGTGTTCTCGACTGCTCGGGTATTGAGCAGTCCGAGCAGTCCGGACTACTCGGATGCTCGGACCTTGCCCGAGCCGGCTCGGACCTTTGAGCGGCTCGGACCTTTGAGCGGCTCGGACCTTTGAGCGGCTCGGACCTTTGAGCGGCTCGGACATTGAGCCTGTCCGTCCGTATGCTCGGATACTCGGTCTCGATCATCTTCGGGTGAACCATTCGGGAATCTTCGGGTGGACCATTCGAGAATCTTCGGGTGTTAGGTAGAGACCCTCTCTCTCTCTCTTTTTTTCTTTTTTTTTTTTTTGTTTTAGAGTTACTCCGCTCTCTTTTTTTTCGAGAGAAATGTTTTTGAGCGTGGTGCGTCGTTTATGGTTTACGACCATTTGCGTTGTTTGTGTTTTTTGTCTATTTGCTTTGTTTGTGTTTTTTGACTGCGCGACGCGTGGTATTGTATGTATACATGTTGCTTTGTATGTATACATGTGTTTTTATGATCCTTCGCATTGCGTGAAATGCGTGCATATGAGAGTGTGAATCTTCGCATTTGGCTGCGTAGATTGATGATGCGCGAATATGAATGGACGCGTGAATGGATTAATTTAATCATATGCACCTGATTATTACACTTAGAAAAATTGAAATGTTTCAGAAATCCTTTTTTATTTAAGATTTTATTTATGACTTTTATATGAGATCATATTTTGACCTGTTTGATTTATTATATTATAATATTATTATAATCAATTTTTATGAGCTTCCATGAGCTATTACCCAAAAATGCGAATATGTTAATATTTCTGCATCAAAATAAAGTCCATTTAAATTAACAAAAATAAAGTGTTTTCTTATTCAATCTATATGTATATTAAGCTTTCTTGATTGAATATTATAAAAACAAAGTTTTATTTTTAAAAAATACATTTTCGTTTTTTAATAAAAAAATAAAATCTTAAATAAAAAAGGATTTCTGAAACATTTCAATTTTTCTAAGTGTAATAATCAGGTACATATGATTAAATTAATCCATTCACGCGTCCATTCATATTCGCGCATCATCAATCTACGCAGCCAAATGCGAAGATTCACACTCTCATATGCACGCATTTCACGCAATGCGAAGGATCATAAAAACACATGTATACATACAAAGCAACATGTATACATACAATACCACGCGTCGCGCAGTCAAAAAACACAAACAAAGCAAATAGACAAAAAACACAAACAACGCAAATGGTCGTAAACCATAAACGACGCACCACGCTCAAAAACATTTCTCTCGAAAAAAAGAGAGAGAGAGAGGGTCTCTACCTAGCACCCGAAGATTCTCGAATGGTCCACCCGAAGATTCCCGAATGGTTCACCCGAAGATGATCGAGACCGAGTACCCGAGCATACGGACGGACAGGCTCAATGTCCGAGCCGCTCAAAGGTCCGAGCCGGCTCAAAGGTGACAAAATGAATCGAGTTAAAAGTTTTACTTTTGTTATTTGTTAGGAATGATATTGTTTCTTTATTTTATTTCTATGGCTGTAGTTCGGATTGCTGTTCTTGTTGTTGTTGAAACCTATATCCACCTATTTTCCACCCCAATCTCTCTCTCCCTCCTTCTCTTTCGTCTTCTAATTCCCTTCATACAAATCGTACCGGATTCAAATTATTTCGCCGCCTTGGGGAGCTTCGGAAACTGTCTGAAGCTTTCGTGTTGCACGCTTGGAACGGAAGGCGTGAACGACAATTATTCAGGCCCTTCACTACCTTCCGCCACCCCGGTAAATTGCTTCAACCCGATTCCTTTATAAAGCAATGCAATGGAATGTACGGTATTTTAGTATTATGAACATTGGATCACGTCACGTTATTCCTTCTCAGGGGAATATAGAGTGATATGGGTGGCCGTTGGTGAGTTACAGAAGGGGTTCAAATCAATAAATGGAAACTAATGAGATGGAAATTTTGCTGATACGAAAATCTTCGCATGCGAATTTACAATTGATCATTATTGATATTTACTACTGATTATAGTTGTTGTTCCATATTTTAATTTGTTGTTAAAAAATATAACACAAAAATTTAAACTTTGAATAAAAGTATGTTATAAAAATAATCAAATTTAGTTTTCATTCGACTTCTCTTCAGTTTAGCATAAGTATTTTTTTTTTAAATTTGCAATACCGTTTCGATTTTTGCATATCTCTACTCCTAACTTATATTTGAAATCTTAGAGAAATTGAAAATTTCTGATTCAGAGGGAAATATAATCAATTGAAGAACTCTGAATCTGGTTGCTTTCTGACTGTGATTTTGTCTCTATCTTTTCTTTATTTCGCATTCACTGAAATGTGGAACCAAACAGAAGGGGAAGCAGAAATGGTATGGAGGAAGAAAAGTTGGCAGAGCAAAGAAAAGGAAGAGAGCGGATGAGAAAAACAAATCAATAAACATAGCATTAAATATGGCGAATTATTTTTACGCAGCGAAGATTTTTCCGTCGCTCATTCGATTTTTTCTTCCCTCTTGATTTACTCATATCAATCGTTTCTCCGAACTCTTCAACCCATTCCACCTCTTCTACTCGTCCGTCTTCCTCTTACTGGTTCATTCCTTCATTCTTAACTTGACGTTAAGCTAATTTTGTATGATGCTCAAACAATTTCGGGACTTTATCGTCATCGATACCCTCCTCTTCGTTCTGATTTTCCTTCCCATTTTTAGACGCAGTTGTCCTCTTTCTTTCCTTTGTCTCCGTGTCTTCAACCTCGTTTTTGTCGTCCTCATCGCCTCAGTCGATGTTGTCCTTGTCTCAAATCTTCTTTCTATTTTTTCTCCTTACTATCTATTTGTCTCTGTTCATCGATGTTTATTGGATCTTGGCTCTCTGTCTGCAAATCGACGAACATTGAAAATCGACGCAAGACAAATGAGTGAATTTTCCCCATCATTTATTTCAATGGATTTATTTGAACATTCGCAGCGACGGAATACATTCACTCTCTCTTTCTCACTCAAACACATTTCCTTCGTCTATCTCTCTCTTTCTCTCCTTGTGCCATGTACGCCGTCTCTCTATAAGTGTTAGAGAGCGAGACAGACTGGAGGAAGAAAAGACAGGATGACTAAAGAGACGAGAGGAAATCGTACGGTGAGACTCATGTTTCATGTCTGTTTCACCAGACATTTTGGCAGAGAAACAGCGAGAAAGAGACTGCCTTCTTCCTGTCATCCTAGAAAGAGAACGACCAAATGAGACGACGACCTCAGACTTCGCAATGTCGAGACTTCCATTAACCTCGGTCAACTGTGGACCAAGTTATCGTCCCAGCTTTGTCTACTTATCCTTGTCGTGCTGCTCTCACTATTCCTCCTCCTGCATTTTCTCCACAATTTTGTCGTTTCCAAGTCCCATCCACCTCTGCGGGTTCGGTGAACTTGAAGTACCCAATAAATAATGCTATCCCAAACATGCCCCTTAACTTATGGGGTACAAAAAACAGCAGCAAAGTTTCATAAAAAATGTGCACTAAAAATAAATAAAAAATAATACTAACTAAACCTGCATCAAAATAAAATAAGGGGAGCTGAGAACATGAGAAAAAAGCGCTTCAATTGAGAACGTGCCAACTGCTTGGGAAAGAGTGAGAAAGAGAGGAGATCAGACAGTGCGAGAGGCAGAAAGAGATAGAGCTGGCTGGCGTCCATAAGTGGCGTTTTTTCTGGGAACTGCTTCATGTTTGTTTTTTTCTACTTCATGACTCTGGGTCCTTCAGCATTTTTATACCCTACACCCTGTGGGTAAGGGTATATTCATTCTTGTTGTTCTGGTGGTATTTGTTGTTGTTATTGCTCTGCAGTTTTTGCCCTAAGTCCTCACCTTCTCTTTTTATTTATTTTTGCTCTCGTTGTTTCCGCGTTGCCATGGATTCATTTTGAATTTCGTCGCCATTTTCGGTTGTATTAACAATTCGAATGTAAGTGTGTGTTGGTGTGCGTTTTTGTGTTCACTGGTGGCAAAACGTCTTTTTTGTGTGTGTGAATTCTGCTGCTGTATTTGTGTTATTGTTGTAGTGATTGTTGTTATGATAATCGTTGATGCGAGAAAAAAGGATGAATTTTATCATACGATTTCTTTTTTCAAATTCACTCAAGTAATCACCCGTTTCTTATTTTTTTTTTTCTTTATAAGTTTTTCAATTCTTCCTATACATTTTCTTTAAATTTTTTCATCACTTTTTTATAAGTCCTATTTTTAACTCCTACTGATTTTCGGCTTCCTTTATTATTCAATATTTTCTTACCATTTTCTTTTAATATGTTTCTTAATATTGTCAACAATTTTTACTCGCAAATTTGCGAGAGCGGTGTAATTGCAAATGGCTTCTAAATGTTCTTGATGTGGAAGTACATTTTTTTTCAAGTTGAAAATTTTCGCTCCCTCGCTGTTCCATCTACGTCGTCTTTACCACCATCTCCATCTCTCGACTTTACCACCAGCTCTTACCTTCGCACTTTTGGCATATGCTCAAAAATCCATCCCGGAACCCCGACTGCTCCCTTGCTACATTTTCATCATTCTTTTTTTTCTTCTCTTATTCTCATTTCATCGTCTCTTCTGCTCCTTTTATTCCTTCGGATCCCCTCCAATTCGTTCACATTATCTTCTTCTCTTACATCTACTCATCTCTTACATCTGTCATCAGAAAGGACCAAGGAGTAAACAAAATATTTATGTGCGAACTTGGCGCCAAGTTTCATTTTTCAAAATGCTTCATAGTTTTATTGTTCTAAATGTTGTTGCAAATGTGGTTGAAAATTTTGTTGTTGTTATACAAATTGTTGGCGTGAGAAGGAGTTTCGTTCGCGGTCTCGAGGTTCTCATAGTCGTGCGCACCTTCAATTTTCCTCTTCACATTTGCCCTTCACCTTTTCGTCGTCCTTCCTTCCATCATTCCTTCGTCGTCCCTGCGGTCGTTTAGAGCGATATTGCTGCTAATTTGAGGTTCTCGCTGAAAAATGATGCCAAATGTTTAGTGTGGACGACAGCAGTAGCCAATGCCAGAACAAGAAGAACGTTAACAACATCGACAACAATAACAACAAATTGTCAAAACAACAACGACAACAATTGCTCACACCAACGTAATTGTTTCTATAAATAGTCTAGATTTAACGTTTTATGCGAGACATTTTTTAAAGTTTTTATGACGGTCATTTTGTGTAAATCAGTTATTCAGTTATTCTATGGGCGTCCATTGAGGTTCAGTTGGATGTGGTCTCTTTCTTCTTGCATTCAATCCCACCTTTCATCAGCCAATAACATCCATAAAGTAGTTGGATTTCTTGTAGATCTACGATTTTGTATGGAAGGTGCTCGTGTCATATAAGAGATCTTTTCCATTTGATTTATAGGAACTCTTAGTAGCAATATTTAATCTAATAACTGTCTATATGGTTTACTATATATCCAACATTGAGTTGTAGCTTTTGAGCTGAGTTGTAGCTTGTTATACCCTACACCCTGTGGGTAAAGTTATATTCATTTTGTCCTTCCGTTTGTAACGCATTAAAGGAGAGGTCGTAGGTATGGAAAAGTATATATTCTTGATCAGCGTCACCTCCTGAATCGATTTAGCTATGTCCGTCTGTCTGTCTGTCTGTCTGTGTGTCTGTGTGTCTGTCTGTGGAAATAGATTTTGTGAAGAAACGGTAAGAGATACTGACTGAAATTTTGGATTTAGTATTTCTATATTAATAAGCTACTTGTATGTAAAAATGGGCGTAATCGGTCAACGGACACGCCCACCTCCCATATAAAGAAAAAGGTTTATATGGGATATCTGGTGAACTATGGTATATATCGAGATGAAATTTTGTGTGTGATCATGTTCCACTGATACGAGTTTAAAAGACAAAAATGGAAAACATCGCCCATCGGACACGCCCACCTCCCATATAAAGCAAAAGGTTTATATAGGATATCTGGTGAACTATGGTATATATCGAGATGAAATTTTGTGTGTGATCATGTTCCACTGATACGAGTTTAAAAGACAAAAATGGAAAACATCGCCCATCGGACACGCCCACCTCCCATATAAAGCAAAAGGTTTATATAGGATATCTGGTGAACTATGGTATATATCGAGATGAAATTTCGTGTGTGATCATGTTCCACTGATACGAGTTTAAAAGAAAACTAGCGCACCGGTTTGCCTGGTCTACCCAGGCAAAATCTGTTAACTTCGGCCAGGCCGAAGTTTACATACCCTACACCCTGCATATAACGTTTATTAAAGGAAAAACAGTGCATTTCTATCAATAATTAGTGAAAATTCATCATTACACTTTCAATGCAGACAAAATCTGATTCAACAACAGACTTGGGAGGGTAGAAATTTTCAACAATATAAAGTCCAGAAGTACTTGCTGCGCTACTATAAGCAACATATAGTGCCGCGTGACTGATTCCACTTTGAAGATGAACAGCCATTTGGAAATATGTAGCTCACTGACTTTTGTGGATTGTGATCCCGTCAGCAGGGATTGTATTCTCTCAATCGTCACCTGCTCATTACGTTTATATTGAAAGGATATAATCATTTTTTTATGGGCGTCCATTGAGGTTCAGTTGGATGTGGTCTCTTTCTTCTTGCATTCACTCCCACCTTTCATCAACTAATAACATCCATAAAGTAGTTGGATTTCTTGTAGATCTACGATTTTGTATGGAAGGTGCTCGTGTCCTATAAGAGATATTTCCATTTGATTCTTGGGAACTCTTAGTAGCAATATTTAATCTAATAACTGTCTATATGGTTTACCATATCCAACATTGAGCTGTAGCTTTTGAGCTGAGCTGTAGCCTGTCAATTTTTAGCATGTAAACTGGTATCGGTGGTACATGATCAGACGCAAAAATTCATCTCTATATATACCATAGTTCACCAGATATCCTATATAAACCTTTTGCTTTATATGGGAGGTGGGCGTGTCCGATGGGCGATGTTTTCCATTTTTGTCTTTTAAACTCGTATCAGTGGAACATGATCACACACAAAATTTCATCTCGATATATACCATAGTTCACCAGATATCCCATATAAACCTTTTTCTTTATATGGGAGGTGGGCGTGTCCGTTGACCGATTACGCCCATTTTTACATACAAGTAGCTTATTAATATAGAAATACTAAATCCATTTCAAGTCAGTATCTCTTACCGTTTCTTCAGAAAATCTATTGCTACAGACAGACACACAGACAGACAGACAGACAGACGGACATAGCTAAATCGACTCAAGAGGAGACGCTGATCAAGAATATATATACTTTGCCATACCTACGACCTCTCTTTTAATGCGTTACAAACGGAAGGACAAAATGAATATACCCTTACCCAGAGGGTGTAGGGTATAAAAATAATAATAAAAGAAACGAAAAAATTCAAAAACGAAATGGTCACTTGTGGCTCTAGGATAAATATTGAAAACAAGTCCAATGGACGAGAGGTTGAGGGTGGAGTAATGATCAGAGAGCATCGTTGAATGCTAGTCTTGGAGGCTTTCTGGGGAAATGACTCCCTGGTTATAAATAATATGAAAAGTTCATAAAAGCTAAGGCAAACAGATTTTTTAAATAAAGTAGAACTGAAAAGTTAATAAAATAAAAACAAAAAAAATTAAAAATTGTTAAAATCAATTAAAATAGCTCGTTTAATTGCGTAGTAAAAAATCACAAAAAGGAAATATAAAATATTCAAAAATATTTATAAATTAAAAATATTTGAAATATGTATGTTCTTTGTGTTATTTAATTTTTTTACTCTCAACCACATTCACTTGTTGAGTCGGGTCAAAGAGCAAAAACGAAATCCCTTGTATTAACCATTCGATTAACCTCCGACAGTCAGCTTGCCCCAGCCAACAACTCCTCGTGGAAAACGGAACCTAAAGATTTCTTAAACAAAACGAGCGGTCACGGACTCGGTTTCTGCTCTTGGTCTCGACTAGTCTGAGAGGAAGATAAGAGAGACGGGGCGAAGCCAAAGCTCTAGTGGATTTTCACTTGAACTCGGTTCAACCTACCTTGTCGTCCTCGTCCTGTCTTCTCACGTTCGTTACAGTTCTCTATATCGCTTCATCCACACTCACATCCACATCCACCACACTCACCTTCTTCAAGTGATTTATGAGTTGAAAACCAAAGAAAAGAAGAGATAGCGTTAGAGTTTGCGAACGGGAGGAAAAACATTCAACCGCAAACGAGGCTCCGCGGTAGGCGTTCGAGTGTTCAGTTGTAGTTAATATTGTTATTGGTGGTGTTTTTGTTTTTAGTATTTTTGTTTTTGTCGGTTTTGCTCTTGGTCGTGTTCTTGTGGTAGATGTCGTTCTTGTTCCTAGTTATACCCTACACCCTGTGGGTAAGGGTATATTCATTTTGTCCTTCCGTTTGTAACGCATTAAAAGACCTCTCTTTAGGTATGGAAAAGTATATATATTCTTGATCAGCGTCACCTCCTGAATCGATTTAGCTATGTCCGTCTGTCTGTCTGTCCGTCTGTGTGTCTGTCTGTGGAAATAGATTTTGTGAAGAAACGGTAAGAGATACTGACTTGAGATTTTGGATTTAGTATTTCTATATTAATAAGCTACTTGTATGTAAAAATGGGCGTAATCGGTAAACGGATACGCCCACCTCCCATATAAAGCAAAAGGTTTATATAGGATATCTGGTGAACTATGGTATATATCGAAATGAAATTTTGTGTGTAATCATGTTCTACTGATACGAGTTTAAAAGGCAAAAATGGAAAACATCGCCCATCGGACACGCCCACCTCCCATATAAAGCAAAAGGTTTATGTGGGATATCTGGTGAACTATGGTATATATCAGTGTTCTCGACTGCTCGGGTATTGAGCAGTCCGAGCAGTCCGGACTACTCGGATGCTCGGACCTTGCCCGAGCCGGCTCGGACCTTTGAGCCGGCTCGGACCTTTGAGCGGCTCGGACCTTTGAGCGGCTCGGACCTTTGAGCGGCTCGGACCTTTGAGCGGCTCGGACATTGAGCCTGTCCGTCCGTATGCTCGGGTACTCGGTCTCGATCATCTTCGGGTGAACCATTCGGGAATCTTCGGGTGGACCATTCGAGAATCTTCGGTGTTAGGTAGAGACCCTCTCTCTCTCTCTTTTTTTCGAGAGAAATGTTTTTGAGCGTGGTGCGTCGTTTATGGTTTACGACCATTTGCGTTGTTTGTGTTTTTTGTCTATTTGCTTTGTTTGTGTTTTTTGACTGCGCGACGCGTGGTATTGTATGTATACATGTTGCTTTGTATGTATACATGTGTTTTTATGATCCTTCGCATTGCGTGAAATGCGTGCATATGAGAGTGTGAATCTTCGCATTTGGCTGCATAGATTGATGATGCGCGAATATGAATGGACGCGTGAATGGATTAATTTAATCATATGCACCTGATTATTACACTTAGAAAAATTGAAATGTTTCAGAAATCCATTTAAATTAACAAACGGCTCGGGCAAGGTCCGAGCGCTCGGACATTTAAGGCTCGGGTGTCCGGACAGGTTCAAAGGCTCGAGCTGAAATCGAGAACACTGGTATATATCGAGATAAAGTTTTGTGTGTGGTCATGTTCCACTCATACGAGTTTACAAGTCAAAAATGGATAACATCGCCCTCATAACGCAATATAACGCAAAAGTTGAATATGGTATATATGATAAACTATGGTATATATAGAGATGAATTTTTGCGTCTGATCACCGTATCACCGTATCGATACGTACCACCGATACCAGTTTACATGCTAAAAATTGACAAGCTACAGCTCAGCTCAAAAGCTACAGCTCAATGTTGGATATGGTAAACCATATAGGCAGTTATTAGATTAAATATTGCTACTAAGAGTTCCCAAGAATCAAATGGAAAATATCTCTTATAGGACACGAGCACCTTCCATACAAAATCGTAGATCTACAAGAAATCCAACTACTTTATGGAGTTATTAGCTGATGAAAGGTGGGATTGAATGCATGGGCCCCTATAAGATTCCTAACTTCACTCTTATTCACAGATTAGACAATCGACAAAAAAAAGGGTATAATCGTGTTTGCAATACGAATATAGCTTCAAATATATAATTTCCTTTTGAAAGAGGCCACATTTGTAAAAATCGCACGATGGAGTTAATAGCATTGAAGTGTAATGATGCATTTTCACTAATTATTGATAGAAATTCACTGTTTTTCCTTTAATAAACGTGGTATGCAGGGTGTAGGGTATGTAAACTTCGGCCTGGCCGAAGTTAACAGATTTTGCCTGGGTGGACCAGGCACACCAGGTGCGCTAGTTTTTAATTGTTGTTGGACGTGGTTTGTTCGTCACTGTTTTTGTAATTATTGTTGTTTGTACAGATTGGTTTTGTTGTGGTTTTTTTGTTGTAGTGGGAGATATAAATGTGAAGCTCGTCGACAATAAAGAAATCCATTGTTTGGTTTGGAAAAGTGAATGAGTGTATTTTTTGTTCTTGCTATCTCTCATTTCTGTTTTTGTTGTCCCCAGTCTATTCTTCTTATTGTACTTTACCCTTCTTTGTTGTTGCTCTTGTTGCCTATCATTGGTAAACTCTGCAATTTGTTGCACCGCACAATAACAAAAGCAACACCAATAGCAAAGACAACAAGAAACAGTACTCACCTGCAAAGTTCCGGTTCTTCCAACTGTCGCCGCCGGAAGTCCTTCAGTATTCATTGACTTCCGGTGCCTATTCAAGGACCGTTCGGGCTTGTCAACTGTCATTGACTGACTCTGGCTGCGCGTCAACCATTGCTTTGCAATCACTTTTAAATTGGGATTGGTGCAGAACGGGAGACGACAAAAGGGAAAACCGAAGCCGAGGCGAAATATTTGTATTTCTTGTATTTTTATTTTTGCACGAATTTTCTCGAAGGCTTTATTATATTCGAAGAATTCTCGAGTGCAATGGAATCTAAAAATTTCTTCTTCAAGAAGAATTTTCAATATTTTTTGATATATGTATTTGTACTTCTATTTTTTTTTGTGGTTTGCAAGCGTGTAAATTAAAATTTTATAAAATTTAAATAAAATAAAAACGAGTTACTGAAAAGATAGAACATTGTACCAAACAAACTACTACAAAACAACTAGGGTTGGAAGGGGTCGAAGTCGGTGTAAAAGGCGACTTCGGAGTCTGTGCCTCTAAACTTGAGTTTAGCTAAACTAACAATTTTTCTATTTGAAACTCCCGCCCTATGTCCTTTTTGTTCACTCTGGCTATATTTCATTCACTTTCTCTCATTCTTGCTCTCTCTTCTCCTTTCTCCAGACCACCACACCAGAACTTCCAGAAACCACTGGGACCCCAGTTCCACAAGCGACGTTAGAAAGCGGACGACAATTTTTTCTGACTGCGCCTTCATCCTGCGAAGTCCTTAGTTTTTCTTGGGTCGTTCGCCTTCACCCTTCATGGTCCTTCGTTCGTCTTTCTTTGATTTTAGTTGTAGCTGCGAAAACTTTGCAAACTTTAAAGAATTCTCTCTTCGGTGATTTTTTATTGTCTTGTTGTACTAGTAGATGTTGTTCTTGCACTTCGTGTTTCTGTAAGTAGAAAAACTTAAGTAACTTTTCCAAGAGGTTTTTTGCTTTTATTAAAAACTAAAAGATGTTAGTGTTGTTTCTGTTTCAGTGTTGTTTTTATAAATTTTAACTTGTAAATTTGATGTTTTTTATACAGCTCCATAATTTTTCATTTATTTTTCCAAACATTTCCTCACTCCATATTTCTCCCTCTTTATCTTGTCGTCCTCATTTTCTCGCTCTCATTTGATACTCACGAGACCTTTTTAAAATTCTTTTATGCTGTCGATGTTCTTGGTGCTCTGGCCATTCGTGTTGTTTTCTTTATTAATTAAATATTAATCAGAATTTTGATATTTCAAACATGTTTCTCATACCTTTCCGCTGGACTTGCCAACATTTATTTGATCCTTGATTCTGTTTCTTCCTTTCTTTGTTTATTTCCTCTATCCTTCACTGCCCATCATCTCCTAAGGTGAGTTCAATTCGGAAAGGAATAATGAGCGAAGGCCAAATGGCCGCCATTACTTTTGGCCACACTCACCTCGGAAAGTGAGTGTGGAAAAGTGCAAGAGAGTGAGAAATGAGAAGGAAAGAGCAACATATGGTAGGCAACTGAATGCTCTGGACTTCGACTCTTGGCAGGCTTTGTGAATCACGCGAACCCAACAAACCTTCGGATGAGGTTGGGAATGAAGAAGCAGAAAATGGAAGGAGAATGAATGGTAAGGAGGAAGGAGATCGAATGAAAGAAGTGGAAGAAGGGGGAATCAAGAGAAAACTAGTAAAAGTGCACTAAATTGTATCCTTATCTATATGAGGTATGGTTCACCAGATATTCTATATCAAATGTTTAATTGAGGTGAGCGATGTTTAGAATGTGAGCTCATATTAGTAGTACTTGATCAGACACAAAATTTAATCTCGACATATATCTTAATTCACCAGATATCCCAGATACAAGTAGCTTATTAATACAGAGATTTCAAGTCAGTATCTCTTACCGTTTCTTCAGAAAATCTATTTCCACAGACAGACACACACACAGACAGACAGACAGGCAGACGGACTAAATCAAGAATATATATACTTTTCCATATCTACGAACTCTCCTTCAAGGTGTTACAAACGGAAGGACAAAATGAATATACCCTTACCCACAGGGTGTAGGGTATAAAAACCGGAGTGGAGTGAAAGAACCGGAACGGAAACGGAAGTGTTACGATTCAAATCAAGGCAAGCGGTAGAGCATGTTGTGGTTGTAATGGAGGCCTAGATGAAAAAGGAATGAGATGAACGAAATAAATAAAATAAAAAAGGGGAGAAAATAAGGTAAATTAAATAGTAGCGATACTTAACAAACACGAATCGCTAAGAACAAAAACAACAATGTCATAACAACAATTATGAGAGAAAAAACAAGCGAAAAAATAATGGATAAAACAATGGAAAACAAAGAAAGCAATAAAACACCAGCAACAGAATTGACTTTTCTGCACGAGGATGCGAGGTTTGAAAGTATACAAAGGACACTCACGCACAGACACACATGAACTCATGCAAAGAATCACATACAAACAACCACATACATAGCGCCACGCACGAGTAAAAAAGCTTTTGTTGCAAAAAATTCTAGACAAAAGCAACAACGACAGCAAGGGATCACCAGCAAAGAAAGAGCAACATCAAAACAACAACAAGAAGTATAAGGAACAGATGAACTACAGAGTAGAAGAAGAGTAGGATAAAATACTATTTCAAACAAATAGGAGGATGGAGGAGAAAAATAAGACGACCAAGGGGATAAAGAGAAGTACAGATTGAAGAAGTCGAACCTGAGGATGACGTTGGGGACGACGAGAACGCAAAACACAAAAGGACAAAGAGAACGAGAAAGACGAGATCAAGAAAAACGTATCGCTGGCACGAAGAAAATCTTTGAACGATTTTGGAGTGGTCGAAGTCCGAAGAAGTGTTGCTAGAATTTACCCCCGAAAAATTCTCAAATACCCTAGAATCGCTATATTTAAAAAAAAACCCCCAATATTTATTAAGATGAAACCACGAAAAATTAAGTTGTTTCATTCAAAATTTTGGCGTTTTTTGTGATGGAAAAATCAATTTATAATAATTCATACCAATAAAAATAATATTTAATTTGCTGTATTTTTTATCTAAAATATTTGTTTAATACATTTTACATTGATAGAAAGCACCTTTTTGTTTGAATTTGTGCATTTAAAAAACCCCCAACTTTCCCCCTAACAATTCATCACCTATCTAGGGTGATGAATTACCCTAGATTCACCACCAGGAGTAAAAAAACAAGATCTATGGGAAAAACCCCCATCCTGGCATTTGACTGCGAGAGAATAAACGTTATCTCGCTCGAATATCTCGATTTTCTTCTTGCCTTCTCACCCACTCCCTCCATATCCCTCTTTCTCACATTCTCCTGTGAGGAGGAGGTGAAGAACGCAAATAAACAACAGGATCTTACTTTCCTGTGCAGCGAATATCTAAAGCCGAATGCGTGAGTTGTTGTGTGTAACTGAGCAGGATCTGTGTCATATAAACACTCGCACCCACACATTCACGTTCTTAGTCATTCGTTCTTGTTCTGTGTTTTAGAAGTTTCTGCGATGCTACGTTTTGCTGCCCACCTTCCTTCGTCACGCCTTCTACTGTTGTTTCTTTTTCTCTTCTTCTTCCTTTTCTTTTGTCTCTTCATTTTCTTCTTGTCGTAATTGCAGCCGTTTTTGACTTTTCAACCCGACTTTCAGCCAACTTTTTCGTTCTCTCTGAGGATACCTTTGTTTATTTAAGTTGTTGACTTTTTCGTTTGAATTTAGAAACTTTTTGTAAGCAGTTGTTATTATTCTTATTGTTTTTATTTTTTATTTTTTTGTTGTATTTATTTTGTTTATATTTATTTAAATCCTTTTTCTGTTTCGCTGTCTTTAAAAGTTGTTATTTTATTTTGGTTCTGTTTGAGTTGATTTTGGTTTTGTTGCTTCTATTCATTCCCTTCTCCCGCAATTGTTTCTTCTCTTCCCTCCTTGAAGTAGAAGTCCTGATTCTGTTTGGTTTTGATTTTCGAAAATAAAACACATCAGCATCTCCTTTGTCTGTGGAGGAGAAGAAGGATTCGAGAGGATCGTATTTTTCTGCTGAAAGCAGTGAGAGTTAAACAAACATCTTCCAAACCTTCGATGGACCAGAATGGATTATATCGCAGATGGAGTGAAGTAGCAGAGAGATGAAGCAGTCGCCGAAGAATCCACCTAGATGCCTTGGACAGTGTTCAGTCGAAAACTGGTTATTGAAAATCGAGTATTCCGCAAACAATAAATATATATTTTAAAAAATCAATTATCGAATATTGGTTCAAGCTCCTAATTGCAGTAGAACTCTCAATTAGTCAAAGGTCAAGGGAAAGAGAGTTGGATGCTTCAAGTGGAATCTGGAGACACCTAAAATGAACCCACAGATTATTTACCTCAAGTGAATCTTCTCATAGGAATGAGCGTAAGAAGGAAGATATATGGGGACAGTTTACAAAAGCAGTTTTTCAAAAATACTCCCTCTCTGTCTGTCATGGGCTGCAGTAGGTTTTCAATTAATTCTCATTAGGTCAAGTAGTTCAGTCTTTTTTGTTGTTGTGAAGTAGTTACTTGTTGTTATTGTTGTTCATCGAATGAATTGCTTAGTAATTACGAATTGTTGTAGGTTCCTCGCCGTGGCACGAACTAATGAAATCTAGGCCGTCAACGAAGCTTTTGGGAACTGTGAAAAGCTTCGTCAACTTCATTCCTCCTGTTGGTCGACGTCATCGTCCTGTCGGTCGTCGTTGGTTCGTCGTAGTAGGCTGTGGAATTTCTTTTTAGTTCCACAGTTCATTCTCTCACATATCCTTAAACCTACCTCAATAAATTTCTCTCTCTCCTATTCTCTCCACGACGGTCTACGCATGGGACCCATGCCATGGGCCAGTATTCCCTTGTCTGCCTCTCTCTCATTATCACTCTTTTTTCGCTCTGCCGTTCTTTTTATCTGTCCCCTTCTCTCTCTTGTGCTCCCCCTTTACTTCACTACCTCTCGTTCGCTCTGATTTTAATTTTCTCACCCAAAGAACACAAAGTGCAAGGCACGATTTTTTTTAACTTTCTCAATTCTTTTAGTTTTTGTAGTCATTGAAGAAGTTGTTTTTATTCGGTTTTGTTGTTTATGTCGCTTTGTATTGCTGTTTTTTTTTCAGCTGCTGTTATTGTACTTGGCCCGAAGTCTCCTTAGTCTCCTTCATGTTTTTGCATTCAAGAGAAATTCTGCAACAGTTGTTGTTAGTGTGGGTGATGTGCATATTTGCTGTAGATGCAGTTGTTGTTGACTTTGTGCTTTTGTTTTTATCGTACATAATTGTTGCTGTGTTGTTTGTTTAGTTGGTTCTGCTTTCCTCATTCGGTCATAAGGCCGCCCTCTTTTCCCTTTCACCATTCTGTTCTCCCTTTAATCCCCTCTTCTTTCACTGTTTCTCATCTGAATATACTAATTCTCAGAGAATCCTAAGACGTATGAAGCTTATCGCAGTGGGTGGTCGTTGGAGCCGTTAATAACATTGATTGAATTGGTTTGAGATGGATTATGGAGGCTTGATGATGAAAATGGATTTTGGATCGTGCGTGTAGGATTTTGCCGGCAGTAACTGCAAAAAATATTTGACTTGCGAACGTGCGAATAAGAGGTTATAAACACGGTTCCTGGTGTTATAAGTCAGGTCGGATCAACGGTGGAGGAGGTGAGTAATTCTTACTGTTGTTCACCCACGCTCTTTCTTTATTTCCATTTCTCTCTCCCCTTTAATCTCTCTTTATCTCTCTTTAGAAACCTCTATCTTTAATTTCCTGCCATAAATTCGCCGGCTTCACGTTTATCATTCGACATGCGTGGGCTGACTGAGGGCGGAGGGCGTGGTTGGTGGAATTCCTTCGTCGTGTTCAAGATTTGTAAAAATAAACTTTTCAAGGTCATTAATCTTCATAATGTTTATTGCCGCTGGTCTACGGTTCAGTGGTCCTGGTACTACCGTCCATGGTTTTCGCCTAGTCTCCGGATGGGACTTTGAATATTTTTCTTCCTCTTTCACTAGAATATGGAGCAAAAGTTAAAAAGAAATAAAGCCGTGAAACAAACGCAAAGGCAAACTATGAATTGATTTGAAACAAACAGCGAAAAGGTTGTAAGTGCAATTAGCCATGTTAGCGTGAACGACGGAGAGAGAAAAGGAGGAGAAACAGGGAACGAGAAGAATCTAGGGTAGGGAAAACATGAATAGGCGGTAACGGGAAGGCAACCGAGGCACTGTAGAGATATCTCTTAGCCCAAAATAGTCGTCAGCGGATGTAAGGAGTAGCAATACGAAGACCGAGAATGGGATATGTAGAAAGGGCAGAGGCAAAAGAAAACAGCAAAAGAAAAGGAAAAGAGGGAAGAGAAAGTAGGCAATCTAAGGATTGGGAGAAGAGAACGAGGATCGACGATAAATACGCAGATGTGGAGAAAAGATTAAGCAGAGAGCGAGCGACTAAATTATGGAAGTCGGAAGAGAGTAGAAACTTTTCAAAGCATAACTTGGTCAAGGGAGAATGGGGAGGGATGGGATTATTGTGTTAGGAACTGTCGACGAGAAACTCCCTTTGGAATGCGACTAGACCCATGGAACCCAAAATGACTAGAGGAAATGATATTTAATTGACCGGGAATGGGTCAAGTAAAGTTAGAGCCGGAGTTGTTAAAGAATAGGAGGAGGAAGAATCGCTCTATCTCTCCATATTTTTCTCTTCCACTATATATCCATTTTTTCTCTTTCACACTACTGCTCACTATTTTTTTATTTTTCTTCCATTATTTGTGGGAAATTTAAAAGCTTCCATTTCCGGAGATAAGATATAAGCGTATATACTCTCAGGAGAGAAAGAGAAAAGGAGCGAGAGAGACAGACCCATAACTTATTTAAGATATATATAGAAATATTTGAAAAATTCATCAATTCATATGGGTGTTTCTCTCACTCCGTTCGTATATTACCGTCTCTGTTGCACTCTCTTTGTGTCTATTTCTTTCCGCCCTTTGATCCTACACCCAACATTTGGCAGTCGCTCTTGCGTTATTTTTCGGACCCCAAAAAATAAATGGAGTCCTGTATAAGTGTGCATTTGTATTTGTATAGGTTCGTGTGGTAATATAGGTTTCTCTCTCTCTGTGAGTCTCTATGAGTGTGTGGGTTCGTGGCGTGGAAAAAATCGCCATGATTAATGAGGGTTAATTTAATAGTTCGTCTTCGGCATTTCAGCATGATTGTATTTAGTTTTCACTCGCTATCTTTCTCTATCTCTCTCTCGCGCTCTTTTCGAGCCCCTTGAATCAACCGGTCTCATACCCATTCCCACAATTTGTGGGCGTGGTAGTGCCCGGGTCCATTATTGATTATAGTCCACCACTTTTCCATTTTCCGCCATTAAGATCCACATACCAAATTTCAATAAAAACGGTTGAACGGGTTCCACACCATGTAATTTTCAAAATTTGTGGGCGTGGAAGTGGGCGGGTCCATTATTGATTATAGTCCACCATTTTTCCATTTTCCGCCATTAAGATCCACATAAAATTCAGAATTCAAAAAAATGTGAGGGCGTGGCGGGTCTATCAATTTTTGTAGTCCATTAACCCACAGATTATTTACCTCAAGTGAATCTTCTCATAGGAATGAGCGTAAGAAGGAAGATATATGGGGACAGTTTACAAAAGCAGTTTTTCAAAAATACTCCATCTCTGTCTGTCATGGGCTGCAGTAGGTTTTCAATTAATTCTCATTAGGTCAAGTAGTTCAGTCTTTTTTGTTGTTGTGAAGTAGTTACTTGTTGTTATTGTTGTTCATCGAATGAATTGCTTAGTAATTACGAATTGTTGTAGGTTCCTCGCCGTGGCACGAACTAATGAAATCTAGGCCGTCAACGAAGCTTTTGGGAACTGTGAAAAGCTTCGTCAACTTCATTCCTCCTGTTGGTCGACGTCATCGTCCTGTCGGTCGTCGTTGGTTCGTCGTAGTAGGCTGTGGAATTTCTTTTTAGTTCCACAGTTCATTCTCTCACATATCCTTAAACCTACCTCAATAAATTTCTCTCTCTCCTATTCTCTCCACGACGGTCTACGCATGGGACCCATGCCATGGGCCAGTATTCCCTTGTCTGCCTCTCTCTCATTATCACTCTTTTTTCGCTCTGCCGTTCTTTTTATCTGTCCCCTTCTCTCTCTTGTGCTCCCCCTTTACTTCACTACCTCTCGTTCGCTCTGATTTTAATTTTCTCACCCAAAGAACACAAAGTGCAAGGCACGATTTTTTTTAACTTTCTCAATTCTTTTAGTTTTTGTAGTCATTGAAGAAGTTGTTTTTATTCGGTTTTGTTGTTTATGTCGCTTTGTATTGCTGTTTTTTTTTCAGCTGCTGTTATTGTACTTGGCCCGAAGTCTCCTTAGTCTCCTTCATGTTTTTGCATTCAAGAGAAATTCTGCAACAGTTGTTGTTAGTGTGGGTGATGTGCATATTTGCTGTAGATGCAGTTGTTGTTGACTTTGTGCTTTTGTTTTTATCGTACATAATTGTTGCTGTGTTGTTTGTTTAGTTGGTTCTGCTTTCCTCATTCGGTCATAAGGCCGCCCTCTTTTCCCTTTCACCATTCTGTTCTCCCTTTAATCCCCTCTTCTTTCACTGTTTCTCATCTGAATATACTAATTCTCAGAGAATCCTAAGACGTATGAAGCTTATCGCAGTGGGTGGTCGTTGGAGCCTTGATTGAATTGGTTTGAGATGGATTATGGAGGCTTGATGATGAAAATGGATTTTGGATCGTGCGTGTAGGATTTTGCCGGCAGTAACTGCAAAAAATATTTGACTTGCGAACGTGCGAATAAGAGGTTATAAACACGGTTCCTGGTGTTATAAGTCAGGTCGGATCAACGGTGGAGGAGGTGAGTAATTCTTACTGTTGTTCACCCACGCTCTTTCTTTATTTCCATTTCTCTCTCCCCTTTAATCTCTCTTTATCTCTCTTTAGAAACCTCTATCTTTAATTTCCTGCCATAAATTCGCCGGCTTCACGTTTATCATTCGACATGCGTGGGCTGACTGAGGGCGGAGGGCGTGGTTGGTGGAATTCCTTCGTCGTGTTCAAGATTTGTAAAAATAAACTTTTCAAGGTCATTAATCTTCATAATGTTTATTGCCGCTGGTCTACGGTTCAGTGGTCCTGGTACTACCGTCCATGGTTTTCGCCTAGTCTCCGGATGGGACTTTGAATATTTTTCTTCCTCTTTCACTAGAATATGGAGCAAAAGTTAAAAAGAAATAAAGCCGTGAAACAAACGCAAAGGCAAACTATGAATTGATTTGAAACAAACAGCGAAAAGGTTGTAAGTGCAATTAGCCATGTTAGCGTGAACGACGGAGAGAGAAAAGGAGGAGAAACAGGGAACGAGAAGAATCTAGGGTAGGGAAAACATGAATAGGCGGTAACGGGAAGGCAACCGAGGCACTGTAGAGATATCTCTTAGCCCAAAATAGTCGTCAGCGGATGTAAGGAGTAGCAATACGAAGACCGAGAATGGGATATGTAGAAAGGGCAGAGGCAAAAGAAAACAGCAAAAGAAAAGGAAAAGAGGGAAGAGAAAGTAGGCAATCTAAGGATTGGGAGAAGAGAACGAGGATCGACGATAAATACGCAGATGTGGAGAAAAGATTAAGCAGAGAGCGAGCGACTAAATTATGGAAGTCGGAAGAGAGTAGAAACTTTTCAAAGCATAACTTGGTCAAGGGAGAATGGGGAGGGATGGGATTATTGTGTTAGGAACTGTCGACGAGAAACTCCCTTTGGAATGCGACTAGACCCATGGAACCCAAAATGACTAGAGGAAATGATATTTAATTGACCGGGAATGGGTCAAGTAAAGTTAGAGCCGGAGTTGTTAAAGAATAGGAGGAGGAAGAATCGCTCTATCTCTCCATATTTTTCTCTTCCACTATATATCCGATTTTTTCTCTTTCACACTACTGCTCACTATTTTTTTATTTTTCTTCCATTATTTGTGGGAAATTTAAAAGCTTCCATTTCCGGAGATAAGATATAAGCGTATATACTCTCAGGAGAGAAAGAGAAAAGGAGCGAGAGAGACAGACCCATAACTTATTTAAGATATATATAGAAATATTTGAAAAATTCATCAATTCATATGGGTGTTTCTCTCACTCCGTTCGTATATTACCGTCTCTGTTGCACTCTCTTTGTGTCTATTTCTTTCCGCCCTTTGATCCTACACCCAACATTTGGCAGTCGCTCTTGCGTTATTTTTCGGACCCCAAAAAATAAATGGAGTCCTGTATAAGTGTGCATTTGTATTTGTATAGGTTCGTGTGGTAATATAGGTTTCTCTCTCTCTGTGAGTCTCTATGAGTGTGTGGGTTCGTGGCGTGGAAAAAATCGCCATGATTAATGAGGGTTAATTTAATAGTTCGTCTTCGGCATTTCAGCATGATTGTATTTAGTTTTCACTCGCTATCTTTCTCTATCTCTCTCTCGCGCTCTTTTCGAGCCCCTTGAATCAATCGGTCTCATACCCATTCCCACAATTTGTGGGCGTGGTAGTGCCCGGGTCCATTATTGATTATAGTCCACCACTTTTCCATTTTCCGCCATTAAGATCCACATACCAAATTTCAATAAAAACGGTTGAACGGGTTCCACACCATGTAATTTTCAAAATTTGTGGGCGTGGAAGTGGGCGTGGTAGTGCCCGGGTCCATTATTGATTATAGTCCACCACTTTTCCATTTTCCGCCATTAAGATCCACATACCAAATTTCAATAAAAACGGTTGAACGGGTTCCACACCATGTAATTTTCAAAATTTGTGGGCGTGGAAGTGGGCGGGTCCATTATTGATTATAGTCCACCATTTTTCCATTTTCCGCCATTAAGATCCACATAAAATTCAGAATTCAAAAAAATGTGAGGGCGTGGCGGGTCCATCAATTTTTGTAGTCCATTAACAGCCACATACCAAATTTGGTCAAAATGGGTCGTACGGATTGGAAGTTATGTAATTTCGTATTATTTGTGGGCGTGGCAGTGGGCGGTACGGCATTTTTTTTTATGCATTTTCGCCTATTCGCCATTGAAACCTACATACCAAATTTGAACAAAATTAGTCGAACAGATTCCGAACTATGAAATATTGTATTATTAGTGGGCGTGGCAGTGGACGTTTTCGCCCATTTTTATTCCATTTTCGTTTATTCGCCATTTAAACACACATTCCAAGTTCCAAATCGGTCGAATTGTGTCGAAACTATGCTATTTTTTGTTATAATGGGCGTGGCAGTGGGCGGGTCCGCCCCTTTTTATGGTCCACTTTCGTCTATTCGCCATTGAAACCTATATACCAAATTTGGTCAAAATCGGTTTAACGGGGCCATGTTATTTTTGTTCAGAAGTGGGCGTGGCAGTGGGCGAATGCCGACTATATATACTATATATAGCCTATAGTTCCTTCCACAGACAAACAGACAAACCAACACTTGATTTTATAATATTAATAGGGATTATTAAGCGCTACAGAACAAAATGAAAATAGTACAATTTAATATACAAAGTCTGAAGAAACCTGGAAATGCAGAAATACTAGAAATATTTATGAATGAAGAAAACATAGACATTACCTTGCTATCAGAAACTTGGCTACTCAACAATGCATGTACCAGCACAGCAAATTACAATTTTATTGGTAAATATAGACAAGATGGCTACAGTGGAGTAGACATTTACATCGAACAAAACATAAAATTTAAAATTCTGAACCTTGGGACTACCTCAGAAATCATCGTCATAGCCACACTAAATTTAAAGTACAATATTATCGCAATACCAACGTACTCCCACCAACGCGGCTTAGTTTAAGGCAGTGGACTAAGTCCAATTTTATTTAATCTTTATACCACCTCATTACACACAATAAAAGTTGAAATCTGCTCCTTGTTTCAATTTGCGGATGATTTCTTCCTTGTTTGCACGCTAAAAGATTTCTACTCCGCAAAAAATCTACTTAAAAATAAAATAAAAGAGTTCAGGAAAATGACAAACCAACTACATTTCAAAATAAATCTCAATAAAACAAATATCATCCACTTTAACATGAAAAACAAACAATTAAATATAACAATCAATAACACTCCCATCAAAGAAACCAACAACATAAAATACTTAGGGAGATTCTGTGAGAATGAAAATCGACACGCCTCATTTTCACCCACATCACCACTAGAGGATTATTTAAGTTTATATAAATTATTTTGGTGTGCCCTGAAGGCCGTATTTTAGTTTAGTTCTAGTATAGAATAGGCTTTAGATTATAATTAGCTTACTTAACACTAGATTGCCCGAGCAAGTCATTTTGACTGCTTTTTAATTTCAATTAGAAAAAAAAGTATGTATATAATGTCACACATTCTTAAAACTTTGTGACTTTTTTTACGACATATAAATGCATTTATTAAATTAGTATTTAACTTCCCCCTCCTTCATTTCTGGTATATACGTATGTGCTATACCTAGATAGCCCGAAAGCAGTCATTTTGACTGCTTGAGACATTTCAAGTAATAAAATTACTCTTATTATTAAATTTAGTACATTTTGTATATTATTAGTTCGTCTCGATATTTAAACAATAGTTTTCATTACTTTTTATCGATTGTAATCACATAATAACTCGTAAATATGTAATAAATTGTCGATACTTGATGAGTTGCAGTTGCACAATAAGTGAAACTTTTACTTGTTATTCGAATCTTTAGGTAGTGATACATGTTCTAATAAGGTGATTATTGTATTTATTTTTCGCTCAAAATTAATGCAAAAAATGTCGAATGAAGTGTTAATAATATGAAAAATATAAAAAAATAATATTTAACCAATTTCTTTACACATTAGTTATTCTTTTACAAAGCAGTCATTTTGACTGCTTCCGGGCTATCTAGGTATATACAATGTGTCGGTCTTTCTAGTGTTAATATTGCATTGCGCGACAACCACCTATTACGCGACACGGTGACCATACGGGGCATCCCTGTCCATCGAGCGGAGAGCAACATCCCTGTGCCGATCAGCTGTCCCAACAGCTGATCGATCGCAAATGAAATGGGACGATTTTGAAAGGACGAGCTAAGCTCGGGGCAGACCGAGCTTAATCACTTTGCTGCGGACGGTCCAGGACACATCAGGTGAATATACTGGTAGAGTAGCAACTTTGGGTGGGAATACGAGAAGGGTTGGAGTCTTGTTTTGAGAATGCCAAATCTTCAATCGTGTTCGGGGGAGCTAGAGCGGATTAGGGGCTTGTTTTGAGTCTCCGACGTCCGATCGGCTTGGACTTGGTCCCGTGGGTTCCGGGAAGACTAGGAGTCTCCATCCGAGACTCCGAGGTCTCATCGTCGTGGTCGCTTCCACCGAAGCTGTAGAGGATTATGGGCTTGTTTTGAGTCACCGACGTCCAATCGGCTTGGGCTCCGACAAATGGGGTCCGGGAAGACTAGGGGTCTTCATCCGAGACTCCGAGGTCTCATCGTCCAATCGGCTTGGGCTCCGACAAATGGGGTCCGGGAAGACTAGGAGTTTCCATCTGAGACTCCGAGGTCTCGTCGTCGTGGTCGAGTCCACCGGAGCTGTAGAGGATTAGGGGCTTGTTTAGAGTCTCCGACGTCCACTCGGCTTGGGCTTCGACAAGGGGGTTCCAGGAAGACCAGGTGTCCCCATTCGAGACTCCGAGGTCTCATCGTCGTGGTCGAGTCCACCGAAGCTGTGGAGAATTAGGGGCTTGCTTTGAGTCTCCGACGTCCACTCGGCTTGGGCTCCGACAAAGCGGGTCCAGGAAAACTACTTGTCTCCATCTAAGACTCGGACGTCCTATTATCGTGGTCGGATCCAGCGAATCTGGAAAGGATTAGGGGCCTCCATCGGTGACTCCGGTGACGTCCTACTGCGCGGGGAAAAGTCGCGGGGGTATCTGGGAAAAAAGAGGGTCCGTAATCACGCGATTTATCGATTTAAGCATGAGCGATTGATGCATGAGTGATGCATGAATGCTTGACGTAGGTATAAATGTTTCCTACCAATTAACCTAAACTTCAATGGCGACTTAAGACTAAACCTAAATACTGCATTTACTGGCGACTTAAGAATACAAATTAACCTAAGCTTACATACTACCAAAAAAAAGGGGGGTGTCCGTGGGTGTCCGTGGGGTGTATGAGGCTCAGGCGCGTTTCCCCTCCGGGGAATTGCACCTGTTGGTCCTCGAGTCCCGGCGGAATCCGAGTCGGCTTCTGGTCTGTTTCCGGGCCCGGGTTTCCTCAACCACCTCCCACACAGCACAGGCGTTGGCGTCATCGAGCCCCTCTAGGTGGAGAGGGCAGGACGCGGGGCTGCGGCTAGAGGTTGCGTTGGCGGGTGAGGTGGATGGTGCTTGATTCTCCGGGGTGCTGCTCGCTTGCCTGTTTTGTGGTGGTGGTGTCCCGGGGGGAGGGGTTTGGGCCGGTCGGTAGGCTCTCCCCCGGATGACAGTGGCGCGGCTGTCGCTGCTGGTGCCGGAGCTGCTGCTGGAGCTGCTGCTAAAGCTCTTGGCGTGCCCTTCTCGGAGACGGTGTGGTGCCCGGTGAGCCTGCCCCCCGGTGGGGACTCCGAACCAGCCTCTGATGCTGGCCGGGGTTTCGGGGCTTGCTTGCTTCCTGCGCTCTTCAGTTTGGGGATCAACCACTGGATCCCCTCCGGCCAGGTGGGAGTGGGCGTCGAAGGGTGGACACAAGCCTTGGCGGGTGTGGGTCGCCTGTTTGGTGTTGCGCGTGGCCAAGGTGGTCCTCGCGACCGGAATGCTGTGGCCCGTCGGGCGGAGAGTTTCCAACCACTGACTTCGGCGGCGGTAAAAGGCCGTGTCACTCTCGTCGAAAGTGAAGGCTTGGACCCTGCGGGTGGCACGGGGTGCTTCGGCCTCCATTTCCCTCGGCGTGTTGGGGACCTAGGCGGTGGTGGTGGCTGAGTTGGTGGTGTCGGGGTTAGGGTTGCGGTTGTCGGTGAGCGGGTGGTTGGAATGGGTGCTGGCCTTGTGGTCCTCCCCGAACAGGGACGAGTGTTCCCCTTTGGCTGCTGGTTGCCCCTGGTAGGCGCGCAGGCTCGGGGTTATGCCAATGACGGCGTATACGGCGCGGGCCCGCTTGGGAACGGGCGTAAACCCGGGAGCACGGGTACGTTGGCCCTACTTCGGCGGGCTGCCAGGTCCAGGGCCTCTTCCTGGCCGCCGCATGGGCCTCCCATTCCGCACACACCGTCAACGCCCGGTGCTCCTCCTCGGTGGCCGCCTCTAGCCTGATGCGGAGGCGTTCGCCTGCTTCTTGCAGCTTGCGAGACATGGTGTTTGTTCGACGGTTCGCGTGTTATTGTCTGGAAGGAGAGATGCTTGGTTAATGTGGGGGCTATGTGTGTAGACTGGGAGACCGACGTCCTGTTGCGCAGGTAAAAGTCGCGGAGGGATCTGGGGAAAAAGGGGCTCCGTAATCCCACCGAGCGGGACAACTTTGGGCGCGGACAAGAAACATCGTAGCCGAGTCATCAGTCACCATCGCAAACGTTACCACCCATCGCCGTCGCACATGCAAAACCTCAGGTAGATTAGGCAAACATTGTAATAGATTAAAAGTTCATGAAAAGAATAAAGACTGTGAACTAAGACTATAGATTGATATTGTAATTTATAAATGTTTGTGATACGAGCCCTGGACACCGGCGAGCGTGACCCCGGTTTTGCGTCGTTACAATTCATATCCATTAGTAACACAATAAAGGACCACATCCAATACACAATATACAAACCTGTAGTTTTCTCAGAATCATAAATGGATGCAGTTTCGGAGTACATCCACAAAAGGGACTACAACTATTTCAAGCATTTGCTAGATCCAAAATCGAATATGCAGCATCGTCGTTCGCAAATATACCCAAATCAACACTACGAAAACTTGAAACCTCAACAAACCAACACATTAAAAGAGTGGGTCTAATAAAATACACACCAACGTATATTTTTTACCATATGGCAGAACTACCCCCATTATACAGAATAAAATTAGGTACAGCTATAGAAATAATTAAATGCTTTGCCTACAACCTACCAATAGTCCCGATATTAAAACACACAAATACTATACTAAAAACAAGTTACTTCACATTATTTCAAAATAATACCAATAATTTTCTAGAATTAGAATAATTAACAACCAACAAGATATCCTTTAATAAAATAGAAACGGATCAGAATTCTTCAAAAAATCGAAAACCAAAAAAGCCGACGTCAATGACATAATAATAAACCAAATATACAAGGAAAAAACGAACAAATTAGAACAACAAGGATACAACATAATATTCACAGATGCTTCTATCAGCAACGGAATATCTTCTGCGGCCATTTATCACCCCGAAAGTAACTCCATACACAAATTTTATACGGACAAAACACTTTCTTCACTATCAACAGAACTACTAGCAATCCAAAAAGGCATCGAATTTTGTATCAAAAACAACTAAAAAAATATCAATCCTATCAGACAGCAAAAACGGTATTAAACTTCTAGAAAGTCGAAATTCCGACAACTATCATATCAATAACATTATTAAACTACTAAATGAAAATAACATCGAAAACATAGCGCTCCATCACAAGTCACAGAAACATACAGCCCAACGAAATTGTTGATCAAGCAGCAAAAGAAGCATTAGAATCAGGAACCTTCATACAGGTCAAATGGACAATGAAGGATGCTTTCTGTGAAATAAAAAGAGATATACAAAACAAATGGCAAGAAGAATACAAAGAAATTAGCCAAACAAAAGGAATAAACTATAATTAGCTGTTCCCCGACATATTACCAAAACCCTGGATCCACAACAGTAAATTAAACATGAAACCAACTGAAATAAAACAAATCAATAGGATTCTAACAGGTCATGCATTTTGCAAACAAACATTAGCAATAATGAAAAGAGTACCAGACGACTTATGCCCACAATGTAATATTTTCGAATCAGTTTCACACATAATTTTCTCATGCAAGACATATGAGGAACAAAGAGGAAAATTTCCAACACTACTAAAATACACTACTAACCTTTTTATACAACCTTTTAATACAAGAAGGGGCTGATGCGTTTACAATCCTGATAAAATTCTTGATGAGGGAAACCGAAAATTAAATAACGAAGAGAAGATCAGGGCAGACCAGCTGAACGTATCGAAAATTGTGTGATGGTTATGATGGTGCAGTAGACAGAAAATTGGGCTCTCAAGATGTTCTGGTTCCGACCCTGCGGTTTCGATTTCGAATCCGCACATAATATGAAGTTTAAATACCACTTCGATTCTGTCATAGAATCCGCCTCTTCGACCCATTTGATCGATTATCGAGCCTACCTTTGGTTCCGTTCTCAAGACCTCCTTTAGTTTCGATGCTTCTTTTCGTGCCAGTGAACGGATGGAACGTGCGGAAGTCGGTCACGCTCCAAAGGATCCGGACGTCGGGCAGATACAAGTGGTGGTGGTGCCGATTTCGAAGAGTTCACGTTGGCTGTGGATGGCATCGTGAATCGTAATCTAAATTTATTGCGAGACCACGAGGCTTGTCTCTATCTCAGTGAGATGAGGGTGGGGGTGAAGATCCTTCGATCCTTCCATTCAAGCATATCGACGGCAGTTGTAGATTCTCCCCTTAGCGTCTGTAATGGTTTTGTGTTCACCCTGTTGTTGTTCTTGTATTTTCTGATGTTGTTGAGTATCTCATTGCTGCTGTTCCCATTACCCGGCTGCTGTTAACATGAAGCAGATGTCAAGCTTCTCTTTCAATTGCAGCAACGAAGGCGAAAAAGAAACCGAAACAGAAGATATCCTTCGATGTCGCTCTAATTTCTTCTCCTATATTCCATCTCTCTGTCTCTTTCCTTTTTTCCATTCATTCTTTATAAAATCTCTTCCTTGCACTTCTGTCTTTGACACGTGTTGCGAAATAAACATTTCATTTCTTCTAGAGAAAGAAGTGAGAGAAAAAGGAAATGGATGGAACTAAATTAGGCAGCATAATTGCCTTCTCAAGAATTAGTGAAGGAGAGAAGGCACATCAAAGAAAGAGGCTAAAAAGTTTAGAAGAATCACAAGAGGAAATCTCTAATTACCACAAATTGAGGAACAATACAATAACTCCGCAATAACTCAATAACACAATAACTCCGCCACCAGTTCTTCCAGTGTCGTGAAGTCGGTCCTCTTCACGTACAAGCGATATTCCTGCGCGCTGTTCCGATAGATGCGTTCCAGTTTCTGGCTGTCGGAGTAGTTAGCCTGCCTCATCAGGCTTTGGAGGGCCACCATGTAGGTCTTGAAGGGCTCTTGTGGTTTTTGTACACGTCTTCGGATGTCGTCGTCGAGGTGTTCGACCCTCTCTATGAACCCCAGATATTCACGTCCTCCGTCAAACTTAAGCGACCATTTACGTACTTGGTCGATGACAGCGTGATACGGTTGTCTTGGTGCTTTTACGGGTGGTGGTGGTGCGGGTAGTCCCATCGGGGTTTCGACGGGATTGATGGTAAACCGGGTTGGTAGGCTGTATGCACCCTCCGGCTGA
Source organism: Coelopa frigida (assembly GCA_017309665.1). Classification (NCBI taxonomy): domain Eukaryota; kingdom Metazoa; phylum Arthropoda; class Insecta; order Diptera; family Coelopidae; genus Coelopa; species Coelopa frigida. The sequence goes on from CM029561.1 coordinate 28,578,353, forward strand.
TTGACCGCTGGTGTGGCTGGTGTAGCCGCTGGTATCTCGTGGCTCGTACCTGCTGGTAGCTTTGGGTTTGGAGACGGGCATCTGGCATGTCTGATCTCAAAGTCGAGGAGTCTCTGGCTTATTTCGGCCTTATGATCGCCGTCGACGATGAAAGCCGCCAGTCTCCTCCGCAGCTCGTCTACAGTGCCGGTCGCGTCAAGCTCGAACTCCTCTGAGTACGCCACCAGCTCTTCCTTCCGTAAGAAGTACACCCATGTTGTCTTCCCCATGATGTTTTATGTGTTTGATGATTGATATCTTAAATGTATTTCTCTCGCTGTCGCTGTTCTCGTGTATTTTCTCTGTGAGCGGTTATGTTTCTGGATCTTGCTTGATTTTTCAGTGCTCTGGTGATTTTTCTTTGTCGCTTTAGTGTCCCTGCTCGGGCGCCATTGTCACGAACTTCCGGTTACCCGGGTTTGAAGCTGGGATAGCTTAGCGGGTCGTCCAGGTTCTGACAAAGAATTTTCCATATTTCTTGTAACTGTTTTATTTATTTCATGTATTTCTGGTTTATCATTTATTCATATAATATGCATACAATTTAAGTTAAAAATTCTAGCGATCCACGGTGATAGTCCGTCCCTCCTTGATGGGTGATAGTTCCCTGTTTACTTCGCGGCCAGCCCCGCTGCCCCTCTTCGGCAGCGGGGCTGGCCAGATCACGGGCCCTGTGAGCGCTGGTTTCGTTTGTATCGTTTCGTTCGTACCGTGGTGGAGCACTAGGTGCTCGTTCTAGCTGCAATTGGGGCTTGGGGACTTAGAAGTAGTATGTAGTATGTAGTATCTAGTAGTAGTAGTATGGTTCCTTAAATACCGTTTAGTAGTACTTTGGTACCACTACTGGACGTCTGACGGACGATAATTCAGAGGCGTATATTAGATATATTATTATACATTATTGTCTATTTTTGATACCGTTTAGTAGTACTTGGCACTACTACTAAATGTGGAATAAACTCGTATGGTATTCTGTATATTAGATATCGTTTAGTAGTACTTGGCACTACTACTAAATGTAGGAGGAACTCGGATGGTATTCTATAATTTTGATACCGTTTAGTAGTAGTTGGCACTACTACTAAATGTGGAATAAACTCGTGTGGTATTCTGTATTTTAGATATCGTTTAGTAGTACTTGGCACTACTACCAAATGTAAGATAACTCTGAATTTGACGATGACGTTAGAGATTTGGTACCGACTATGTTGGACACCGTTTAGTAGTCCTTGCTTTCTACACGTGCTTGTCTACGGGGGTATATGTTAGTCGAGATCTATTCGACCTCCCAGGACTCTTAAAACTAGATATTTCAATGTTTTAATAAAATATTAGTAGATCTAAATATTCGTTGCATTTGGTAGTAAAAGTAGTTTACTACAGAAATGCTTAGCTACGGGGGTGGATGTTAATCGAGATCTATTCGACCTCTTAAAACTAGATATTTCAATGTTTTGATAAAATAGTAGTAGATCTAAATATTCGTTGCATTTAGTAGTAAAAGTAGTTTCCTACAGAAATGCTTAGCTACTGGTGTGGATGTTAATCGAGATCTATTCGACCTCCCAGGACTCTTAAACTAGGTATTTCAATGGTTTTAATAAAATAGTAGTAGATCTAAATGTTCGTTGCATTTAGTAGTAAAAGTAGTTTACTACAGAGATGCTTAGCTACCGGGGTGGATGTTAATCGAGATCTATTCGACCTCCCAGGACTCTTAAAACTAGATATTTCAATGTTTTAATAAAATAGTAGTAGATCTAAATATTCGTTGCATTTAGTAGTAAAAGTAGTTTACTACAGAAATGCTTAGCTACGGGGGTGGATGTTAATCGAGATCTATTCGACCTCCCAGGACTCTTAAAACTAGATATTTCAATGTTTTAATAAAATAGTAGTAGATCTAAATATTCGTTGCATTTAGTAGTAACAGTAGTTTACTACAGAAATGCTTAGCTACTGGGGTGGATGTTAATCGAGATCTATTCGACCTCCCAGGACTCTTAACACTAGATATTTCAAGGTTTTAATAAAATAGTAGTGGATATAAATATTCGTTGCATTTGGTAGTAAAAGTAGTTTACTACAGAAATATAACTTTTGGGTTTTCACGGCGTAGAATTGATTTATGAAATTATGTTTGTCTTTGTTCAATGTTAGCTTTCGGCCACTTGCCTCGAGCTCTACTGAGTTACCTTGCGTTTTGGCTGTTTCCTTGCAATCTTTCCAAGTCTTGGATTTTTGGTCTACACTCACTTATACTTTGGCACTTATTTATAGTTTTCACTATTACTGGGACTTGGTTCCCCACGAGATGATTGTTGGACTCGGTGTCCTACCAACGAATGATTCTCGTCCTTGCTCTGGGCTGGTTCCAGACCTCTGGTCCTGGTTCCACTCATCCCATGGCCCTCGGTTCGGTCGCCAATCATCTCGAGGGCTCGGCGACTCATCAGCCGCAAGCTCCACTCGAGTTCATCTTTGGCGAACCGACGGACCTCCGCTTTCCCGTGTAGGGGAACGATCAGCTGTCCCACCGCTATGCCACTCGTTCCTCTGTTGTACTTGTTGTGTTGGGTCAGTGCACTTCCGAGTTCGCACTTTCCCACGCTATCGCAACTGTTTTGCCAGTTGTTTACTTGATCTTCACTTTCGAGTTCATGGTCATTCCTCGCCCGTTATCCCATTTGTTGTTCTCTTGTCCTTCTATGTTGTTGATCTTCGGTGACAACAACTCATCACAGGTGACGCGCGCAGTTCCGCTAGCCGTCGCCCTATGTGGTTGTTGTTCTCCGATTACAACAACTCCGTCGGCCCGCTCTGCCTACGCTTCACTTGTCGCATTGTGCGGTAGTTATCATTTCGTGTGGTTGTTGTTAACCGATAACAACAACTCCGCATAGTTGATGCGCTCATGTGGTTGTTGTTTTCCGATAACAACAACTCCGCATAGTTGATGCGCTCATGTGGTTGTTGTTTTCTGAATACAACAACGTCGTCGGCTCGCTGCACTTCCCCAGGCAGACACACGCACCGTGGTGAGTTTCTGCTCGCTCGGTGAGCACGGTTTGTGCTTGGTTGGTGGTGGGTCGATCGCACATATTTTCTCTCTCGTTGATGTGGGAAAGATGTACATTATTAGAAAGTGTGACATTATATACATACATTTTTTTCTAATTGAAATTAAAAAGCAGTCAAAATGACTTGCTTGGGCAATCTAGTGTTAAATACTGCTATTGATGCTATGAAAGATATACCAAAAAGTTTTATAAAAGTTAGACCATTTGGATCTTCTATCTTGTTGAAAATTGTTTCTTGTAATTGGCGATGACTAATAATAAATCTTGAAACTCCTCTTCTTTCCGGTAGAGACTTTCGTTTTAGTCTTGGACCATCTTCGCTCCTCTTTCTGTCGTATCGTTCACCACTCTCAACTTCTGGATTATTTTTACAGCTTCTTTGTAGTCGTCGAGCTCATCCCAAACGGTTGGAGGTTGATTTAAAAAATCTTGAGATAACTGTGACGAAATCGCTTAATTCGGTTTCATGAAATCGTCGTTAACGTCTTTGGGTTTCTTCGTTCGTTTTTTACGCTGCTGTGTCTGATTACATTAACTGCAGGATCAGGTGTCTTTACTAGCACACTTAGAACACATGCTATACGAAATGACTGTTCTCCGAATTTATAGTGTAGTCCGAATTTTTTAGTTTTATTCATTTTCTTATATATACTTATGCATATTTAGATTAATAAATAAAATTCAAAAAAAATATTTTTTTACTATCATCCTTTCATATTATCCTTTTCGGAAGGACTAACTATGCACAAATATATGCCAAAAATATATACAATATATAAGAGATCATATAATATATAAGATATCGTAGGATATTAATAGCACACATATCTACGAAATAGCATGCAATAAAAGGTACAAACTCTCGATTTATTCTCATGGGCCTCTTCAGGCCCAGTAGGTTATGTTAGCGCCTCCGAGTGTGTTGCCCATCCTAGGGTTAAGAATTTGAAAATTCAAATCGTGAACCACCGGAAGCCAAATTGATAGATAGAGCAAAAAAGGAAAATAAATAGGGGGCTGGGAGAGAGCCACAGAGAGAAAAAGAAAGAAAGAAAAGAGGATGCTCATTGCTGCTGCATCTCAAATCAAATTCCGTTCCATGTAAGTTGAAACAAAATGAAACCTCGCTTCCTACGAAAAAGTTCTTCCTACCACCAGAAAAAGCAAACTCTTTCTCGTTAATAGTTCTTTTGCAATATGTGCAGTATGTTCACCCGGCTCGACCCTCGCCCCTATCACGCCCAACTTTCCTCCATGATTCCCTATTCCGTACTTCTTCCGCCAATTTTCTCTCAATTTCAAATTATAATGCGATTCAATTGCAAACATTTAAGTTAACTAGTGCGCAGATTCCTTTCTTTTCTACAGTTCTCCTCCTCACACATCCCTTCTTTCTTTCTCTTAACCCACTGCTTTTATCAACCTCTTCCTACTTCGTCCCAACTCAAAAAATCAGCATGCAACTCCAACCTCTATGCTCCATGAACCTCCAACTCTAGCATTGTATCTTGCACAGCATCCGAATACCTTCACACCGCCCTCTAAATACTACCGTCCGCATTCCGCCTCATTCTGTATTGCCTTTTGCCTCATCTTCCGTTGTGGTCTTTGAAGACCATGTTGCATGACATTTGCTGATTTTGCTTCTTTTTACTGCTTTTGATGCAGGTTTTGTTGGAGTAGTTTTTGCTATTGTTGTCGTTGATTTTGTAGTTGTGGTTTTTATTGGTGTCATCGTCTTTATTGTTCTTTTAATATTTGCTGTTGTCGTATGCTTCGTAAATGTTCTTACTATGTAGTAGAATTTGTACTATTTCTTCTAAAACTTGTTGTTCTTGCAATAGTTTCTGTTACCCCACATGTTATTGTTATAATGTTGTTATTTTCATTTACAGCAATCATCATCAACTGCAACTGTTGTTCAATTAAGAATACAGTACATACCATGCCAAAAGGACTAAACCCACAAGTATTTTCAAAATTTTTATTTTCAAAAATAAATTTGTTCTTTTATATTTTTTTGGACTTTTACAAATACAAATTTATATTTTAAAAAATAATTTGGTTTTTTTTATTCGAATTGGGAGAATTAAAATTTTATTTCTAATACGGACGACAGTTGCTGGTCGTTCCGGTTGCACCATGGATCGTGCTAGGAGGACCAGGAGGAGAAAGTGAGAGAGGCAAATAAGAGGCAACTGGGTCAGCGCCAGCTCCGATGAAGCATGTGTTCCATGTGACTTTTTGATTATGTGTTGCAGGAACCCCAATGGGCGTGGCGAGGGGCGTAACCGGCAGCACACGCCATCTGTCGTGCACTTGCTGCTCGGCCAGCGACCAGCGAAGGCAATCAAAGTGCAAGAAAGAGGAAATTAGAAAAGAAAGATTCAGTGGAGAGAGGAAGGAAAAAAATTGGAGAGGAAGGAAGAGAGAGAGAGAGAGAGCGAGGAACGAGGAAGACCAGTCGTTACGTTCAATTGCTCCTTGGTTATCCTTTGGTCGCCATAAGGATATGCGAAATTGCGACATTAAAAAGTTTTGCATAAATTGCAACCACTTCTACTTCCGACTTTCCTCTCGCTTTTGCTCTTCGCCCCGGTTTTCTTTCTCTTCACTCGTTTCCCGTTTTCCTCCTATGTCGCCCTTCTCTCTCCCTCGCCTGCTTCTTCTTCTTGGTATTAGCCATTCGCTGCCGTTGCTCGTGTCCGTGTAACCTGGCCATTATTTCCGCTTGACAGCAAACTTCATTTCCTGCCGAACTCGTATGTAGTTCACTCTTTCCGCTTCCTTCTTTCTCTCTCTCTCTTCTTCCTACTTCCTTTCTCTGTTCTTCCTTCTTCCTCCTCCTTCGGCTTACTTTATCTGCCTCGTTATCTCACCTCCTCTTCCTCTCTCTTTTCCTCATATTCTCTCTGTCTACAGCATTCTTCCATTACTTCCTTGCTTCCTTTCCAACGGCCAAACTTTCAACTTCCAACATTCGCTTCTACGATCGTCCATTTCTATCTCTGGACAACATTATCTCTTCTTCCACTTTCACTATTTCTCTGTATTTTTCCTCATCCTCGCCTAAGGAAAAGTCATTTCGTTTTCATCCAGAGGCTAATATGATTTTTCTTGCTCTCCTTCTGATATTGTAACTTATTTCATGTGGTCCTCTTATGCTTTTTCCTATTTATCTCTCTCTACCATCTCCTCATTTCCCTCTTCCACTTTTATCCTCCATTCTTTTCGTAATCTTCTATTCTTTTTCTTCATCCTCCACATTCATCGTTCCTTGCTTCGCTTGCCGTTACATCATTTTCTCGATATGCCTTCGAAGCCGACTGAATGTAAATTCGATTGAGCCGTGATCATTGCTTCGATTCCTCGTTCTCTCTCACCTTTAACTCACACTCTCGTCTTCCCTTTTGTTCAACTTCTTTTCTTCATACCACTTTCAGTGCATTCTTTCTCGAATCCTCTGTTCTTCATACGCCCTGAGTCCCTCTGCGGCAACTGCGGATACTCAACTCCTGTAGCTCTTTCGCTATCTTTACTTTTACTCTCATACGGTGTTCTCCTTACCTTGTTTCTTCCTCTCTTTTTCTACTTCCCTTCCCCAACTCGGTCATCACCTGCCATTTGCATCGAAATCGTTTTCGTTATCGTCTCGCGCTCGTTTGTCGCAATGGAATTCACTGCAAGAGTCTTCGTTCGCCATCTTCGGTAAATCCACATGTATGTGTGTGTCTGAGAGTTTTGCACGTCCCTCGTGATTGCTCTGAAGGACATCGCAAGCCGAATCCCAAGCTGAATTTGTCCGCCTTCCTCCCTTTATTGAGGATCCTTCGAGTCCTCTGAAACTTTCGCATCCACAAGATGGCAATGGAATTTTGCTCCAATTTGCCTGCAAATTATTTCACGTTGATAAACACGCGAGAGAGAATTTCAACCTTCTCTTCCTCCTCCTCTTCTCACTCTTCCGTGCCCTCTCATTCATCCCTCCCTTCAAATGGCATTACCAAATTTTTCTCATTTAATTTATTGTTTTATCCATTTCTTAGTTTTTACTCACTTTATTTAATTTTTAGTATAATTTTTTCTCTTCGTTTTCCAATTTTGCCATTTTTTCATTAATTGAACTTTTGCTATTGGCCACGCTAACTCTTCACTGCAGTGTTGGCAACGCCGGCTGTTGATGCAGTAGAAAGGAAAACTTTTTCGCGCCAACGTGTCCAGTCGACAGGCGATAGGATGTGCAATTGGAGAATTTATAGAGAATCGGATATCGAGAGAAGGAGTGTGACGAGGGAAATTTGTGAGCAAATTTCCCCCACACATTTATCGCACATATTGCCTGAAAAATAAAAATGTATGAATAATTTAATTTGATGAAATTAATTTGAAGTACTTTACCTGGTGACGAGCGATGAGTCCTCACGCGGTTTTATTTTTCGTCAACTGACGAGCACGAAGAAGAAGAAGACCAAAATCCACCACAGCCTACGTCGCTGGAGCAGCGAACAAGATGCCCAGCGGGGAGAGAGAGTTGGTGTGGGAAAAGACACGGCGAATCGTCGATCTCTTTCCCACATCAACGAGAGAGAAAATATGTGCGATCGACCCACCACCAACCAAGCACAAACCGTGCTCACCGAGCGAGCAGAAACTCACCACGGTGCGTGTGTCTGCCTGGGGAAGTGCAGCGAGCCGACGACGTTGTTGTATTCAGAAAACAACAACCACATGAGCGCATCAACTATGCGGAGTTGTTGTTATCGGAAAACAACAACCACATGAGCGCATCAACTATGCGGAGTTGTTGTTATCGGTTAACAACAACCACACGAAATGATAACTACCGCACAATGCGACAAGTGAAGCGTAGGCAGAGCGGGCCGACGGAGTTGTTGTAATCGGAGAACAACAACCACATAGGGCGACGGCTAGCGGAACTGCGCGCGTCACCTGTGATGAGTTGTTGTCACCGAAGATCAACAACATAGAAGGACAAGAGAACAACAAATGGGATAACGGGCGAGGAATGACCATGAACTCGAAAGTGAAGATCAAGTAAACAACTGGCAAAACAGTTGCGATAGCGTGGGAAAGTGCGAACTCGGAAGTGCACTGACCCAACACAACAAGTACAACAGAGGAACGAGTGGCATAGCGGTGGGACAGCTGATCGTTCCCCTACACGGGAAAGCGGAGGTCCGTCGGTTCGCCAAAGATGAACTCGAGTGGAGCTTGCGGCTGATGAGTCGCCGAGCCCTCGAGATGATTGGCGACCGAACCGAGGGCCATGGGATGAGTGGAACCAGGACCAGAGGTCTGGAACCAGCCCAGAGCAAGGACGAGAATCATTCGTTGGTAGGACACCGAGTCCAACAATCATCTCGTGGGGAACCAAGTCCCAGTAATAGTGAAAACTATAAATAAGTGCCAAAGTATAAGTGAGTGTAGACCAAAAATCCAAGACTTGGAAAGATTGCAAGGAAACAGCCAAAACGCAAGGTAACTCAGTAGAGCTCGAGGCAAGTGGCCGAAAGCTAACATTGAACAAAGACAAACATAATTTCATAAATCAATTCTACGCCGTGAAAACCCAAAAGTTATATTTCTGTAGTAAACTACTTTTACTACCAAATGCAACGAATATTTATATCCACTACTATTTTATTAAAACCTTGAAATATCTAGTGTTAAGAGTCCTGGGAGGTCGAATAGATCTCGATTAACATCCACCCCAGTAGCTAAGCATTTCTGTAGTAAACTACTGTTACTACTAAATGCAACGAATATTTAGATCTACTACTATTTTATTAAAACATTGAAATATCTAGTTTTAAGAGTCCTGGGAGGTCGAATAGATCTCGATTAACATCCACCCCCGTAGCTAAGCATTTCTGTAGTAAACTACTTTTACTACTAAATGCAACGAATATTTAGATCTACTACTATTTTATTAAAACATTGAAATATCTAGTTTTAAGAGTCCTGGGAGGTCGAATAGATCTCGATTAACATCCACCCCGGTAGCTAAGCATTTCTGTAGTAAACTACTTTTACTACTAAATGCAACGAACATTTAGATCTACTACTATTTTATTAAAACCATTGAAATACCTAGTTTAAGAGTCCTGGGAGGTCGAATAGATCTCGATTAACATCCACACCAGTAGCTAAGCATTTCTGTAGGAAACTACTTTTACTACTAAATGCAACGAATATTTAGATCTACTACTATTTTATCAAAACATTGAAATATCTAGTTTTAAGAGGTCGAATAGATCTCGATTAACATCCACCCCCGTAGCTAAGCATTTCTGTAGTAAACTACTTTTACTACCAAATGCAACGAATATTTAGATCTACTAATATTTTATTAAAACATTGAAATATCTAGTTTTAAGAGTCCTGGGAGGTCGAATAGATCTCGACTAACATATACCCCCGTAGACAAGCACGTGTAGAAAGCAAGGACTACTAAACGGTGTCCAACATAGTCGGTACCAAATCTCTAACGTCATCGTCAAATTCAGAGTTATCTTACATTTGGTAGTAGTGCCAAGTACTACTAAACGATATCTAAAATACAGAATACCACACGAGTTTATTCCACATTTAGTAGTAGTGCCAACTACTACTAAACGGTATCAAAATTATAGAATACCATCCGAGTTCCTCCTACATTTAGTAGTAGTGCCAAGTACTACTAAACGATATCTAATATACAGAATACCATACGAGTTTATTCCACATTTAGTAGTAGTGCCAAGTACTACTAAACGGTATCAAAAATAGATAATAATGTATAATAATATATCTAATATACGCCTCTGAATTATCGTCCGTCAGACGTCCAGTAGTGGTACCAAAGTACTACTAAACGGTATTTAAGGAACCATACTACTACTACTAGATACTACATACTACATACTACTACTACTTCTAAGTCCCCAAGCCCCAATTGCAGCTAGAACGAGCACCTAGTGCTCCACCACGGTACGAACGAAACGATACAAACGAAACCAGCGCTCACAGGGCCCGTGATCTGGCCAGCCCCGCTGCCGAAGAGGGGCAGCGGGGCTGGCCGCGAAGTAAACAGGGAACTATCACCCATCAAGGAGGGACGGACTATCACCGTGGATCGCTAGAATTTTTAACTTAAATTGTATGCATATTATATGAATAAATGATAAACCAGAAATACATGAAATAAATAAAACAGTTACAAGAAATATGGAAAATTCTTTGTCAGAACCTGGACGACCGCTAAGCTATCCCAGCTTCAAACCCGGGTAACCGGAAGTTCGTGACAATGGCGCCCGAGCAGGGACACTAAAGCGACAAAGAAAAATCACCAGAGCACTGAAAAATCAAGCAAGATCCAGAAACATAACCGCTCACAGAGAAAATACACGAGAACAGCGACAGCGAGAGAAATACATTTAAGATATCAATCATCAAACACATAAAACATCATGGGGAAGACAACATGGGTGTACTTCTTACGGAAGGAAGAGCTGGTGGCGTACTCAGAGGAGTTCGAGCTTGACGCGACCGGCACTGTAGACGAGCTGCGGAGGAGACTGGCGGCTTTCATCGTCGACGGCGATCATAAGGCCGAAATAAGCCAGAGACTCCTCGACTTGGAGATCAGACATGCCAGATGCCCGTCTCCAAACCCAAAGCTACCAGCAGGTACGAGCCACGAGATACCAGCGGCTACACCAGCCACACCAGCGGTCAATCAGCCGGAGGGTGCATACAGCCTACCAACCCGGTTTACCATCAATCCCGTCGAAACCCCGATGGGACTACCCGCACCACCACCACCCGTACAAGCACCAAGACAACCGTATCACGCTGTCATCGACCAAGTACGTAAATGGTCGCTTAAGTTTGACGGAGGACGTGAATATCTGGGGTTCATAGAGAGGGTCGAACACCTCGACGACGACATCCGAAGACGTGTACAAAAACCACAAGAGCCCTTCAAGACCTACATGGTGGCCCTCCAAAGCCTGATGAGGCAGGCTAACTACTCCGACAGCCAGAAACTGGAACGCATCTATCGGAACAGCGCGCAGGAATATCGCTTGTACGTGAAGAGGACCGACTTCACGACACTGGAAGAACTGGTGGCGATGACAGGAGACTTCGAGTGTATTCATGCGGAGAAGGTGGAAACCCCGAGACTACCACCGCCGGGGCCGAGAGATATCCGAAACCGTCGACGGCGATCATAAGGCCGAAATAAGCCAGAGACTCCTCGACTTGGAGATCAGACATGCCAGATGCCCGTCTCCAAACCCAAAGCTACCAGCAGGTACGAGCCACGAGATACCAGCGGCTACACCAGCCACACCAGCGGTCAATCAGCCGGAGGGTGCATACAGCCTACCAACCCGGTTTACCATCAATCCCGTCGAAACCCCGATGGGACTACCCGCACCACCACCACCCGTACAAGCACCAAGACAACCGTATCACGCTGTCATCGACCAAGTACGCAAATGGTCGCTTAAGTTTGACGGAGGACGTGAATATCTGGGGTTCATAGAGAGGGTCGAACACCTCGACGACGACATCCGAAGACGTGTACAAAAACCACAAGAGCCCTTCAAGACCTACATGGTGGCCCTCCAAAGCCTGATGAGGCAGGCTAACTACTCCGACAGCCAGAAACTGGAACGCATCTATCGGAACAGCGCGCAGGAATATCGCTTGTACGTGAAGAGGACCGACTTCACGACACTGGAAGAACTGGTGGCGATGACAGGAGACTTCGAGTGTATTCATGCGGAGAAGGTGGAAACCCCGAGACTACCACCGCCGGGGCCGAGAGATATCCGAAACCGTCTGGTAGAGCATCAACCAGCTGAGACCTTCGATCCCAGAACGGCGTGCCGAAACTGTGGCCAGAGCGGACACTGGTCTCGCGAATGCCAGAACCCGCGGATATTATTTTGCTGGATCTGTGGACGGAAGAACGTCCGTACCATCGACTGTTGCCGACGACGACCGAGAAACGGTCAAGGGGCCCGATCGGAGCCAGGCCCGAACGGACCCCAGTAGAACCCGCCTCAAAACACAAACAACTCCGCTATGACCGTTCCCGCATTTATGCGATGGTGTCCATCGGGAACGAGAAAGTGAAGGCCACAATCGACACCGGGGCAACGAGGAGTTTCATCAGCTAGGCAGTGGCAGAACGACTAGAGAAGACGGGTAGGCGGAAACCAGCACAACTGGAGATCAGGATGGCAGACGGGACGACGAGAGGAGTAGCGGAAACGATGGAATTAACCATCAGACTGGGAAAGTTATCGAGGCGACTATCGTTCCTCATACTTCCCATGACCGATGAGTTAATTCTGGGAATGGACTTCATGTTGTCAACAGGTATCCTCCTGAATTTAGGAGGGCAGTGCGTGGACATCAAACCACAGAAGAGGGTAGCAACGGACAGGACCACAGCCGGACGCAGTATAAAGTTGACGGGGTCCTCGGAAATCCGCAAGGAAACCACAACGCCACACCAGCCAGAAGAGCCAGCGAAGAAAGCGGACGAGAAGGTCATACAAGATTTCTTGACCCAAGAGTTAGAAAGTTTCGAGACACTAACTGGGCCCTCAAATATCACCGAACATCGAATCGTCATGAAAGACGAAACACCCATCAAACAAAGGTATTATCCTAAAAATCCAGCAATGCAGAAGATAATCAACGAGGAAATCGACGACCTCGTCGCCCGAGGCTGCATTGAGCCATCACGAAGCCCCTACAGCGCGCCCATTGTACTGGTGAAAAAGAAAACCGGACAGTGGAGATTATGCGTCGATTATCGACAGCTAAATGCTCATTCCGTACAGGACGCATATCCGCTGCCAAGAATCCACCATATCTTAGATCGACTGCGAGACGCCAACTATATAAGTAGTCTGGATCTCAAGAATGGGTATTGGCAAATCCCGGTCGAACAGAAAGTAGGCCATACACAGCATTCACAGTCCCGGGACGGGGACTTTTCCAGTGGAGAGTCATGCCCTTCGGCCTCCACTCCGCCCCTGCTACATTCCAGCGAGCTTTAGACCAAGTCATAGGACCTGAGCTGGAGCCCTACGCTTTCGCCTACCTAGACGATATCGTGGTCACAGGCCGGACGCTGACGGAACACATCACAAACCTCCGCGAGGTATTTCGCCGATTACGAGCCGCCAACTTGAAAATCAACAAAGACAAATGCGAATTCTTCAAGAAAGAAATCAGGTATCTCGGCCACCTGGTCACCGACAAGGGAATCCACACCGACCCCGACAAGGTGGCGGCGATTCGAGAACTGGTGCCCCCAAAGAACGTCCGAGAACTGCGGCGATATTTAGGAATTGCATCTTGGTATCGACGATTTGTACCAGAACTCGCAACGTTGGTTCACCCACTCACGAAGCTGCTGCGCAAGGGTAAACACTGGGAGTGGAAGGAAGAACAGCAGGAGGCTTTTGATACCTTGAAGATGCGGTTGACAGAAGCACCAGTTCTCATGTGCCCAGATTTCAATCTGAAGTTCACCCTACAGACCGACGCTAGCGACTACGGGCTGGCCGCAGTGTTGACCCAGCAGATCGACGGCATGGAACGCGTAATCGCCTACCAGAGTAGGCACTTGAAGAACGCCGAATGCAACTATTCGCCGACGGAAAAGGAGTGCCTGGCCATTGTATGGGGCATCCGAAAGTTACGACCATATCTCGAGGGATACAAATTCACGGTGGTGACAGACCACCTATCATTAAAATGGCTTAACTCAATCGAGAGTCCATCCGGCCGAATCGCGAGATGGGCTTTAGAACTGCAGCAACATAACTTCGATGTCCAATATCGCAAGGGCAAGTTGAACGTGGTGGCAGATGCACTATCACGACAACCACAACAGGTCTTGTGCAAAGTCACGGAAGTCGAAGCGAAGGAGGAAACCCCGTGTACCTGGTGGCAGAAGAGAGTAGCGGAGGTGAAACAGAATCCGGAGAAGTTTCCGGATTATATAATCGAAGACGGCGAACTTTTCCGCCATATTCCTCGACGGGTAGGAGACGAAGACTGCGCGCCATGGAAACTATGCGTACCAACACCGCTGCGCAAGAGGGTCCTCAACGAGAACCACGACGAACCCACCGCCGGTCACTTGGGGATTCGACGAACAATAGCGAGAATCGCTAACCGGTACTACTGGCCGGGTATGTTCCGGGATGCTAGCCGCTAGGTACGGCAATGCGAGTCGTGTCAACGATACAACCAAACCAACTAAAGCCAGCTGGAAAGATGCTGACACAAATAGCTGCGGAGCCCTGGACAATTGTTTGCTCAGACTTCGTGGGCCCACTTCCCCGATCAAAACACGGGAATTCGATGATGCTGATATTCTTCGACAAGTTTTCAAAATGGACCGAGATCGTCCCCTTGCGGAAAGCGACGAGTGAGCACCTCATCAAGGCCTTCAGGGAACGAATACTGGCAAGGTTCGGGACGCCAAAGATCCCGGTGACGGACAACGGGGCTCAGTACACGAGCAAATCCTTCAAGAACTTCCTCCGCGACTTAGGCGTGAGACATCAGTTCACGGCACCTTACACCCCACAAGAAAATCCCACGGAAAGAGCGAACCGGACACTGAAAACAATGGTGGCACAATTCACCCGAGAGTATCAGACACGGTGGGACGAGTTACTACCCGAACTCATGCTGGCACTCAACAGCAGTGTATCGGAAGTAACCGGGTACAGCGCCGCATTCTTGACCCAAGGCCGAGAACCGAGGCTACCGAAGGCGTTGTTCGACGAGAAAACCCTGGGCTCAGGAACAACCCCGCAAAGCCCGGACGAAAAGGCGACACAACTTCGGGAAATTTTCGAGATTGTACGACGAAATCTCGAAAGAGCAGCGCAGGATCAAGCCCGCCACTATAACCTGAGGCGCAGGAAGTGGCAACCGGAAATTGGCCAAAAGGTACTGGTCAAACAACACCACCTTTCGAAAGCGGTCGAAAATTTCGCCGCAAAGTTAGCACCAAAATATGATGGGCCCTACATCGTGATGAGCTTCGAATCACCTGTGGTTGCGGTGCTGAAGAAACCCGGTGTGCAGCGAACCCGAACCGCCCATGTGAGCGAATTAAAAGAACTGCAGACAGCCGTCTACGACCACAACGAGGGTCTAGAAGATGAGGTACAAAACGTCGAGGGACGAGCACAGAAACCAAGTCAGAAGCCACGAATCGGTAAGTTGACCATATTTCCAAGGCAAAAGTACCCAAGTACCCAAATGCCAGAACGGTCGACTATACACTCCACATATTATGGTCCACGATTAACAATCCCGAGCATAGTCAATTGTCAAGGGAAAAATACCCGACTAGGACAATACCTAAAATCCAGAATCCACACGTGTAAAAAGCCAAAAGGAAAAACGAATACTCACCAAATGACAACCAGTACCCATCGGACAACCCCCACGCAGAACCCAGGCATTGCTACTTGGGGAGGAGATGTGACGAGGTGCTCACAAATTTCCCCCACACATTTATCGCACATATTGCCTGAAAAATAAAAATGTATGAATAATTTAATTTGATGAAATTAATTTAAAGTACTTTACCTGGTGACGAGCGATGAGTCCTCACGCGGTTTTATTTTTCGTCAACTGACGAGCACGAAGAAGAAGAAGACCAAAATCCACCACAGCCTACGTCGCTGGAGTAGCGAACAAGATGCCCAGCGGGGAGAGAGAGTTGGTGTGGGAAAAGACACGGCGAATCGTCGATCTCTTTCCCACATCACCGAGAGAGAAAATATGTGCGATCGACCCACCACCAACCAAGCACAAACCGTGTCGGTGGCAACGATCGAGGCGGACACCGCACAAAGAGGAATCGCCGATAAGGCGATTCTCTCACCGAGCGAGCAGAAACTCACCACGGTGCGTGTGTCTGCCTGGGGAAGTGCAGCGAGCCGACGACGTTGTTGTAATCAGAAAACAACAACCACATGTGCGCATCAACTATGCGGAGTTGTTGTTATCGGAAAACAACAACCACATGAGCGCATCAACTATGCGGAGTTGTTGTTATCGGTTAACAACAACCACACGAAATGATAACTACCGCACAATGCGACAAGTGAAGCGTAGGCAGAGCGGGCCGACGGAGTTGTTGTAATCGGAGAACAACAACCACATAGGGCGACGGCTAGCGGAACTGCGCGCGTCACCTGTGATGAGTTGTTGTCACCGAAGATCAACAACATAGAAGGACAAGAGAACAACAAATGGGATAACGGGCGAGGAATGACCATGAACTCGAATGTGAAGTTCAAGTAAACAACTGGCAAAACAGTTGCGATAGCGTGGGAAAGTGCGACCTCGGAAGTGCACTGACCCACCACAACAAGTACAACAGAGGAACGAGTGGCATAGCGGTGGGACAGCTGATCGTTCCCCTACACGGGAAAGCGGAGGTCCGTCGGTTCGCCAAAGATGAACTCGAGTGGAGCTTGCGGCTGATGAGTCGCCGAGCCCTCGAGATGATTGGCGACCGAACCGAGGGCCATGGGATGAATGGAACCAGGACCAGAGGTCTGGAACCAGCCCAGAGCAAGGACGAGAATCATTCGTTGGTAGGACACCGAATCCAACAATCATCTCGTGGGGAACCAAGTCCCAGTAATAGTGAAAACTATAAATAAGTGCCAAAGTATAAGTGAGTGTAGACCAAAAATCCAAGACTTGGAAAGATTGCAAGGAAACAGCCAAAACGCAAGGTAACTCAGTAGAGCTCGAGGCAAGTGGCCGAAAGCTAACATTGAACAAAGACAAACATAATTTCATAAATCAATTCTACGCCGTGAAAACCCAAAAGTTATAAATAACTCCTACTTCGTGAGAACCTATTAAACTTACGAGCTAAGCATTTCTGTAGTAAACTACTTTTACTACTAAATGCAACGAATATTTAGATCTACTACTATTTTATTAAAACATTGAAATATCTAGTTTTAAGAGTCCTGGGAGGTCGAATAGATCTCGATTAACTTCCACCCCAGTAGCTAAGCATTTCTGTAGTAAACTACTTTTACTACTGAATACAACGAATATCTAGATCTACTGCTATTTTACAAAACATTGAATTATCTGGTTTTGAGAGTCCTGGGAGGTCGAATAGATCTCGACTAACATATACCCCCGTAGACAAGCACGTGTAGAAAGCAAGGACTACTAAACGGTGTCCAACATAGTCGGTACCAAATCTCTAACGTCATCGTCAAATTCAGAGTTATCTTACATTTAGTAGTAGTGCCAAGTACTACTAAACGATATCTAAAAAACAGAATACCACACGAGTTTATTCCACATTTAGTAGTAGTGCCAAGTACTACTAAACGGTATCAAAATTATAGAATACCATCCGAGTTCCTCCTACATTTAGTAGTAGTGCCAAGTACTACTAAACGATATCTAAAATACAGAATACCACACGAGTTTATTCCACATTTAGTAGTAGTGCCAAGTACTACTAAACGGTATAAAAATTATAGAATACCATCCGAGTTCATCCTACATTTAGTAGTAGTGCCAAGTACTACTAAACGATATCTAACATACAGAATACCATCCGAGTTCATCCTACATTTAGTGGTAGTGCCAAGTACTACTAAACGATATCTAATATACAGAATACCATACGAGTTTATTCCACATTTAGTAGTAGTGCCAAGTACTACTAAACGGTATCAAAAATAGATAATAATGTATAATAATATATCTAATATACGCCTCTGAATTATCGTCCGTCAGACGTCTAGTAGTGGTACCAAAGTACTACTAAACGGTATTTAAGGAACCATACTACTACTACTACATACTACATACTACTACTACTTCTAAGTCCCCAAGCCCCAATTGCGGCTAGAACGAGCACCTAGTGCTCCACCACGGTACGAACGAAACGATACAAACGAAACCAGCGCTCACAGGGCCCGTGATCTGGCCAGCCCCGCTGCCGAAGAGGGGCATGCCGAAGAGGGGCAGCGGGGCTGGCCGCGAAGTAAACAGGGAACTATCACCCATCAAGGAGGGACGGACCATCACCGTGGATCGCTAGAATTTTTAACTTAAATTGTATGCATATTATATGAATAAATGATAAACCAGAAATACATGAAATAAATAAAACAGTTACAAGAAACTTGGAAAATTCTTTGTCAGAACCTGGACGCCCGCTGAGCTATCCCAGCTTCAAACCCGGGTAACCGGAAGTTCGTGACAGGAGGACAGGGTAAATAATTATAAGAAAAGGGTTAGGGAAGAAGGTTTTAAAGGTACTGAAAAGACCTGAAAGTATGCCCTAAACCATTTTAGTAATTTCAAAGTGTCCTTCAAAGATAATTTTTAATAATAACGTCGTCTTCTCCATTCAAATAACAAAATCCTTTCGAAATCCATATAAAACAAATCGAAATATTGATTAAACAACAATGAATAGCTTTTAAGCCATCTCAACACAACTTTCACATAAGTAAATGGTAAATCAACTTGAATCGAACGGAATTGATTGGATTTGCACCAATCCCCTCCTTTTCCCTTGGACATCAGAAATGATGAAAACTGCAAAACGAAATCCATTCCAGGACGAAACATGGAGAGGATTTCAATGCACCTTGATTATTTCAATTCAAAATTAATTCGATTCATTGGAAATTATTTAATTTAATTTTCATTTGCTTGCATTTATTTTATTAATTGATTGTAATTTGTATTGCAATTTTCCGATGCATAATTATTTAAGCAGATAGTCAGGTAGCTGGATAGATAGACATATAGTTTGTTGTAGTGAGTAAAATATTTTGCAATATAATAAACATAAACACATATTTATTCATAGAATAACGAAGACACTCATAACCAAATGAACAGAAAGATAAACCTGTTTGTGGAATAATAAGTAGATGAAGGGACGGACGGATGGACAAAACTACGGATGTCCAACGAAAATACACAATTAATCTGATTAGAATTACTGCAGTGGTTGCATCTACATCATCATCTGTTCTAATGTAATTGTCAACAGCAACAAATCCTTTCTTCAACAGCATTAATTTGCAACTGTCGACTGCTTAATTTAATCACTATTAACTTTATCACTCTCGTCATCCTCTTCGTTATCCTCAGCATCCTCGTTATTGTCATCATCTTCATCACTGTTATCAACATTGTTATTTTCATCCACTTCAGCATCCTGTTCACTGGCAATGAATGAATGCAAGTTTTGTTCATTTACCTAAAAAATTGTTGCAAAAACAAACAAAATTATTTTTGATTCAGAAAAATTACAAAAAATATTTTTCAAAAATATGAAAAACATAACATACAGGTTTTAAAACTCGCCGAAAATTTGAAAAACGACAATAAAATTTAAAAAATATATAACTTTTTGACATTTGGTTTATTTTGATATTTGTCTTTGGTTAGTGAAGGATCGTCGAAAGGCAAAGGAAAAATAATATAAAAATATTTTGAGGAAATGTTTTTTTGAAAAAAAATTGCTTGTTTAAAAATATCTCTGCGAACTCAAAAACACACACATAAAATGCAACAGACAAAAATGCAAAAAAACACATATGCGATCCACTCACACGCTCTCGTGCTAATGTTTTTGAAAATAAAAAATGTTTACTCAAATGTCCGGAGGAAAATTTTTGTGTTTTGCTATTCGCCAATTGGAAAATTGTTGCTTTCCGCATGAGAGCATGGATGAGCGTTTATGGTGTATGTATAGTATGTGTGTGTGTAAATAGTATGTGTGTGGATTTATAGTTCGTGTTTATCCATGTCTGTCCGTTATTAAACTAGAACGTAGTTGGTCACCGGAGTTCAGCAAAGTTTACGAGAATAACTCATGCTTAGGTTCATTCGCTTGGAAGCTCCCCGTCGTCATCAGGCGCCAGGGATAGGGTCGGAAACTGAGATTCTTCCTCTCCCCAGCTCCATTTGCCACCTCCATCATCATCTACAGCTCTCTCTTTTTCACACTGCTAATCTGCCTCGTTGACCTCAACAGAATCCATCGCCATCGTTTGAAATTCTTTCGCCCACTGCAACAGCATCTCATCCCTCTTCCTTTTCAAAATATTCCTATATCTCTCCGTTCCAACTTCGCACTCCTACTCCATCTCACTCGATCACCCTCAAACCCTCTGGAACATCACCCTCTCTCTATCAATCTTCTTTTTGGCATTATTTGCAAACCACATATGCGTCTGTGTTAGTTTACTCTATCAGCGTGTGTTTGGGAAGTGATTTTTATTTTTGGACTTTTTTTTTGAGATTCTCCTTCCAAATCCTACGCCTGCCAAACCTTCACTTTGATTCCACCTGGTTGTATGTTTAATTTATTTGAAAAACCACTAGTTTAAACTTTGTCCGTCGAAATACCCGAAATTTCGCAAAAAGTTTTCTAAACGCACACATTTTCTTCTATTTCTACAAAACTCCCTCTCTCAATTTCGCTCTCTCTCTCTCAATTTTTTCTCTCTGTCTCTCTCAACCCTCAATGTTAGCCCAACTTCCGATCCGATCACCCAGAATTAATCTCGTTTGCTCACCTTCGCTTCTGCCTTCCAAACTTTACCACTCGACCTGCACCTAGAGTCCTCCTATCCTTTGACACGAGAGCTGAAAATACTTTGCTTCACTCACTCTCCCTCTCGTTTTCTCTCTCGACTCCCTCTCACTATTTCACTACTTCCTTACAACTCGGCTGTGGACAAAATCTCATTAGAAATTGGCCAGCATTTGAGCAAAATTTGAATCTACCTCGGCCAAACAACAACAGCAATTGCTACAACCAATTACCGGTCCACCTTGTGGCCAACATATTAAGGAGCTTAGGAGTAAGAGCCTCAGCTGTGCAAGGGTTAAGCCTCATTCTGTACTTCGAACCACAAACCTCGGGATTTTATGACATTTGGATTTCTGCGTGGGCCTAACGTCGACTTCAATTCCCCCACTCTCTCACTCTGTCCTCTTCTCACTTACTCAGCCTATCTCGAATTCGCTGTTGGTCCTTCTCTATCATTATCGGACATGTCGAGAACAAAATGGCGTCCAATTAGCTGTGACTGGTTTTTAATTTCCAACCAAATTATTCCGGATTAATAATTGTTTTCTTTGACGTTCCGATGGCTCCTTTTTATATTTTTTTGTTGTTGTCAATGAAATTGATTTTTGATTTTGTGTTTTATCAACTGCAGTTAATTGCGAGTGCAGCTGAAGCTACAACAACATTCACAACTGCAACAATAATAATTCCTACAATGACGACAACAGCAATTGAGCATTGGGAAACCAGGAAACGAGGACAACAAAGACAAGCACAACAATGAAAACAAAAAGAAAAACTAGTGACCATTGCCCCAAGCACGAAATCAATTTGAAGATGTGGTCACTGCAGCGTTCGCAGCGCCATCAAGTGGCCATAACGAGAAACACTCTGGAATTCCGTTTCACTTGTTGTTATTGTTGTTGTTTTACTTACGGTTATTTGCCCTGGTCGTGCCTGACGCCATTTGTGCGAACACCTCGTTTGTCCATTCGCAATTGCTGTTGAGCTGCTTCCGTTTCGCACGGCTATCGAGAAGAAGAATCTATAGGAGGAGAACGAGAAAGTGGCGGAGAAGATGGTGAAGAATAAACAAGAGAAGAAACCAGTGAACGAGGAGACGTTGGAAAAAGTGATGCTAGTCGATGAGATCGTTGATGAAGTGAGAGGGAACGTCATGTGGGAAGTGGTCCTTGTCGGTGTCTCGACCAAATGCGTCTCCCGGTGGTCCCTGCATGCATTTCAAATAAGGCCCACGTTCCACGAACGGCACCAAGCTCTCAAGTCCTTCGGGATTCTCCTCTTTCTCTTTGAGTGCTTCTTATCTCTATATCATGATCGTCTTACTTATTTCACATCTTCTCACCTCACCGCATCTCTCTTTTTCTCGCTTTTCTTCATCCTACCAATCGATCTGTTTTATACTTTTCGTTTTTTTTTTAACGTTTATAAAATCGTTTGACATTTTTAGTAGCCCATTTCACGCACTCTAAAAACAGATCCTTGCTCACCTTTTCCGTTCTCATTGTCTGCGTCTCCATTGTCAGAGGAACCAAATCATTAGCCACAAGGTCCTTATAATCTTAGATATCTCTCGTTCCTTCATTTCTTTCTTCCTTCCCCTTTTCACCTTCCCCCACTTTGCTCCACCTGTCGCCACTACACCTCCTTGACCTTCACCGACGACGCCATCGGAGCAGCTGCTGCCGCTGGGCGTGCGGAACACGTGGCAAATAACCATTTAATATGAGAAATATTGGGCATAAATGTAGTTTATGCACCCCCTAGCCAAATAAGAAGTGGCATATACCAAACGATTGCTACTGAGTATGTTCCAAATTCAAAATATTAAGGTGTGTTCTCACCTGGTTTAGCGGGGGGAGAGGGGGGTGGATAAAGGTGAAAATTGGAGCACCTGGCAAATCCACAAATATAAACCGATCTGGACCATATGGGTATCAAAAGAAAGGTAATGAATTATCTATTAAACTGAATTTATAGTTTTTTTTAAAAGTTTTTAAAAAAAAATAATTTAAAAAACACTTAAAAAAAAACATTTCGGAAAGCTTGTTCAATTTCCTTTAAGATGGTATATAACATGTTATACTCTAATTATTATTAGTATTGATAAATTGTAAAAAACTAACAAAGTATTTGTGGATTCAAGTCCCTCTGCGTTTTCAAATTGAATCTTTTTATGAAATTTCCTACGCATATGAATATTTTTATTTACTGAAAATGTATACGTTTCGTGGTATTTTCAACGAATTGCAACGTACAGGTGTCGTTTCGAAAAGGCACGTTCTTTGAACGCTCTCATCTTCCAATGATGAAACTTGTTTGTCTTTGTTATTTATGGCTTAAAAATGTTGAGCTCAATTTTATACTGGAGGAGTTGGAAATAGCTTCTCACACTGTAGTTGATTGGGCCATCTTTTGTCGAGAAGTGGTGATAAACAAGATTATAACAAACAAGGAACGTATTGGTGACATAGGCAAGGAAGTTGAGATTGACGAGAGTAAAGTCGGAAGAAGAAAATACCACAAAGGTCACCGAGTGGAAGGCCAGTGGGTGTTTGGAGGAGTGGAGCGAGACTCCAATAAGTGTTTCTTGGTCCCGGTAGAAAGGAGAGACCAAGACACTCTTTTAAATATTATAAAAGAGTGGATTCTACCTGGGAACACAATTATTTCCGACTTTTGGAAGGTAACTATATTTAAAAATGCTTTATATTTACAATATTTCAATAACTTTTTATTACCAGGCGTATGACTGTCTCGGGAGTGAGGGATTTATTCCTTTTAAAGAGAATCACTCACTCCATTTTAAGGATCCCGAAACCGGACAGCATACAAATACAATTGAAGGACTGTGGAGACATGCAAAGAACTTCCTGCCAGCCTTTCATAGGAAAAAGAGCCATTTTTCGGGTCATCTTGCCAAATTCATGTTTATGAAAAAACATAAAAAGGATAGGCTAGGAGAGATTTTTAAAATGGCTGGAGCTATGTACAATCCATTAGTGCCAAAAGTTGACACTTTGGAGGTGGAAGAGGAGGAGAAAGATGATTACGAAGTAGTTAGAAAAAAATGAATAAAAATAATTAAAAATACTATTTTGTTTAATTATTATAATACAAATAACATACTAATTTAGTAGGTTTTGAGACTTGGATCGCAAAAGTACTGTGGCCCGCGTAGCCGGTGTTGGACATACTATAGAATGTAAACCCCAAGCGCGGCCGAAGGCCGCCACGCGCAGAGGGACTTTGACTTGAAAATACTTTGTTAGTTTTTTACAAATTATCAATACTAATATTACTTAAAGTATAACATATTATATACCATCTTAAAGGATTGTGAAGGAAAAGGAAATTGAACAAGCTTTCCGAAAATATTAATAATACATTTTAAAAAGAAAAAAATTATTAAACATTAAAAAACTAATTTAACTATAAATGCAGTTTGATAGATAATTAAATTACCTTTCATTTGATACCCATATGGTCCAGATCGGTTAATATTTGTGAATTTGCCAGGTGCTCCAATTGTCACCTTTCCGCCCTGCTCCCCCCCCACTAAACCAGGTGAGAGCACACCTTAATATTTTGGGATTTGCAGGTGCAAATTCAATGCTTTTTGGGGCTATTTTTGGATTTAATTTTTAGAGGGGGGTGCATAAACTACATTTGCTCCGAAATTTTCTGTGTGATCACCACCGATACAAGTTTATATGCCAAAAAACATCGCCCAATGGAGATGGAGATGAGATCCTGTGACGCCCAAATTTGCCCAGTTAAATTTGGGGCACATTCTCCGCTCCGTCTCCTTCCCTACTCCCGTCACTTTTCCTACTCCAAACCCTTTCCATGAAGTAAATAGTTTTAGTTATATCCTCTTCTTATATTATTTTTGTTACTCTTTTATTTAAATTATTGAATTATTATAACTACCTTTAAGTTTATATTATATTAAAGAAATGAATTGTTAGAAATTAAGTAACTTTCTCATTTAGCGACAGAGCTGATGCAACTCGACGTCGATGACAACGCACGTGCGAAGTCAAAGAAAATTTAACACGTGTTAATTCTAAAAATTTATTGTGCTTAATTGTGAATAAAAACAATATAGAAAGCCAAAATTATAAAAAAACTTTTAAAAAAAAAACACTTTCTAGTGAGAATTGTAAAAATAAAAAAAAAAAATAATTATAAAAAAACCAAAAACACTTAAAAATGGATGACGATGTGAGTGACGACGGTGATGAACGCCTCTTGACCTGGCAAAGTGTTCCCAGCAAACAACCACATAAACGTCATGCGGAAAATTCACCAAAAGCCATAAGGAATAAAAAACCATTTGTGGCCGATAAACCAACAACATCCCGTAATGCAACGTCTGCAAATAAGTTTGCAGCTTTAGAAGTAGACGAAGAAGAACCATCTACAGAAGTTATGAGTGCAGCTGGAGCTCCTAAGCCTCCTCCTATATTTATTCCTAGTGTTAAAGATATTTCTGCTATGATAAGTAATATTTGTACTATTATACCTAAAAATGAATTTACTTATAAATCACTTAAGGATGATCAAGTTAGGTTAATGGTAAAAACTGTTGATTCATATAGAAAAATTATTAAATACTTTGATACAAGCAAGGTAATTTTCCACACGTATCAACTAAAACAAGAGAGAGCATATAGAGTAGTTATTAAGGTGTTACATCACTCAACACCAATTTATGACATTAAAGATGATCTGCTGTCAAATGGTCACGAAGCTAGAAATGTTACCAACATCAAAAGCCGCGTGACGAAAAATCCCTTATCTATGTTTTTTGTCGATCTAATTCCAAATACAAATAATAAAGCAGTTTATGATATTGTACATATTAATAACTGCATAGTTAAAATTGAGCCACCACTCAAACCCCATGAATTAATTCAATGCTATCGATGTCAACAATTTGGTCACACTAAATCCTATTGTAGTAAACCATATAGATGTGTTAAATGTGGACTTGATCACCCCACAGCTGAATGTAGGAAAGACATTAATTCACCACCGCGGTGTGTTCATTGTCTACAAAATCATACTGCGTATTATAAGGGATGTAAAGTCTACCAAGAGATTCTCCAAAAGAAATCGTCTAATATGATAAACAACAAAAAATTGGAAAATCATCGTAATACTCAATTCTCTTCTGTCCAGCAAGAATACATTAACACAGACACTAGTGGTAATAAAGAAAATATCAACAACAACTTTAATAATATGTCTTTTGCGCAAGTGGTAAAAAATCAAAATAATAATGACATTATGAATAGGATTGAAGTAGCACTAAATAAGCAAATTGAATTAACCAATTCATTAATGAATATGATGTCAATACTTATTAATAAATTATGCAAATAGATCTTAGAATCGCAGCATGGAATGCCAATGGGCTTTCCCGTCATGCCCAAGAAATAGAAATGTTCTTGCATTTACATTTTATTGACATATTATTGATATCTGAATCTCATTTTACCTCTCGATCTCATTTAAAAATCAGAGGCTTTGATGTTATTTCTGCTAATCACCCAGATGATAAAGCGCATGCTGGTGCAGCTATAATAATAAAATCTACTTTAAAATTTGAAGTCATAGACGCTGTTTGTAAAACTTATCTTCAAGCTGCGGGAGTTAAAATCAAGTGTAACAATTTCGATATTTCAATTGTTGCTATTTATTGCCCTCCAAGATATAACATAAGCTGTTCACAATATGAAGCATTCTTTAAAAATCTTGGTGCTAAATTTATAGTTGGTGGAGATTATAACTCAAAACATCCTTGGTGGGGTTCAAGACTAGCTAATCCTAAGGGAAAAGAACTATTCAAATGCATATCAAACAATCATTACTCTACATTATCGACTGGTAGGCCCAACTGGCCCAGTGACCCTAGAAAAATACCTGATTTGCTTGACTTCTTTGTTTACCATGGGATCGCGAACCACCTCCTAGATATCATAGATAATGATGATTTAAGTTCAGACCATTCAGCCATCATCATGAATTTTAATACGACGTTGAACACTTTAAACTGTAATTCCAACAAACTCTTTTCCTCAAAAACTGATATTAAATCCTTTCAATACTGGATAGATAAAAACATTAATCTTAATATAGCGTTAAAGTGTGGTAGCGAACTTGACAATGCAGTTGAAAACTTCACGAGTTTAATTCATGAAGCAGCCTTTTTATCAACACCAATCAATGAACCTATTCAAAATAATAACACTGTTATCATATCTAGTGAAATAAGAGAATTAATCAGAAATAAGAGGCGATTAAGAAGAATTTGGAAAATAAGCAGAAATCCGAGAGATAAAAGTAACCTTAATTTTGCATCAAATCAACTGAAACGACGACTTCATGAAATTAAAAATGATTCTCTAGGAAATTATTTGATAAATCTGAACTGTTGCAACAATGATGAGTACAAACTTTGGAGAGCTACTAAATATTTAAAACGTCCTAGAAAACGTAACGTTCCAATAAAAGACGCTAGCGGAACTTGGTGCAGATCAAGCTTGTCTAAAGTTAAGGCTTTTGCTGAACACTTAGAACAAAGTTTTCAACCATTTGATATAAATAACACTACCACCGATATTGTGAACTTTTTAGACATTCCCTGTCAAATGGATTTGGCATTGAATCATATTTCTCCTAATGAAGTTCGTTCTGAAATAAAGATGTTGAATAACACCAAAACTCCTGGATTTGACAAGTTGGATGCCAAAGTACTTAAATCTTTACCTAATAAAGGTATTCTGTTACTAACGCTTATATATAATACTATATTAAGACTTTGTCAATTTCCAAGTCAGTGGAAGTGTGCTGAAATAATTATGATTCTCAAGCCTAACAAACCAGAGAACGTTGTCTCGTCCTATAGACCGATAAGTTTATTAGTAACATTCTCGAAAGTATTTGAAAGAATATTTTTAAGAAGAATGTTACCTATTCTTGAAAAACAGCATATTATACCTGAATATCAATTTGGATTTCGAAGTAATCACGGCACACCTGAATAATGCCATCGTATCGTAAATGTCATTATTGATTCTCTGGAAACCAAAAAATATTGCTCTGGTGTGTTTTTGGATGTTCAGCAAGCTTTTGATCGAGTCTGGCATAGTGGTCTATTATTTAAGCTAAAAAAACTCCTTCCTGCTCCAGTTTACCTAGTATTAAAATCGTACTTAGAAAATCGTTTTTTTTTATGTTAAAATCAATGATGAAACATCTGATATTAAGCAAATAAGAGCAGGTGTGCCACAAGGCAGTGTCTTAGGACCGGTTCTGTTTACGATCTTTACTTCAGACATGCCTATAACAGATTTGGTAACTACAGCTACATATGCTGATGACACTGCTGTACTTGCTTCAAATGAATCTGCAACTGTGGCTTCAAATCTAGTTCAATCTGCACTCAACAAAATTCAGTTATGGTTAACAACGTGGAATATTAAAATAAATACTTCAAAATCGGCTCATGTAACTTTCGCTTTAAAAAAAGGAAACTGCCCTGCAGTTTTTCTAAATAACTCTGAAATTCCTAATTGTGACAGCATTAAATATCTAGGACTGCATCTCGATAGGAGGCTAACGTGGAAAAATCATATTAAAGCTAAACGTCTCCAGCTTAATTTGAAATCCAAAAGAATGTACTGGTTACTTAATCCAAAATCTGAATTAAGTCTTAACAATAAATTACTGCTCTATAAAACCATACTGAAACCTGTATGGACATATGGAATTCAATTATGGGGTACAGCAAGTAATTCAAATATTGAAATTTTACAACGTTTTCAATCCAAAATATTAAGGCAAATTACTAATGCACCTTGGTTTGTCACAAACATTCAAATCCATAAAGATCTCAATGTCTCTTTTGTTAAAAAAGAAATAAATAACTTCAGCGCAAGATACCTTATTAGACTTAGTAATCACACCAATACTCTAGCTATAAGACTTCTTGATGATACTAATGAAATTAAAAGACTTAAAAGATATCATACACTAGATTTACCATTTAGATAATAAGTATGTACATATAGCTATTTTAAGTTTGTTATTATTTTATATTTAAGTTGTTGTTAATGTTCATTTAAATATGTTCATTGTATTTTTGGACTTAATGAAGTTCAAATAACTCTGTTAAATTTATGTAATCAAATTTGCTTATTATTATTTAAATAGATTGCAAATAAAAGAATATTTACAAAAAAAAAAAAAAAAAAAAATTTAGCGACAGGACATCTGCCACAAGTGACGTCATCATCATTAATTTTTAGAGGGGGGTGCATAAACTACAGTTGCTCCGAAATTTTCTGTGTGATCACCACCGATACAAGTTTATATGCCAAAAAACATCGCCCAATGGAGATGGAGATGAGATCCTGTGACGCCCAAATTTTCCCAGTTAAATTTGGGGCACATTCTCCGATCCGTCTCCTTCCCTACTCCCGTCACTTTTCCTACCCCAAACCCTTTCCATGAAGTAAATAGTTTTAGTTGTATCAGTATTCCTCTTCTTATATTATTTTTGTTACTCTTTTATTTAAATTATTGAATTATTATAACTACCTTTAAGTTTATATTATATTAAAGAAATGAATTGTTAGAAATTAAGTAACTTTCTCATTTAGCGACAGGACATCTGCCACAAGTGACGTCATCGGTGGCAACAAAGCGTTCGGCACAAAGTCGACGTCGCAGAGTTCGCACTGCATTTCTGCCGACTCGCCCTCTCTTTCCCCTCGCTCGTGACGGTCCCAGCATTCAACGCTGACGTCGCCGAGGCCGAAAAGTAAGGCCAAACAGTGAAATAAAATAAACAAAAGAAACTAAACTCCAACACTAGTGTTTTCCTCTGCAAATATAAATTTTGCAACGAACCCTGGGTACCGGCGAGCGAGGCTCAGATATGAATCGTTACATGGCGCCCGAGCAGGGACTCTAGTGTTGGAAAACGTCGCGAAAAAAATATAACAATAAAACCCGGCGGAGTGAAAAGAAAACGCGCGAGTGAAACAAAATAAAATAAAACAAATTTCGTACTCGCGGAAATATAAAGTGGTGCGCACTGGCAGAGAAAAAAAAAAAAATAAAATATATATCGTAAATAAACCCATTCAGCGCGAGTGAGTGTAAGAACAAATCTGTGCGCGGTTGAACGTTAGTGCGCGAGTGCCCAGCGCTTCAAGATCACAGACAAGGTCCATCTGCGCTAGTGTCGAAAATGCTCAACGTATCGTGGGTCTACTCCCTCCGCCGGGAGGACCTGGTTATTGCCATCGAGTTCGAACTCGAGGCGACTGGAACGGTGGAAGAACTGCGGAAACAGTTCACCACGTTCATCGCAGATCAAGGACGGACGCCGCCGTCACGCGCCGACTACTCGAGTTGCAGGCGCTACACTGTCGCCAGGCCCTTCGAAAGGGAGTGCTCGCCCACCTACCGCGTCCGGGGAGGTCCCCAAATTAAAGGTCCACGAGGACACATGGAAAGACCCCGAACCAAAACAAGTCACGCCCACCCATTTCTCGCCTGCGAAAGAAAAAGAGACCAATCCTCCACCGCCGCGCCGCGTCGTCACCTACGTGACCACCATCGACCAAGTGCGGAAGTGGTCGGCCCGCTATGATGGGGGCAAGGAGCCCCTCGCGTTGATCGAGCGGGTGGAAGAGCTGGCTGAAGCCTATGGCATCTTGCCGAGGACCATGCCCGAATTGTTGCGGGACCGCGCCCTATGTGATACGATTCCTCGAGACATTGGAGGACGAAGTCCGTCGTCAAGTCCAACGGCCGAAGGAGCCGTTCAAGGACTACGTGTTAGCCATGCAAGGGCTGATGAGGCACTTGCCATACGACGCGCTACAACAGCTCGAGCGAATTTATCGCAACTCACATCCCGACTACCAATGGTATGTCCACCAGCGGGACTTTGCGAACCTAGCCGAACTAATGAACCTGGTCGGGGACTTGGAGGGCATTCGCGAGGTGCCGGTAACCGCTCCGCAGATATGCGGATATGGATATGAGGACGCCGAAGCATACGCACAGTTGACTGTTGCCGACGAGAGGCGGGAAACGCGAGGGGGGCCGATCCGGAAAGTTGGCCAACGGTCCCCCAGAACAACTCAGCCACCAAGCACAGTAGGCGTGCTTCGAGCCGACGCCCACCACATCTTCGCAGATATCACGCTGGCAGGAACTCTGGTCGAGGCAACCTTCGACACCGGCGCGTCCTCAGCGAAGGATTGGTGGCGCGGTTGGGTATTGCCGTCCGGCGGACCAGGGAGTACTCGGGAGGAGGTAGCCGATGAGGTAGAGGTTTGTCTGGGCAGCGTGCGGGGTAAGTTCCAATTTTTAATTATGCCAAATTCCTCGGAGGAGGTCCTACTAGGCCTCGATTTCTGCATCTGGTGGCGTTTTTAGTTGCGGCGGAGCCACGATTGATCTAACGCAGGCCAAGCCGATGCGTCACAGTGCGACATGTCGCACCGCAAACAAAACCCAAAGCCGACAAAATGGAGGAGACTTTTAGTACTTTTAGTAACTATTACCCGAGAACTAAAAGTACCCGAGTACCAAAAGTACCCGAGTTTGGTACCGAGTACTTGTTGTAACGATTAATCGGAAGCGGTTACTTTTTGCAACGATTATCCGGAGATCCACCAGTTCCTGGACGCGGAGCTGGCTCAGTTCCGAGATCTGACGGGGATGACCGACGACCGGCCCATTAAACAGCGTTAGCGAACTTTCCATCTTCGAAAATTAGAAGCCGAAGATCGAAAGTAAGAAGAGCCGAGGGACAGCTGCAGCCATGTATGAGACGATTTTCCTGCGTCGAGGGCGGTGGTAGAAATCTGAGACGGTTTCCGACGAGGAACTCGACGCCGAGATTTCTCACACCACCGTCCGGTTTTCTTGTTGTCCATCCGTGGCGAAAAGCAGAGACGAGACGCTCCACAGCGTCCATTGTTCGACGGTGACGCCAACGCGAAATCCACGCTCGTCGTAGTCGGTTTTCGGTGAACGTCGTTCACCATTTGCATCGCCACCGACGACACGTGGTACATCTGCCACAAGTGACGTCATCGGTAGCAACAAAGCGTTCGGCGCAAAGTCGACGTCGCAGAGTTCGCACTGCATTTCTGCCGAATCGCCCTATCTTTCAGTGTTCTCGAACCTTTGAACCTGTCCGGACACCCGAGCCTTAAATGTCCGAGCGCTCGGACCTTGTCCGAGCCGGCTCGGACCTTTGAGCATGTTCGGACATTTGAGCCTGCTCGGACATTGAGCATGTCCGTCCGTATGCTCGGGTACTCGAACTCTCGATTATCTTCGGGTGAACCATTCGGGAATCTTCGGGTGGACCATTCGAGAATCTTCGGGTGCTAGGTAGAGACCAGAGGTCTCGATTACCCGGGTATCGAGTAACCCGGGTTACTCGAATACCCGGGTAATAGCAATACCCGGGTAATAGCCAATACCCGGGTAATAGCTAATACCCGGGTAATAGCCAATACCCGGGTAATAGCACAAACAAACAAACAACAAACAAAAAACAACAACATCAACAATCGACGCACTCTGCTTCAAAACCAACCCCCGTTACCTGCTCCGTCGCTTGAAAGGCCGAACGATGTGCGTCGTTTCGCTTCGAAAGGCTTATATCGGCCTTTGCCTGCTACCCGGGTAATGAAAGGCCGGGTAGCATTACCCGGGTATTAGCTATTACCCGGGTATTGCTAGCTACCCGGGTAGAAATCGAGAGCCCTAGTAGAGACCCTCTCTCTTAGAGAGAAATGTTTTTGAGCGTTGTGCGTCGCTTATGGTTTATGGCCATTTGTGTTGTTTGTATATTTGGATTATTTGCCTTGTTTGTGTTTTTTGACTGCGCGACGCGTGGAGTTGTTGTTGGTTCGTTGCTTTGCATGTATACATGTGTTTGGATGATCGTCGCATTGTGTGAAATGCGTGCATATGAGAGTGTGAATCTTCTCATTTGGCTGCGTAGAGTGACGATGCGCGAATATGAATGGACTCGTGAAGGGATCAATTTAATCATATGCACCTGATTAGAAAAATTGAAATGTATCAGAAATTCGTACATATTCGTTTTTTAATAGAAATATGATCTTAAATTAAAAAAGCACGGTCTGAAAATTTAAAATTGTTCTAAGTGTAATAATCAGGTGCATATGATTAAATTAATCCCTTCACGAGTCCATTCATATTCGCGCATCATCAATCTACGCAGCCAAATGGGAAGGATCACACAAAACGAATCGCAAATTGGTTCAACAACCAAACGGACATAAGCAGATCTCACTTCGACGACCAGGCCAATCAAGAGTGACAAGACCGATGGGATACAACGACGAAGGGAAGATGGATCCATAAATTAATACCACGCATAGACGCATGGACCTCAAGAAAACACGGAGAGGTGAATCACCACCTTACCCAATTCTTGTCAGGTCACGGATGTTTCCGCGAGTACCTGTACAAGTACAAACACGCAAGTGATCCACACTGTCTGTACTGCGAAGGCAGGGTAGAAAATGCAGAGCACATAATTAGTGAATGCACTAGATTCAATGACGTGAGGATGGAGCTGCAGCAGAAAATGGAGGAAATATTGACCCCTGAAGCAAGAATGCGTTTCATGCTAATCTCGCAAGATAATTGGGACGCAGCAAACAGCATAATAACAAAAATCATGCAACAGACCAGACGGGATGAGCAATCGCACCGATCCCTAGAGAGCTCGCATCAATAGCGCGAGCAGCCAAGCAATAGAAGGGAGTGATTAACTCCATCCTGCCCCACGATGGCTCGATTGGTAGTACCGTGGGGGAAAAAACAGGAATGTGTGTGGAACAGGTTGAGGTTTAGTACGTAGGCACTAGTGAGACTATTGAATCGTGCATGCCTTCCGGACGGCCGGTAGGTATCTTTTGAAGATTACTCAAAAAAAAACACACATATGCACGCATTTCACACAATGCGAAGATCATCCAAACACATGTATACATACAAAGCAACGAACCAACAACAACTCCACGTGTCGCGCAGTTAAAAAACACAAACAAAGCAAATAATCCAAATACACAAACAACACAAATGGTTATAAACCATAAGCGACGCACAACGCTCAAAAACATTTCTCTTTAAGAGAGAGAGAGAGGGTATCTACCTAACACCAGGGTTGCCGCTAAAGAAAAATTTTTTGCGACCAAGTCAGGTTATGAAAAGTTACCAAATGTTTCCAATGAATTAAAACTTTAAATTTCCCCTTAAAATTAAAGTACATATAGATTTATTAAAGTTTATATCATTTGTTTTCCATAATTCGTATTTTTCATCGAAGATTTTTTTAAATTAACTGGAAAACTGCGCATTTGATATTGTTCACAAGTGATGCCAAAAGTTTTCAAACCCGCAGAAAATTGACAGAACAACGTTGAAAGAATAAAGTGATGCCACTCATAGAAGCTGTGGTAATATTATTATATATTTCGCATGTTGCAAATGTTAAATGTAATGTATTGAAATATTAAAAATATGCAAATATTCAAAAATATTAAGAATACAAAAAAGTTACCTCAACTAAAAATAAGTTACCAAGCTACCAAAAAAATGTAAAAGCAAAAAAAGTTACCAGTTTTGGTAATAAATTACCAAAACGGCAACCCTGCCTAACACCCGAAGATTCTCGAATGGTTCACCCGAAGATTCCCGAATGGTTCACCCGAAGATGTTCGAGTACCCGTGCAGACGGACGGACAATGTCCGAGCAGGTTCAAAAGTCCGAACATGCTCAAAGGTCCGAGCATGCTCAAAGGTCCGAGCCGGCTCAGACAAGGTCGAGCATCCGAGTAGTCCGGACTGTTCGGACTGCTCAATACCCGAACAGTCGAGAACACTGATTTAAAGTGAACACTTTTGAATTTGAGTTGAATTTTTTCACTTTGAAATTTAAAGAGAATACTTTTGATCACAATTCAAAAGTGATCACTTCCAATATAAAATGGTTCAAAATAAAATACAACTGAATGTATTCTTTGTTATTTTATTACGTGTTTATGTATGTATTTGTTACATTTTTATAATAGTTTTAAGTGATACTGGTAAGTGTTACATTAAGTTGTGGAGTTCTTACGGTCTGGATCGGCCTAACTAATGTCCAAAATGCTGTCTTTCGGGATGGCACTTCTAAATACAAGAGAGGTGATCCGATGTTGATGCGTCTGGGGGTACACCGATGACAACCAACCATTCGAGTTTCTGGACATCTTTCTAGAATGAGGAGAGAAAACATGGTTTAATTTATTTAATACAAAAGCGAAATATCAACTCACCTGGTCACCGATTCAGATTATGTGCTGTTATGATTTCTCTTTGTTTGTTTGCATATTTTAAAGTTTTTGAACAACTATTGCTATGATTTTTGAAGAATTTACTTTGAAATTATATATTTTACAATGTTTTATTTTATTTTAAAAGTGTTCACTTTTAAGTGAAAAATCTCAAAATTCAAAGTGAAAAATTTCAAAATTAAAAGTGTACACAAGCGACAAATTTCAAAACTTAAAGTGAAATAATTGAATATTTGAAGTGTACACTTTTAATTTCAAAGTGCCAAATTTCAAAATTCAAAAAGTGAATTTATTTCCAAAGTGAACACTATTCAAAGTGAGAAAATCAAATATTAAAAGTTTACACTTTTAATTTCAAAGTGAATATTTCCTCAGAAAGCGAACACTTTGAAAATAAAATAAACACTTTTAATTTGTATACTTTTTTATTCACATCTACAATTTTGTGGAGAAACACTTTAAATTTCATCACTTTGAATTCAAACGTGACCACTTTTAAATTTAGATTTTTCCCTTAACCCCTGCTAACTTTCCTATTCATTCTATCTCCATTTTATTTTTCTCTCTCTCTCTCTGTCTCCATTTCCCTCTGTTGTATATCAGTGAATTTTAATGGCGAATACGAATATTAAAGATTCTCCCCTGCGTAGTTTAACCGGCCACTCATCCACTCAAACACCCAAGCCCCAACCTACTGGTCATAAATATTGCGAATTACAGTTGAAATAAATTTCCCCTGACATTTGTATGCAATCAATCGTGGCGAGAAGTTGTTCCCTGTTCGGTTGAAAATTGTAAACTGCAGTTGACACAGTTTCGCTTCGTCAACTTTACGTTCACAGTTAGATTATCACCTTCACCATCTCACTTCACTTTCATATCCTTCAGATCCTGTTCCTAGTCCTCGACCTCCTACTCATCATCGTTTTCTTACCAATATAATCACCCTCCTGTCGACATCAGATCAAGCCGAAGGAAAATGAGCCAGCCCATTTTCCCCCTACATTTTTATTTACACTTTCTGTAGTATTAAGTTGCCACTGAAGGCCGTATATGTTTTAGGATTAATAAAATAGGTTTAAGATTTGATTTATAATTAGTTTAATTAGTATTACACTACCCGCGACAACCACCTATTACACGATGTCGCGACCATACGCGGCATCCCAGTAAATTGAGCGTAGAGCAACATCCCACGACCACGGTCCAGAACTTAATACAGGTATATTGGTAGAATAGTAACTTTGGGTGGAAACACAAGAAGAGTTCGGGTCTTGCTCTGAGCACTCCAAATCTTCAATCATGTCCGGAGAAGATAGAGCGGATTAGGGGCCATCGTATCTGAGCCATCAGTCACCGTCGCAAGCGTGACCACCCATTGACGTCGCGCATACAAAAGCAAACATTGTAATAGAAGAAGTATTCATGAAAAAAATAAAGACTGTGAACTAAAACTATAGAACCTGTGATCAATAGATGTTTGTGACACGAGCCCTGGACACCGGTGAGAGTGACCCAGTTTTGCCCCGTTACTCTATCTTCCTCTTCCCTCTCACTATGATCGTCCTCATTGTTACTCTTATCCGCGTCCTCCCTCTTCTTTACATTCACAAACTGTTCTTTCTTTCAATGTTCAGCTCCAAAAAGCACCTGGTGAAAGATTCCGAAATATTTTCATGCCGGCTCCACTGCCTCCCAAACACTGAGGTCAGTGGTTTGTGTCTATGCTATCCGTTGTGTTCCCAGTAAATCACAAACCGCAGCACACCAGTGGTGGTATCCAAATTATTGCAGAGGAGCAACGCCTCCGCAGAAACATGCACAAGAAGAGTTTCAAATTTATTTTTTTCCGAAAATAGCATGTAATTTTCAAATGCTTCCCATTTCTAAAATTTTGATCGGAATGGAACTAATGAGGTAGATTTTTGTTTTTATCATTTATGTTTCCGTTTCATTATTTTATTTCTCTGTTGGCATGTTGCGAAAGTTTGACTATACAAATTTAAAAACGCGCGTCGGCAATGTTGTTGTGGTTTAATTTACGTTGTTGCTGTTGTTATTATTATTGTTGGTGTCAATTGCCTCAATTTCGTATTCACTTCCTCTTCGTTCACGCTATCGTCTTCTTGATATCTCTCACTCTCTGTCTATTTCTTTGTTGCGTCTCCGAGTCCATGATAAATAAACGTTTTCAAATTCTCCACAGAACACGTTAAATAGCCTGGAACTACTGCAAGTCCGTGTTGATGGAATTGGGGAGACTCAAGGAGCAGAGGAAGGCGACTGAGGGCAAGAATGAGTCAAATGAATAAAGCAAACACTTTCTAGAGATCAGCTCACTGAAGAAAACGGCGCCGATCATTGCAAAGGGCAGGACGCAGCCAATCGAAACGAATGTCGGAAACAGCAAATTACCAAAGACGGTCCCCACTCGTCCACAGGTCAACATGATAATGATCACCATTGTCCTAAAGCAAATGTATTGAAAAAATCAATCATTACATGATAAGTATCTGACCTTATGTCGGTTGGAAATCTGCTAAATGTCGCATTGACGACTGTGTTGACGGTTATGGAGCTGGAGGTCATGAAGAAGCAGGCGATCACCAGCACGCTCAGATTAGACGAGGTCCAATAGAAACCAAAGCCGAAGGCGGAGGCGATAAAAAGGCAAACAGCTGCGGAATGGACATGTTATGTTGAGAACAATGGGATAGTTATTGAAGATGTTACTCAAAATCACATTGGGCCCGGTTATGTCCACGAACATAATTGCCACGATGTAACCACAGAATGAGAAGATTGCAACAATGATATTATTCTTATAGGAGGCTGACGTAATGACCTGAATGAAATGTAGAATATCACTAAACACATCCAAATACCGTAGATAAAGAACCCGCACTTACCACCTCGCATGAATCGTTCTCCCCCATTGCGTTTATGATCCTGGACTTATTCAATGTATAGTCCAAGATGTTGCACATGCTGGAGACGTGATGGCCCAAGGCTTCGTATTCCGTTATCGAAGCGAACACCTGGGGCAACCAGAGACGGATCGAGTTAGTGCTAAGAGGAGAGATGGGTATGATGAGGACATGGTGGATGTCGAAAATGTTATAGAAAATTTACCCCATCAGAATACACAACATCATGAAGGATCCGACAATGATTTGTTTCAGATAAGGTCTGGAAAACATCAGGCTTTGCTGTTGGATTCCGGCGCGAAGTGATTCTCGTCTGGTCGACGTTCTCTTCGCCGTCCTGTCGGGCGCCTCGTCAACCAGAGTTTTAATCTTCAGGAAAAGAGAGACGTTTAAAGGAAAAGAATTAGAGATATTTCAGCATTCCCCGCTGACCTGAAAGGACTCCTTGGGCTTTCCCGAATTCAGTGAATAGATTCTCTTAAATCCTTCCAAAGCTTCCGAGTTTCTGCCCTGGGACATGAGGAACTTTGGGCTCTCAGGGAATAGCGTGATCAGCGAACCAGAGAGAAAACTCGGAATTGCAGTTATGGCCAGATATATTTCCCACGTGAAGACTGCGAAAAGGTTGAGATTTATTACACCATCAATTGAAAATGAAAGCGCAGTTACAGTGAAGACCTAAAAACTTGAAATCCCATTTCCTCGGCAATACTCCCAAGGCGAGCACTGGCAACAGGATCCCGCCCAGGCTCTGCATGATGCCCAGCGATAGCAGCACACGAGGGCGATGCCTCTTCCCGTGGAACTCCAGGACGTATGACATAATGATAGCTGTGGGGCCGCAAACCCTTTTCGACCGACGAAAAGAAACTAATAGAGAAGAATTGGGAGAAAACACCTTGCAAGAACTCACATCATTCCGCCGAGGAATTTCATCATCATCAGCTGCGACGCACTCTCACTGAGCGCCGCTCCCACGTCGAAGACACCCATCGCCAGCAGTCCGAAGATCAACGCCCGCTTCCGACCTTGGGTGTCGGCGAAATAGCCCCAGGGCACCGCCGACAAAATCATGCCTTCCTCGACATATGACTAATTGAGTAATCACATTAAATGAATAAATGAAATATTTCAATTAACCTCCATAGGTCATGGCGTTCAGGGCGCCCTTTTGCAGCAGCCCCAGCGACAAGTCGCACTCGGCGATGGGCAGCACGTAGCAGATGTTCGTGATCATGAACAGGGTGGCCAACATGCCCGGAAGTGCGGTCAGTATGAGGCATATGTTGAAGGGGCCGAAGCCCAGAGCTTCCATCGCCGCTTCGAAATTGGTTGGAGTCTCTGGAGTCACTTCATCCTCGCCCACATCTGGTTGTACAATCATCTTGGCTGAGATTCAATCAAGTTGTATCGGTGACACCTTCTGGTTGCATTGGTTCGTATCAGTAGTTCAACCGCTTTCAAATTTATACTTTCTGTTCTGTCTATCGAATTTTGAAACTCAACGTTTGATAGGTTTCTCCATGTTCTATTGTAGTATTGAATATATCCGGTTATTGGGCAGGTTGTATTGCCATACCATGCCATACAAATTATCCAGATAATCAGCTCGGTTCATTGGCTTTAGAAGTCAATCATTTTCATGGTGATGTAACTATGCATCGGTATATATGTATATCTTAATTTACATTCATATTAAGTTTGTGTATATACAAGTATTATTTTCATTCATCTATTTTATTTATTGGATAGGAGAATCAGATGAACAGTATGAATGGAGTTCAGGTAATAGAGTCCGTTACAAAATGGAAGAACCATTTCATCAATTCCACAAACCTTTCTAATCTGATATTCGAACCAAATATGAAGCTTTTTCAGGGATGCTTTTTATGACTGAAAGTATTACGAAAAATACGTTTTATGCATACCTATACCTCTTGTGTACCAAGTGTGTTCTACAATCAACCAACCATTTCAGCAATTGCAGAAACCCAAAATTCGTAGTAAGTTCATTTTTTCTAATTAGATATTCGCTCCGACGAACATAAAAACGTACTTTGTGTTTTATAAAATGTTACGTATACCTCATGTGTACCAAGTTTGTACGCCAACCAACGAACAATTTCACAAACCCAAGAAATGGCATTTCATTTTAGAGACGAACTACCAACAGTACGTCACAACAATTTTTCAGAAAACTCTTTACTTTCCTATTAGCAGATTTCTGGTAAATATTAGACAAATTTGATTGCTGTTTATGAAAATCCCTTCATAGATTTGCCATGCAGGTTTCAGAGGCGAAAACTAGTCTTGATACATTTTTATAACGACGCGTTGTAGCGTTCGATTTAAAACCATGCAACCAATCTGCAGCATGTTATTAGCAGTGGGGTCTGCTTTAAATGCGAAAATGTCCAACATTAACTCCATCACTTTCGATGGATTGCATTCACCATATATTGGTTAGTTCAGTTGCATTAAGCGGTCAAACTGTTCCGCCCAAAGTTTTGCCATTTTGGGTTTCGATTAATTCTGAGCTAAAATATGTTCTGGGTCTTATAAGGTGTTTTCAAAATTAGACGATGTTGGGCGCCAGATGTAAATTCGTTTTACAAGACAATTTATTATTTGAATTTATATTTTTAATATTTTACAGCAATTTTTTTATGTTTTACCTAAAGAATAAGAATAATTAAAAAAAGAATTATCGTGAGTCACGAATCAACATCAAGAGTAATGCCCAAAAGTTGCAATCACAATTCTTTTATACGTAGACGACGAAATTTTCAAAGATCGCAAGCTCTGAGCTTCAATGTTGAAAAGAATGAAATGAAAAATATGTATATGTGTGAAAGAGATAAAGATATAATTTTTAACAACAGAACAGTATAACAGAACATACATCTATAAATTCAGTTGCGAACTTATGAATAAAATATTTTTACATTTACATTAAATAGTGAAAATAGTTGAATAGTGAACTCAAGATAAAATAATAAAATAACTGCTAAACTATGCTTTTTTCTTTTCCGATTGGAAAAACAACTCTAAAAAGTTAAAAGTGGGACTATATACAGTTTATTCTAAACAAACACAAGTTCTCACAAGATTGTTTCAAATATTCATACATTGGATTTTTACATACATGTGTATATCGTGTAGAGAATGCAAATCTTTCGATTTGTTGGGTTTTGATTTTTTGTTTTTGTCATACATATAATTTTTTTTTAAATTTTCTTTTGTTTTTTTTTTCAAAATTGAATATAAACAATTGATTCGATGTGTTTTTATTATTTCTTTGTTCAACACAGATGATCGTTTAGATGCGAAATCCACAGCTTAAACCAATGAGACTTCCTCCTCCTTCTGTGATGATCATCACAGATACTCGTTGGATGGTTTTCGCGACACTGGATTATTGTCCTCATCACATGAGATGTACTTGATGCGCACCTTGTGACACTCGGTTCCGTTGCTGATCGACAGACAAACGGGGGAGCCGACATCGGACTTCTCGAGAATGCAATCGACCTTGATTTTCTTGCTTCCGGTTCCGTGTCCGGATCCGCCACGTGCCTGCCCGAACGGCTGGCGATCGAACGACGACTGCTGGGCCAACTGGATTTGGGTTTCCATCGTGCTGCGCTTCCACTGGTTCTTCGAGTCGCCTGCAAAACAACAAAACCAGAAATGAATTCCATAGAACTAGTGGATGCCACGACGCTTACATTTGATAATGCGATTGGACTTGTTCTTGTTCGCCTTCAGACTGGGCGAGTTCGCCTTCAGCTGATCGCTGGCCAGGAAGTGACAGCAGATGATCTTCTGGAAGTACATTCGGAATCTGCGGAGACAGAGAGACCAATTAGGAGTATTTCATGATCACCGATTATGATCAAGTGTTTGTGTGCCTACCGCTTATTCATCCAGTAGTAGATGAT
This sequence comes from Coelopa frigida, assembly GCA_017309665.1. Classification (NCBI taxonomy): domain Eukaryota; kingdom Metazoa; phylum Arthropoda; class Insecta; order Diptera; family Coelopidae; genus Coelopa; species Coelopa frigida. The sequence continues at coordinate 28,620,413 of CM029561.1, forward strand.
GGGGTTGACCATGGCATTGGACATGGCCAGCCAGTAGAAGCCGAGGTACATGTGCTGCACGTACTTCGCGGACGTGAACTGATTGTTGTGGTACGCGTAGATGAAGAACATGTGATAGGGCAGCCAGCAGATGGCGAAGATCGAGACGATCGCAATGAACATGCGCACCACCTTTCGCTTTGACTTCATCGACTCCATCTGGCGGTCGGTGTTCTCGCCAATCGACCGGCTGCCCCAGAGGACGCGGCCCATCAGGGTGTAGCAGATGAGCATTACCACCATCGGGATGCCGTATGTCAGGACGAGTATGATGATGTTGTAGCTGAAAGAATCAAACGGTGTGTTGGGTTTCGAACATTCGAGGGAGGACATTTAATGTCGTCTTACACATAATCGGATATCGAGGTCGGATAGCGTCCGTCCGGCCACATCATGAAGCATACGGTCCGTGATTTTCCGTTGTAGTATCTGTGACGAAAGTTTGCGGAATCGTACAATGAAGGAAAGACAGAAATAAGTTGAAATCCATGAATAAATTCATTCGAAATCAACAGGTGGAAAATATGTTCCCACCTGTCATCTCTTGGGAGAGGTGGGTGGCACCGCCGACCTTGAAAGCGGAGGGCGATATTGACGATAGGCCTTCGCGAAAAATCGGGAAGCCAAAATTTAATTGAAGACGTAATAAATCGAGTTACGCACATTTCACTTCATAACGAATTTACGGAGGGGTGGATGGATAAATGGTTTTGAGATTTGGAGGCGGAAGTTGAGGATGACATACATAGATGAAAACATCAGGTCGAAGCCAGTGAAGTGATTCTTCCAACGAGTGATTTCCTTTCGCTGAAGAGATCACTATACCAATTGCGTAATTGTGTCCTCTCGGCGGTATCCTTGGCATTTAATAGTGCGTCAATGAATGTTAATTGGTACATTTTTGAACTGGTTCTCACACGACTCAGTATCATTGATGAAAACGCAATTAGAGTGAACTTTTTCCGCCATAGAGGAGTTCCAAAGAACGCTCTAAGAAGACATATGTCTGGAGACTCTTCAAAAGAAGGTGGTGGTTTTGTGATCACACACTCAGCTTAAGGACTACACCCAGGCTGAGGACCAAGAGGTTCTGGCCCTCTTCAGCAGAACCGAAGCAATTAAGTGGAGTGGCACATAAAACAACGCAGACATGCGACAGGAGGCGACACTTCGCGGTACTCACTTGAGGCTCATGTTGGGAATTTTGAATACGCACTAATTTAAATGGCCCGAGAGAGCACGAACAAGAGGCCGAGGAACGATGAACAACCAGGCAAGAGTTGCCATGGTGCTCCCAGTGGAGTGGCGATTCTCTCTCTATCAGCATGTCGGTCTCTCTATCTGCCTCTCCATTTGGTTGGTTCTATGCCTGGAGGTGAATCCACCAGACAACGGGTAGATAGTGGGCTGTGTGAGCAACAAGTGAGAAGGAGACAAGGTACCGTGCATGAAGAGTGTGTGTGTGTGTGGGAGGGTGGAATGAGTTGAGGAGATTTTTATTATAATGAAGAAAATTACGACGACAATGTTTGCTTTGATGTGTGTTGGAAATGTGTTCATGAATGAAGACGAGTGATACGTTGAATACAACATCGTATCAGAGGTCGTCGGAGTCATCAAGTCCGAGCAGAAACAGAATAAGAGACAGAGGTAGAGGAACGAATAAAGCGGCGTTTTATTTTTAGTCACATTCCTCGCCGCACTTGGCTTTCGGCGGCATCCAATTACCTTTTCGTCATCGTGCTCGAGTACATCAGGCAGGGCGCCGAGAGCACACAGCTGAGGACCCAGATGAGGACCAGGATAATGCGAACCTTTCGGCGGGACGTGCGACGCTTCAGCGGATGGACGATCGCGATATAGCTGCGGTGGTCATTGTGGTGATGGCGTAACCGGATACGGAAGCAGGAGGAGGAGAAGAAATAAATAAAGCGAAGGTGAAATTTAATAAAACTGGAGAGAGAATTGAATACTCACCGATCGAAGGAGATGGCCACCAGGGTGAAGACCGAGGTCGAGACCGTCACATTTGCCATGAAATTATTTATGGTGCAATAAATGGATCCGAACGGCCAGTCTGAGTTGAGCATGAAGATGAAGTTGAACACACAGTTCAGCGAGGACATCAGCAGGTCGGCGATGCTCAGATTCAGCAGGAAGTAGTTCGTGACGGTTCGCATGCTGCGGTGACCTGGAATGTGAAGACAACGAGAAGGAGAAGAGAATACGTTAAAGTCCATCACGGAGTCGCAGCCCACGCCGTCTCACCTGTAACGATCCACAGGACGATGCAATTTCCGGCGATTGCCACGAACAGCATAACGCCAAAGATGATGGCCCAGATGGTCTTCTGCTCCCAGGGCAGCTCGTACGGCCGCGTCGGCGAGGGAAACAGGCACTCGGTGAGAAAATCTCTGCGGCGAGAAGGACACAATGAGAATTAACTCAGTTCAGCGAAATGACCTGCGTATAATATAATCCTGGAAATCGTAATAGTTGCGATTGTTTCAGACGAATGGAACGGCCATTTCTCGGATAAAAAAACGCAGATCCGCTCCAGGAAATTCTCGGACACTTTCCATGGAACACGCTCAGAAATTCACTTTAAAGTTTTTTTTCTTTCCATATCATGACATTTCATGCTCATGGCCATTGCCATCCACATACATATGGATGAGCTTAAATAAATATTACGAGAGCTGGAGGCGATTCCATGACATTGGCCGTGACGCTATGGGATTTCGTATCGATAACGGAAGCTCATTCCAGTCGAGTCGCAATCGAAATCGCCCGAGACGATTACACGAGCAGACATTTACCAGAACGAACGAGGAGGTGTTTGGCATGGCATTATAACAAATTCATGCTTTCCCATTAAAATCCTTCTCCGAGTAAGAATTATTTCAATACGAAATTCCCGTCGTAGTTGTTCATTTTGTAGTGTACATAATGTATGGAATTATAATCTGATGATTATGGAACATGGATATGGTAATTGACTTCATCCGTAATGAGAATTGCTTTGTAAGGATATCTTTAACATCCAGCTTGGCTTTTAAGTAACATTTTGGTCATCAGCTCAATTGCTCTGGCATGGGTCGCCACGCCCGATAGTAGCAGCACTTAAGAGTAGTTTTGTGGCAACAATGCTCGACGGAAACGCAACAAAAGCACTCGAACCGAAAAGGAATTCCATTGTTGGTTTTGTTCCCGCTTGCTTTTGTTGCTAGAGTTTATTGTTGTCATTTGAGTTTTGCAGCTGAAATAGCTGATATGACTTTGGAATGCGATTTGATGGGGTACACGCAGGCGAAGAGGGAGTGGCAGAGCGACGACAACAAAGGCGAAACGAATAAAAGTGATGGAGAGGAGAATCCGAGTGGAGATATGCAGGGTTTTGTCATCGCCTTGATGTTTGCGCAAATGTAATAATTCAACCCAACATCCCCGCCTCCCTGCCCTCGCAAGCACACAACGCCAATTTGATGGCTCTGTCGGGCCCTCCGCCTTGTGTCAACTCAACAAAAGCACATTGCTTGAAAATAGGCCTCTTGTTTTCCCGTCCCTGGACAGGCCGGAGCCGAGTCCAAGGAGGAGACGCCATCAAGAGTGATGGGGTTTGTTGTGTGGGGCGTTGCGATGGCCCAGTTTCGCAGAAATGTTTGCCATCTCACTCGGTGTTTAGTTTCGCAAATAGTTGCAAAGCCTAAGATGTTAATTAAATTCATACATAACGTTGCCATGGTTGCGCCATGCAGCCGGAGGAGTCACTCGGGTGTCTTGAAAGCAGTTGGCCATGTCTTTGTTTAAGAATTCAAGAGGAAACTCCAGGTGGTATTGGGGGTGGAACTAGCGGCACGAGGCAACGGCAATAGTTGCCGATTTTTCTCCGACCGAACGAGGAGCACAAGTGTTCGTTGACTCTTATAATTAATGAAATAACTTCTTCCACTCGATGTTGTTGCAACATTTTGGGGGGGTTGAAATGGATTACAGGTAAATGTCCCTCATCTGTTTCGAGCTTGGCTTGCTTGTTTTGCCGCTGTTGCTCCACTCGGTGGCGTCCACGGCGGAATAATCCAGTGGAGGTTGGAGGTGTCAGCTGTCATTAGGGACGTCGAACAATCTCTCCAGATAAATTAATTTCACCTGAACCTGAATATTTCGTTTGTTTGTTTGTTTCCCTATTCGATCCTAATGTTCTATTCCTGTTCAAATGGGGAGAAATCCCCGAAAAAGGCCGCGATGAGACAGGGAGGGCGAAAATAAATGAAATTATAGTCGCTGTCAAAAGCCAAAGACCATTCTGCTGTATTAATTAAGTCTGTTGACGTCAGTCGAGGTAGATCGTCCAACAAGCCCATGATTCCAACCAGATGTCGAATAGCCTCCAAATTAACTACATTTTGGGTCAAATCCCATCTGGACAAATCTACATAAGTATGTACATACTAAATACAAAGAAATACACATATGCAATCACAGAAACTTTGTCCACCCGACAGCAACAGGAATTCCATTGCACAAATAGCTTCGATGTCAGACTATTTACTATCGACCAACCTTAGCTAAAGAGTCTCCGGTGACAAACTCGCCAAGAGGTGTGAAATCGCCTACCGGAAGGACGTGGCGGTGCAGGAGGGATTTGTTTGAGGTCTAAAATAAAAACCTAAACAAACAAACAAATGGTCGTTTGTTGTATTTCTGTATTTTATTCGGATCCACAGGGGAATTTTTAGTTCCGAGCGATGCCATCGATGCTATTGTGCATGTATGTGTGTTTGTGTGCGTGGGAGAGTAGAGAGAGAAAGAGAGAGTCTTGACAGTGAGTGAGTTGATAAAATATTCCTCGCATGCTCCGGGCGAAGGTAATACTCAAGCAGATCCCTTTAGAGGAGCTAATAATATCCTCATCTATTCGTGGAGAGCAGTCGACACATGGGGTAGGATACCAAGTTCACTCCAAGTATTCCTATTTCTGAACTGAAAAGTTTGTTCTTGCCCTGGACAAGATGAGTAGAAGAAGCAGAAGAATTTTGCATACCCCCGTTGGTGGCGATAAATTTGCATCATGGTAATTTGTGAAACGCTTCTTGTGGCTTCTGTTGACTTAGCTCACACAAACAGAAACATACACTCAGACACAGACAAACTCTCCGAGATAAACTAGAATTTTCGCACTCCAAGCTGCTGTGTACTTTGTAGGAAGAGAAGAAGAGTAAACTAGAGCGGATCCTTTTCGTTCTATTTTTATGAACTTCTTCCGAATTGATAAGTTGCCACAACCCCATGGCATGGGACAGTGACACGAGACCATGACAGCGAGCTGGTCGTCGTCTGCTGGCTGCCTGATACCAGACCGTATTCCCATTAATAAGAGATACCGAGACGAGCTGCAGACCCGATTCCGGCGGAGATGGATCCGACCTCGAAATAGAAAAACTTTTCACGCGAATCAACATGATCCGTCGTGCAGTCGCTGCTGTCCTTTGTGGACACGTGCATACGCAATGTGTCCGTTCGGAAAATCCTTGTCCCGCAGCCAAATTCATAACCGGGTCCGTGGATGGCAGTCACGCTCCCGTCACTCCAGCCAAGGTCGAGGGAACCGAGGCGCGTCCGTCTATTTTGAACACAGTTTAATGTATGCCATTCAAACGCGATGTCAGGCGATGTCCAGCGTCCCCTTCCAGAAATGGAAATAAATGTAAATGTAAATTTATGTTCGCTTTTGTGAACTTGTTTCGGTCTGCTTCGGATGCTTTAATAAATCATTTGCGTTGTTTAACACAGCTTTTACCAGAGGCCCAAAATGACCCTTTTGCATATTTGAATATGAATTGCGAAATTAAGGACTTTAACTTATTATCACGACCTTTGCCAAATTATTTGGATGGTAAACATTTTGTTTCCCGGATACCCTGGGCTTTTAATACAAAGAATATCCAATTCATCCTCATTTTGGTAGAAAACTGGCTTATGTCGAATACCGGTAAGTCTAGTGTTAAGTTAGGCGAGGCCTCCAGCAGTTTCGTAGTCATTATTTACAACCTTAGTCCTCGACCTTCCCCCCAATTAACGTCTCCATTTTTCTTCGTCTACCAGTTGTCGTTGCCAAAGATGTCGATGTTATTTTTAGCAGGGCTCGGTTCTAAATTTAAGCGAGCTCCTGTGTCCGGGCCGAACACGTTGACTGGTCCTGACCCTCATCCATGGGTTGGACAGATTCATTACACATCACATACACTCTCACTTTGCTAAGAATCTCGGTCAAATACCAAGAGTTCAGAAGTTGTTTGCCGTGTTCGCCCCAGGACCTCTGGATTTTTGCATATTTAGCTACTTTCACTTCATTCTCCCCCAACTCCCTTTCTCCCTCAGGCGGTCCCCTCCATTATATCGAACTCTCTTTCAGCCGGATGACTTTTTGGCCATTAGGTTATTTGCTCAGTTCTTTCGTTGGCCCCCCACGACCGTGATTCGGTCAATTTGAGCCGTTTGGCAGAAATTAAGTAATTAGGGGTGCTCTTACCGTCACTTCGACGCCACTACTTGGCTACACCGAGAGTAATGCTGGTCATTTGCATAAACCCACCGGCGATGGGTGTGTTGCCTGTAAAACCATCGTCGACGGCGAGTGGGGAAATCTTCGAATTTGCATAACAAGTGGGATCTCATGTTGATCCAATGGACCTTTGGACTAATGGACCTTTAGACCTCAATTGAGCCCGCCGTTGTGAGGCCATTTCGTTTAGCTGGAAAATCGCCAATCACCGCCAAGAAAAAGAAGCTTATTATGACTTTTTGTCCTTAAAGAAACACGACTGTAACAAGGAGTTTACCACGAAGCCGAAGTTTTTCTCCTGCAGCACCAGCAGCCGTGTCTGACCTTTGCCGGAAACTTCGCGGAAATGCACACCGTTTTCTCGCAGTGTTCGTTGCCGTGTTTCCCGTAACAATCAATGCTGCATCCATAAACGAAACCATTAGCATCGTCGTTAAAGCAACATTGTTATATTATTCGCAATTAACGCCGTGCATGACGGGTCGGAAGCATGGAGCCCGAGTTCAGAGAAGCGCGAGAAACGATGATGATAACGACGACTACCGCGAGCACGAACTCCACGGGCCTCGACCGCATCGTCGTTTCCAGACTGCGAACCCCGACCGGGAGCCATGGCGAGCAAGAGACAGCGAGCGAAGGGTCGATAGCGGAAGAGTGGAAGAGAATGAAAGTGAGAGTGGGAGAGAAGAAGGGCAGGATGTATTTGTCGCGGACCTTCAACGAAGGTTGAATGAAGAAGACGCGGAAAACAAGCAAATACACGTGCGATTTTCGTTTGATTTCACAGCCACGTGCCGGCCAGTTGTCCATGGTCCGACCGGCCGAGGAAATGGAGGGATGGCCGACGGGAGATTTTGGGACGTGACGTATTTTCGCGTTCACGGATTTAGCATTCGCACGTATCTATTTACGCACTCGCCGTTGTGAAAACACTTTGCTTTGAAAAAGGTTAAATAAACACCAAATCGCAAAGCAAATTTAAATCAAAAACTCCGACGTTTTATTTTCCAATGGTAACCTATTGAAAAAAGTCTTTTTATTACAGACATATCTCCCTGGGACTGGTGGGTGGTTGGAAAAGTTATTAACTTTATTCCGGGAAGTAGATGGCGCGAATCCACCGTTTCTCCCTGAAACCCGAGAGATTTTGGTTCAATGCAGAAAATAGAAAAAACCATCGAGTTGTTGACGTTGATGACAACCGCATGAAAGGCAGTGAGTGGTATTCGCAGAAGGACGGACGCGTACACCGAATGAAACATTACACTTGAATCAATTAAATTTGATTTCAGAATGAATTACCTTTTAATTTTGCTAATTACCGAATGTTTTACAGTTTGGCTGGTTTTATTCATATACCCTATGACATGGAATAGAGTTGATAATTGTCCAATTCCCAATTTAATATCGATAACGCATTGAATTAAGGACACTGTTCGGTTAAAAGATCATTCGTGTCTGTTCCGTCGGAGGCGTAAATCAATTTTCCAAACGGGAGATAATCATGATTCACCTGACGGTTACTGATTACTTCGACTGGTTTATGGCGTTGTTATGTTTTTGGCCTACGTAAACACAGTGGATAAACAAAATAGAATTCACGCGAATTTTTGCACCAGGTTCCCTTTATGTCTCTTAAACTCCGAAAATGCGTTATAATTCAATTGTGCGGTATTTACCATCCTCGTAAATCCTTTAAACCGTTACATGTAGATAACTCTAGGAGTGTGTGGGAAACGAGGGTGGTGCGAATGTTTCCGGATTACGTAACAAGACCACCATTTGCAACATACCGCATCAGAGCTGTGGAATAACAATAACGTTTTCTGTTACTATGATTCCAGGAACAATACGTTGCCCTGTTATTTTTTGATTCCTGGAACAAAACAATAACAATGCAGGAAAAGCACTCAAAACAGCGAATCATAATTGGAAATGCTTGTTGGTCGTAAAGCTTTAAAGAAAAAAACAACTCATGGCGGGACGAGTGCGGAGAAGTCTAGAAAGCAGAATTCGTGCCGACCGATAACAGACGGACAGATGGACGGAGGGACGAATAGACAGGAGGCAAGAGGCACCACCATCAATAGTCACGTCGACTGGACGCATCGAGCCGAAGCTGTGTAAAAATACCGCAGGAAGGAGAGGAGGAGGACGAACATTTTGGACAAATTAAAAATGCGGCGAACAAGGAAAAGTCGGCACAAAGTAGAAACTTGAAAATTACGCACAGTGAACGAAGAATAATGGAATATCTCACCCAACGAGACGGGAAAAGATGCGAAGAGAGAAGGAAAAACAAGATGCGAAGAGAGCAGGAAAAGAGAGAATGGTCAACAATCGAGCCTTCTGATGAAGAGGACGATGGACGACTACATTGAGACATTGGAAACTGCGCAGGTGGGTGTAGTATGTGTTCGAGTGGAAATTGGAAAATTAAGTACACACGAGTGATTGCGAGCAAGAGTCGACGACAGTATCTCATTGTCCTGCTCTGGCCCTCGCGGGCGACAGACCATGGCGTCAGTCAACCTTTAAAAGTGAGCGGAATATACATAATTACAATGAATTATGATTTAGGCGAAATAGTATAGCCAGGAATCACTTCCACAACCACCGAGATTATTTTAATATCCCCCCTCATTAAAGCGAAAATGCCCCCAGAGGTGAGAGGCTGGCGCATATGGTGGACGGTCGAGATTTGAATTTCATGAAAGCTCATATTCTCCACATAATTATTGCCGATTGTCAGCCGTATCGCCATTTTCATAGGAAAACAACCGAGATACGATAGCTAGGATTCCAATCACATTACATCTGACTGTCTATCGATGTGCGGATCGGCGGAATGGGTTCCTCGACGGATACAGGCCGTGATTCTGCGAAATGTCTAATGGAAATGTCCGCCCCACCTACAGTAAATTACAATAAGGACAAGTAAAGTTTAGCTCCGGCCTGGCCGAATGTCAAATACCTTACATACCATCTACATAGATATGTATGAATTGACTGAGCCACAATTAATCCAATAATCATTATTATAATTTAAATTACCACATAATAAGGTAATTTATGTTAGAGAAACGATACTATTGATACTATACCATTGATGACCCTAAAATACTCTAAATATCTATGAATTTACTGAGAAAAAATTTATTCAATTATGTTACCATAATTAGGTTATTTGAGAACCGTAGGGATTTATTATAGTTATCATTTTGGCATGAGGAATACTATTGATATATATGACCATACCAGTATGGTATATAGAACCAACTACAATTATATATGTTGTATATGGTAAGTAAGTGAATATCCATATAAACTCTGAATCAACAAAAAAAAAAAAAAGAATATCCATATGATTTAATGTGTCACTAAAAATCTGACTCATGGTTCATCAGTTTTTACATACAAGTAGATTATATACATTAAAGCAATAACTCCATAGATTTTCAAGTTCGTGGCTCTCACCGTTCTATACAAACGGATGGACAAATCGAATATATTATTACCCACTGCGTGTAGGGTATTAAACAGAAGCTTTTCAAATATTCACCGTATTGTAATGTAGTCCCGCAAAAAATATTGCGAGCTTAGTGGTATGTTTCCCATCCTGCGGCGATGGACGAGCCAACCACGCCTCCCACGAGGTGCCTTCTGGCCTGGTGGTAGGGATTACATAAAATCCTCCGGATGTTAGAGCCCCGATCCTCACCCCAGTTGTTATTGGAACGGTTCAAGGTCGGACATCAGGTTTATACAATACAGTTTACAGAATTTGCTCCATTGCTCCATTTGCTCATTTGCTCCACCGCACACGCAAACATATACATATATGTCTTTATAAGTGAACACAAGTGTGTATGTATGGGGAAAAATGTTGGGATGAGTTAAAAACGAGTGTCAACAACATCCATTCGGTGATTGTTCAACAACCTCTAATTTGAAGATAACAACACTCGGCAGCTAATTTGTTTTCATCATTTTGCGTTTGCCGTCTCGGGTTTCATCCAAGCGTTCGAATCGGATTCACAGAAAAGCGTTCTTGCTGCTGTCGGGTTTGGCTGTCGTGACCTTCGTCCACTGACCGTCGAAGGACATGAAACGTGTCTGAGATCGACATGTGCCGATAAGAAATTATCCAAAAACGGATGAGATTATGCGGCACGACCATGTGACCCTGGAGGCACGGTAATCCCCATAGTACTTTGGTAAACAATAAAGGCAGATGGGATTCGGCGAGTGTCTTCACTCGTGCTCATAGTTATAAACTGAAATGGGCAAAAGGGAGAGGGAAAGTGCGACAGTGGGATCCCGTGCACCGAAAGGCATTTCCATTGATTCCCCATTAAATGAAAGCATCAAATTTATGTCACGTAACTCTGAAGTGTCCTCCCGATTTCGAGGCTTCAATGAACAGGCGAAATCTTCGATCATTCAGCACAGCAGGCGCGTGTGGTATAAGGTTAGTAATGCAATAAAACGATGAATATGTCTATAAACGGTTTGTCACGTGTCTGTCTGCCCGGATTGACCATGGAGCGTCCGTTGACGCATACAAGGAGCCCCCCTGTCCAAGCCATCCTCAGACCGGGGCTCCTGCGATATGGTCATAAATAGGGCTTAAAATCGTGTCCAAAAATCGCAACAAATGTGAGTTTATCCGAAGTGGTATGAGAAATATCGAAATTTCTGAAAAATCATAGTAAATTTACTACGATTGTATGAAACCTGTTGAAAAATCAGCGGTGAAAGTTCGGAGTAAAATTGCGGTTTGATGAAAAACTGAAATTCAAGGTTATTTCCATGGGTATTTCCACGAAACTCACTTGGCATCGTTGATGTTGTCCAAGTTATTCTTGTTCTCGATGATGCTCGACAGCAGGACTACCACGTCGGATCGGTTGAGACTGTTTAAGATGGAGATGTTGACGATGGAATTCAGCTCGAAGCGCAGCACGGCTAGCAGCGTGCAGTTGACCAACAGCTCGGTATCGACGATTTCCGACATCTTGCTGGCTCTTGGACACACACAGAACGTGCTCTAGAGGATGGTCCGGAGCATGGAGTTGATCCGCAGGATAAACGATATAAAGTAATTCACGGAATGTGAGACATTTTGTGCGTTCGCTTATTTTCGCAATTTTCTTTTGTATTTCTATTTAGCTATACATATGTATGTATGAATGTATGTTGGTGTACATGAAATGCAGTTACACAAAACCACGAATCGCACACTCACGTACATAGTAGATAGTACTTGGTTATACACACACACAGACGCAAACAAAAAGATTTAATCGAAAGTGCGTCACGAAAGGATTAATTGCAAGAACAAAGAGCCGTCAGGATGCTACCAACAATTAACAGCCGCGTAGAGAAATCACCGACTGCCGCTCTATACACACACACACATAGTCTGTATATATTCACCGAATTTTTATTTTTTTTCTTACTATCCTTTGGAGGACTAGGAGCTAGGAGAAGGTGGCCTACGATGGTCCGCACTCGCCATTTTCCGTCTGCGTTCATTCACTCCACACTTTCGACTGATTGCTGATTTTGTCTGTGTTCTCGCATGTCCTTGCGTGCCGTTCAACGTTCTCCCTAACGCATACACACACACATACACATACATCCCCAGTCGGAGCATCCGCCTGAGGTCGCACTCGACACAACCTGTTGAGAGCCAGTCGGAAGCTGGTTTATGGCAACTTTTGCACTTTTATAGCAGACGAAAGCTCGTCTTCGACCGCCGCGTGCGAAAGTGAGAGTAAGACCGTGCGAGAGTGAATGTGGCGGAAGCAACTGTGGGAAGTGGTGCTTTTTCATGGCTCCGAGCCACACGACCCTGAAGGACATAAACGCCGCGATGATATGATGAATGACCTGTAGATGAGTGCAAAGGACATGGCTTCCGACAGAAGAGCGGTCGCAGAGGGGACCGACGGAAAGGCTACCGGATGGGCGGATGGATGGGTGTGGCGCCGCGATTGAACTTCCAGGAAAAGAGTTTTCGAAATGAGTCTGCCGGCGAAATGCACGAAAGTTTATGGCTACATGGATTTTTATAGTTTATATTGAATTAATTTGGATTAATTGGATTAATTGGATTAATGGAATATTGAATTAACTGGGATAAAAAGGTTCAATAAATCAATCACATTACGATATAAACAAAGATTTGCCAAGTCCTGTTCCTTGTCTGCATATTAATTAAGGTTGAATTCAGTTCGGTGAACTCCGACGTAAGGAAACCGACTGAGCAGTGAAATAAGGATAAAGCCGATCCTTTCAGCTATTCATTCATGCATTGGTTTTCATGTGTGGTGGTGGGTCTGTCGGTTTGGCAAGCGGGAGAGTGAATGCTAGAGGTGAATGCTAATGCTGTTAACACAAAGCGGTTAAAGAAGAGACCATGAAGTCCTCTACACTAGCTACGATTTCACGGATGGAACGTGATACCACAACATCTGTCGTCCCATCACCTGTTCCTCATGCTTTGAGGGAATATCGATCTGGCTCCCTAATGGCCCTGAGGTGTTTACTATCCCCAAGGAGCTTCCATTACATGATGGGCCCGGAACTATGGCAGGTTCTTCGAGAGCGACTCTTTGAAGTGCTCCGTGGTATTCGCTGAAATCGGCACATGATTAATTTCTCTACGCTGCGATTCATCATCGCCATGGTAGGCGCAATCATTACAAGAGGGTCATTGGGATCCCGCCGGGACTTTTGGCGTCATTACGCCGGGACTTAACTGATTTGTAATAAATGGTAATAAGCCAATATTTAATTAGTAAAGTTTTTCGAAAACGCCACAAGAACAACAACATCGACAACAATGACGCACCGAAGCTGAGAACATAAACATGAATCCCAAGTCATGCGAGAAACCCACGTAAGCGACGTCTCTCGGCATTCATCGGTGTCGGCAGTAAACGAAGTTCGGCATGGCCATCTTGGGTATCCTGGTATGAAGCAGCGAGGAACCTGTGTAATAAATTTACTGTATCCAGACGTCGGATAGGAATCGTTACAAACGCGACGGTCGGCTCGAATCGGCCCAGCTCTCCTCACGGACGTGGCCACCTGCCTCCCCCCTCAATCAACTCAACTCTCCCCAGTCCACTCTGCAGAAGCCACACGTTGACGTCAGAAAGATGAAGTAAATGTTTTATTCATTCGACAGATTTATTGAACATATTTATTTTAAATGCCTATTTTTCACCAAATCTGAAGCATTTCCCCCCGCACCGCAGCCGGTCGGTGTTCACAGATCGATGACTCGAATCGTGGTATTGGTAATTGTGCCCGGTATTGGAAGCATGGGTCCATGGGTTGGGGTCGTTTCTCAATCATCGAGAACAATTGAAGTAATCAAAAAAAGTCGTCTCCTGGATTCTGTTCAAAGGATCGGTTCGTAGTAAGGGATGCTTGGTAAGGAACCTGGTATCGAGGGCTATTTTGATATGGTTTTCTGAACAATCCAGGAATGTGCAATTCGTAGTACGTCATTGGACAATTGGATCAATTAAGACATTCGTTTGGCCCCCCTTTGTGGTCCTGGGCTCCCCGCTCTTCAGCGGTCGTTGCCCCTCCTCCATTTCCAAACATATTTCTATGTTTTCCTTTCCCGAAGAAGAGAGAGTCCACGTTCCACATTGATTAGTTTTAATGAGATTCAGTTCATTATCATCTCATTAAACTTGATATACCACAGAACCGTGAGCAGTGCAGTACAACGGACTAATTAGGAGTCGTTCTTGGGCTTTCAAAGGTGTCCCGGAGTCCCAAGAGTGAGCCTGATTTTTCAATTAAACTCGACCAACTCAAGAATACAACGTTTCGTCATAGGCAGAAGCCCACAAAAAGGTTGTTTATTTAAGAATTACGTCGATTGTTGATGCTTGGGTTGTTTATAGGACCTTTCATCACATCAAACCCAAGCCCCCAAGGATGAATAATTCCTGGGTGTATGTATTTAAATGCGTAGTAAGTATTTCAATAAGAACCAAAAATCTGGGCCCACGCTCGGTATTTTAGCTGTGGAAGAAACCCACTCAAACCATGTTCCATGCCAATTTCCGGCACAACATGGAGTCCTCATCTTCCTCAGATGGGATGGGCGCACAGGAAGTAATGTAAATATCCGAGGTTGGCGGGCCGAATGTCGCCACATATGTCCGTGGCAAGACAATTAGAGATGCATAAATTCGATTAATTTACACGACTGTGTGTTTGCATAGGGAATGGGACGAAGGAGACTGAGTCAGATGTCGTTGGAATATTTTGCGTGGCTTTTGATGCGAAATCACTCCTCTCCAGATGTGATAATCCAATAAGCGCCCGGAGCTGCATGCGCACCAGGCATGTGCTCCTTGATTAGATTCCACACCGCATGGCTCTTCGTAGTACTCATCCCTATTTCTCGCGAATAATATTGTCACGCTTTGGCCCAATTTTTTCTGGAATTTCATCATCTTCTTCTATTTGGCCAACGTGCAGCTTCGGTGTCGAAATTCCTTGCGTTTTATATAAACCACTTGGGTTCTTTCGCCTAAGTCATATCCATTCATACGACCCGGGCCCAACGTGAGACGGCGACCAATATTTGCGGTGTTTTTCAGTCTATGGCCACATCCATCTATCAGTAGGTGCAGATAGACGCTGTCTATACTGAAATTCTTATTGAATAAGAAAACTATGCTTTTTGTGGTTGTCTTTCGCATGCCCATCTTATTTCTCTCAATCTGTCAACTCCACATTTCATGATTCAACCATGACTCACGCGGCACAGTAAGCGGTCTGCATCGACATGTCTGTCTATCGTGTGGTAAAAGCCCAAAGTCTTACACATGTTCATATGTCTGTTCTTTCTTTCGGAGAACAAGAAAAATGGAAAAACACGTAAACAATGCGAGATTTATTCCTCTCTTCTTCCTGTACGAGTCAAATTCTAAATAATAATGGAATTTACATCCGGATTAGGAAGGCATTCGGTCTCTGGTACACGTTTGGCTTTGGATGTCCTTCGTTGGCCTTGGTTGTGTTGTTGTGTTGATGATACGCATTCCTGCATTTCTGCCAAACAAATCGCAGCGTTATTCAAAAGAAACGAAAGCAACAACAGCAGAAGAATGTGAAATTTTTTATTATTATTATTAATAATAATAATAATAATAATAATAATAATAATAATAATAATAATAATAATAATAATAATAATAATAATAATAATAATAATAATAATAATAATAATAATAATAATAATAATAATAATAATAATAATAATAATAATAATAATAATAATAATAATAATAATAATAATAATAATAATAATAATAATAATAATAATAATAATAATAATAATAATAATAATAATAATAATAATTATAGCAATAGGAAATTTAAATAACATAAATAAAATTTTAAATAATAAATAGTTCCAAAAAATACTCCGCGGTATATGCGTCACTGAACACAGGTCTCCGTTAAACGTCAAACAATTTTGATTTCCATTTTTTGTTGTTTGCAACAGATGTTGATAAAATTGCGTAAATAGACATCGTGCCATGGCATTGCGACGGGTGAATCTTCTAAGGAGCATACAATTCGGTCAGCTCCGCTGCTTCTCACTCTCAGTCGCCAGAGCAAAATCCTTCATCAACAAATATCGCGATTTCTGGAGACCGAAACCAACGAATGGACCGCCCTACACTCACTTCACACAAGTCGGTGATCCGGTGCTGCGATCTCAGGCAGCACCGGTGCCGGAGGAGCTCCTCCACAGCAAGGAAGTCGACATGATTGTGGAGCAGATGGTGAAAGTCCTTCGGAAGTACAACTGCGTCGGAATCGCGGCCCCACAGATCGGCGTCTCGTTGCGCATCATTGCCATGGAGTTTCCCGAGGTGCTGAAAGACAACTTCTCCAAGGCTGTGTACGAGGCGAGGAAAATGTCAACGCTGCCATTAACCGTATGTCTGAAATTGTGCTGAAATTAGCTAGCGAATATACATGATTTCCTCCTTTCAGGTGCTCATCAATCCCACTTTGAATGTGACTGGGTATGAAAAACACAAACATCCGGAGGGCTGTATGAGTGTGCGAGGCTACTCTGCCGAGGTGGAACGATATGACAGGGTGATACTCTCTGGCATCAGCCGCCAAGGCACTGCCACGAACGTCGAGCTGAGCGGTTGGAATGCGCGAATCGCCCAGCACGAGATGGATCATCTGGAGGGGAAATTGTACATTGATCACATGGATCGATCGACATTTACGTGCACCTGTTGGGAGGCTGTGAACACGAAAGGAGGGCGTGTCGAGATACCTTTCTATAAATAGGCGAAATATTTAAATGCAAAAAATAAAATAAGACCAAATAGATAATTTTAAGACAAATTTTGTACTTTCTTATCTGATTCCCAAATGTCTGCGATTGGCTTTTGTTCACGAATAGATTCTGCATTTTATCAATGGTTGTTCTAAGTTATCTAATTACAAAAATGTGTTTTTTGCTCTTCTTCATATTCTATTACGATCACTCATCGATTGAAAGATAACGGACAGAAAACCTTTTGATTTTTCACTTCCTTATATTCGAAGAATCAGTACGACGTCGGCGATACACTTGAACAAACGGTTGGGAACGAAAACTAACGTGCAACAGAGGGAATCTATATAGAAAATTTGTGAATTTTTTAAAAAAAATAGAAAAACGACGATAAGGATATTTCGAATTCTCCTTTTACAATAAAATCTTTGTCTTATAGGAATATCGATATAAATTCGAACAAAATAGTTTAATTGATAAATTGTAATTTGCGTTCAATTCCCATAATTGCTTTTTCTTGTACCTATCGATGACTCAAAAGACCAACAACGTCTACAGGTGATAAGACGTGTTTGATACAAAATATGACTTGAGATCTTGGTCTGGTTCTTCGTTCCTCCCATTAAAGAATTCCATTCACCTAAGAATGATTTGCAAACAAGTTTTAATTTTGCTGCTTTTGCTAGTGCGGAATATCGCAGCCGGTAAATATCGCATTTCACAACTATTTGCACAATACGTAATCTTACTTTTGCGCTATTTCCGACTTTAATGGCGGCTTCCGGTTTCGCACACAGACTGGCAGGACCCGTACTTTATCGACACAAACACCGATGGTGTGACCTTCCAGACAAGTGCCGGTGTGCAGAAGATAAGCGTGCTTGAGGAATTAGTGTGGCCCTTCAACCTGGCCCAAATAAATTACAATGGTTCGTTTGGGTTTGATCACCATTCGGAACAGGTCATTAGCAAATCTTCTCATTGATATTGTTACAGGCAACGGCATCCCCACCTTGGGCTCATTCAGTATTGGAGACAAAAATCTTCTGGGCGCCAATATCACCAGGGTCGACAATAAATGGTGAGATTTGCTTCAATGCACATGGCTTATAAATGAGTCACTACAGCCCGAGTTCTCATCTTTCAGGCTCATAAAGATAGAGAAGCGCCAGGATTACGAGAATCCCGATCAGCGCATTTATTCCTTCCAAGTGTACATCAAGGGTTCCACGGACACAACCGAGGAGCACGAAATTCTGATGACGCTGCAAAACATCTTCGACAACAAGCCAACGGTGACCTATGAACCGTCGCCTTGTAGAGTCGAGGTGAGTCGAATGACTGGGGCATTGAATACCAAAACTAAATTGTGGAAATATTTCAATAGGAACTGCATTCGAACTACCTGACGACCTGCCTCTTCTCCGTCTACGACCCAGACGGCATGGACAAGAATGTTATTCGCATTGAAGCCACCGGCTCTAACAAGGAGGACAAGCTCTTTGATTTTGTCGAGGATGGCGAGACTCAAACCTACCAGAAGACATACAAATTGCGGTGAGTCGGCAGTGGAAGAGAGAAAATCGAGACAGATGAAGAGAGCGTTGATAACGATGGTCATTACAGCATAAGGGAGGAGCTGCATTACGAGGGGCGGGCCATTTACAATCTCAATGTGAGGGCGTTCGATGCCAATAACAACACCGGGAGCATATTCGCGATCTTGGAGGTGATCGATTTGCCCAATCGGGATCCCATTTGGGTGCGGCCCCTCACGACGGCCACGTTCGATGAGAAACAGGAACAGGTTTACTCCTACTTCGATTAATTTGTTCATTCATAGAATATTTCCGTCCGCACAGTTCTTCTTCCTGAAGGCCATCGATGGCGACACAGGCATCAACAAACCGATTTGCTACCGCCTGGAGTTCCAAAGTGATTGTATGTTGAATTGAGAACTTCGTCCTCTTCTTCTACTATTCTGTCCCTTTCAGATTCCCACCTGATGAGCATTAACCAGACATCGGGCGAGCTGCACATTCAGCCCATCGATCGCGATGCACTGGATCAGCAGATCTTCACATTTTTCGTTCGTATACATAGCTATTGTCATAATCAAGAACAAGATTGATTCGTACACTTTTCAGACCTGCGCCTACAAATGCGACAATTACACGTGGGCCATAAAGAACACGACCATCCTAATCGTGCAGGACATCAACGACCACATACCGGAGATCACCTTGGAGCCCAGCTCTGTGCGGTTTCTGGAGCACAAGTACCTGACGCTGCCGCTCGACAGGTTCCTCATTGAAGACATCGACCTGGTGAGCTCGGAAATTATATTATTTCTCAATTGTCCTGACATTCGCCCACAACTAGGGTAACAACGCCACCTACAACGTCTTCTTCCCCAAAACCGCGGGCATCGCGTACTCCGAGGCCTTCTACTTGATCCCGAATTCGGGATACCAACGAGCCAACTTCTCGCTCACGGTGGCCAATAACGAGAAGCTGGACTACGAGGACCCGCTCTGGAGGAGTTTCGAGATAATGGTATCGTATATTGTTCTGTCCGAGCCACGATCTAATTTCTGATCTCTCCCCCCCAGATCGTGGCCCGAGAGATCGAAACACTGGATCACATCTCGAATCGGACCCTGCAGATCGAGCTGATCAACTGGAACGATGAGTGGCCGATTTTCCTGCGCGATTCCTACGTGGCCAACGTGCTGGAGAATGTGACGAAGGACACCTTCCTGGAGCAGGTCCTGGCGACAGACCGCGATGTGGGGGATGAAGTCATGTAGGTTGTTTGACTCCTTCGATGTAGCAATGAGACTGATCTCCATCTTTCCCCACAGCCACTCCATTGTTGGCAACCTGGCCGGCTTGCAGATTGACCCGCACAACGGCAGCGTCTCCACGAGCGAGGACGACGTCTTCGACTACGAGCGCCAGACGTTGGTGATCGTGCAGGTGCAGGCGAAGGACACCCTGACCACCAATTACTCGCAGGAACTGCACACGACCTTCGCCCAGCTGACGATCAACGTGATCGACGTCAACGACGAGACTCCGGAGCTGAGAATGCCTCGGTCCATTGTGAACATTACCGAGAATTCACCGGCGCTCACGCTGTTGACCGATAAAATTGAAGCTCGCGATCCGGACACCACTGCGAACCTAACCTTCGAGATCCTCTGGGACGAGTCGTATGCCACCAAGAGCGGGCAGGAGGCTGAGCGGGAATACTACGTTAGGTAATAAAATAAACGCAAAAGAGTCAACTTAATTGTTACAATTATCGGTTGCCAGGTGCTTCATCATCGAACCTCATCCCGTGACACGAAACCTCGTCTACGGCCATCTCCTGATAAATCCGGCGTTTAATCGCGTGTACGAAGTGGATTACGAGATATATGACACCATCTTCCTGACCATCAAAGTGTCGGATCTTAATCAGGAAATCAACGAGGACTCGTCCACGGGTGGGTAACCGATTTCTGTACTGATTTCTAGATATATCTATTGATGTTGCTATTCTATATCTCTTTCAGGTGTTTTGACGGTAAGAGTTGATGACGTCAATGACAATCCCCCTCAGTTTGCAGTCGGCACCCTGGACGATCCGAGGAAGGTCACGGAGCTGGAAGAAGTACAGACCGTGATAGGTTAGTGATGGAATACAAAAAGCCATACGATTGAATGAATTATAATCATGTTTCACAGGTACGATCATGGCTTTCGATATCGACGGACCGGGAAACAATATCATCACCTACGACATTAGGTAAAGATTTAAGTAGTTTTTTTATAAAACTCTTCTCTCATCTCTCACCGTTTCAGGCCCGTTGGAACCGAGACGAAGGAGGGTCTCGTTGCCATCCATAATGCGACGGGAGTGCTGAGAGTCAACGACAACATTCAATGCGATGTTCCGAAGGTCTACAACTTGGAGTATGAAATCGTGCTTACGGACACGGTGCACACGACACGAGGCAATGTATGTGGTTTCAAATCGAAGAAGATTGATCGTTCATATGAATGTATTTCTAGATCATCATTAGCATCATCGACATCAATAACCAAGTGCCAGAGCTGGATCAGTTCGACCAGCAGGTGGAGATCTACGAGAATGCCACAACGGGCCATTTCGTGGGGCAAATCAGGGCTCACGATAACGATCGTGACGGTGAGAATAAGTTTATAGATTGACAATGCGCACTATTTAAAAATATTATTTTAATTGCAGCTCCACACAATGTTCTGGAGTACAATATCAATAGCGCCAATGGCGATGTCCGCAACCTCTTCCAGATCAACATCACCGATGGACTGGTGGCAGTGAATCTCCGCAATGGGCTGGTGCTGGATCGAGATCATGGCGTCACCTATCACTACATTGCCGTGGACATTAAGGACAATTTCAACTACAACAGCCCAGGCTATGGACGTAGGTCGAGGTGTATTTTCCGTTAATTGCGTTTAATCGCCGGCTTATCATTCTTGCAGCCGTTAATCAAAAGTCGACTTTTCTGAACGTCACCCTCTTGGATGTCAACGACAATGCTCCCGTGATGCCTCCGAAGACGATGTTTGCGCCGGAGTTCTCAGAGGCCGATACTAAGGTTGAGCATCGACGATATGTCTATATAATCATGATATATTGAATCCTCTTCCATTCCAGGGCACCTTGAGCAAGGCTACGATTATCGCGGAGGACATCGACGAACCGAACAGCCCGAATTCCTGGGTCTCATATCGAGTTCTGCATATCCGACCAGGTAAATTCGTTCGGGTCATAAGTTGTTGTAATCACTTCCCTTGCCGTCCTTTAGCGCAAGACAACGCCGAAGACGTGGCCGACTACGACGACCTCTTCGATATTGTGGGCGATGACAAGGTCTACGGGAATTTGCGGGCTCGCAAGGATCTGCGCAGCTACTACGGCTGGTGGCAGGTGGACGTCGAGGCCTACGACCACGGCGAGCCCACGCAGAGCAACTCCTCCAGCTACGATGTCTACGTGCGACCATTCAACTTCCACGCTCCCGAGATCCGCTACCCGGTGGCCGGGAAGTCGATACGAATCTGGTTCGAATGGGATTCCTATGAAATCTTTGTACCTTTTCATTGATTTGGTTTCTTTGCAGCTACGCCCTACAAGAGGTCAACCGTCCCCTGTACCAGGCCGACTGCGCCAATCATTTGCCACACTTCGAGGCGTTTGATCCCGATGGCGGCGAATACGGCGACGTTACCTTCCAGCTCAGCAGTGACTGTAGGCCTTTGAAACCATAAGAGAATCAAATTGAATATATATATTTTCCATTCTCAATTTCAGCCGGAGACGATCGATATTTCGAGATTGTGAAGGAGAGCCGGAGCCAATCGATGCTGTACTTGAAGAGCACTGTGCCGTCAGGAGTCTATTATGTAGGTCCATTAAAACCCCATCTATCCAATGTTCTGCTACACCTTTTATTCCTTATCCATCCAGTTGAATCTGCGAGCCACGGACGGTGGTGGCAGCTCCTCCAACGAGATCCGCAACTTGCGCCTGGTGTTCGTGGACATTCTGGGAAACCCCATGTTCTTGGAGAATACCTTCACCACAAATTTCACAGGTGATTGTGAAATAAAAACTCTGTATATTCTAACAAGTGATGAATGATATCCATGCCTCACGTAGAAAATGAAGAAGGCCTTGCGGAGGAGCGCTTCATACCGGAGGCATACGATCCCAAGAACGAGGGTTTGGACGAGGGAGATGACAAGTACAAATTGTATTACTTCATCGATGGTAAGGCATCCGACGAGACATATTTCGAGCCTTTCAATACTTCTATTCTCCAGACTCCTATCGTCCCGATGACGCCAAGCTGTTCAGCCTGGACAAGGAGACACGTCTTTTGAAGCTGGTCACCATGTTGGATCGCGAGGAGGTCGACGTGCATCTGTTGCGGATGAAGGTGACGAATATGGAGAATGGAGCGATCACCAATCCCAACAACGCCAACTACACACTGGACATAACGATAACCGTGAGTGGAAATAATACTTCATGCTAACGTTCTGATGCTCCATTCGGTGCAGGTCAACGATGTCAACGACAACTCGCCGACCTTTGTGGAACGATTCTACGCAGCCGGCATAACGACCAAGGACACGATCGGCAAACAGATTCTCCTCTTCCACGTATGTCGCGATCTCCCGATAAGTAAAAGTCTTCATCGCGCTCGTTTTCCAGGCTGAGGACCCGGATCTGGACGACCCGACCACGTACCTCGTGAACGTGTCATCGCTGCAGACCCATGGAGAGAATATCGAGCAGGACAAGGACAAGTTCTTCGCTCTCGACAACGCCACCGGAGCCCTGACCCTCAGCGCCTACGTGACGAACAACATGAAGGGCTACTTCATGTTCGACGTCGTGGCCCACGACACGGCGGATCCGCCGCACACGGACAGCGTGCCGGCCAAGATCTACATCGTGTCCGAGGCGAATCGTGTGAAGTTCGTGTTCCTCAGCGACGTCCAGGCCATTCGTGACAACGAGCAGTTTGTAGGAAGTATTTCCAGAATAATTGAATCGTTCTTCATCACTGAAACCTCTCGCAGATCCACAAGGAGTTCGAGCAGATCTACGGTTACGACATCTGCAACATCGACGACATCGAGGACGTGACCAATCAGGGACGAACGCGACGCGATACGAACGAGGGCGCCTTCATCACCGACGTCATTGTGCACTTCATCAACAACAACGAGGCGGTCGAGGCCACCGAAATTCAAAAGTTCGTCTTCTTGATAGATCAACTAAATATTCCTATTGTTGCTATCCTATTCTCCTAGGCGATCGAGTGATTTAGCCTTCATCTCCAAGTTGCAGAACAGTCTGCAGCGACGAAATCTGATACTAAACGATGTCCCCCATTTGTCCGTGGGCGACGTCACCCAGACGGTGGACGATTGGCTGCTGACCACGTTGATTGTGGTCTCCGTTCTGTTGGCCGCCCTGTGTGCCATCATGGTGGTGGCCTATGTCTTCAAGACCCGCGCCCTCAATCGTCAACTTAAGGCATTCGAGGCGCCCGTTTTTGGCTCGATGTCCTCGAATCTGAACCGCATTGGCGAGCCGACTACCAATATTTTCTCCGTAGAAGGTTCTAATCCGGTGATCAACAACAAGCAGTTTCAAAGCAGGGGAACCTTTGGACCCCACTCGAGGTACTTCTAACCTTCACAGATAGTGAGACGTATTTTGTAATAATATGTGATTATTTTTAGTTCGGATTCCGATGAAGATGATAACGATTTCGATGGCTTACAAGATGACCCTATGTTTGACATGAAAAACAACCACGAATTGCAGGCCAGCAAGGATATCGAAACTTCCGGCAATGCCGATATAAACTACTTTCATACACAAGAGAATAATGAGAGAATACGATTTTAGCCTTAATTTAATTAGTCGTTTTAGAAAAGTACCAATCTATTTATCACAAGTTCGTTTATTTGGCAACTGCGTCAAAATAATATAACATGTAATATCTGATTAACAATCAAATACAAATGCACATTAGTTCTGGTACATATAACATTTAGAACAATCCTTCAATCTCTCCAGTCTCGGTGTTTAAGTCTATGTCGTAAATGCATGGGCGTGTTGGGAGTCCGGGCATTTTGGAGATTTCGCCACACATGGCTACCACGAAGCCAGCCCCGGCGGAAACGTACAGATTTTGGACGGTCAATGTGAATCCCTTGGGTGCTCCCTTGATTGAAGGGTCGCCCGTAAGAGAAGCAGATGTCTTCGACATGCAAATCGGTAGTTTGTCAAATCCCTAGAAGAAGCACAACAAGTGTTATTGATGTTGTAAAGCAATGATCAATGGAAATACATACGGCATGGGTCAGTTTAGTTAATGCGGCCATCGCCTTGTCGGTCAGTTCCACCTTTTCAGCTCCGTACATTTGACGTGCAATCGTATTCAATTTCTCTTCCAAAGTCATATCGATATCGTAGAGTAGTTTGAAGCCCTTCGAAGCGCTACAAGCTTGAATAACAGCATCGGCCAACTCGGTGGCGCCCTCTCCGCCATCGCTCCAATGGCGGCAGGTGACAGCTGCAAAGGCACCGGCTTTCAAGGCGGCCTCCTTAACCATCTGGTGCTCGACTTCGGTATCAGAGCTGTGATGTGAAAATGCGTGTTACAAAAAGTTATTTTGAGTGATTATTATTGACTGACCTATGGAGATTAATGGCCACAACTACTGGCATACCGAACTTCTGTCCATTGGAAATGTGCTGCAACAGGTTGGGCAACCCCTTTTCCAGCAACTCCAGGTTCTCCTCCGTGTACTGCTTGTTAAGGGGAGTACCAGGAGTGACTGGAGCACCACCGCCGTGCATCTTCAGGGCACGAACAGTGGCCACCAAGACGACAGCATTAGGTTTGCGTCCGGAAGATCGGCAT
Organism: Coelopa frigida; assembly: GCA_017309665.1. NCBI lineage: Eukaryota > Metazoa > Arthropoda > Insecta > Diptera > Coelopidae > Coelopa > Coelopa frigida. The sequence continues at coordinate 28,645,845 of CM029561.1, forward strand.
TTGATATTGCAGAACTTCTCCATGCCGATGTCCGAACCGAAACCGGCCTCAGTGCAAACGAAACCTTCTTCGCCGACCAATTTTAAGCCAATCTCATCGGCAACAATAGATGAGCAGCCATGTGCAATGTTGGCAAATGGACCAGCGTGAACCAAGACTGGTGTTCCTTCCAGAGTTTGCATGAGCGTGGGTTCCAGTGCGTCCTTCAGCAGAACGGTCAGAGCACCCGTAACACCCAAATCGTCAGCGGTTACAGGATTGCCAGCTCTATCGAAGGCCACCACCATTTTGGACAAACGCACCTTCATGTCCTCCAGGTTTTGGGCCAGAGCGAGTACGGCCATAATCTCACTGGCCACCGAAATGCTGAACGAAGTTGTGCGAGTGAAATTCTTCTCCGTCGGAGACTGGCCAATGGTGACCTGTCGCAAGTGGCGATCGTTGATGTCGACGACGCGCTCCCACATAATGGTGGCCGGGTCGATGTCCAAACGAGCGAATCTCGTGATTTCCTCCGGCGTCAGAGTATCGGGATCGGTTTTGTCGATGCCCAGCCTTTGCAAGCGACGTATCTGAATCTTGGAGAATATGCGTTCACCCTTGATACGTGGTACCAAGCGATCGTACAGCGACTGATCTTTCTGAGTGTTCTCGTGTAAGATGCGCGTGTCCAGTTGAGCTGCGAGGAGGTTGTTTGCGGCGGACACGGCGTGTATGTCACCCGTCATGTGCAAGTTGAAGTCCTCCATCGGTATGACCTGAGCATAGCCTCCACCAGCTGCTCCACCCTTGATGCCAAAGGTAGGTCCTTGCGAAGGTTGACGCATGCATGCGATGGCATTGCGTTGTTTATGAGCGCACAGAGCCTGCACCAGGCCGATCAAAGTTGTACTCTTGCCCTCTCCCAGAGGCGTTGGCGTTATGCTGTTCAATACGTTCACATTAGTCTCGGAGGCAAAGGAAATTTAAGTATAACGAATACCAACCCTGCTACTACGACGTAACTTCCATCGGTTCGATCGCTCAACCTTTTAATGACGCTTAGGCCGATTTTTGCCTTCTTGTCTCCATAAAGCGACACCTCGTTACCCACCAAACCGATCTCGTTGGCCAAAACGGAAATGTGCTTGGGCTTTTGCGAGCGAGCAATCACAATGTCACTGTGGAGATACGCTTGATGTAGTGACTATGTTAGGATCGATAAAGAACTTCAAGTACCTTGGCACGGGCTGGACTCTGTTCAAGACCAGTGGGCTCAAGTCCCATTTCTTCTGCATCAATTTTTCAGCCACCCGCTTCGCCGAGACGACGGTGTTCTTCATCAACATGGCCACGGTCATTGGTCCCACACCGCCGGGAACTGGAGTGATGTACGAAGCAACCTTCTTCGCTTCCTCGAAGTGCACGTCACCGACAAGACGAGTGCCGCTTGCCCTGGACGGATCTGGGAAATATATATTTTGGGATTAATTAACACAAACTCCAAAAATTCAAGAACGCTCCACGATCAGATCATATTACAAACTGAGAGCTAGATCTGAAGTACATTCTTCTGAACTCCATTATCAGCTAGGGTCACGAGGGATGTGTTATTTATTTAAAATATAGGGGGTAATGTCTCGGTTTTATTAGAGATAAACTTAATCTGATGCATGCAAATATTAGACACCCTTACCGGGTTTCACATTGATCCCACAGTCGATTACGACAGCGCCGGGTTTTATCCAGCTGCCCTTCACCATTTCGGCTACTCCGATGCCCACGACGAGAATATCGGCCGATTTGCACTGCAGTATACAACCGTAAAGTGTGATTTCAATGGGATTGCATTAAATAGAAACACGGTCACCACTTACCGTTTCTTCCAAGTTCTTCGTCTTCGAATGGCACACGGTGACCGTTGCATGTTCCCACTTCAGGAGCTCAGCAGCAGGTGTGCCCACGATTTTGCTTCTGCCCAGGACAACTGCGCGAGCACCGACGATTTGGATGCCGGAGCGTTTGATCAGCTCGATGCAGCCCCAGGGCGTGCATGGCACGAATCCACCAAGGTCGCCGACCGAGATTCGACCCTCGTTCATGGTGTGCAAGCCGTCGACGTCTTTCTCGGGACAGACAGCGTCCGTGATCTTGTGCGAATCGATTTTGTTAACGCAATCGAGAGGCATCTGAACGATGATGCCATGCACGTTGGGGTCATTGTTCAGTTGGTGAATCTGTAGCAAAAGATTATAAAGCGTTTTTAAAGTCAGACATTGACAAACAATCGTGATTCGGACTCACCAGCTCCAGCAGCTCGATTTCCGATATGGTCCGTGGCAGCTTGATGAGCTCCGCGGCGATGCCGATCTCGGTGGCGGCTTTGATCTTCATCCGAATGTAGACATTCGAATCCTCCCGTCCGCCCACTTGTATAATGCGCAGACCGGGGGTGAAGTTGACCAAATTGTTCTTCAATTCCTCAACCTGCAGTCGCAGAGATTCACGAATTTCTCTACAAAATTCTATTGTATAACATGTGCTATGAGAATCCCTCTGCAATACTCACTTGGCCACTTTGTTGCCTGAGATTAGCTTGGCTTCGTTCATATTTTCGGTTGTCGTGAGAGAAACACTGTTATAGAATGGAACGAAAACGTTAATCTAGTGAATCGTAAGCCCCCTAAGAGTCTGAACCGTCTCGCAGCACTGTCGCCTTCGAAATGCAACGACTTCCTAACCTGGGCCCAATTACAATAACTAATTATCGCTTAACATTTTCGCAAATTATCAAATATAGCAAGCACTGATTTCAAAAAGAAGAAGATTGATTGAGTGACTATAAGTAAAATTCAACTCAAAGGAATTGATAAGGATTACACCAACGATCATCGATCGGTATACATAAGGGAAAAGTTGTTATTGAGTGATGATAAGTAAAACTCAACTCAAATTACACCAAAGATCATCGGTAAAAGTAAAAAGTTGTTATTGAGTGATGATAAGTAAAATTCCACTCCTATGAATTTATAAGCTTTACACTAACGATCGCAGGTATGTGAAAATTTGTTTTTGGATATGAGGTTATTTTATCGAAATAAAACTTAAATAAAATTAGCAATGTTTTGTTAGCTATTTGTTGTTGTTGAAGTTTGTATTCATAGCCTTTTTGTATTATTATTGATCTTGTTCCTAAGACGCAACTCTTTATGTGACCGAGGTTAAAATTGGTTTATTAGATTAGATTAAATATATATTAAATTAGAAAAAAATATATAACCATCTATATTAATAGCTTAAGTCTGTTAGATTAAGTTTATATTTAATTAAGTAATCTTTTGCTTTACTAACATTATTTAGATAACTATGAATTAATTTGCTATAACTAGAAAGTCTGTTATGGTAAATGACACATGTTGTATTTTAAGTGCATTATTTTTGGTGCATTAATTATAAACTAGACTTATCCAAAAATTTACTTAGCAATAATTTAAACAATGATAAGTGAAAACTATTTGCTGCAATTGGGCCCTGATCCTTAACATTCAATAATATAGCATTTCGAAGAGTAAGTATATGAACTCTGATATGTGCTCATATCAGCATAGCTGAAAGATTATCAACATGGGTCACTTGGACTGTGGAAAATAATACTCCAAAATACTCCGACAAATCGAATGAGCATTTTCTTATCAGGCACATGCGAAACCAAAACAACAGGAAACCAACATGAGTGACGGTGAAACTGGCATAATTGATAGCTTCGAGCATACGTGACCAGGTATAACCTTCCTGGTATTGGTGTGTATTATGGAAATGTTTGTTGATAAGAAAATCTTTAACCCTATTGGTGAAAGTCGACTGCAATATCTACGATAATTAGATAATTGGTATCAAGACATATTTCAGATATACAAGTAATTTATTTTTGTCCATCACAAATTTGATAAAACATTTCAATTTTTATCAAAGATGTTACGAATTCATTTCAGTGAAAATTATTTCAATAGTCTCTTATAAAATAAACCACTTCTCCCAATTTATTTAACTTTTAAAGCTGCCCTCAACTTGGCCGAACGGCTGCGGTTGTTCCGCGCCACCTCCTCCTCGGACGGAACTATGACGTGCTTGTGCATCTGTTTCCAGTTGGTGTCCACGAGCGATTCGACCAGCTCCTTGTCGTGAGTCACGTCATGTCCGCAATACTTCAGCGGCACCGGATTCGCCAGGCCCTCGATCACGTTGCCGTTGATGTGACGCTTTACGATTGTGTCCTCCAGCGAGTGGAAAGTGATGGCCACCAAGCGTCCCAGGTTCTTCAAATACTCATTGGCCAGGATCATTCCGTAGTTGATTTCGTTCAGTTCGTTGTTTACGAAGATTCTCAGTGCCTGGAAGGTTTTTGTGGCCGAGTGCGCCGGCCGTTGCATCTTATCCTGACGATGGGTATCCGAGAGGCAAGAAGCAACGAGGTCGGCCAGTTGCTTTGTAGTTTCGATTTTATAGTAGGCTGTACGTGCTTCTACAATGGCGCGGGCGATCTTCTTCGCTCCTTTTTCCTCACCGTAGACGCGAAGAATTTTCACCAAATCCGCTTCTTCAGCACGAGCCAGGACATCGGCGGCCGTGATCTGATCGCTGTTGCGTCCTTTGTCCATTCGCATGTCGAGCGGCCCGTTTTTGGAAACAGAGAAGCCTCGGTCCGCTTCGTCGAACTGCATGGATGAGCAGCCGAAATCAAAGAGAATCCCATCGATTGAATGTCGTTCGACCTGGTGTTCTTGAAGCAGATGTGGCAAGTCGGAGAACTTTCCCAAAAGCGGTATCACACGCCCGGAGAACTCATCGCTCATGCTCCTGGCCAGCTCGTGAGCGACGGGATCGCGGTCCAAGGCGTAAACAGTGACATCCGGACACTTGGAGAGCAGTTGGCGCGTGTGTCCTCCGGCGCCGAAGGTCATATCGATGAAAACCTGTTGCGGTTGAGGCTGCAAGAATTTAATGGCAGCCTCGCACAGGACTGGTATATGTGGTGCGGCATCGGTGTTGGTTGGGCCTGCGGCCTGATGAGTGCAGTAGTTGAATTTTTGTAGCTGGTTTAAAATGTGTTTCGGCCAATTTTGTCTGAGCATTATTTGGGCCAATGTTTTCTATCTACTTAATTATTAATCTTTTATTTGCTATTCTTATTCCTTTTTATTTGTTCCGTCCTTCTCGTCGTTAAGGTATTGCAGGAACTCGGATGACAAGACTTGGCTGCACTGTTCGGCCGAGAGTCCTGTCGCCGTCGAGCTATGGATGCGTTTGTACTTATTGACGTAGAGGTTATTGGTTAGACGCTCTAAGGAGTCAATTTGTTTGGTCAATTTTTCGGTGGCTTCGTTGGTCAAACCCGCGGGGTTGGTAAGACTCTTGACGTGCTTGCGTATTTGTTCGCCCAGATCCCTGTTGATTTCAAGTGGTGAGTTAAGAATATTCATTGGATTGCATTGTCAGTTGTTTGGTAACAGGTTAATTGGATGTGATGGGGGGTTAATGAATTAATGCAATAGACAAAAAAGTAAAATAAAATAGAAAAATCACCATATTGTAAACGGAGCAGTGGTTAAACAAATATTGTCGTCGATATGTCTCGCATTTCTGTAATTCGATCAGAGGTGTAAACGTACACGCATATATCTACACTATGAAAGATTTAACGTCGTTTCACATACATATTAAAAAATGATTCTGTATTAAAACTAGAAGGATCGTTAGGATTGATATTGAAATACCAGTCGTCTTGAGAGCATTTCGAAGGCAAGGCTGCAAATCGGTTCAAAAATAAATTAGGAAACTTACTCCTTATCGCCGAGGATATATTCCTCGGGAATACACTGATAGGCATATTTAGAGCACATGATTCGTTTCACAAAGGTACACTATCGGCAATAAATTGACCAAATTTCAAAACCGAATGCACAACCGCCGGAAATACGATAAGAGCACGTTTTCTTATCCAAAGAGAACCTGTTGACGCTTCAAGAGATCAGCACGGAATGAGTCTGACATGTGTAGTGCTCTCATAGTTTATAGAAAATCTACATAGCTCAAGAAAGAATTCGATTGGTTTGGTGAAGTTTGCAGATAGTGCATGGAAGGAGGAAGTTGTTGAAATTCGAAATTCAACCTCATGAAATTCAGTTTGCCGGCACTATTGTTGATTGTATGGACATGTGCGAGACAACCGTCGACAAATGTAAGTCTTTCGTTTACAATGGATGTAAGCATAAGAACAAAAATAAAACAAGCGCATGTTAGATAACAACAATTGGTGATAGTGATGGGATGAATGATGAGTTCAATGGATTGGGTTCGCGCTTACCTGCCGACTTTCGATTTATCCGCTGGCCACTTTTCGAGCACTTTCAGGAATCTTTGGTACTGCGCCGACATTATTAGTTAAGGGAAATAAATAAACTATTTGCCGCCGTTTCTGTAAGTTACTTTATGAAATAAACATATTTTTGACGGAGGCTAGCTCGAAAAACTCTCGCGGTGTCGTAATTGCAGCTGAGAACTTCTCGAAATGTCAAAATCAGCTGTTTCATATTTTTAGTATATTTCACACGTGAAATAATTTTGTGTACTAAAAAAGTAGTGTTAAATGTGTGAAAAATAAATTAATCTGAATTATTTTAAACCTTGACATATATGTTTTTTATTGTGTGGTTTTATTAAGTAAATACGTTTACAATCCAAATTTATTTTTAATTGTTATAGTATATATATTAATTATGCTCTTTGTGTGGAAGGAAATTTGCTTTTAAATATTTACAGTGAACACAACCAAATTTAATTTTAGTACAAATTCCCTAGTGTCAAAGTGACATCCGATAAAGATTGTAAGGGATGCCGCTCCGCACAATAAAAGTGAAGTGTTGTGAATTGATTGGAAGATCTGATGAATCTGCCCCAAAACCAGCCAAACAAAGTTTTTAATAAGCTAAAATAAAATTGGATTTTCGCTGTCTAATTGAAAAAATAAGTTTTCTATAAAAGTGGAGTTGCGAAGTCTTTGCCTCCAAAATGGAGTGAAACACTTCTGACGAAGTGCATCCGACAACCCTGGTCAAAGTGACATTCAAGAAAAAATTGAATCCCTGGCAGAGAAAAAACCCGATCGCTCGCCGTCTCTTGTCGCCTTCGCTTGATGGGTTGGTGCTGAACTTTTGGCAACTCCTCAGTGTCGTGTATGTGAAATTCTGTCGAAAGAAATCTATTGAAACATTTGCAACGAAACAAATTCATTGTTCAATCGAATACAACAATGTCCGGCCTAATCTCGATAACGTCGCGACGCCTGCCGCGGAATGTGCTAAATCTTGGAATCAAGGCGGCGCGCAGCCAAGAAGTAAGTCCAACACCGCGCCTACCCCAGGGCGCCTCCACGACGTGCAGGTTGCATTGCCGTAATCCGCGGAGCCCCATAAGAAATTCTTATGCTATTATGTAACCACGGAAAATTCTGATTTATCCAAGCTCACGCACGGAGTTGGGACCCGATGCGAATCACGTGATGCGCCGGCCAAATCTCCGAAATTTCGAAAGTGCCGAGTGTTGTGCAATCATTGTCTTTTTTCTGCCAGATGATATATCTTAGGTTTTCTGTTTTGTAGGTTAAAACTGCGGCCGTCAGTCGCCAGTTCTCCAGAGTCGCTGCCTCTGAGCAGCAGGTGCTGCTGCTCGGCAATGACTCATCCGTTGGCCACCAGCGGTGAGTAGTGATGACGTCGCGAGGCACGTTGGACAATTAAACAAAAATTGTTCGTTTTATATTTTAGGGCGCTCGGTGCCTTCGGCTGGCAAATGATCCACACCAGCTCCGGTCTCTGGCAGATCGAATCGGTGAAGGTGCCTCCATTCGCGGACTCTGTCTCTGAGGGCGATGTGAGGTAAGTGTTCGCGCTAAAGGTGCTGAATATTCAAGGTCTTCTGAGTCACGAATGTAGGTCATTGGCTTCGGCTGGCGATTGTATAGAGTTTGGCGAAATCAATATCGCATTTGAAAGTACTCTCCTTTTGTTAGTTTTTTGATTGTATATTTTTCCTTTTTACATTGTTTGTATCTTAGCAAAGGTGAAGAATTGTTGCTAAAAACGAGTTTCATCCAGACATTTGCTGGTACTTAATTGAGTACCGGTTTCTCACTTTGTGATTTAAAAATAATTCTTTGAAAAATTCATTCAAATTAATTTTCGGATTAGTTTTACAATCAACCCCATATTGCAGATTTAAACCACTTGTCTGATAAAGAGTCCAAACAAACCTAGACAATGCGATATGATTATTTTCTGAATAGAAATATGATCTCTCTAGAATTATAAATAAAGATTTTTTAAAACAAGTTTGTACTTGTTGATATGAAGTTGATGAAGTTGATACTAAAAAACATGTTTAATTTACAGATTCACCTGCAAAGTTGGAGACTATGTGAAACCGGATCAGGTTGTCATGGAGATTGAAACCGATAAGACCACAGTTGGAGTGCCTGCTCCCTTCGGTGGCATCATCAAGGAAATTTTGGTAGCCGACGGCGACACCGTGAAGGCTGGCCAGGAATTGTTCAAGCTCGAAAAGGCCGAGGGAGGAGCTGCTCCCGCTGCTGCCGCCAAGTCACCCGAACCGCCAAAGGCAGCTGCTCCACCACCACCACCCGCAGCAGCCGCTCCACCACCACCACCAGCTGCTGCCCAAGCAACACCGCCACCTCCACCACCAGCACAAGCACCTCCACCACCCCCACCAAAACCAGCTGCTCCTGCAGCTCAAATTCCAGTCGCTGCCATTCGCCATGCGCAGGGCATTCAATCGGCGTCGGTGAAAGTGCCGCCAACAGATTACTCGCGCGAGATCACCGGCACTCGCACCGAACAACGCGTCAAGATGAATCGCATGCGTCTGAAGATCGCCGCCCGCTTGAAGGAGGCTCAAAACGTGAACGCCATGTTGACCACATTCAACGAAATCGATATGAGGTGTGTCTTCATTCACTATACTGATATTTTATGTCCTAATTCCATGCGTTTTATAATTACAGTGCTGCTATGGAATTCCGTAAAGCGAATTTGGAGGCTTTCCAAAAGAAGTTCGGAATCAAGTTGGGTTTCATGTCCATCTTCACCAAAGCGTCCGCCTATGCTTTGCAAGACCAACCTGTTGTCAATGCCGTCATTGATGGAGCTGTAAGTTTTACTAGAGAATGTCAAATACTTATAGTACCTAAACTAATACCAAAGATAATTGGGTTCGGGTATTATCTGAATCGATTTAATGCTTTGATTATCCGTTTCTCAATGAATCAAATTGTATGAAGATTTATATAAGTGTTTTAATGCCACGTAACACAACTCGCTACACATATAATGCCTTATCAATGATATCTCAATTCTGATAAAAATTCATTAACAACAATCGGAATCAATCAAACGGTATACGTTCACTATTATCACTGCAGCAACAAATATATGAAAATCTGTTGGGTTCACTTATCAATTTTTCAATTTCACGGTATGAGTCGGTGTGAGTTTCATAAACAAATATTGGCTGACGCAACCTTCGCTAACAACAAAGTTTGGTCTGCTGACTTTTAGTGACGTCAAATGTTTGCTCTTGAGAAAATTTCATGATTGTCTGGTATGACCATCTCATAGTAAGAACCAATATTCTCTGTGAGAGCCGTAAATTTACTGAGTTTTATATAATTCAAACTATTTATAGAACTAAGAAGGTAAATTCTCTTTGTTACTCAGGCATCATATAATTGTTTTTATCGAATCCCGTACTTTGGAACTTTCTTAACTTGGACGACTATCGGCCTTTATGGCATTTGTCCAATTTCGTCAAATTGCGTGTACAATGCGATCTGTTGTTGTTGATGTTTTATGCTACTCAAAGAATAATTGCATAATTTTTTAAAGCCACAGTAATAATCACCTTTTATTTTAAGGAAATCGTCTACCGTGACTACGTTGACATCTCGGTGGCTGTTGCCACGCCCAAGGGTCTGGTTGTGCCCGTGATACGAAATGTGGAGGGCATGAATTACGCCGATATCGAAATTGCATTGGCTGCTTTGGGCGACAAGGCCAAGAAGGGTCAAATCGCTGTTGAGGACATGGACGGTGGCACCTTCACTATCAGCAATGGAGGTGTTTTCGGTTCTCTGATGGGCACGCCAATCATCAATCCCCCACAGAGCTCCATTCTGGGAATGCACGGAATCTTTGAGCGCCCCGTTGCCGTGAAAGGACAGGTGGGTTCACCTTGTTTTCTATACTTGCTAATGTATTCATATTAAATAAATATATTTTTCATCTAATAGGTTGTCATTCGGCCAATGATGTACGTCGCCCTGACATACGATCACCGACTGATTGATGGTCGTGAGGCTGTCATGTTCTTGCGCAAGATCAAGGCTGCCGTTGAAGATCCTAGAATTATGCTCGCTGGATTGTAAAAAAAAAGCAATGCAAATCGTGTAGAAACAACTTCTCAACTAGCAACAGAACTAATCTATCTTTTAAAAAACGTTCTTAATTTATTTTATGACAACAACCTCAGCAATAGAAAAATAAAAACATCTTAACTTAAAACATTTAAAATCAAAACATGTTTAGTTCGATCGACAGTGAAACGACTGCATAAAAAATTGCGAAATATTTCTATTGAAATTGATTTTATATTTTATGATATAAATAAAATTCGTTGCTCAGCACCGTTTTTTCATATATTGTAAAATTTTCTGGTATGTGTATTAATCTATTCGTGTGTTCTCCTTGAGTATTTCCATTGTTGTTCCTTTCATTTCACTTTGCTATTTATTCAGAAACATATTGTTAGCATCACTAAACTAAAGAAAAATCCTTTTAAATACATAAATAGATGGCGTAGTTTTGTTATTGTCCTTGCCGGAAATTACAAACCAATAGAATTTATTCAATGCTTCAATCGGTCACAGAATCCGTATGCAATTGTTACAGGTTTTGTTTTTAATAAACACAATAGGGCTTTTTTTTGAAGAATTTAAGTTAATAATTCAAATAATTTTAAGTATTTTTTGAGTTCGGAATTTTAGTGATTGATTGATTTTTGCCAGAACAAATTTAATATTTGGCTGTTATTACATTTTGTATCTAGGTCAAATCAAACAAACATCATATGAAAACCGTTGCCCCAATAGATAGAAATCCAAAGCATAGATATCTATAACTCTTACCTGATTTCCATGAAAAACTTCATTATTTCTAAGAAAATATGGTAGAAAATCAAATAATAACTTTATTGGATTGAATTTTGTTTTAATTTTCGTTTTAATCCAAAACTGAGATAGCTATAACTTAGCCATAACTTATCTGCTTTCAATGAAGAATTTCATTATTTCTATAGTGATGAAAGTTTTGTATATAAACCTATGAAAAATGGGAGAAAATCAAACAAATGCTTTTGTTATTTGAGCAAATTGGTTTGTACAACTTTATTGATTTGAATTTTGTTTACAATTTTCGTTTTAATTCCTTAGAATTTTACAATTCGGTTACAATTTTCAATTAAACACATAATACTATATACAGATCTAGCAAAGAGATTGTGTACCACAGTTTGAACTGGTTCTACCTTATTAGTTTAGTATTTTCAAAATAAAATGCAGAAAAAAATAAATGTTAATTAAACAAAATTGAATGAGAGATAAGTATAAAATGCAACAATCGTCTCGTCTAAAATGTTTTAAGAATTAAGTAGTAGCAAATAAGTAACATTTTAGACAAAAGGATTGGCATTAAATTTGGTAATTTGTATACAGTTTTTTCTTAGGATTACCTTTTTGGCGTTGTTTTGTAATTGTTTTCCATTTCTTAATAAAGGCAAACATAAAGTTGTTGCTTTTATTTCAACATATAAAAGTTTACGAGGGGATACAGAGTGTAGTTACATAATTTTGCAATTTTTGAGTTTTTATAATTTTATAAGTTCTCAAATGTTAATACAATTGTTTTGTAGTAAGATTTTCAAAATCTTTTTGTTATTTTTTGAATCCGATTTTAGTTTCATAGTTGTAGTATTTTTAAAATTCGTTGAATTTTTATGTAATTTATAGATTTTAAAAATTATTTTTGAATTCTGTTTTAGAGTATTTTGTATGAATGATTAATGATTTATTTTGAGAGGTTCGTTTTTGTATTTTATCTTCTGGTCTGATTTAAAATTTAAATAATGTATATTTGTTTCATATTTTTGGATTTATGTTTTCAAAAATTTACAATTTTGTAGTTTTTGTATTTCTTTGAATATTTTTTGTTTTAAATTTTCGAGGTTCCAAATGTCTGGAATATGAATTTTGGGAAGTCCGAATTTCCTGGACCTAAGTATTATCGAAAGATTTCGTATTTTCGAGCATGGCTTTTCCCTTCGTAAACCGCCAACTTTTTCGCTCCTTTGCCAAAATGAAGTAACGTTTTTGCCTCCTTTACCGCCCCAACTCCGACTGTCGAAGTCCTGGGGGCATTTCTAATACTATTCGACTGGGCATTCATGACGTTCTGAATGCTACTACTACTGATGATTATGATGATAGATAGATATTACTGGCTCTTCCTATATAGTATAATGATTTTCTGACTGATTTCCTTCGCAACATGCAAACGAACAAACAAGCGAACGATCACAAATTTACATACATACACGATACATATACATTCATATATGATTTGCGAATGCGACGGACGTGGACTTTCTTTAAGCAATTACACTGGGTATCCCCCCAGGCTCCCTTACGCTGCCCTGCTACGAAAGCATTCCTTGCTCTTCCCGAAGGTTCCCGAAGTCGTTGCCTGCTTCGTCGACCTCTCCTGCTCTGGTGGTGCTCTTGGCGTGGCTGGTGCTTCTTGGTAGACGACCGCGACTTCCACCGACGTCTACCATCCTCACTACCAGCGCCACGGCCAGTTTCCCGCTGCTACATCTGCTGGCAATCTCTCTGCATAGATCCTTGTCTCGCGGTGTGAGTGTGTGTGTCAGTCACTGTGTGTGCGTGTGTGTGTGTTTATGTGAGTTGTGTCCGTCTGTGGGAGGATGGGACAAGGACATGGACTACGAAAAGGAAACCCTTACCGAACCGAACGACTGCGCTCTATAAGAGGCAATAATTTTGTTAGCCCTTCCCACCGCCCGCCTTCCGAAGTGCTCTGCCAATCGTGCTAAATATGGTTTCAATACAGACATTGTACAAGATACCATTTGCTACTTGGGTTTGCTGGGGTCTGAGGCTCTTTCGACTGAGGAGTTTGAGTTTGTGTGTGTGTGTGTCTTTTGGTTGGTGTTTTTGTTGCTTCTTCCCGACATTCATAAATTTCCAAAGTTCAATTTCTTGCCTTCAATGCCTCATGGTTTTCTTCTTACGTTTCCTGTCGTGTTTTTTGGGTCATAAACGTCGTCATCGTCCCGGTAGTGGACGATGGACGTTGGACGTGGGGTCTGGGGATACTGCAAGTGTGTGGGATTTCGCATTTGCCAGCCGAATGCTCTCGATGAGTGAGTGTAAGTGAATGTGAATGCTAGTGTGAGTTTGAGTGGGTCTTTTGTAGGTGAAAAGCCGGAAAAGTAATTTGAAGGATGTTTCTTTTGAAGCTCCCCATCTCTTCGTGATTCGGTTCTTTGTCTTCTTCTTCTGTTGCTACTGCCGGTTTATTGATAGCAATTACTCGTCTATTGCTGGTTGTTGGCTCGGTGAAATATTCATGTCGAAAAGTCAACTGCTCTGGCTACTGCTGTTGTTATTATTGTTGTTGGTCTATTTCGGTTTTCATTCATTTTGATTTGAATTTGCTTTTTTCATAATAATTTCCTCTCTGCTATTCGGGGTGCGAGTTTTCTCAAGTGTCTGTCTTCGGCCGGACTCGGGGGTGGTCCTCGGCAGGCTTCTTCTTGCAGTTTCTTTGATCTCCACCAGTGCATGCGGGCGCTGTGTCCGTCCGCCGACCAAAGGCCCTGAAGTTCAGCCCCCGACCCTCCCACTTCCGACCGAAGTCAACCACAATTGAAGGGCTTTCGTTTTGAATTTGGATTCGGCTTCGAATCGGATCGGGACGTGTTTTGTGTTCATTGGAAACCCCACTTCTCTGGGTGGATTGAATTGAATGGAGTGGTCTGAACTTGAGCTTCGCATATGGGCCAAAATGTCTGTCAGCGCCGCCGTCTCTTTCTCTCGCGGATGGCTTGTTGTTGTTTGGTCTACGCTTGTGGTGGGGATGGAGGAGCGACGGGGTGGGGCCGCAACCCCCATTTTTGGAATTTCGTCGTCTTTCATAATTTTAATGTTGTTTTTGGTGATTTTCTTACGTGATTTATCTGCCGCGGCGGCCTCTTTCCGGGGTTCTTTTGTCTTTCGCCCTGTTTCTCTGATCGTTCTGCGCTCTGGAGTCTGTAAACTTTGCGGTTGTCGGTCCTCTATGACTATTGCGGCTGCTATTATTATCATTATTTTTATCGTTTTAGTCGGCCGCCATTTCTAAGATTTCTTGATTTTATTTCGTTTCGATGTGTTCTTTGGCTTGGTTTGTTTTTGGATTTTGAATTTTGCTCGTTTCTTTTGCTGGCGCTTCTCCAAAAGTTATTGTTTGTTTATATTTCATGAGTTACTTCGGGCCGAGTGTTTGCCTGATTCTCCCATCCACTTGCGTTGGGCGTATCTCGAGGGGAGCTTCTTCTTATTCTTCTTCGCTTGTCGCATTCAAGCTTCCGTTCTTCGTGTAATTTATAATTTTTATGTCTTGTGGCTTGTTTTTGTCTATTACCCAGTATTGTTGTTGTAATAATTATGCTCATTATTCGTCTATGAATGCGTTTTATTATGATTCAAATGGGTTTGTTTTTGAAGGTTTATGATTTTGTTTGAGTTTTCTTCTCGCTCATGTGAAATTGTAGTTGAAATCGAGAATATATGGTTCGAGATTATGTTTCTTTGATTTTGAAATAATTTTCTATATTTTGGGAGTTTGGAATTTTGCGAATTTTTTTCTGAATAGCAAAATTTTGAAATTTCGAATAAATGGACTAAAATTTTAGTTTTAAATGTATGTAGCATAAAATTTTATTGTTCGTTTGATTTTGTAGAAAAAATTTTAATTTCTTCAGATTTGTTTTTGAAATACATAGCCGATTTATTGCCAACTATTTTTTTTTTGTTCTTACTTTTCTCGCTAGACATATTTTTGTTGAATGTGTTCAAATTGCAATTTTTTAAAAATAAAAATGAGAGGTTGGTGTTTTGGATTCCCGTACATATTGTTTTTGAAAGATGCGATGTTTCTAATATTATAATTTGGTTATTTGATTTTAGTTTTGGATTTTTCGAATGATTTTAAATATATTTTTGTATGCCAATTTATTGAATTTGTAAAATCGTTTTTCTTTAAAAAATGTTTCAGTTTTTAAATATTTAATGATTGAATTTTTAGAAATTTGGTTATTGAAAAAGTTATATTAAATGTTAATTTAAAATAATTTTGTGAACATATTTTTCTTTTAATATTTAATAATGGATTAGGTGGAAATGTTTCTTTTTGAATTTTGCGGGCATTTACATCATTTACATATAGATCTGAATGACGTATTTTTGATATCAAAGTCTAAATTGAATTTTGATATTTCGGAAATGGCTATGATTTGTTTTTGGTTCTTCAAATTATAATTTCTTTGAATTAATTCGTTATTGACTTGAGTTTGAATCGTGAATATTTTATAAATGTAAATATAATTCTATGTCTAATAATTGTCGATGTCTTTTCTTTGGTGTATTTTGAAATTTGTTAATTTTAAAATTCTTCAGTTTAATGTTTTGTATATTTTTTCTCTCAAATGTGAACAACCGTAATTTGTTGAATTTATTGAATTTGTAATGTCAAATATTTCAAAACAAAATGATTTAATATTTGATTTCAGACAGTTCAAGATTTAAATTAATTAGTGTTTTGGATGAATGGTTTTTGATTTAGATTATATAAATATATTTTTGGTGCCATATGCGAGTTTTTAACGTATTTTTGATAGAGTTTGCAAATATTTCAATTTATTAATTTTTTTCGAGCTTCGAGTTTCAGGTTTTTATGCCGAACTATTTAAATTTGGAGGCTTATTTTCTGGAGTAAGAGTTGCAGATGTAGGTCTGCGATTTCGATACAAGATCTAAAAGAAAATTTAGATGTTAATTTTCGTTTCAGAAATCGTCGAATTTGAATGTTGGATTTTGAATTTGTTTGTAGACTTTAGAAGTGAATCAGAAATGAAATTTAGTAAATAAATATTACCAAGTGTGGAATTTGAAAATGAATTAGAATAAAATTAAATCGAATAAACGATTTTGAGAAAAATTAAGAACAAAATCATTTTTGTGTTTGTGATCTCTGAGAAGGTTTTGTAAACTTATTTTTGATTTGATTTCTTCATTTCGTGTTCTGCATTGTATTTTTTGCTTTGTGGTTAATTTATTTTTCTAACTTTGTATATGAATATATATATTGGGTTTTAGCTTGACGCCCTTTGGGTAAATATCTTTCTATTCTATTTCGTGCTTAAACTATTCCTAATTCCTGCCGTGTTGTGCGATGGGTTTTAAAGCTATTCGAAGAGCGCCTTGCGAAAACCTATTTTAGCATTTTCGAGGCGAGTGTCGTCGGGACCCCCGCCCTCTCGCCACGGAAAATGTTGAAATACCTTTTTCGCAAGGCGTCCTTCCTTCGGGTTTTCTTTTGTGGTTGCGTTTCTGTTGCATTGCTTTCAATGTTTTCGGTTTATTGTTTTCGTGTCTGGGCTATTTTATTCTTCTATGGTATCCAAGAAGCTTCTATCTGTGATCGTGTGTTCGATGGACATTCCATGGAGTGCGTATGTGTGTGTGTGAGTGAGTGGTTGTAGGGCCGGGAATCTCTGGTGTCGAAACCGTGAATTTCGTTCCCTTGAGAATGGTTTCTTTGGAAAATAATAATAATATTACACATGGGCCGAAAGGGCAAAATGGCGAAACGTGAATTTCCTTATGAAATTTCGAAACTAAAATTAACTATTGCAAGTCGTTGGTGTTGTTGTTGCATGGAATGTGTGGTCCTCAGACAGAAAATGGCTGCCAGGAGCTTCTCCGATACCGTAGAAGAAGTTCAATACTGCTTTTGAGGGTTCTCGTTTTACATATTTCGCGCGGTGATTGTTCACATTTCGAGGTTTTTCCTAACCGGGGTTCGATTCGAATCATTCTTGCTTGGTGCTTTGAGGGTGCGAGGGGCGAGGTCGAGGGCGTGGGCGAGGGCGTGGGCGGGGAAAAACTCTCACCTTGATTTCGCTTGCGTTTTTGGATGGATTTCGTACTGCGAACCTGGTAATTGCTTTTTGAATTTCTCTGCGTCTTCCGGCCGCCTGTTGCAAAATGGCGCCGGCCTTAACGTCGATGGAACTTCGATTGCGATCGGAACGTGTTTTGGCACTAGCCTGGATGAGTTCGAGTGGGGCCCGGAGCAGCCGTCGTCGTTTTCGCCTCGACTGCCGTGTGAGAGCTTTTCCGGCGTCCGTCGTCCTGCCTGCCTGTCAGCCTCTTGATGCGATTCGCCGCAGCTGCCCTTCGCCGTCGCTGCTCGAAGGGGTGGATGTTGTTGTCGTTGTAGACGGAGGGCGCATTTATCTGCGCGAGAGTGTGTGTGTGAGTGGGTGAAGGGGTGACTCGCCTTCTCCATGCTGTGTTTAGCTTTCGCCGGGTTTCTCCTGTTTCTCCAGCCGTATTTTGCCGCGTTTCCCCAGCTTTTCTCCTGGGTTTCTCCTGTTGCTGCCGCTGCTGCTCTTCTCCTGCTGCTCCATATTCGCCCCAGATGATTTTCTAAACACTTTCGCCGCGAGGTCGCCGGAACTTTCTCTGCCGTGATATCAGTCTCTGAATCTTGGGTGGATCGCCAAAAAGGCCGCCGTCGTCCTTTAAATTTCTCTCCTCTGGCGATCCGTTGAATTTGGCTTGGATTTTCATTTCGCTGATTTTTGAATTTGGAATTTTCCGTCTGGTTGCGATTTGGCTCGGTATGCATTTCTCAAAATGGCGTCTCAAATACTGCCGACATCTTGATTCTGGGTTTGATTCTGATTTTCTTCCTTCTTTAGGCTCGTGATGGATTGATTTAGAATGGTTTTTGGTTTACTCGGATTTTCGTTTTTGTATGATTTTTTTATCCTTTTCTTTTTAAATATCACAATTTAATAGTGTCAAAATTTTATAAATTTTGCTTCAAATAAGATTTGTTTTTCTCTTTTGGTTTTGAGTTTCACGCTGGTTTTTGAATTTCGTTTTGGGGTCCATTTTATGGAGACTTGAGGTACCTGTGGAAAATAATTTTAATAAAATAATTATATTTTGTATGCTTATAATAATTAAAATTAAATGTCTTTAATTGAAGAATAAAATTATGGAACTCTTTCCTTACCTGTGAAATAGAAAATGTAGAAATATTTTTATTTGGTTCGCTGCACTTATTTCGGGTTTGACACGACTTTCAGAACTTTTTCCATTGTCCAAAGTCTATTTTCCATGATTTGGTTGTCGGCGTTTTATTTCACTTTAATGAATTTGTTTGATAATAAAATTTATGGCTTTTGATTGTGATTACTAAATTATTTTTTTTAGATCTTTTCTAAATTAATTTTTAGATCTTTTCTAAATCAGTTTATTTTGGTATTTTCGTTGATTTATTTTTGGTTGCCGAGGAATTCGTGTCTCGATCTTCGTTTATTACTTGCGCCGATATATTTTTGTTGTTGAATTTTTATGGTATTTGGTTGTTGTAGTGTTAAATGTTGTTGTTGTATAACTCTTCTATTTTGTTAATAAAGAACAATCTGACTTTAGGTGCTGAACATTTTTTTGTTAGTAAATGTGATTTTTGCTCGCTGCGCGATCCACAACAAGTCGAACGGTGAACGCAAGCGAATCCTGGGCAGGATCTATTGATCCTCTAGCTCGCCGATGCGCTCGCGCTCTGGTGATCCTGTGCGTGCAGTGATTGCGATGAAACTGAATGATTCTGCGCAGAAGCCTCGCGTTTTATAAAGTTCCAAACCGACGCTCGATTCACGATCGCCTCGGTCGCAAGGACCCTCCAGGACAATGGCGAGACTGCGGCAGCAAACTTGAAAAGCGTGTTTATTTCAGAAAATCTCCGATTATTGCGAATTCTATGGAAAATCAAGGACGGACAAGGACAATGCAGCCGCGCTTCGGTGGTGGCATCGAGGATGCGAGGATCGCGTCGTCGGGGCGCGCCGCAAGCTGCCGCACACCTGGACCAAAAGCTGGACCAGCGGCCAGTTGTGCGTCGCGAACTGGTTCCGGCTGCTGCGTGCGCGCCGAGGGTGCGGGGAGTCTATCGCATCCTTGACCACTGAACCGTCTGCCGCGTTTGTCGGTTACGCTGTTTTGTGTTTTTTTTTTATTGTGAAATCCTGAGAAAATGCCCCGAAAAACAGGATTTTTTTGTATTTTCAACTCAATACACAAATAATTATCTCTGATTCCAGCTCGGAAAGTGGAGAATCCTGTTTGCCGTCGGTTGAATATCCTTTCAGGTAGAGATGCTCCTGCGGCCAGTCCCCGAGTTTAAGGACCTCTGAAGCATCTTCGAGACGGTGTTGCTCTCTGACGGATCGGAGTCTGAGAAAATTTGTCCGAAGATTTCCGTTGAGCGATGACCGATGGCCGGCGGTTTCTTGCCGTCCACATGATTCTCGCCACCGGTGTTAAAAGGGATCGTATTCTAACGACTTGCTTTAGAAATGCAAAGTATTTTTAGATTTATAGAAAATATTAAGGAAATATTAAGAAATCATTAGAATTCAAAACGAATCATATATTGTTCATTTCAAATATACAGAAATACCTTTTAAGGTATGCATTTTGTTAAAATTAAGGTACAAAAGACACAAGCTAAAAAAATATATAGCAAGATATGAAATGAAAGCTTAATGAGAAAAAATAGTCAGTATACGATTCAAATTATTTAAGTCATTATTTAAGTATTGAATACTTTTGTATTAAATTACTTCAGTTTTAATATTTATTTTGTAATTTTATATCATAAATTTTACGTTGTTAAACTTTCTAAATTAAATAATTATTTATTATAACAAATATAGTTAAAATACCGACGGCCCATGTTTGATATTATTATCTTGAAACTATACAATTTTCTAATAGTTTATGTTTAGTTATTTATTTATATTTTCAATAGAATAAGCTATTCAGTGGAATAATTTAATGAGATAATTTAAAGAATAATTTAAAGAAACTATCGTTTGAGAAATAAAATAAAATAAAATAAAATAAAATAAATACAAATTATGTATTGAACAAACTGCTTTAAAATACTTAATGAATTTTAATTTATGTTATATAAGTTATGAAACTTTTTTTGTTGTTCACAAAACAGTTCAACTTTTCCTGTGAAAGTCTTTAATCATTGTTGTAGATATTTATAAACAATCATTTTTAAAACTCATATCGACTTTTAATGCAATTTAATTTTACATGAACGCTTTCAGACTGAAGTTTAAACAGGCATAACAAAATACAAGGATTAATTTTTTGATAAGTTGGATATAAACAATTTCATTGTGTAAACTTCAAATTATTAAAATCCATTAAAAAATACCATTAAATTCAAAGTAATTCTTAATTTTATATCCTCAAAATAAAAACTCAGTAAGTATTATAATAAATATATTTTATTTATAAATATCATTAAATTAAAAAAATACATGATCTCATTTCACAGTATAGTTTCATTTTTAATTGAAGGACTTTTATCCTAAATTCGTGTTAATTCTAATTATGTCTCTAATACATATTTTCTAAAATTCAAAGTCTATCAACGTCTTGCCAATTTTATATCCATGATACAACTCCAACTCCCAATTCGCACCTCCTCCGATTGCAGCCGTTAATTCCCACCTAATTATCCTTGTTTTTTGCTCGTCTCACACAAAATTTTCTGCTCCAGAAAATGTTCTCGTTCAATGGGTCAGGCGTCCACTTTCCCCCTCTATTTTTTTTTAGGATTTTTCTCACTGTCCGTTGTGTTTTGGCTTCGGTTTCGTTTTCACTCCTTTTTCGGGTTTTTCGTTTTTTTTGTGCTGGCTCCGCATACCTTTGAGATTTTTGTAAAATTCAACAAGTTAAGGGTTGCTGCTGCTCCTGTTGTTGTTGTTCCTGCAGCAGCCACTTTTTCTGGATTTCTGTGGCATCGGCTGACATCGCTGCTGCCGCCCCTGGTTCGTCCTTCGACTGGTGACTGGTTTATTATTTAAACGCTGTTAACCCTTGTCCTCTGTCTTGGCGGGTTAGAGGTGGGGTCACGACCCATGTGTGTGTGTTCACCCTGCTGCCTTCGTACGTATGTGTGAGTGCGCTATCCTTAAATGGGACACTTCGTTCACAATCGCTCTTCGATGCTTCGGCTCAATGGCGTCGCCGCTGAGTACCATTGTGAATGCGCCGGCAAGTGTTGCCTATGCACGGTTGTCGTTTTGCTGAACTCAAAAGCGAATGTTTGGTTTTCCCCCTTTCACCTGAAAATAATGTAAAAAAAAAAATTTTTATAAATTTATTTATCATAATTTTAGGAAAATAGGAAAATTTTAAAAGTGATACATATATATTACATACATATATATTTCATTTTATATTTATATTTCAATATTCAAATTGCAAATTAGAAGCATTTATTACATGCTATGGTCCCTATTTTTCGTCATATGTACAATTTTTAATAAATAGAAAATACTATATTACTATACCCTCAGCTGTTCTGGTTTATTTTTTTTATAATTTTTTAGAAAAAAACTTAGACTTATTGCTCCTAGTATACAGTACGCTAAAACATTTTAATATTATTCATTAACAACAAGGAAAGTAGATATGAAATAGTTTATTCTGTAGTTTCTTCTATTGCTTTCCAAAATATAATTTTGGCTGAATAATTTTGATAGAATTTTGAGAAATAAAATTCTAAAACTAAATTTAACTTTCGTTCTTTCTAATATGCGAGCAAATCACGATATTATCGACATCGTCTTTCTCTCAAATATCGAAAAATACGTTGAAGAAATTAAGATACAGACGATGTCTGATGTCTCGAAATTGCTGCATAGACCGCAGAGATCAAAGGAAAGCAAACGCCACCTTCCGCCCTCTCTTGCTTTGGCAATTTCTTCGATTGAAGTGGTATTCGAAGAGTCATGGGAGCCATTTTTCATGCCTCACATCAATTTCCATTTGTGATTGCATTAAAGACAACGAAATTTCCACTTAATAACAAGTTCAAACGAATTGAATTCCATCTCCAAATGGTGCCGAAAATAATCGCCAGGCCTTCGAACATCTAGCAAGGATACCAAACGACCACAACCGCACATTCACAGAATACACAAGGCTCGTACATGATCTATTGGACTTGGTGTATATAGGGAGCGATGGAGGTGGGTGTGAGCGATGGGGGTTGGGTTGAGGGGCCACAGGGATATTAATAACATAAAATATGAGCTCGTTTCCTGGACCTTGGCCGGAGGGGGAGGGAGAAGAACCGTCTCCCAGGGGTCCACTGGGTCGACCGATGAAGCCGCCACCCACCCTCGCTGTGAGTCAAAGGGGTTTAACATCGTCGTCGTCATCGTTGTCGCCATCTTCGGACGCACTTCCCTCCCAAGTCGTGTCCTTGAGGCTGTTTTCATGTTGCCAAAGATTTCTCGCTCTCTCGCATTGTAAATGAATTTGCGTCCTTTCGACGGACGGACGGACAGAGAGTCGGACGGACAGACAGACAGTTGGACGGACATCACATCACACTCGGATACGTTACGTTACGTTATACACGTACCATCCGTCTACATGGCGTTTCGTTATAAATTTGTGAAAATAGTTTCTCCTCCCTCCTGACTGTAGTTATTGTTGGTGTAGTAGCAGCATCCATGTTTCTGCGGAGGGTGGTTGAAAGTCTTGTAAAGTGGTTGTTGTTGTTCTTGTTGTTATTATATTGTGGTGCCAGTTGTTGTCGTCTTCGTCGTTGTTGTTGCTAGTTGCCTCTTGTTTCGTACATCTGCAAATAATAAATATGACCGAGCTGAAACAGCCCAAAAGTCACACAGACTCTCTCACAAAGCTATACCCAATAGACATACACACATACACAGCCACAAGAGCAACGAACACACAAACACACGCACACTTCTGCACGACACAACGTCGTCTGTGCCGGGACAGATGAGCAGAAGACGACTCCAACCCACATCTTCATTTCAGGCCAAAGAATATCCCCGCCCTCTCCATGGCCAGCGCCTGTGTGTGTATTTGTGAGAGTCTGCGGTGCCTGTGTGTGTGTGCGAGAGACTGGCAGTGATTGTGTTGAAAAATGAACCCATGATGGCCGACAACTACCGGAAATTCGGTTAGGAGCAATTTTTTCCAGCTTCTCATCCTCGGTCTCCGTCGGTCTTTGGATTCCACTCCGCCTGCCCACTGTGTGGCCATTGAACGGGTGTCGAAAATGGGCGGCCGCCATTGCTTGTTCTTCTTCTTCTTCTGGGGATGCTGGGGCTGCTTCGGGTTCTTCCTTTTTGGGTGAACATCTGAAAGATACGAGATACGACTTATTTGCGTCGTTCGCTCGTCCTTCCGTCCGTCCGTTCGCCCCTCCATCCATCCCTCCGTCCGTCTCTCCATCCGTTCGTTATTTAGCATTTTGTAGTTTATATATATTTGTTCCTCATTTCTTGCGGTATTTTTTTACTCTCGTTGTCCTGTTTCCTTCGTCCTCGTTTGGTCAATTGTTGTTTTTGTTAGTTGTATATAAAATATGTGCTTAGAATTTCGTGTGACTTTCTCAATTTAGGGATAGTAGAAGTTGTTGTTGTTACTGCTGCTCCTTGTAGTTGTCGATGTTTTCGTTGTTGTTATTGTTGTAGTATTGCTCCTATATTTATAAGAAAACTTTAGAATTTCGAAATTTGCATGCATCGAAATTTGAATATAAAATGAACGAAATTCCAAGTGTATCCTCTTCGTTACGAGGCAAAAAACGAAACTTTGGAGCCCCGAAATTTATGCAGATT
Source organism: Coelopa frigida (assembly GCA_017309665.1). NCBI lineage: Eukaryota > Metazoa > Arthropoda > Insecta > Diptera > Coelopidae > Coelopa > Coelopa frigida. Next base: position 28,669,992 of record CM029561.1, read on the forward strand.
TCATTAGGGACTCGTCGTGGTAGACAGTGGCGTGATTCGAGATTTACTCCATTGTTTTGTTGTAACTTTTTTTCTTTGCAAAATGGAAATTAACCATAAATTGCCTACAGAACATCATCTCCACCCATGACTCATCAAAAAATCTGCGGACTCCGTAATTATATTTAGTCCTGGATGTATATAATTTTTCACTCTATTTATTTATTGAATTTTTGTTGCAAAAGATGATTTTAAGATTTAAATAAATTTTTATATATACCGATATATGTGTAAATAGTTTCCCGAATATCTTAGAAATTGTGAACATCTGAAATCTTCGTGTTTAAAAATACATTTTATATATCTTAATATGTAATATGTTTTTGAAAATATTAATTTTAATCATCAATATAAACAAGATTAGATTTATTTTCAAATGTTAGAAATGAAAAAAAAAAATGAATTTCTCTAATTACGTTGATTATATATATGTTTCTATTTAATTCGATATAGAAAATATTACAAATCCATATTCTATGACAATAATTTCAGAAAATTTTTAAAAAAAATATCTTTTAAATGAGATAATATTAAACAATTTTAAAAATACCTGTTGTAATGATCTGATGTCGAAATAATTTTAAAAATATTTGTAGTTTTGAGAACTTTCTTCCTAATGCACGCATGTTTATCAAAAAGAAGGAATTGAAAATTTTAATGGAATTTTTAATGGAAATGAATTGAAAATTTTAATGGAATTTTCAATTCGTTGCCCACAGTTGGCCCGATTCCCGATTGACGCCACTGTGCTCAAATTACGAACATCCGATTGCATGCTTGACCAGTGAGAAGGGTCTGAAATATGAACATAAACGACGTCGTCGGCTCCAAAGGGGGGGGGGGGCGGAGTGGAAGTGGAGAGAAGGAGAAAGAAAGAGTCGGAGTCGTAGTTGGAGGGAGGCTGACCTGGTCTGTGAGTGGATGTGGATGGCACGACGTCGACGACTCCTTGTTGAGGACTTTTCGGCTTCAACGAAGTCGATGCGAAGTGATGAGCGGCCGAAAGAAGAAGAGGAGACGACTGGGGTCCAGGGTCGGAGGATCTCAATTTAAAGGGGACGAAGGGGGAGGAGAAGACAAAGACGAAGGGGGGATGATGAGGAGAAGAAGGAGGAGGAGGACGCCGACGACGAACCTTTGGCTGAGTTTTGAATTTATGAAAATTGCTTAAATGGAAAACACTCAACAACAACAGCAACAACAATGATGGCAACAGCAAAAACAACACTAACTAAGCAACTAAAACTAACTAATAATACACACACACAGAGTGTAGTGTATGTGTGTGTATCTGAGAAGATAGACAGACAGAAAGAGAGAGACAGAGATAGAAGATTGCTCTACGATGCTGTTGGTAAATAACGATGTTGTTTTTGTTGTTGTTACTGACTTGCTGTGTTTGAGTTTAACTTAAATTGGAAAACGAATGACGTCGCCGACGGCAGAGACAGAGACAGCGACATCAACGCCAACGACAACGTCAACGACAAGAGCGCAAGGACGAAGCGAAAGACGAAGACGGAAGAAGTCGACGGCAAGAGAAGTCAAAGATGGAAGAAGCACTCGAGGAGGACTTCTAGCCCAGTGGTAGGGATGTGTGGGTCGAGAGGGGGGCGGGGGTCGGTGGGGTCTGGCTTCAGGCAGCTTTCGAGTCATTGCAAGCAGTTGCTGGACCAAAAGTTTCGCTTCGAGCAACTTTGGTATCTCCAATTTGTAAATGTTGGAAATTACAACACTAACACATGAACACACAAACAAACACTCGAACGGAGCGAGATGTCCTTGTGTTTGTAGCGAACTCATCGACATCGCCGAAAAAGTCAAACACACACACATACACACCAATGTACAGAGAGGAGCTTCCGGTCGCCGGCGGATTCACACAATCCAGAGATGATTCTTAACTGCACGAAGCTGTCGCCACATTGGAGGCATCGCATGGACATCAAGTGCCCCCGTCCGATTTCCATCTCCACCATTTGGTCTGAGGACATTTCGACTGAATATGATTTCTATGCGAGTCCTGAATAGACGTCTAATTGAAGGTGACTTCCCTTCTCGTAAGCTGGGGGCGTGTTTTAGAATATGTTTTAATTAATCGCAGCAACCACACCGAGGACACGCCTCCTTTTTTGTTTGGACTCACATGAGCTCAACCTTCGCCCCTTCCCCAAAACATCGACCTTTGATTGCTTTTCATTGACCATCAGCCGGCTCAAACCTGTCGCCTTGTCATTCCTTCTTTAATTAGTTTCATTCTTCTTCCACGAATCTCTGATTTGCAGAGAAATTAGAAACTTAATTGAATTTCGATTCATTCAAAATACGTTAATTTCCTATTTTGAGTTTTTCTCAATCCACCGACCCTTGGATTGGATTTTTGATTGCGAGTTGTTAACCAGACGGGTTAGGAGAAGAGGAAGGGAGTGAGAATTGGTGAAACGAATGATATATTAATGTGATTCCAAGTTTATAATTATAATAATTAATTAATATTTGAGTAATTTAATTTTGTTTATTTTTAATTATTTTTTTCATTTATATTTTTTCTATATATATATATTTATTCCTATATATTTTAGATGAAGATACATTTTAGAAACAACAGCGTAAATTAGAAAATATTTCTATATAAATTCAGAAAATATATTTTCAACGAAATCTCCCATAAATCAATGTATGTAATTTGAGGAAATATAAGGGAAAAGTAACCAAAAGTCTGCGTATTTTTCTAAATATCCTTAGTTCAAAATTAAATACAGTGGTGGTCCAGTATAACGAACGCTTTTTTGTAGTCCATTGATGACTCTAAATAACGAACGGGTCAAAAATAAAGTATGCTATATAACGAATTTTGGTACAAAAAATAATTAATTAATTAAATAATTAATATTGTTCATGTTTGTAATTTTTTCCGTTTCTTGTTAATAAATAGATTAGTATAATACGAATAGAGTTTAACGTGGTACTATGCTAATATTTATGAAAAGAAATATGTATTTCGACATAACGAATATCGAAATAACGATATAACGAACGAACCCTGGACATTATATTATTCGTTATACTGGACCATCACTGTAAAACTATTAATTTCAGACACAAATATTTATGCATATGTTCTTAGATTACTAAAAACATGCATCATGGAAAATATATCAAGGAATAACTGTAATTTGAAATTCTATCATTTCTGATGTTAATTCTAATCGATCTTTCTATACTTTTTTATTTCATTTTGAAATATTGTGCTAATCAGACTTTATGAACTTTTTTTTACTCCAGTCTGAAATCTTGTAATATTAAGAATAAAATGTCCGAAATTTTATATATGTACATTGCTATTGTCTACTAAAATATGTGATTATACTTTTGTATATTTCACTTCCCAGTGTTTATACATTTTCTACGAGGCACCATTAACTTTATGTCCCTCGTATAACCTACTGATATCCAACTAATATTTATTATCCTTCAACTGTTATAGAAACCATAGAGTTTACTATGATAATGACCATGGCAAGAACAATGCTATTTTATCAAAGGAGCTCTGTTTTATTTTTTCGCAATATTTGGGTTATTGAAACTGATGGGGACGAGATCTCGAGGACAAAGGCCTTTCTGCCGATATGCGTGCCATGGACAGCTTCAAGTTCTGCGATTTGCCTCCAGGTCCAAGGACCTTCTGCCGATGGGTCGCAGGACAACCGGAAGGAAGGGGAGGCGGCAACTTGAGGCTGATTCTTTTTGCTACGAATCACAGTCGGACAGTCGGAGAATTCTATGGAAAGGACTGATTGCCACGAGTTAAAGAGTGAAATTTCGTAAAAGCTTGAAGAGGGGGTGGGAGGTGGTGAAAGAAGAGGCTGATGGCCAGCCAGAACGAAGGACGAAACAGTGTATATGAATTATGTAAACGGAACTAAAAATATAAAAGGACACAATGGCTGAGGGAGGGAAAGAGAGTGAGAGACAGATAAGGGAGAGAGTGTGATAAGGACGAGAGTGAGAAGGGGGAAAATCTTTGCAGTTGACATAATTAGAAGCTCGATTGAGGAGCAACGAATGGGGATGGGAGGGACAGGGCGAGTGAGACAGAGACAAGGACTAGAACTCGGACAGCGACCGAAACAAAGACAGAAGCAGAGGAGCAATAACAACAACAAGAGCAACAACAACACCAATGCCTTTCTATGGGACAAAAAGGAGAATAAAATACACACTGGAGCCATTAACATTTGTCGTCGGTTGCGAATAAAAACAAAACAAAACAGAACGAATCGGAACAGAAAACAACAGAGAGAAAGGACGAAAGGACCCGGGCAAATTAAACTGAAGAAGAACGCTTGACAAGTACAAAACCGGGCGCGGCGAGGTGAAGGAGGTGGCCGGGAAGCCGAGGGTTCGGCCACAAGCAGGAATCACAAAATTTTTATTTTCTTCAACTTTGCATGGCTGCGAGATGATGTTGTACCGAAATAATGCTGTTATCAGTCCTGGAGCCCGGTTTGGTGGGTCGGAATTGGGACTAAAGGGGCGGGGTCGGGGCGAAGGGGGTGAAGGACAAGGGCTGCTGGAGAGATAAAGGATTGTGTGTGTCGGCCGGAAGCAGGACGTCGCGGGCGGCGGGACGTTTGAGCAAGTTATTTGTTTCCTCCGAGCCGGCCGCTCAATTAAACGAGGGACTCCGAAGGACCTTTCGTCCCTTCGAGGGGGCTGACAAAGGGTGTGGTTGAGGAGGATGAGGCGGAAGAGGCTCCAACCTATTTTGAAAGGATGCCTACTTTGCCTCCACTTGGATCCTCGTCAATCCCTCTTCGAGGTCTTCTGTAAGGAGCACGATGCGGCAGATGGCGGCCGCACGCGTGTGCATGTATGTGTGTGTGCTTGTGGCAACGAGTCTGTGTGAGTTTGCGTTCCGATTGGGATCCCTTCGTCCATGATGTTCGAACATGTTTCTTATCAGATCCTCGCGGCGTCCTGAGCAATTTCATTCTCATAAAAAGGACATTTATAAGGATGTGACGGACGCATGCCACATAGGGGTTGGTTCGGTCGCACGTTATAAAATGGTGGCTTCTTCTGCTGCTTCTTCTTCTGATGATGATTCTTTGCTGTGCTACCCTTGTGCGCATTAGGGGTGGGTTTTGAGCTCGTTCGTGTTGTTGTTGTCGTTGCTTCCTTTCACTTCTATTGTTGATGGGCTCGTGTTGTTCTTGTTGTTGCTCTGTTAAGAAGCAACAACCACGCCTCACTCACATAATCCTGTCCTCACACTACCACACCTCACACATACACACGTGCCCTCGCTCGTCCTTGCGAATATGTACAGTCGACGTCGCTCCGTTCAAGATGAAGTCCTTGCGAGTCCTGCAAGAAGTTGCCTCGGCTTTGTCAGAACTTATCGATTTTCTTCCACGGGCCGGGGAGAGTTCGGTGGGCGGATGAAGGGTTCGAGGGGCTCCTGCCGTCGGGCTGACTTTGACGAGGGTTTAATTATTCCTAAGATTAAAGCTGCTACTCCGCGCCACGAGCGGGAACGAGATCCACATCGTTGAAAGGCTCCGGATCCACCGCAGACCCCGAAAGTTCTTCGAGACCCTTGCCATTAACTCCTCTCACCTCTCTTCATCTTGCGCCTTGAACCCGTCTTCATCTTACGCCGTTGACCCCTTTCACGTCCCGACCCACCACGATTGGGTTCCTTCGGAAACTTTTAATGAAACAAATTCGATACCGGATTTGATTTATAATCTCCAATGCCAGACAACCTCCACGTCTTGCTCCGCCTTCGTTGTCCTTAAAATGTCCTTTTCCATTACGCCGTCATGTACAAGATTCCCGTGGAGCGGTCGTGGAGCAAGTCGAAAATGAGAAATGAACTGGCAAAAGTTTTGCATGAAATATTGAAGACACGCAGAGTGAGGCAAACCAAGAGAATTCTATACAACAAGAATTCAATACAACAAGAACAAGGATGACGACGACGATGGCGACGATAACCAGGACGACGGCAACGAACCCTCGTCCATGGCAATGATCTCATGCTCTCTCTTGTCCACTGGACAATACATGGACGACCACAAGAGTGCTTTCTTCGTGCAGGACTTCAGAAAAGTCGAAGGCGAGTCCAGACGAGCGGGGAACAAAAGGTCTTCCAGGCGTCCGCCGTCCACCCAACCGGCGTCTCGATCTCGCCTAATGGGCGGCCGCAGGCGAAGGGGCTGTGGTGGATGGAGCGGAGATTTCTATTTACCCAGACTCCGAGTGAAGGGAGAAGGTCTTTACATAAGCAAAACTTCTTAAAATTTCTAATGAATTTGGTCCCCGCCTCTCGTTCTTGGTCACCCTTCATTTGGTCCGGTTGGAAGAGGGTTGAAGGGGGATGTTGGGCGGTGGGCGGTGTTTGGTGGGAGGGGGCGAGCGTTTTTGTTGCACCCTGGACAGCCATTAACGTGTCGGAACACACAGTCGCATGGCAGAAATTATAAAATGAAATTCCTAAAAGAACATTTTCTAAACGACGACGACGATGCCGTGCATCCGTCCTCGACGTAGAGAAACTTTTCTTACTCGAGTGAAACTTTATATTGGAGTGAGCCACGGGCACAGTGGGCATAAACGAAGGATTTCTAGCATCAGATTAAAAGTAATATTCCTTCTGAAGAAGAGGTAAATATCAAGGATAGGATATTAAATTCTGAAGGCCATACAATGATCATGGATCCAAAAACATCATGGCTCACATTGAGGAATGCATCTTTATCTTTACATATAAAACTTAATGATGTATTTTTTGGATTTGGAATATAATTTAAGAATTGATTTGGAATAGAATGAAGGGATTTCCTTACAATCGCCAGAGGAATATGTGGAAAAGAATTGCAGAGGAACAGAAGGTTGTGTAAATAAAAAAGATAACAATTTAGTTTTAGTTAAGTTTAGTTAATATTCATTAAATAAAACAGGATACGAAGATATTAACGATACAATTATTAATACAATTTAAGTCGGAAAGCTTTAGAAACATAAAATAACATAAAATTACACACATTAAAGTGATATATTTAATAATTAAAAACAACTTTATCGTATTAATATTATCATTTATATACTTTTAAAAAAAATGTGATGAAATGCAAAAATAACAATTTCTTATGCACTTTATTTTTTTAAATATATATATAAAACATAAACATAATATTAAACACGATAAATCTCCGAAAAAAGTATAAAATCTGATACTAAAAGTTTTGATTTATTTTCCATTTAAGATATAGACAAAGACATTCTTTTTAAATTAAACACATATTTATTTCATTAAACGAAGATAATGATTTTGTCTTATGAACATTTTTTTTTTTTAATATTTCTTTCATCAATATTTGATAATGTTTAATTTTTTAATAGAGCATATAATGCAAACCCAGCAAAGCCCAGAGACCCCACAGTGGATCGTGGTGCGGACGTGGGATGTGTCTGCTCTTGGAATGGATGTATTTTGTGTTCTGCTTTGTTTCGTTTCGTTTTCATTCGACGCAAAATTCTTGAATTTGAAATGTCGAGCATTCGGAACAAGGGGTCGGACGACGCGGGGCGGCTTAATAAATAAGTAAAAGTTCTTAGAACCCGGAGAAAAGCAGCGACCGAGCGATGCCGGACGCTCCAGGGTTCTTGGCCGAAGTCGGAGCGGTCCGAGGAGGAGAGAGGTAAGAAGTATCTCGGGTGGAAATATTCAAGGAGGAGACTAAGAGGACGAGGACGAGCAACGGACATAAAACTTTTATGCTTACTTTCGAGAAAAGTTGATGTGAAGCGGACGAAGAGCCGAGGCTGGGACGAAGAAGATAAGGTCCGGCAGAGACAAAGAGTTATGGAATGCGGCAGTGAGGACCGAGAACAAGGCCGGGGATGCGTCGATGTCCGAAGGAAGCTGTGAGAATCGACTTGGATCGAGGATGTCGAGAAAGGCTTAAAGTTTTCCAAAAAGCAACTCGAATTTAATGACCTCAAATTTAAGGTCCTTTTGAGAGAATATCTTCGAGGAATCTCGCCAAACACGTCTGTGCTGTCCAGAATCCCGACCGATCTTGGATCGAGGGTGCGATCGCTGTGGGAAAAAATCCGTCCGAATGACCTTTGACCGCCATTTTTCGATGCTAGCCGAAGGACGAGCCACAAAGGAAAAGAATAACACGGAGACGGGGAGGAAGAAGATGCTGAGGCAACGAAGGGTTGGTTGCTCGGGTGTCCGACGAGTGATGCTCGGCCGTCTCGAAGGGGTTGATTGAGGAGAGGGAGCGGGTTCTTCTGGATCCTTCGGAGATCCTGCGAGGACGCAATAAATTTTCATTACTTCACATGGAGGCCGATGTCGAGCTCAAAGCCACGAGTCATCAAACGCATTAGTTTGGGACGCCTTGAAAGCTCCGGCGGGGGGCTGACATCAGGGGGCGTGGCATATGGCTTGCGGATTCGCACAAATCCTTTTCGTTATTAATTAGCAGATTCATCAATTTTAATAACATTTCGGCTCTGGCGCCTGACCGCAGTAACAACAACAAAAACAGCCACATACATCTAACAATAAACATAATAACAACAAGAACAATAACCCCAATAACAACAACATTCACCTCAACAACAACAACGATACACCCAATGGCTCTTACAACAAATAACTAAAAGCAACTCATGCGAAATGATGGAAAGAAATTTGTGAAATACAACAAATAAACAAAAGGAACAACATCGGCATATCCTTTTCCAAAATGGACACCCACACGCATTGACGCACCAACGCACACATACAAACACACCGAAATACTTGTGAAGAGAGTGTGGGCGAAAGGTTTTTGGAATTTGTTTACAAGAAAAAACCAAAACTAACCTCGACCCGAAACTATAGAACAAAAAAAGTAGCAAGGAATAGTAACAAATATTATGAAAAACAACAATGTGATAACAAAAACAACAATAATGAGAGCCAAACAACAACAACAATGATAATGATAACAACAGGAACGCTCGCATCGATGAAATGAGGCTGAAGGCGCAAAAGGGTCCGAAATCCGAGAACATCGACCAAAAGAAGCTATCCTTATTAACAACAACACAACAACAACTCAAAACGAAAGCTAAACTTGGCGAGAGCGTCTGAGGGGGCGTGGCAGAGTCTGCGTGGCTGCGGCCGGGAGCGGTTGGGTTGGAAGCGAAAACAGGATTATTTCGTCTCGACCGAACATGCAATTAATTATGAGCTTAAGGCCTTGGCTTCAGCTCGGCTTCTCTTGTTCTTCGTCTCGGCGTTGATGTTTCTGTTGTTGTGGCTGTTGTATTAGTTGTAGTTGCTTTATTCGAGGGATCTACGGAGACTTTCGTCGAGAAGCTGCTTCAAGAAAAATAACAATATATAATAACAACAAAACCACCAACAACCATGGTGTACAACAATAAATATTGTACAACAATAAATACAGAACAACAAGAACTATGGAACAACAACAAAAACAACAATAACAAACAGAGAAGAACATCTGACCAAAAGGACGAACATGTGCTGGAAGCAAAAACAATTTAGAAGATAATAACCTTGGCTCAAACATTCACATACACACACATAAACACAACTTGAGCACCCTGGGCCGAATTCACCCACACATGAGTGATTTTATTCCCTTATGTTTGAAAACTACAACTACAGTTTATAATAACAACAACATCGACATCATTATCTCTTATGTACACAAGACTCCAAAACAACAACAATAACAACAAGAATAGAAATCTGATGACGAAAATAAAGTGAAGGCGGAGAATTTGAATCGACATTGTTTTTTTCATCTTCAGAACAAATACAAACAATATTATAGAGAAAAATAGAGGTGTATGTATATGTATGTGTGACCTTCCGCTTCAAGTTCCAAATTTAAGAATATTTTTTTCCCATCTCTGATCACTTCCGCCGGACACTATTCTACATCCTGTAAACATGTATGTTTCGATATTATTTTCCAGAGTAATGTTCTTAAATTTAACAATACGAGGTTTTTTATTTGCAGAAGGCAGATACTATTTCAGGATATACAGACAGAACTAAGAGAACGAGTACTCTTCAATTAATACTTTTTTATGCAAATGGAAATAATTATATTTGGCATTTCAAATAAATAAATACAACAAATTATGAAATACCCAACTATATATCTAAGTTGCATAAAATATAATAATTGATCAATAATAAATCAAATGATCATTTAAGAATAATATAATAAGAAATAAAAATAATATAATATAAATAATATAATAAGAAATAAAAATAATATAATAAGAAATAAAAAAATATGCATTTTGAATAATTAAAATAGAAATTTAATTCCAATTCAAACAGCACAACTCGAGGTATGAAAATACTTACCGAATTTGGATAAAATCAAAATAAACGAAGAATTTTTATGATAAAACAACATTTTAACTTATTTAAAAAAATGTTTGTAAAAAATAATAATATAAACATATTATTCTGTTCGCTCTCTTGAAAATTAATAAAACTAGGAATACATTTTCTTAAATGTCCGCAGAATTATTTCTCACAAGAACACAATTGAGTTACTTGAATTAAAAAAAAAAGGATTATTAGTTTTAGTATATCATTTAAATTGAAGAGAATACAATTTAAAATTTTCAAATATATGTATTCAAATGTGAGGCGAAGTTTCGATAGCATCAAAAGTCGGATAAAAAGATATGGTAAAATGTCCCAAAGCAGAAGGTGAAAGAAAAAGCGAAAAATTCCATTTCTCATGTATGGAAACTAGATACAAGAAGAAGCAGGGGGAGGAGAGGCTGACACCAGGTCCTGCAACAGCCGACCATCCTCGTCTCCTCCTTGCGAGCGTTTCTTGTCCTTTTGTTCGCGGTGCACCTGAGAGAGAATGAGGGCAATAGAGAGCGAGCGATGAAGATTGTGTGTGGGGCAACGGAAAAAGAGAAAGAGAGATAGACAACCCCGTTGAGGGCGCGCAAAATGGCGACGATGGCGGATGGCAATTGTGAGGCAAATAAACTTCCGGTGTTTCGATGGCATCCGCAAAGCAACAACGAAAACTACAAAAACTCCGCATCCGCGTCGAGTTTTCAAGCGATCTTCGCACTTATCGCCCCAGGGGCCGGTAGGAAGCGGGATCCCCGGTCCAGCCGTGGCCAAGGAGATTCGGAGTTTATTATGCAAATGAACCGAGTGCAGAGCGTGCCGAGGTTAAGCGTTGATATATTTTAAAAGTTTCCAATTTGCAGCTGACTTTTTGTCGACCGAAACAAAACAACAACAAAAACATTAACAACAACAATAATGACAACAACATATGACTTACCACGAGGTGAAGGATCTCGATTGGCTCCGTAGAAGTCGGAGAGTCTGAGTCTCCCGCAGTCTGGGGCCGGCCACCGATGAAGTGTATCGAATTTAATATTTATGCCGCTCGGTCGGCGCCCAGGAAGCAACCACCCATGTTCCCCTCCTTCTCCTTGTCCTTAGCCATCCTGCAACCGGATGTGCCCCGGCTCGTTACCGGGTTCCGCTCAGCTCGGCTCGACTCGAGGTTTCTTTGCCATCCTGGCAATTAGGTTCCGCAAACTCAAGAAAAAAAAAAAAAAAAAGGAACATCGTGCAGGATGCAAAGTTTTACACCATTCTCTTCGACCCCTTGCCACGCCCCTTTGTTCGGCCTTGTAACCCCCTCGACCTCATCGTGCGAGTCGCTGTAACAACTCATTCATATTTCATATCGCAAGACATGCGCTGCATAAACAAATTGCTAAAGTTAACAACAACAAAAATAATAGCAATAATAAGACTAACAATAACAAAAAGAGTAACAACAAAAGTAATGAAAACAACAAAAGTAACAACTACGAAAACAATAATAACAACTCAGGGCATGAGTTTCACATGAGGATGTGACCCAAAGCACAGTTGCTCAGACACTGAAAGAAGTAAATGTACGAAGTGATCTTTTGGTAAACATTCCCAGAACCACGAACGAAGTCCTTAGTATAAAATATTGCGATATCAACACCAGAGATTCCCAAAAAGAATGCCGCCCAGATAATCTTAATTTCGTTCTGAACCACTGTGCATTATTCCATCTCATATGAAGGAGCCAGAAAGTCGATTGGAGCTCATGTTGAATTTGGAACTGAAATTTCAGCTGCTCAGTTTGCGCCGTCTTCATTTTTGGTCTTGCGCCGCCTTGGACCCAACCCGAAATCGCTGCCTTTGGCCCGGTCTTCGCTGCCGGCGGTTCTGCATATCATCAAATGTAAGTTTTAAACTTCACTGCAAAAACCGAACTTTTGGAGTCTTCTTCCTGCTCCACCCTAAATGTTTGAGTATCCGACTTCCTCGAAGAGTTCTGGCGCGAGCTTAACGAAAACTTCCAGAAACATGTCGTGAGCATCTGCTCGTTGCCTTCGATCCGCCCCCTTCGGGTCCCTCGCTGTGAACCTCTTGTGAAATGCTGGAACTTGAGGCGTACGTCGTCTTCGTCGGTCGTGTGGAAGGAGCTGTCTCTCCGTTCATCTATATCGCTGTCTCTCTATCCATCTCTATCGCTGTCTCTGTCGTTGACTTCGTCTGCCGTCGTCGTCGTATCCTCGCCAGAACCGTCGGGCACGAAAGCAGCCCCAGCGAACAAATGGCCGTGGTCGGAACCGGGTTTGCTCTGGCTCCGAGAAACCAAGAGAGAAGAGAGCAGCTCACTTTATTTATGAATTATTTAAGCTGAAGTTTTGTGGAGCACATGGGGTTGCCACCTGGAGCGGAGCCATGAGGAAAATTTTAGACTCGATTCACGAGGAAGAGACCGAAAGTTTCGCAATGGGGAGATTCCTAGAAGGAGTGAAGATGAGGAGCGAAGGTTTTCACCATCGCCGGAAATGCGTTGCGAAGGTGTGGCAACCCCATGCCGATCTGCTGGGGACGATGGCGCAAATTGCTCCTGCGTCGAGGGGTCGTCCTTGTGACTGTGACCCCGATCTCCCCTGTCCACGATGTTTAATTGGATGCGAAAAAGTTTATCTCTTCGCAGCTTTATTTTATTGGCTTTTTCGCAACCGATGATTTACACCATGGTTGGCTGATGTTGTTGTTGTTTTTTTATTGTTGTTATTATTTTTTTGTTGTTGTTTCAGTCATAGTGCGCTAATGCTGTCACATGTTTGCTTTGGTTGTAGTGTTGAGAAATACTTTCATTGCATCATCGCAATCGTTGGGATGATTCCAACGATTTCTTCTTCTCTCGCTCCCAATGGAACGTCTTACGTCATTAGCCGGGGCCTCCAACCCCTCTTGCGGCAAATAGAAAACGAAACCTGGAGTGTCCAAAGAGCTGAAGGACCTCATGCTGCTGCCACGTGATCTGAATCGCAAGCGATTCCCTCCATCGAGAGGATCCTCCAGAGTGATTCCTCATTCGATGGTTGATTGCTTTCAGTTTTGATACTGCTGTCAGTAGGATTTCAAGGACTCGTCGTGAATGCCGGAGTCGATTCTCCTCTCTTCCCCGCCTCCTACCGATTGGTTGCAATTAAAATTGCATACGATTCGAACGTTTACAAAATGTGTCGGAATATTTTTGGAGCCCAACGGAAGCACAACAACGATTGTATTTAATTGAAAAGCTTAATTTACTCGCACTCCCATAGGCAGAGCGCACCTACACTCAAACACCCACACACATACTCTCAGTATCACTAAGAGACGGACAGACAGACAGAGGCGAGGCGAGCCGAGACAATGAAATTGAAAGTAAAGCTTGTACTCGAAGTCTCCTGCTGTGAAACGAGAACGAGACCACGAACAAGTGGGAGGGAGATTAAAGAAACAAGGAAATAGAGGGAGCGAAACAACGAACATGTGTCAGGGAGACAAAGGAGAAGATGAAGCGAGAAACGAACCCCATGGAGCGAGACACAGAGGTAGACAAGGAAAGAGAGATCGAGGGAAAGAAGAAGTGGGAAGGTGTGAGAAAATCCAGTCGTCTCCGGCTCCATCTGAAGAGGCATTTCTTGCCTGTCTGGCCGGCCGCATTCTCCGTCTTCTTATTTCCGGCTCCTCTTGTCTCTGTGTTGCGTTTCTTTACGTGTCTGACCGGTTGTCTGGCCGCCCCCTCCATCTGTCTGTCTGTCCGAACTAGGGATGCGTCATGCAGACGACTGTCTCTCTTCGTCTCTCTTCTTTTGACGATTTTTGAATCATCGAAATTGAATCCTTGAAAAATATTCATTGGAGAAAATAATAATTTTACCAGAATTGTTTTATATAAGAATAACTATTTTTTAAATAAATTAAAATTTTAAATTTTATATAAACTGTTTTTTATTTAACTTTTATATTTATTGATGATTTGTATTTATACTCGTCAAGAATCTGAACTGATCTGAATTCATAATTTTATTTTTGAGCAATAGGTATTTTTACTATTTTTTAATTATATTTAAATTAACAGTTATTATCATACGATTTATTTTTCCCATCTCTAGCAATTGTCTGCGGCTTCGTCTGTGTCCTGTGGGTCTTTTGAACATACGTCATCTTTAAATATTTACAAGAAATCTTCAGCAGTCCTAGACACGATTTCAGTGTGTAAATATTTCATTTATTTACAATACAAACACGAGACAGGCTTACACAGGACAATCCCGGGAGAAGGTCGTTCGTTCGCCAGGTGACTCCTTCCTTCCTTGTGGTGTCCACTTGAGCTTGAGCTCCCCGGGGCGTGGTCGATGAAACAAGCTTTTAATTAATAGAAAAAATGTCTACAAAATATCCGATAAATATTCCAAAAGAAAACAAGGATGGGATCAGAGGCCGATGCATTGAGTCGAGACAAGCCGAGCCGATTGGTGCGTTTTGGAAGGATAACAGATCCCATGGCGATGAGACGAGTGGTGAAGGGAAGAGAGCCATTCGAACGAAAGGATGCAGTCGGCTCCATTGGGAGCAAAGTCTTTAGAAAAGCAAGTGGAAATTTTGGAATTAAATTTTGAGCATCTGCCATGTTTCTTCGACTCAGACAATTTCGGTGAAGAGGACTCTAGAAGCGGAGGGGGGAAAATATGGAAATGAAAGAAAATTCTCTCGAAGCGAAAACTAACAGGAGGTCGTAAAAACTTGTTCTTTGCTGCAGCCGGAGCTCCTGCTGAGCCTGGCTGCATCCAGCCTGATCCCTCGAACCTCCTGGAGGCGTGTGGGACAAGCGGAGTTCATTTTATTATCCTTTCTTCTGCTGCAATTTTAAACGATAAACTTTTGTTTTTATTTGCGTTTGTTTTCGATTGCGTTTCGCATTTGTTTTTCTTCCTTCGCATTTGTTTTTTTTTCCTCTCTCCAAACTTCTACTCCTTTTCTACCCCTCATGGACTTATATCCGTCTCTTTCTTCGTCTCCATCTCGGCCTCTGTCTCCATCGCCATCGCTTTCTCCGTCTCCATCACTTTCTCCATCCGTTCGCCTCGGTCTCTGTCTTTGCCACTTTGCATTTTCAGTGCGTATCTAGCTACTCACACACACACGCATGCACAGTGGCCCCTAAACACACGCATACAGGCACACATGCAAATGAGTAGCAGCAGGAAAAGTTCCTCGAACGAAAGCGCAGTGCAAAGAACAAACTGCATCTTCTCGCATCGGGAACTCCGAGAACTCTTCCGTTCTCCTCCTCGTCTTCTCACTCCTTTCCTCACTGCCCTCATTGGGCTGTATGTCCTTCAGTCCATCCTTTCTGTCTGTCCTTCTGTCCGTCCTGCTCATTAGAGTATTTTCGCAATTTTGTTGCAAAAGTTTTCCCTCCGCTTTGCTTAATTTCTGCGCAAAAAGCAAAAGAAGCCGGAACTCGACCCCGCCGCCTCCCTTCCGCCTCCTCAGACGACTGCATTCAATTCAAGTGTTTCTCTACCTTATCCCTTTCTTCTGCATCTTTATTGCTTTCGGACTACATAGGAGTCGTCGGTATTGTTTTTGTCTTTTTGTTGTTGTTGTCGAAGTCTTTGTCCTGATACGAAATTATAAAGTCCTTAGATGTGTTTGCCTCGCCGCCTCCTGGCCCCATCCAGACGCCCTTCGGCCCAAAGATGTTGAGAAGCGAATTCTCTTTTTCGGTGGAATTACAGTATTTATTTAATGTTGCAGTGGTTGCCGTTGTCGTTGAATTTGACATTATTGTTGCTGCTAAAGAGTCCGTTATCTGAAGGCGAAGATCCTTCCTTGCAGCATCCTTCTTCACTACTTCCCACCAAAGGAATTTTCTCACGCTCTTAACCGTCCTGTCCGAACCTGATTCCGATCCTGCTGCCGCCAGGACAAGACACTGACCATCGCTGGCCGTTGAACTTTGAACCCCGAAAAACTGGTAGAAATCATCCTTTTTCCACGTCCTTTAATTCGATGCGGTCGAAGAAGACGATGCAGCTTCAGTTGCATAGGTCTGAGATCCTCTTGTCTTTTTTCGGGCAAAACCTCACCAGAAACAGGACTCGGATGCTGTATCTTCAACGCACCGTCTTCGTTGAAAGGGTGGAAACCCGTTTGTTGTCCTCTGGCTGGCCGTTGTTGTTGCTGTTATCGGCGCCGGGCGCGAAAGGGTTTCTTGCGAAACGATGACGTCCAAGAACTCCATTGGCATGGGGTGCGGCTGCTCGAATAGGGGTTGCTTCGGTGTCCAGTTACTGGGTTCGATTCGTACAATCTCTAGCGGCCAGCAGTGGGAATACTTAGGGAAATCTCCAACTGGATTGGACTCCTGTTAATTTTAAGTGCTCCCACATATTATTTGGGACACTAAAATTTCTAACCCTAAGCTCTCATGGTATAAATTGGAAATAATTCAACATATTTTATATTTTTTTTAAGTTTTTATTTATTTATGAAATTTTATTTATTTAAGACAAGAGGTATGATTAAGGTTAAATGATTAAATGGTTTATAATATGTATATATAAGCACTCAAACAGCTACAAAAAGGCATATTTCGAAAAATCAAAGAATACATTTTTATTGAATTCAAGTATGAAAAATTGTTTAGACTAATATTAACAATAATAATCGATCTACATTATTGATAAAATGGGTCTCCACGAGCATTAATATCATTATTATATAATATCATCATTATTTCAAAGCCTGTGCACAAATCTCTTACCATATCCTGTCTGTTCTCTTTATCGAACCTGTTCTCACTGTCTGAAGCTCTCTCTATCCTCTCCTCTCTATGTTCGAAGAAGTTTGCACCACCACCAACAGATGTCGCTGGAGTCAAGTTTTTGAGCTACGCGCCCAAAGGTGGCCACACTGAATGTTGTTAAAGCAGTTTCGATTATCCGTTGAACGAGGAGTTGAACTGGTCACGACTCAAGGGGTGGAAAATGTTTCTCCTGCTTTTCCGACATGTATTAATTCCCCTTGATGTTGAATTCTCTTAAATCATGGGAGAGCAGAAAAGAGAGTATTTCACAGGGTGGCTTAGATGTGTTAAACATTTATTTAACAATATCATATCTTTTTCATCCTTCCTTCCTTCAATAAGGTAATACTAATAAAAAAAGTTATATTTTAATTATTTGAAAATATTATTTTTTGTATATTAAATTTTTTGTAAGGTGATTTGTAAAATTTGAAGAAATATACTAGTACTATGTAATAAATTTGGACTCAATTTAAATGGACCGATTCAACTTCTTCAATTAGGGCCCGTTTTCTCATGTTTAACCCTAGAAAGTTATTCTTCGTTATCTTCTGTTATTTTTCGTATAGCGATGGAGGGTTTCATGCTCTAGTTATTAGTTAGTTTAGTTAGCTTGATACACATCGTATAAATTGGTTTTTGTTTTAAAGCATGACGTCGAAACAACGAAGTATATAAAAAAATTTGTGAACTTTTACGATTTTTGTAAAACAATCCAAATAAGGTAGTGCTGTAAAAACTAAATTTATTATTATATTTTTTTCGTGCGAAAGTAATATATTTTATCCATTTAAAAATCAGCGTCGTCGATTCGAAGAATAATGACCTTTAAGCAACAATAATATGTGTGAACTTCTCGGGTTGAAGTTCACTGTAGTTATGATGTCATCTCTATCGAATCGATAAAAAACCAGGAAGTTCCCGTTCATTAATAACACGAAATCACATCAGTTCCTTGAAAACATGCTCAATTACAGTTTATCTCTATATATAAAAATGAATGTCTGTATGTATGTACCTTATAGAATTGTAAACTATGCATTTGATCGCGATGAAACTTTTGTGAGGTGCGGTAGGCGTGGTCGCGAAGGTTTTCAAAAAAAAAAAATCTCGAGAATGTAATAAATTACAACTTTTATAAGCAAAAACGGCACTACAGTTTGTTACAGTTTAAATTTCACTGTAGTTTCACAGTTGGAGAAGAAAATTTTAATTTTGTAGTTTTAAAGTTAGAGAACAACTGAAGAGGTAGCTTTACGCACATGCTCTTTCATTCAATAAAGAATAATTGTTTAGAATTTTTTTGGAACAGACAATATTGTGCGCTTTTTTATATTTGGATACGTTTTCCGAATATTTTACGCATTGAAATAAAATTTGACATTTCAACAATGTTCCGTAAAATGTAAAGAAACCCCAGGACTCCAGAGCCGTTAAAAGCTTACTTTTCGTTTGAGCTATATGAAATAGGTGGACCCGGCAAACCGGGGAGCGGAGCGACCCCGGTGCGCTAGTAAAATATAAATTACAAAATATTTGTGTCACTTTTCCTCTGCTTCTTTGTCATAATTTTTTAATTACTATTAATACAAAAAGTGCTTCTAATAATTGAGAAATGTCGAATTTAATGAAGATCAAAATTACATAAATTAGTGATTTAATTACATTTTGATCATAATTTCTATATTTATTACTCCATTAGTAGTGAAGGGTTTAGGTTTAATATTTAGCATTGATTTTGCTTCTCACAAATTATTGCATTCTAAATCGTTAAAAAAATAAATGAAAAAATAATACAAATATTAGATATAGTAGTAAGGGAGGTATCATAATTTGGAGTCAAATCATATGCAGCAATTGCACTTTATTATTAGTTTAGTTATTTTCATAGCAGAACTCACCTTCTGTTTTGTTCAGAACCAAGACAAACTTGTTTGAGGTTTGAATCAAATTTCATTCGAATGGAATGAGAAAGAGAATAGAATAGAGTGAGAGAGCGAATTTGTCCTTTGGAAACGAGAAATAAATCGAATTCTTTCTGAATCTGAACGATTGCAGCGACTCGAGTTGTGGAGAGGAAGATGGAGGAGGAAACTAATGTGAAATTAATTCCGGAAAAGGGAAAATTTTAATTCGATTCTGCAGCAGCGACAGAATCTTCCACCAACAGTAAAAATCTACCCTAAGCGAAAAAAGCAACGACACAAACACCCGGCGTCGTTCTCTTATTGGCGAAGGAGTCGGCTGCGAAGCCACCTCAAGCCGAGCAGCAGCCAAGGAGCTCGAGCAGCGCAGCAACGGATCTCGAGGCGAGCGCGGCTGGACTTGGAATAAAATGGATAAGGGAAGGACGCCAACTAAAGGATTCGCATTTATAGAATAGAAACTGGGCGGAGCACATTTAAATGGACTCGTTTTGTTCTTTTTTTCGGGCGAAAATTAAGAACGAACACCAATAAGACAACGTCAAAGGACGAAGGATGCGCCACGGCAGAATCCGACCAAGTGGTGGGAAGAGGGGTGGTGAGGGGAGGAAGCAAACGAACACTTGCCTCCATGCTGAGGAAGGAAAAGAAGGCGATGGAGATAAGAGAGAAATAAAGAGAGAAAATGGCGGAAAGTCAACGTCGACGCAGGTGAATGTCTTTCGAGGTTTGGGCGGCGACGACGAAGGCGAGGGGAGGACGTCGGGGGGTTTGACGCCGAAGTCCGCGAGGGTGGAATTTAGAGCTAAAATAAATATGGCCGTTGCAGCAGGACTCGAAGGCAAATAGAATTAAAGAGAACCAAAAGCGCTGACTGGGTTTTTCTCTGCTCTTCTCTGCCTTCGTTCTCGATTTCGTCGTTGTCGTTGGGTTGTGGGCCTGGTCCTTGCGGCCATTGATTTCGTCCAAGTGTCCGCCGCCTATCTTGCAGATATCGCACAGCCTCCGGCTCCCTCCGACCCGCCGCTGACTTCTCGACTCCCGTGTGCAGATTAAATATTTAAGTCCATCGCCTTTCCTTCTTCCACCTCGTCGTCGTCATAGTCCTCGACGTCAGATGGGCAGATCCTTCTGCCTGTTATCTAAGAATGCTTTTGAAGTCGAATTTTTTTCTCGAATTTTTTATTTTATTCGTGTCCTCTGCCTTCTGCCATGGCTTATCTTCCGATTGCAAAAGAGAGACTGCTATAAATTTGGTTTAAATATTTTAGTCTCATTTGCCAGGACTTTCGAAAGGGTCGACGGTGGGGCGGAGGTGTTGTTTGGGTTTGAGACGGAAGCAAATATAATTTCGCCAATGTGGCGTCGGTGGGGCGCACAGGGTGTTGCGAAGAACAGGGTGTGACGAACAACAGGATGTTCTGGAATCGACTTTATGGATCATGATTATAACTTATTTACCTCTGATCACGGACCTCTTGGGTTTGCATAGAGGGAGCTTTGGTTTGATTCAATGCTCGAGATTAAAATCTTGACAATAGATCCTGAATATGGATTTTAGTGTCCTCTTCGTCTTGTATTTTCCTCGATGTTGGCCCGTACGATCCTTCGTTCGGTCGAGAACATCTTTCAATTAGTGAGTTCCTTGCTCCGCAGAATCGACGTCGACGACTTCTTTTATGATTCTTAATTGGAATAAAATTAATTGAATTTCCGTTTTCTCCCATCATCCTCTTGGCATTCACTTCTTCTGATCTCTCTATCTCCCTGTCTTCCTCACTCTTTCGTCCCTGTGGGCGCTCTTTGATTACTCTCGCAGAAAAAGGAGGAGAAAAAGTTCTAAAATAATTTCTCTAAGGGTTTCAGTGCAAATAAAAGCTTTCTTCGTCTCTCTCCTCCTTGCCGCCTTTCGCTCTTTCTCTTTTCACTGCTTCTCCTCACTCTTTCTCTTTCCCATCTCTCTGTTCTTGCCCTTGTCGTGCTCCTTCTTCGGTCGCCACAGGGATTCGTGCTGAAAACGATGCGATGGTGATGGCGATGGAGATGGCGACGGCGTCCTCCAAGCATATTAAAAACCTAAAAGGATTTTCTACTAACTGTAAAATATAAGCGAAAAAGTACAGTTATGTCAGCGACGCGATGGTTGGCGTCGACATCGCCGCCGTCGTTGTCGTCGTCAGCGCCATCGCCATCGTCGTCTTCTTCTTTTTCTTTTGCGCCCCGCATGCATAACTAATGTCCTTTGGTCCTTGGGCCCTCCTGTCCTTCCGCCACGTGCCTCTGTCTCTCCCTCTCTCTTACTCTCTCTCGCTCTGAGGATGTTCTTGTTGTTATTGCCACTGGAGTTTTTGTTGTTGGCTTCTTTTGCTGCCATGCATTTTTCACAAGGTTTTTTCTGAGTCCCGCTTCGCAAATAAATTTCTCTCGAGTCGAAAGTACTTTTTGTCCGCCCCCACGACATCGTCACCAACCTCCTTCTCTTCTTCCTCCTCTTCTTCTTCTTCCTCTCTTCTTCCTCATTCTCGCCTCGTCCTTGTTCTTCGTTCTCCTCGGCGTCCATCGTCCTTTTCTTCTGAGACTAAGACTCGAGTGCTCTGCGAGTGAAGGACTTGAACGTGTGGCCGGCTGACGTTGTTGTTGTTGTTATTATTGTTCATGTTGTTGTTGGTACTCGAGGTGGTGGTGGTGTTGCCAGATCCAGAGAAAAAAGTGAACAAACACAAATAGTTGGGAAACAAGATGAATGCCTTTCGGTGATTAAAATTGCAGAGTTGTAAAAGTGCGGGGGGCATAAAGCGAGGTAGCGAACGAGAAGTAAGCGCAATGGAAGATATAGGGAAAGAGATGGAAGATATAGGGAAAGAGAGAAGGGGATAGAAGAGGAAAAAGAAGCGCTGAAGCAATTTATTCGCGAGCGAGCACGAGAGGCAACAGTGAGAACAGGAGACGTTAGGAAAGGAAGCTAACAAACGAACGAGCGAGCGGGAGAGAAGCTGGCAAAGACAAGGGTGGTCAAGACAAGGACGGGGTGGAATGGGGTTGAGTCGCGGGACGGGGTGAAAGGAGAAGAAACGGAGAAGTCACTGAACAGCGAACAGGAAAATAAGAGCGGAAGGAAACCGACAGAAATGGAGACAGCGTAATTCATGGGACTGTGATGCGCCAGAGGCAGAGAGCAGAAGACGAAGAGTGAGGAGAGGAGGAAAAGGACAAGAAAAGGAAAAAGAAAAAAAGGAAATGCGACGCCATTTTATTTCTAATTGCGGATGTTCTTTATTCCAAGGGATTCAACTGAATAAACATTGGATTCAGTCGAATGAAAAATTCTTTTTTAATATTAATACAATTTTTAATAGAAATACTTAAAATACGCAGATATTAATAAATACATCAATATTAATATATAATACACATATTAATAAATAATAATATAAAGTATCACTTATTAAGAAAAAATATAAAACGGAAAAGTAATACATTTCAATAAAAATCGAATTTTCATATTTAAAATAAATATAAATAGACTAGCGCACCGGGGTCGCCGG
Source organism: Coelopa frigida (assembly GCA_017309665.1). Taxonomy (NCBI): domain Eukaryota; kingdom Metazoa; phylum Arthropoda; class Insecta; order Diptera; family Coelopidae; genus Coelopa; species Coelopa frigida. The sequence goes on from CM029561.1 coordinate 28,692,741, forward strand.
GTCCTCCTATTTTATAGCATTTAACGGCTCTGGAGTCCTGGGGTTTCTTTACATTTTACGGAACATTGTTGAAATGTCAAATTATATTTCAATGCGTAAAATATTCGAGAAACCCTTTCAAATATAAAAAAGCGCACAATATTGTCTTTTCCATGTGAACCGGGCATGAATTTCACAATTTACATAAATTCTTATGTCACCCACAACTCGAAACGTCATCATTCGTTTCAATTCAAATCAGTATGCATTAATTATAACGGTAATATATGAAATTCATTGGAATGACAGTGGCGCCATCTGCCGAAAATTGGTCGTATGAACTAAGAAGATTTCGTGGGCTTACACAACAAATTTGATAAAGATCTTCACATGATCTAATCCATTGTTTACGATTCTATATAGAAGATAGCTAACCCGGCAGACTTGGTCCTGTGTATATTTTTTATTGTTTTTACTTTCCCACATGTTCCAAAATAATTCTAAACAATTAGTCTTCATTGAATGAAAGAGCATGTTCGTAAAGCTACCTCTTCAATTGTTCTCTAACTGTAAAACTACAAAATTAAAATTTTCTTCTCCAACTGTGAAACTACAGTGAAATTTAAACTGTAACAAACTGTAGTGCCGTTTTTTGCTTATAAAAGTTGTATTTTATTACATTCTCGAGATTTTTTTTTTTGAAAACCTTCGCGACCACGCCTACCGCACCTCACAAAAGTTTCATCGCGATCAAATGCATAGTTTACAATTCTATAAGGTACATACATACAGGCATTCATTTTCATATATAGAGATGTTTTGAAATAAATGATTTTAAATCAATTTCTCACAGAACATTACTTATTTCTCTAATTCCAATAATCAGATGCCCATTTGTGATTTTTTCCTTCGATTGATATTTCGTTGGTGGATCTGCAAGAAGACAGAAATGGAAAATTATTTAAATGGAGATATGGTGGAATGGTATATTTTAAATTCCTATTTGATTTTTTCAATCATGAGTTTCCTACTTTCGACTGACCTGAATAACTTATAACCATTTGAAAATCGATTCAAAACTACTTCCGGTTTGGAGGTTTTGATTGAATTCGGAGTTGAAAAGAGGCAGAGAATTAGCGCAGAGATAATAGTCCAAATTGAGATATTTTCCAACTTCCGATTCATGTCTGTCTCGGGCTTTATTTAATTGATAATCGCTAGCAATTTTGTATAAGTAATCAAGGAACATCTCCTGGCATTTCACTGTCTGTCCATTAACGTGTTAATTACCTTCGGTAGTTTAATGCAATTTTACTTATTGCATGCTTCATCTAGCTCTTGTCCATCTCTCCATCTCACTCTTGTCATTGAGTCTGTCCTTTAACTCGCATAACCATCAATCTGTCCGTCTCTTCCATCAACTAATTATTTACTTTTTATGCCGACCTCTCTTCTCATTGCATCAATCAACTGTTTTTTATCTTATCTGTCTCCTTGTCTATCTTTAGGTATGTATATCTATCGCTAAATATACAGACCTGCATACATATATACGCATATATCTGCACGTTATTTGCATCTGTTTGTTCTGCAGTTGCTGCATTATTTAGTGAAAGCGAAAGTGTGAATGATTTTTATTCACCGGCAACGAGAAGGAAAAAACTGAAGCAATTAGAATTACAACAAAAAAATAACGACGACACGGACAACAACAATGACACCGACAATAATGACAACAACAATGACAATAATAGCAACAACAAAAAGGATGATAATAACAACAAACACGATACTAACGAATACAAACAATTCTAATGCTGTACCAATAACAACAACAAGAAGAAAATGTTAGACAAATGCCGACACAAACACGAAGCGGGGGCAGACAAAGCGACCACGGAGCAGACAAACAGCGAGTGAACGAGACAGAGAGAGAGAGAGAGAGGGAGAAGGAATATGAACTAAAGGGGGAAACCTTGATAGAGCGAGAGAGAGGTAGAGGTGAACGGGGAGAGAAATAAATAATAAATGTTTGTCCTCGGTTAAACTTTCTCAAATTGCGTTTGTGGACAAGGACAATATGTTGATGATCATTACAAAAACAACAACAACAATAACAATAAAAACAAGAACAACAAATAGCAAGAAGAACGCCAACAACATAATGCAAACATGTACCATGTTCCTGTTTCTAATTTCGGAATCCGCAAATCAACACAACACACACCAACACACACAGATGAGGGAACCGACGCACACACACACTCACGCACTAATCGTGCAGCATGAAATGGCCGTTCATTCCGATCGCCAGGACATTGGCCGAGGTGGACGTGAGAGAGGGGACGTGGTGGGGAAATCGGGCCGATGGCACGCATTGCGGTCGGCTCTAAGCACACGCCACAACTTCACTTGTGTGGGTGACAAGGATAACGCCGAGGATTGACTACATTAGTTTCGTCCTTATGGCGCACGTCATGCCCAATGACAAGTGTGGGAATGTGTGCCGTTTGTTGTAACGACGCTTTCGCCAAGTTTCCATCAGGAGTCGGCCGGATTTTATTGATTTCAGCGTGCAGCGGATTTCGAAATTGATCGGTTGCTCGATTAATTGTTTTTGACAGATCGGCCATAGGAACGGGGAGAAATCTTTCGAAGGACTTGTCTTGAGAAGGAAACACGAGTGGGGATGAAACTCCAGTGAAGAGGAAACTAAAGTGAGAATGAAACTCGATTGAGGCGGATGAAACTCGATTGAGGTGACTTCCATTGAAAGAAGCTTTGTAGAAACCTTCAGACACCTATCTTCGACCAGGACGTTTCTTCCAAACGACCTTCGTATGAGTCCAGAATCAGGAAATTAAGATAGAAATATTTCAACGACCTCCAGTTGATTCCATCTCGGTGAAGGGATTTCCGTGTTCCGGGTTTCAGGAAACTTTCCGGACTTCTCGAGTGGAATCTGTGGAATCGAATGGAATTTTTCGATGGTCGCCGCATCTCCTCATCACCATCGCACCCCACTCACTTTGGGTCATTTGCAATCATTTGCGATCGATTAACGGACTTTTTCGTTCGTCCTTCGTTGTGTTTTTTATTTGTTTTGTTTTTGTCGTTTTTGTTCGAGTTTTGTTCGTATTTGGAAATGATTTTTGTCAAGTTTTCTCTTTTTTACCAAGTTGTTGTTGTTGCTGTTGTTGTAATTGTAGTTGTACCATCGATGGTGATGATGCCAATGTTTTTGTTTTTGTTGCTGCAGCTGTCTGGGGCACAGGATGGAGCGAATTCGATTTTTTCGATAGTGTCGTTTTTTTCGACGATGGGAGCAGCTGCCGGCGTCTGTCTGTGTGTGCGAGTGCGTTTAATTGTGGCCAAGTTTTTATTTTCCCCCACACACACTCACACAAGTACGCACTCGCCCACTCTCTCCCTCACACTCAGTCGCTCACACTCTCTCGTGCACCCAGAGGCGCACGCATGCAATAAAGCGCATTAACGGCGTTGCCACATCGACGCACGGCCGGCTGTTGTGCGTGCGCTCGTTCGGTCGCTTCGGGCTCCCTCTCTTGTTTTTTGTTGTTGTTGTCATTGTTGTTGTTGTCATTGTTGTTGTTGTCATTGTTGTTGTTGTCATTGTTGTTGTTGTCATTGTTGTTGTTGTCATTGTCATTATTATTATTATTATTATTATTATTATTATTATTATTATTATTATTATTATTATTATTATTATTATTATTATTATTATTATTATTATTATTATTATTATTATTATTATTATTATTATTATTATTATTATTATTATTATTATTATTATTATTATTATTATTATTATTATTATTATTATTATTATTATATATTAGTTGCCCTCTTCACTTTGTTGTTGTTATTATTGCACCTTGCCGCTTGTTGGGAATTTCTGTGCGGTTCCCGTGCATTTTTTTCGTAGTTTTCTTTTGGCACTCTGCACTTGGGACTGTTGTTGTTGTAGTAGTTGTTGTTGTTGCCCGTGATGCGTTCTGGCAGTGCGTGTCCCACACCCACACCAATATCCATCACACTTATTCGCTCTCATCCTCCTGCACTCCGAGCATAATTGCCATGAAATTAAGCCGAGGGGATCGTTTGGCTGTTGTTGTAGTTTTTATTATTGGTATTATTATCGTTGTTGGTGGAGGTTGAGGTAGTGGTGTCGTTGTTGTTGTTGTTATGGTGGGAACGATGGCGGTGCCGCTGGAGGAGTCCGGATGGCGGATGCGTCGCGTCTCGTCTCAGTCTGCCGGCAATTAAATAATGTTCGCATTTTTCGCGCTCTGCCTCTGGTCGTTTTCGGCATTTCCCCTTCGGAGATCGCTTCGCTGTTTTTCGTTTTTGTCACTTTTTCGGGATTTTCCGCACTTGTTTTCTCCTTTTCCCTCTTTCCCTTGCTGTTTATCTGTCGCACTTCACACGCGCTCTCGCATTTTCCAGCCATATGTCGGGGATTCCCCAATATTTTTTCTTTCTTTCTTCTTTCTCTCCGGCGCTCGTGGTTGTTGTAGTTTCCATTGCCGACGTCCTTGTCGTTGTTGTTGTTGTATTGTGCGTATTTATGACATTGATTTCCATCGAATTTCACTGATTTTCGCAATTGTTCCTTTTTTTCGTGTATTCGTTTTAATGCGATTGATTTTCATTTCTTTTGTTTGTTTTTGATTGTTTCGTGTTTAGTTTGTTTTTGTCGCATATCTTTTTTGTTTTGTTTTAATTTTTATTTTATTTATTTTTTCATGTTCTTTTTTGCTTTAATTTGTATTTCATTTATCTTTTCACGTGCTCGTTTTTATTTTCCTTTGTGTACTTTATTTACATGTTTAAATTCGGTTTTTGGTTGTTTTTGACGTTGACGTCGCTGCGGTGGAAGTTGTTGTTAATGATATTGGCGCTGATGTTGTTGGCGCTGATGCTGATGCTGATATTGTTGTTTGTGTCGTTTTTCATGATGTCGTTATTGGGTTTGAGTTGTTTTTGCAGTCGTCTCCACGCTTCGATCAGCTGATACGACAGCTGTTTCTGGACCAGAGGAGGTTGGGACTCGCTCGATGGGTCACCGACGGCGTGTTGGAAAGCGTGAAGGTCATCAGGGGGGATCGTTTTAATTTTTTGTTTTTGCTTCATCAATTAATTAAACGACTGTTGCAGGACCTCGTCGTCCTTGTCCACGATGACTGCTTTCCAAAACTGATTTAGATTGAGACAGAGTGTTTGTTTGAAAATTATGAATTATTCGTTTCGAATTTCTTCGTTTTATATAAATTATTTATTTCAAAATTATTCGAAATATCAAAACTTTAAAATTTTACACAATTGAACTTTGTTATGTTCAAAGTTTTTGTTATTCAAAAGTTTTCGTTATTTCAAAATTATTTGATATTTCAAAATTCTTCAATACTTAAATATTTTTCGTTATTTCAAAATTAGTAGTTTTTGCAAAAATATTCGTTATTTTTAAATTCTTCGATAATTCAAAATTATTCCTCATACATAAATTCATATAAAATTCATACATTCATTCGTTTTTTCTAAATTATTCGATACTTAAAAATTCTTTCAGTGAACTGTTTTGAATTATTAAATCAGTTCTTTGAAGAGAAAAATAAATTAATTCTTACGAAATTATATCAGAACGATTTTCGAAACAATTGAACGAGTTGACAGAGTTTCGAGAATCCTCTTGGGCACGAGGTGGTAACTCTGGGCCGGTTGGTCTCTATTTCTCTGCTGTCTGTCCGATATTCAACACGCAAGCCGAAAGCGGAAAGTTGTCCATACGCCGTGGAGGTCGTGGAAGGATGAGAAGGAGGAAGGATGAGCCTTCGAAAGCGTTGCCAGGCCATCATTTATCAGCGTAATGACGAAGCACCAACAACATCAACATCAACAATGGATATTACAAATATACCAACAAACAGAACTTGTTATACAACAAAATGCTGAAGAAGAAGTTTTTACAAAATGACGCCACACGATGCTGACAAATGCCTGCGCTGTCAGCGTTGCCACCCTTTTACATGTATGAGTGCGTGTGTGTGTGTGTGAGCTATTTGTTGGCGAAATAATTTTAGCGAAATTAATTTCAAGTTTTTGTTGTACTCGGACGTATTGTTTGTAGACAGTTGTTTTTGCTGTAAAGCACAAATAAATTACTTTTCGACCAGAGAAGAGTAAAAACAACAACAACAACACCTACTACAACTGAAACATTGTGAATCTGTGAAAAATGATCCCAACTCACACTTAGACACCCACACCAAACACACACACTAACACATGCACGCATTGAAATTTGCAAATAAAGTGAAAATTTTCATGTTCATCCTTTTTCGAATTTTCCACAATTTTTTCTTTTGTTTCTTCTTTTTTTTATTTGTTTAGAAAATCACATACAATTTCATTTTGATGTTGTTATTGTCGAAAACCTCATTTTGGGCGCATATGTGTGTGTTATGGGCATAGATACATACAAATGTGTGTGTGTGGTGGAGGGAAGCGGTAAGGCTGGGGTTAGTTGTGGGCGGCACAGGGCGTGGCCCAATGGCTGGCGATGAATTTTCCTCGGCTTCACTTGAAAAGCATTTTTCATTTTAATGATTTTTTTGTTGTTGAAGTTCTTGTTAATGTTGTTGTTCTTGTTGGTGTTGTTGTTATTGGTGGTGTTGGTGTTCTTGTTGATTCTGTTGTTGTTGTAGTCGTCAATGTAGCCTTCGTTATTGTATGGATTGTGTTGTTGTCCATGTTGCTGTTGTTGTTTCTCATTACCGCGATGTTTTTTGCATATAATTTACTGCAAAAAGTCTATGTAAAACTTAATATAGTTCGTGCTTGTTTTTGGTTGTTACTGTACTTCTTGTACTTGTTGTTGTTTTATATAATTTACTCCATTTCTTGCCCTGTCGACTGGAAATGATTTTCCTTTTTGTTATTGTTAATGTTTTTGCAATGCGATATGCTCTGAATTTTAATGCGATACATATGGATGTTGTTGTATTTACTTTTGATGTCTGCATTTTTGTTGTATTTGATTTGCTTGCAGTGTTTTTGACATTGTTACCGTGCTCGTTGTTATTTTTTCCATGTTCTCCATACGGGTCCGAGGAGGAGGGGATCGTGAATAAAATACTCCGGAGGACGATGGTTGAAATATATGATAATAACAATCAAAAGTGTAGGAACATTTCATATGATAACTTTTCATTAAACAAAGTGTTGAAAAATGGCCAAAATAATATTATAATGTTTAGTTATTATAACAAGAGATAATAAACTATTGGTGGCAATAAAGTATTGGTTCGTTTGTGAATAAAATTTCTAAATTGTTAAATACTTTTCAGAAGCTTGTTTCTCGAAGATCGTTTGCATATTTATGGGATTAATTATTTTTAAGACATCTGTAATTATAATTTAATAAGTTTTTCGATCAATTTTATATTGATATTTTTTTAAAATTTTGTTAAAGACTAATTTTTGATCAAATTTTTCTTATGTTTTTTCAATAGTGGAGGATAATTTTCATCGATATATTTTTAATGTTTTCTCATTAGTGTTGTTTTTGTAGGTTGTTAAATTTTTTTATTAAAATAGATCGAAAATGTTATCTTTAAAACCAATCATAAAACTATTAAAAAAAATTTATTAAACGCACATATTGGAACAATATCGAAAAAATGGATACAAAATTATTATTAGATATATGATTGTTCATATAATTGTGATAATTGGTTCCGTCCCTGATTTGTTCATGGTTTTATTCTTGCTATATCTGAAAACCATCAATATCAATAGATGTCCCTGTCAACTTCTAACCTAAAGGTTTCATAAGCACCCTGTCTTCGAGTGGAATGGTCCTAAGTAAACCATACTCAATGGGGAAATTTCAAATAAATACATTGGCCAACCGTCAATTCATCCGTCCATCTTTCAGGTGGACCCGGTGGCCGAGGCTCGAACGACCCATGAAGCCTCACAAAAAACCCGAAATGAGTTGCGTGGTGGATGGTGATGGGCGGGGAGACGAGGGGCGTGAGTAAGAGGTGTAAATGGAAGGAGTGATGGAGATCGTTGAGAGCGAGGCAAACAAAAGGAAGGAAATGTTTCAAAGTTAATTCCAATTAAGAATGAGAGCCATTAACTAAACTCTGGAACCCGAAACCAGCAGCAGCAGTATCAACAACAACCTGCTAAAGAAATAACAAATACAGTGGAAAGGCACCCCGAATAGCAACAACAAAAACAATTTCACCAACCAACACCAGTAGTAAAACGCATCGCGAAAGAGACTAAAAAATTAGCAAAAGACCAGAAGCGAAGGAGATGCGAGGAATGGGCGAAGAGGAAGCGAATTTCTCACAATTTCGACGGAAGGCGTAGAAGAAGACAATCGAAGAGTGGGCGTCGGAAGGGGGGAGGGCGGCAGGCGTGGCACGTCAGTTGTTTGCTAATAAAACCTATTATCCTGCAGCAAAAGCGGGCGAACCGGACAGCGGAGGATGGCGAATTAAGTCGGAGCGTCGATGAAATGCGAAAAAATCACCCATAGATACAGATGCGACTCTTGTGTCCATCCGTCCGTCTGTTTGTCCGTCCGTTCGTCCATCCATCGGTCTGTTCGTCCGTCTGTCTATCCTTCGGTCGGTCGGAGCAGATACAGTGGATACAAATTGCAGATGCAGAGTGTCAGCGGTTGGTGGTTGGTGGAAAACGTGGACGAGGGATCGCCCCGGATCCGAACGATGGGTGCGTTCGCCAGATGCATGTATTTGAGTGGGTGAATGAGTGAGTGTATTGGTATGAGTGTATGAGTGAGTGTGCGTGTGGTATTTGCGGCTTCGGTGGTCTTCGACATAGAAGCACAGCAAACAAAACAATACCGCAACGAATTTTAAAAACGAACTCACTTCAATTCGCTCGGTGTATCGGTGAACGAGTGTCTGTGTCTCTCTCTCTCCCTGTGTGAGTGGAGATGGGAGTGTATGGCGAATGAGAAGGGAGGGGAGTGAGTGGCGAGAAAACATGGCCGCCGCGTTAGTGCCAACTGGAAACAGCAAACGCAAAACAAGGCCTCGAACAAAGACCAAAGCTAGGAACGAGTTTTTTTTTACTGATCGCTCCAGGTGTGTGTGCGTAGTGTCGATGTGGGTTTGTGAATGTGTGAGTGCGGTCGCATGGACATGCAAATCACAGCCGCCGTACTCATCAGCAGCTGCTCGTCCTGCAGATCGTGAATTCGCGATCGGCGGAGGCTGCGAATTTCACTCGATCGCGTGGAATATTTTTCCATCGACTCGTTTTCGTCCAAGGGTATTTTTTCGTCCCGCTTCATATTCCGCATTTGTCGTCCTGTAGTATTTTTCGACCTTCAGCATTTTGCGTCCTGCAGCATTTTGCGTCATGTAGATTTTGTCGTTCTACAGAATTTTTCATCCTCCAATATTTTCGTGCTGCAGACATTTTTGTCCTGTGGAATTTTTTGCATCCTGGACCTTTTCGTACTCTCCTCCTGGAATTTTAAAGCTGTCGTCGGGAGCCGCGTTGCGGGCATTAAAACGAAATTAATTTTAAGCTTGTTTTTGCCGTCAATGGACGCCCTAATTGCGCCATGGAGGACAAGGGACAGACAGATAGGCGGACAGGCAGATAGCGGGACATAAAGACAGGCGGACAGACAGACAGACGGTTGGTTGGACGGACACTACTTGTCTGTTTCTGTCTCGAACACACATGTAAACAGAACGAGGCAAAGCGAGGGCAATGCGAAACATGGACCGATGAACGACTGACGACGGACAGACAGACATAAGGGCAGTGATGATCAGGTTGAACGTAGGGAGAGATAGCGAAGAGGAAATCGAGAAGGAAGAGAGGAGAACGAAATCGGAACCGAGCAATGGAGAAGGAAGGATACGAAAGCGAAACGATCGAACGTCAGGACGAACGGAAGATTGAACAGAGCGATATACTGAAGGGCTGACAGCGATACAGGAAGAAGGACAGGCAGATAGAGAGACAGACAGATAGAGAGACAAAAAGAAAGAGAGCCAGAAGAAGAGACAGATAGGCAAACGACAGGCAGACAAGAATTAACAGCAAAACGAACTGAGATATAGACCGAAGGATGGATATAAGGATGGACAGACGAACAGGCAGAAGGACATACAGATGAACAGAGAAAAGTACGGACAGCAGTACAGACTGGAGGAAATACAGAAGGGCCAACAGAAGGACATACAGAAGGACTAACAGAAGGACAGACAGAAGAGGACGGAGTGTCGAAAGAACCGTCCCTTCGAGCGTAAGGACCACGCGGCTCCAGCCTTCGTCGTCCTCTGACGCTGGGTCATGAGAGCAATAACAACAACAATATTAACAACAACAACAACAGTGGCAGCAGGAGCTAAACGCACACACACAGCACACGAATTCGCCGGACTCGGAACGAAGCCGGGATCCTGCAAAACAAACGAATTCAAAACATAAATCATGAGCTTTTCCTCGACGTTTTTCGCCTGGGCTCGTTTCATTCGTCCTTTTTGTCGTCCCTGTTTTTCGCCACCCTCTCTCTCCTTCTCTACCTCTCCCCGTTCTTTCTCTATCTCGCCCTTTCTTTCTCTGTCTATCCCTCGCACCCGCCTCTAGGACGCATTTTATTACTCGTGTTTTTCTTTCCGTCCGACGCCCACTCCGCCACGCCCCCCACCCGCGGCCGTTCTTTGTTAGGGCCGGACGCGGGCGCCATTTTGAACGGCGGCATTTGTAGCGCTCACAAAATGCCGGCAGCGGTGTTGCCAACGCGCTCCTCGGGCCGCGGCGCATTAACGACGATAAGCGTGGGCGACTCACGGATCCGCGAGGGCCGCAGTTGGCAACGCGGCCGACGGCGCGTGGACTTCTTTCAATTTTTCACTCTTTGCTGAAAAATGCGTTCCTCCCTCGACCCCCAGCGCCCTCCTCCCGCTCGATGATTGGGGGCGTTGGATGCCGTCCATCCATTCGCCGTGCTACCAAATTAAATTTTCATCCTCCAGGAAGCGCTTTGTTTTATTTCAGCATCATTTTTCATCGAAGGGCAGAAAATTAAAAATTTGTTCCATTTGATTTCTGAGGTTTTTGTTCCTCGTTTTTTTATCATCGCTGCGCATCCTGGCGATTCATTATCTCCGGCTCCTGCGGGTGCTCGTGATGTTTTCGCAGATACCAGCGGAGTTGTTCAGAACCCCCCTGGGCGATGTTTTAAGGAGCCACCCTCATCGAGAAGGTGTTTTTTCCTCTGCACTCTGAAGGTTAATTTCGTTACACTGGGCCCTGGGATAAATAACATTGTGATCGTAATTTATTAAATTTGGGGGGCATTGAAATTTTATGAATAAAGTCTGCTAGCAATACTTTTCATTGTATGAAACTGTCATATACTCCTTTACACCCTGACTACATAAGTTTTTTATTAGCAAAATGAAATTGGGGAACCGTTTTCTTAATAAAAACTGGAATCTATATTTTATATACAGATTATAGTAATGTTTTCAATAATTCTACCCATGTGATAGATCTGTGACAAAAAGCAAACATGAGCCTAAATCGTGGGGTCTGTCAATTTAATATCTCTATCCAAACTTTAATCTATTTATCTATCTATCTAGCTTTAATCTATCCTAGTTTAAATTGATAATCAGTTTAGTAATACGATTTCCAGATTAGTCAATCATAAATCGAAATAAACTTTAAAAAAGGATATAAAATATTGTTAATAAAAGATATGTTATTACAAAAATATTAATTAAAGTTGATCGATATATGTGATTAAAAAAAGTAACTATTAAAATTAGATCATATATATAAAAAAATATATACGATTACTGATTGATTGTTATTTCGAAATAAAAACGAATGTAAAATAATTCTTATGGAGGGACTTTTTTGTTATAAAATCCATAATTGATTGGTCACCTAATTTTTGAACAATCTTAGCAAAATGTAATATTTCTATTATTTAAATTGTTTGATAAAATATGTACAATAGGCAGAGAAATAAAACAATATTGTGAACAAGCCTAGTAAAATTCGTTTGTGTTATACTTTGGAAACCTTATTTTGAAATAAAAAAATTATGAAAAGTTGAATGTATATTTTTTTTTTTATATGTATATATATTTCTAACATAAAAAGTATTAATTGCTATGAAGAAACTCCAGCCGATCGGCTTCGGCAATAAACTGTAGGTCTCTCTTTCATTTGTGTAAAAATTTATAAACGCAAAATTAGTGTTGTAATGATTGCGAGAAGCTCGGTCAAAGCCCGACGGAGGCTGTAAAGCCAATAATTTATATTTTTTGTATGGAATGGTGTCGTGCATAACTTTAACTTTATTAGGATTAATCAAATTGTTTTAATTTGAAGCAAACAACTTAATTTTTAAACGAACATTGGTATTATGTGAAATCTATTATAAATTACATCCTCCATTTGGGGAGAATGTTTTCAGTCAACCCAGCGCGGAGACAACAAACTAAACAAAATAGTTAAAATATTGATTTTATATGACAATTATTAATGCTTTTGTTTTTCTTTCTACCGAAAATTAAATTAAATTTGGATTTTCAATTGAATTGTACACATACATGCATATATTTATGTATGATTCAAAATATATCTGTAGTACACTTACACATAAGGGCTTTAGTGCGAAATTTTTTAGTATAGTATTACAATTAGTTCGAAAATGTCTGCCAAAGCCCACAAACCCCAACCACCCATTGAGGAGAGAACTATTTGGAATATGAACGCATCGAAAAGTATTTAAGTACATTAAATGAGCCCCTTCATTCCCCCACGCACATTTGGAGCCGATGCTGCATGAGACGAGCCACGTGCGTCGAAGCGAGACAACGATACAAATCTAGACGCTAACAAACGACACGCGGGCGGCTGATGGCGCAAAGGACTCCAAATGGATTCCACGCGGCCGCCTGCGGCAGACGTGGCGATGGAGACAACTACGATAAAGACTTCGGGTGGGGGGCGCGGACCGGGCGGATGGTCTCCCTCAACCCCTGAACGACCCCATCTGTCTGTCCAACCGTTTGTCTGTCTGTCCAACCGCCTGTCTATCCATCCGCCCGCTCGTTTGCACCCGTCACAGGCCTAGAAATAAGAGAAAAACATGAAAAATCCGGCGAACACGCTGCCGACGAAGGATGGGGGCGGAGGTGGCGTCTGAGATCCATGACCCACACGCATGCATTGTTGTTGCTGTTATTATTGTTATTGTTCTCTCTTACAATTTTTGTTGTTCGCTCCGTCGTCGGATCCGGCGGGAGGTCTGGGGGGGAGGCAGGCAAGGCGAAAGCACCGTTGCCATTGTTGTTTTTGTTTTTGCGAACTTCACGCGAATGCGGATAGAAAAACGTGGCAAAAAGAGAAAAAAGAACACCCCGCTCACGTCGCGACGCCCCCGCCAACCTCCCCTCGGCCCAAGTGGAGGTTTTACTTTTCCTGCTCATTTTTCTGAGTGCGCGCTGCGAGCTTTTTTTTGGCCTTTTTGAGGCTCCACCTACTCGCTGAGCTCCGATTGGTCGGTGCGAAAAAATGCTAACCTAGAAAATAAAATAAAAACGCGCCCTTCGGCTGTCGCTGCTTGTAGCTCTCTCGCTTTCGCTCTCGTTGGCTCTCTTTCGCTCGCGCACTCGGCGACTGTCGGCGCTCGTCTGTGTGTGTGTGAGTGTGTTTGTGTTAGTGAGAGTCTGTGTGCGGTTGGTTTTTCACATTTTATTTTTCATTTTCCGTTTTTTGTTCTTGTTGCTGTTGTAGTTCAACTTGTTGTTGCTGCCAATGCTGCTGCGTCATCGTCGTCGCCATCGTCCTGGCCGACTTCGTCGTTGTCGTCCTTTTTCTATGAACGCTTCAGTTGGGAAGTTTTTGATGTTTGCCGTTTCATCTGTGTGAGTGAGCGGCGGGTGGGGCTGGAGTTTTTGGTGGAAGATGGGGCTGCGGGCGACCCACTGCGGTCGTCTCCGCGCTCACAACTAGAGGGCGCTGCGTCGAAGGCGGCTTTGCGGCCGTATCGTGGGGTTGGAGGACGCGGGTCGCGGCGCCTTTTGTGTGAATTATGATCCCCACAAGCCCACACACACACAGACACACACACTTATTCACACGCACACCCGCCGACGAACACTCGCACAAATTGGCGGTATTTTAATTAATATCAACAAATATAATCATGTATTTGTTGCATAAAAATATTTGCTCGACGTCGCATTATTTTTCCCCAGACTAAACGCTTCTAACGGAGCTGGACGACCGACCGCTCGCTCGCCCACCTGACGCCCACTTCCGGCGCTTCCGGTGCGGCGCATTTATTTTAATTAAGCACGGCACCGGCAACAACAACAGCAATAACAACAACTGTATGATCAGCCCAAAACAAGAACAAAAGGAGATGGAATAAAAATATATAAAATTAAAACTAATAGCAATAAAGGGCAGGACGCAGGAGACAAAGGCAACCGTAACAATAACAACAACGACAGCAAGGATATCCAAGATAAACAAAATGCGTTACGCGTCCGTAAACTAATTACTTCGGACACACCCCACCCCGCCCCTCATTAAATATTAGTTGAATTTTAATATTTTTAGTTTGGAGTTTTTAGCGAAATTAGTTTTGGCCGCGCGTGGCATCCGGGCCTGGCCCCCGACTTCGGACCCAGTCTTCGTCCTGGGACTCGGAGTCCTGGATTGGGGTCCGTATTCTGCGGTTTTTGCGGTAATTTTTCGGTAGCGAAGTTCGTCGAAACTTTTTATCAGCCCCTCCTTCGTCCGCTCGTCAAATGTTCTGCATTGCATTTAATTTAATTAAAATTTAGAATTTTGCTTCATTCGTTAAATGCATTTTGCTGTGCTTCGAGCTCCCTACGGAACCGTGGACGTCAGCAATGGTCGGCCTGTAACTTTCTTCCCCACAGACGACGGTGAGGTTTTTAGCATTTAACTGAAAGTTATTTATTTTTAATAATAATACTACGTTTGGCCCTGCTTTTATATAATTTTGGCGGAGGCGTTGTTATACCTCATTTAAATAAATATTAAACAAAGGCTGAATCGAGATATTGGTCACTTGGTAATTGAGGTCACTTAGAAAACGGCATCGCGTAATTTTTAAAATGAATATATATTTCTCTAAAAACTCCATTTGAACTCACAATACTTTCATTTGCCTTCTCAACTAAAATTGATAGACAGAAAATTTTGTTAAAAATAAAAGGTTTAAATTTTCTATTAATGCTTTTATTTGAAAAATATATGTTCATAATGAAAACTTAAAATGTTTCTTAAAATTGTGTGTATAAATTTTCTCATGTAGTAATTTTTTACAATGTATATTTCTACAAATAAAAGCTTATATGTACATTAAAAAAATAAAATTAATTTCAATACTTTTCCGAATGCTTCGATGAACAAAATTAAGAATGATTCATCAAATCATCAATTACTTCGGGTATAACCTGTTGCCGATTATAAATTAAATTCTATTCATACATAGATCAATACAATATAAGCTTATTTCTTATTAAATTGAAATAATTTACACCTTTTTGACATTTCTTTGATATTTCAATACATTTTTACATGAGAATGAGCTGTATTGGCAATAATAAAATTGTGACATTTATTTTTCCCTACCCCTTTGGTGTAGAAAGGAATTTTCATAATATTAAATGCTCTCATTAACGCATTATAATCATGCTTTAATGTATTATTAACAATTCAATTACAATGATTCCACTTGATGAATGAAACTTCCAATGAATTGGACGCAAACATCTCCGCAATTGTACATGGAATAATTTGTGTTTATGGAAATGTATGATTTTCCTTGAATCTCAGAATCCAAAAATAATTTTTCAGTTCAATAGCATCAATAATAAATTATATGTTTAAACACGAATACTCAGGAATCTTAAGCATTTGATTTTCAAATATAAAATCCTTGTTATTGTGGTTATTTCAATAAAGATTTATTTTGCATTAAGAGAGAACCATTCAAGAGAATCTCTGCAAATCTCTGAAATTTCAAATATCCCAAATATTTTTGATTTCACAATAACGTAATAATCTGGGAACAGAAGCAGCCAGAGGCAATTGAAATATGTTTTCAATTAAAATGGACCTAAAAGTTCGGTGTTTACACATCGCAAGATAGATGCTGAATCCATCCTTCAGAGTTTCGCCCTTAACAAATCGGCAACCTGACATAAGCTCATTTAGAACTGTGCCTGGGGGTGATCGATCGATGGTAGAGGGTTCCTCATTTGACAAATGCAAGAATTCCTGCATGTGGTTCTCTTGCTCAGACGTCCACAAGGATCGTAGTGAGATTTTGAAGGAGAGCTTTTGAAATGCAAATGAATGTTGGTAACCATATTTCAAAGTGATTGCCATGGCCTTGTGGGGGAAGGGGAAAATTAATGGTATTTTGTTTAATCCTTTTTATGCAACTACAACGGCACAATCAATGAAAACAATAACAAGGATCGGGAAACAAAAGAAACACGAAACAAAGGAAAGGATGCGAATTAAAATCCAGACGAGACGAATGAGTTTTCAAAGCACATCAACGACGACGACGACTACGACAACAACAATGGCCGCAAACGAAAGTGAAATCAAGAATCGAGCGAAGCGCTGGGGATGAGAGAGAGAGCAGGGGGGTGGCGACCATTTTGTGTGAAGGACCCAAGAACAACAACAACTGTGATAGAAACACCAAAACAAGAAACCGGAATCCTTTCGGTTTTCGCCTGACACGTCGGCACAATGCGAAGTTGTCGCTTTGCTTCCAGGAGACGAGCACGAGAACGAGGAGGACCCGAGGACGCCGCCCGAAGGACCAGAGGATGGCCAAGCACAACAACAACGTCTACCAGCGATTAATAAGGGATCCGAGAGGGTGTGTGTGTGTATGTGTGTGAGTGAGTGAGGCTGTTTGCGAGTGTGGTTGGTGCCGCCCGCCTGTCAACCTCACTCAACATGGTTGCCACCCTGATGGCAGAAGGCAGCCATGATTTTTAAGTTGCTCCTGCTGTCGCTTCGGCAATTCTTACGGCCGGCAGCAGCAACAAAAACAACCACCACCCCTACTAACACACACATGGACTCATGCAAAATTCATGCAAATTATTTGAAAAAGGACACGGGATTGTGCGAAGGATGTCTGTCCGGGGGCACAAGGAACGACCGCATCCGACTGGCACAGGCCGTCGTTCGCCTGGTTCAGTTCTCGGTCTGTTGAGCCGACCCAAAAACAATAAAAACAACCAATCCAACCCCACTGCATTCCAACCCTTTCTTGCGAGTCGAGGATTTGAATTCTCAACGCAGCCTCATCTGGAATTCAAACCCTCCCAGACGGCCCGGTCCATTCGCACCCATCCTCCTTTGGCGCCGTCCTTTCGTCTTCCATCATGTCCTTCTCCTCCTTTTTCTTCCACCCCTGCGGCGCCTTCGCACATCCTGTAATTTTGCGATTGTCTCGTTTTCAACGATGGCGTCAGCGGGCTGAGTTTTTGGCGTTAAGAATTTTTGCTCATATTGCAATGTATCGTCCCCTCCGTGGAACGCAGCCAAACCCTTCGACTTGAAATTTTATCGGAAGCTGCAAATTGTGTTCGCATCCTCGAAGGACTCGTTCTCACTCCCCGCTGTCTAGTTATGCCTGAATAAATAAATAGCAAGGTGAAACCCGGGGGTGCTTCTCATCCTTTGACTTCTTTCCTCTTCTTTGTACTTCCGGTGTTATGCGAGAAGAGAAACATTTGCTAACTCCTATAATTTCTCATATTGGATTTTTAGAGAGTAATAATGAAAATATAAAATAGCACCCGTTTTGCTAGTTCTTACATATCTTTAGGAGAAATAAATGACCCAAACTAAATTTTGAAATTTGTTTGATATAAATTCGAGTCTTGTTGACATTTTCTAAGTGTCATCATCAAAATATTAAATGTTCCATTTCAAACGATTTAAAAGTCATACAAAAAAAAAATTATATTAATTGTTCTCATTTATATGAAATTAAACAATTTGTATCAAAGTCTGTTAATCCTCTAATAAAATCCTAAACTTAATTAACAGTAATCCTACGCACGTAGCTTGAATTTTTTTTAAAACTAAAAACTTACTTAAAAAAATAGTCCATCCAATTATGGATTTTATAATAAAAATTATTTCAAAATAAATTACTTTGTGATCGTGTTTTTGCGCTAACAAATAAAAATCAATCAGTGATCGATTTTTTTTTTTTCAATCAAATATATCGATTAAATGTTGATCTTTTTTTTTTCGATCAGATATATCAATCAAAATTTGATCGTTATTTTTCGATCAGAAATATAAATTAAAATTTGATCGTTAGTTTTTCAATTGAATATATCGATCAAAATTTTATTTTTATTTTTTCGATCAGAAATATCGATCAAATTTTGATCGTTTCTTTTCTTTTCGTTACGTTTCGATATAGGCCTATAGACCATTGAACGTCAGTAAACGGTTTTTAGAAGGAAACGATTTTCGGACACAATAATATAGTTTAAAATTAATTATAATTAATTTTTTATTTTTGATGAAATTCACAACAGCAATACCTTTGCTGAGAAAACAGAATATTAACAAGTTTTTTTACCGGCGCTTGATAAAAACTGAAGACATGTCTTCAATGTTGATAAATTAAGCTTTTGCTTTATAATTATTTATTTATTATTAATATTTTGGTATAAAATAGACGGACAAACCCATAAAAATCAAGAACAAAGTATTGAAAAAGGAAAGGAATACTTCAGTCTAAAGTCTAAATCATGGTTTAAGAATTCCAATCAAAAAACCGATTGAAATCAAACTTATAAACAGATTAATGCAAGACCACTCATTATGCAAAGCCTCTTTATTTATAACGAAATCAGTATCAAATGATATTTTTGATCTCTGTGGAATACGTGAAGACAACTCCCACATAATATTTAAATGTCAACGCTGTAGCCAAAGATCAAATTTTCAAATTTCATCAAAATATGTAACCACTACTGAATTCTTTAGGAAGAAACCTATACCATCTTATCAACATTTATTATCTTTCTTACATACCATCAACGCAGATTTGTAATTTATTCTATTATCAATTTAAAATTACAAATCAACATTCAATATTTAAAGTCAAATTATTCTTCAATCAACGAAGATATATCTTGTATAATATCAATATTTAATTATATTCAATAGCTTTTGTTTTTGTTCTTCATAATATTGTAATTATTATTCTTTATAGTCTACTGATTGGCCAATTAACATTAAATAAAAAATAAAAAAACATAAAAAGATTTCAACAACAACAAAATGGATTTGACAGTCTTTTTAATTTTTAAATGTATACTTTTTGCTATATATTTGTTTAAGTTCAAAGTTCATTATTTTTCAACGTTGCATGTGTATTTTGGTAAGCATGAAATGCTATGCAATTAGTTTTTGGGTTACCCTGAATTAGGCTGAAGGAAGAAGTAAGTTCAAAACCGTCTACTTACGGTCTTGGGCACACATCCTTAGGAGGACATATGGCCAATGCATTAAAAATTGTCATAAACTAATAATGTTTTTTATTCAATAATATATTATTAAATAAATATAGGAAAGAACTGAAAACTTTCTTTTGCCCGGATTTTTTTTTACTCATATTTATTCGAATTAATTCATACAGGTACATATATCGATTTACGGAATATATTGTAGGGATAGATGTGTGCATATAAGGAAATCAGTTTAAAAGTTTTCATAGAGAATAAGTCAATCCAAATTTTAGTGATGAAATAGATATAATATGAGCCTTTTGTGACTTAAAATTGTGTTATATAGTCGTCATGGTTTATTTTTTTATAGAAACTAAGAGGGCGAGTCTCCACAGAAAGAGGGCCTTAATTTTTCATTCGCTTCGAATTAAAATTCGTTGTGCGGTCCGGGCCCCAAGGGTCGAGCTGTCGTTTTCTTTTGCCTTTTTTTGTGTTGGCCGCCTGTGGAGCGGGAACATGAGCTGGAGCAAGGGTCGCTTCCGCTCTGGCTCGACACTTCCAAGTTTCAATTCCCTCTCCGTCTTTCGTGTCCGTACCATTTTCTCCACCCCCCAACTGCCTCTGAGTGAAGGAAGCCACCTCATCCTTTGGCCAGATGAGATGCACTCCGAGGGTTTTCATGGGATTCCGGGGATGTTTATCGCAACGAACCATTGCCGGGTCGAGGTGTGTTCCTTGCATTTTATTTTTCTAAAGGACCAAGTTTAACCCTCGAGGATATAAAATTAAAACCGTTCTCCGTCGTCCGTTGTCGCCCCCCCCCACCACCATCTTCGTCTCATTCCGACGATTTCGACCGAATTCAATGCGAGCCTAACAACCCGCCCAGACGAGCGCCGCCAGGACGAACTTAACTTCAAAATGAAATCACCCTCGGCCTCACTCCACGATCACGGCCAAAGCCAGAGTCAGGCCCAGACTCAGACCTCGAGCAGCAGACATTTTCCTCGCCATGGTCGCCTTTGATGAAGCCGTGGCTGCCTCGCGAACCCTTCTCCGACTCCTGCCCCGCCCACCTTTCTTCACACCCCACGGCTTGCATTGTTGTCTTGGGCTTCTTGTTGAGAGTTGTTGTTGTCTCCGTCGCTATCTCCCCCAACCTGACCAAACCCCGTCCAGGCGAGTCGAGTCGAATTTTGAATTTCCTCATTTGCATCCATTCAGCATTTACGTTACGTCGGTCGCCATTTTCTTTTTCGGCCTTTTTGTTTTTACGATAATTGTTGTTATGGCTGCGTTGGTGTTACTGTTGTTGTTGTTATTGTTGCTTTTGGCGGCAACATCGATAAAGACTTGAAGTCGCAAGAAGGAGGCGTTGTTAGGCCGGCGCCACACGACGGCGTCCAGAGGCAACTGTACTTTCGAGTGGCCACGAGTCGCCAAAGGAAAAAATCGGATTCAGCAACGAATGAAGAAGGCAGATAAGGACAATCCACGTGTCCTTGGCAAAGCCCTTGAAGCTCTGGAGAAGCTCCAGGGATCTCAAGGAATCAGATAGTGGAAAGGAAAGAACGCCAATGGGATTGATGAAGAATCCGTTTCCTATTCCACCCCAACGGAAGTGGAGAACGCCCATTGGAATTCCTAAGTTATTGTGAATTTCCGTGCCAAATCCTCTCAGGATATTCGAAACTCTCAGCGTCTTCACTTCCGGTAATCCCCTCCCCCAATGGTATTTGCACCCTCCTCCACTCATCTCAACATGGCGCCCGAAGTTTGAAAGCTCTCAGTGTTGCATGCATTCAGAAGTGAACTAAGCTTTCCAGTTAGAAGTTTAGACGAGGCTTTTGTGCCCTTTAGATGGCGCTGCTGTCCAACAGATGGCGCTGGACAAGGATTCCACCCTTATGTCCTTGAGAGCAGCTTTTCTAACGGGTGCAAAGAATCGTTAGGCGATAAGAATGTGTCTGTATTTTGAACAATAGAGAGATGAGATCTTGCTTTCTCTCAATAGTGGAAGATTTTCGACTTAAAGACATCTTAGCATTCCAACTGGAGTGAAAGACTACTTCAAAAATATATGACAATTTTTTGGGTTTAATTGTCTATTTGCATATTAAAACATATCTGTGTCAATACATGATAGTACCTAATGTCGAAAAATATAGTTTCGATATAAATTTTCGATAAAACTAATCTTTTAAAATAATTTCGAAATTTTTGTAATCTCTTGTCCACATAAATATTTGATGTTTTTCAATAATAATTTTTTATTTCTGGTTTTTAACAGAATCTCGAGTGTCGAAAACTCTTCTGTGTTCCATTTACATTTCATTTTTACAATACCACAAATTTTTGGCATACGCATCTAATTGAATTTAAATGTCTATAAAAAGCAATCAAAATAACTAAATGTGTGTGGAAGAAGAATTGAGTGAATTACGAAATTAATTTTGGAGATCACCAACAATTTTTTTGTCTAAAATACAAATAATTTCGACTATATCTATATCTTTGTCTACACACAATAGTAGTATAAGTCGACATAAGCGAAAATTGGGATTATTTGCTATTCTATAGTCCTCTTCAAGATGCAATTTTCTCGTAACCTAGGTTCAAATCGGCCAACTAGAAAAAAAATTATAGTCCTTTCTCGAATAGCTTAAGTTATTTTGGTTAAATTTAAATTTAATATAAAAGCTTAAGTCGAAATACGTGTTTGGAAAGTTTCCAAAAGAATTTTGTCTATAGCTTATGTATACATAAGAAAAGTAAAAATAAATGATTGAAAATTTTTTCAGCGAATAAAACAGCTGACTTAAGGATCGTTCAAACTCATTTTTAGTTGCTACAAAATAACTTAAGTCGACTTAGGGAAGAGGATTTTTCATTAATAATTTTAACAAAACACTTAAGACCAAAAATTATAATTTTTTATAATAAACCCTTCTCGAATTTTTACCAAATTGTATTTTTATTCAATAAAATACCCCAACAGATGTTTTTATGAAATATACCTATTTGAAAAGCGAACGGTATGGATTTTACACAAAACATCGATTATATCGAATCTATGTTTTTGGACTTAGGCTACTATGCATTGTAGGCACATTTCTAAAATAGATTTCGCCAGATGGACTTACCTACGTCAGAATATAATTAGCATATCTCATACCAAAATTAAAAGAAATCGGTTATCGACGGTTATCGGTTACTAGTTAATTTTCGTTTGATTGAGTTCTTCTTGAATTCTCTTTATAAATTGTAAAGAAAACCCTGAAATATAAAATACCACTGTTATGTAATTTATTCCTGCATATTTTATACAAACTGTTTGTTTGTGTGGCCGCAATGAGTAAACATGGATTTCTTTTTTAATTGGATGCCTAACCTCAGTCTCACAATTATAAACAGATATTATTTTGTGTAATAATCTGTATTACAACGGTTTCTTTTTTTAAATAAATCTAGTTAATTTCCCCAATTGCATAAATTAGTTATATGAAATCTTGCTACCTACCGTCAGTCAAGATACCAGAAAATTATGATGTTACTGGATATCCTCATAATGACGTTTCCTGGGCATGTTTGTTTCCTTAGTGATGGCCGATGATTCAGTTAAATTAGTGATTATAATACTAAAGCGCATAATGCAAACGACTGTGGTTAATTTTGTTCAAAAAGCATTTATTGTTTTTATTCGAAAGCTCTATAGAAAAAGCGAAATTTAATAATACATAATCTACTAAGCACTACGATAACAAGTCTATAACTCGCATTATCTAACAATAAGAAGCATATTTAAAGCAAAAGCAACTTAAAACTAAACAAAATCAAAGCTATTAAGATTAGTAGCAACGAAGCTCGGTAAAGGTCCATCGTCGAAGGTCTGCAGGGATCTGAAAGAAAGAAGAAAAAAATATTTAACTTTTAGTTTCAACAAGTTTAGAATGAAATTTAAGCTACCCTCTGGGTATACAACCCCACCCACAATGACAAACCCCAAATTGCAGTTTTTACTTTTTCTTCTTGTTGTTGTTGATAAGAAGTTGCTTTTGTAGTTTTTAAAACTTCGACCTGAGCCAGAGTCAGAGCACGTTTCCGATCGACGAAGTCATGCCACACCTCTTCCCCCAGGGCAGGCGACCAACACAAAACAACCTCAAAATACTTTCTTAAAGCGGCGGCAGGATCTCGACCTCCTTCCTTCTATGGCACCAGTCCCGAGAGTGCCGGAGGAAAGGGGAGAAGAGGCGACTGAAGGGCAAATACCGCACCAGGGCGTGATTGTAAAGACTCCTACAACCCACCGGTACGCATGGCTGTCGATGACATCGAAGGCATCGAATCCATTGACGTCTCGGATGAGTCGAATGAGGAGATCAGTCGAATGAGACGTAGAAGCAGCCACAACGGGAGGGAGAAGTAGTCTGAGAAGGACTGGAAGCAGTCGAAGAATGAGGCGAGCATCAGGAAAAACAGCAGAAAGCAGGAGGCAACAACGGCCAAGAGTCAGAGTCGATGACGAAGTTCGAGTTAAAAATAAGAGAAGACAACCTCGAGCCTCGAGAGTCATCGTGGGTGGCGCCCGACGTCCTTCGAGGAGGTCGACTGTTCATCGTTTGTCGTCGGACGATGGCGCACGACACGACTTATGGCGATGACTTCATCTCGGTGACGATGATCGGCGAGCCGGAGGACGCACGACGAGGAGATTGAGTTGAGATGAGGATGCAACGAACTTGGCATCTGCGTCTTTGGGGCTTCGTTTCACTAGGAGAGGATAATGGGATGTGGCTCACGGCTGACGCCAGTGCCTCGAAATCCCTTCATCCGATGCTCCTTCCAGGTCCAGGTCCTTCCGACCGATGCTGTCACAAACACCGGCGGCACCTGCTTCACTACCGACCTCCGTCTCGTTGTCTGAAGCTCGTTCTGCGCACGGGGCGCACGTAAGCGTAACGAATTGGGATGTCGTACATGTCGACCAGAAGCTCCTCGCACACCTGCTCCGGCTGTCCGGCAGCGAACTGTCCTTCAGTCCGATCCTTAAATTTATGTGCTCGGAGCGAGCCTAAGTGAGCTCTCGCTTGGCTGCCCTTCCGACGTTCCGCTGACCACCCGATCTCTCGTCGTCCGTCCTTCCTCCGTTCGTCCCATCCTCTCGGATCCGACCGGGCGCTGATTACGGCGCACTCCGGCAGCTCCTCAGAATCTATGCGGAGCCCTTCGCCTTGCGCGGCATAAATATTTGAGGACGAGGACGAGAATAAATATTTGGCGAAGAGCTTGGAGAGTCCTGCACGTATTTACGTCCGACGATTATTTACATTACATACACCTTTGCTCTGAGAGTGTGTACATCTCTGCGACGACGGCGGTGTGTGTGTGTGTCGCATGAGTGTGTTAGTGTGTGTCTGGAGGTGGCACCAGCGTAAATGAAGAACTCGCCTTGTCTTTTTGTGAAGGGTCCCTCGCATGCAAATCAAAGGCGGCAACGGAAAGAGCTCGAAATTATGATTTAAAGCGAGGGTGAGCAATATAAATTAGGCGCCCTCAGGCAAGAACTCGATACAGGGTGATTGCTCAAGGAACGTGACGCTCGAGGCAGTTCCGAGAGTTGGAATCTCCAATTATGAAATATATTCAGGGTTGGAATTTGCATAGAAAGCATGGGATAATAGAATAAGTTAATCGAAAAAACTTTGACTGTTAAAACACTTGACCTTATCCTATTCAAATATTGTAAGTAAGGAAGAGGATCTTCAACTTGGGAACGGTCCTAATAAGAACGATCTATTCAAAAACAAAATATGTTCTATGGATATATAATCTCAAACCCAACCAGTGTTCGATTTTCTACAGAAAGTTTCATGTAGCACGGTTCTAATCAGAATATTAGTTATCTCTCAATCTGTGAACTTCACTTCGTCTGCGCACCCTGTGGACGAGCACCTTTAAATTAGGGATTTCATAATCCCTTAAGAGCTTTCGGAAATTTTAATCCCTCGCCCAGTGCTCAAACACAGCTGCAACGTCCCTATACACACTCACCTAAGATACGAGGGACCGCACACGAACCGATAACGGACACGAGAGAGAGCGGAAGATCGTGAAGAAGGGAGAGTGGATTTGGGAGAGAGTGAGTGAGTGTGAGAGAGATGGAGAGATTCATCAAAAGTTTACCTTGCCAGCGGAATTATTTATTTTCATATTCCCCTCCCTTCCGTGACTCAACCTCTGGCAACGTTCTCAAGGATTCGCGCTCAATGTCCCTAATTTCGCAGAGGATTTTAATGGTTGCCTTGTGAGTGTGTGTGTGTATGTGTCTATGTATATGTACGAGTGTGGGTTAGTGGAAACGACAACAGCAAGCATAAAAACAACAACGGGAGGAGCTGGAGCGCAAGGACATGTGAAAGGGTCGTTGGCGATGTGGCTCCGGCTCCGAAGAAGAGTGTCCTTTGGCTAAATTTGTTTTAATGATGAGAGTTTTCGGACGCCATCCCTCGTCTTCCGTCCTCTTACCATATTTCTCCTTCCCACCCCTTCCATTGGCCACCGGACCCACCGCGCTTATCACGGACGGCATCTTGTGACGCACGTAGAATCCGACAGCTGCCGCCTCCCAAATATGGGGCGTATCTCGCGCACATTTGCATATTTATTAGAAGCTCTGGCTGGGCTCACAGGGCGCCAAAAGTGGGCGTGGCAGGGCGGTGTGGAAGGGTTTCCGTTCCTTCGTGCTTTCGTTAATGAAAAATCCAAACAAAAGTTAATTTGGCGCTTTTATTTCACAAGCAATTTATTCCGCATGCAAATAGACTCGACCCAACTGTGCCCTCAGCCCAGGTTCTCGAGTGGAAGAACCTTTGCCCATAAACCTCCTCCTCCTTCCCCATTGGTCGCTCGGTGATTCGTGAAATGTACGCATAATTTCCAAGAAGCACCATCGAATATCCCTAATGAGGACTCGCGCTCGTAATGCCTAGAGTCCTTCAAGCCCCACCGACATTCCGAAGTTTACGACTCATTCACCTCATCCTCCGGTTTCGATTCATTTGTCAACGCATGCCGTGCTGGACATTTTCTCACTCCTCATGTGTCGTCATGTTTTCGGTCTTTTCATCTCCTTTGCTCTTTTCTCATTTTACGCTCTTTTCGCCCCTTTGCTCTCTTTACTTCCTTCGTTATTTTCGCCTTCTTTGCTCTGCAAGGCAATGGAGTGGTCATCGTCAAAAATTTGCTCTGTTTCTTTGACAGCTCGTGGCTGGGTTTTGACGTCCATAACTTTCAATTTCTATTCTCCAGCTTATGGTTTTCCTCCTCTTTCAATGCCATCCATTCTTCGTTTCTCTTTGTTCCAAAGTTTGGCGTTTCAACGTGCTCTGATTGATCCCAGGTCATTGGTGAAAAGGAAAATTCCTTTCGGTTTCTTGAATAGTTCTCGGTTTAACGTGGAGCATCCCACGAATCGGGTTAATTTCAGCTCAGCTGTGGAGTACAGCTCCAGGAGAATTCCCGGGGTGACGAAATTGAATATTCCACAAGCACCACACAAAAGGAACCACAGACTTACATATAAATATGCAAGGAAAAGAGACAGAGAGAGTAATCGGCAGAGGGAAGGAATAAAAGGCGCAGAAGGCGGAGAGAAGTACGCAATCAAAGGGTGAAATTGAATTTTCCGACCAAATGATGCACATATGGATTACAATACAAATAAAATGCGATAAAAACGAACGAGTAACTCGAAGGAACGATCGAGGGAAATGTGCGAAGGAGGCCAGGAGTCGCCGATTGGACACGCCAGGATGGAGGACGAGCTGTCAGCCGCAAGGATACCCGCACATGGAAGGAACGAGACAACCAGGCAAGACAAGAAGTCACTCAACTCGTGATAGGGGAGCGGCCGGAGCGGATCTGCGCGGGTGGAGAAGAAACTATTGAATTACTTAACAATTTCATTTGCATTCGGAGAAGTCAAATATTTGCAGCATTCTTTCAGGCGCGCTCCAGCATTCCCATTCAAAGTCAGAGCCAGAGTTGAAGTCAGTTGCAGCAGCAGCAGCTGACGCTCGTGAAACAGTTACAAGCTTTCTAAAGGATCTCGACGAGGTCCTTTGCAGCAGAAATAAAATGAATTACAATTTTGCTTCCTGCAAGTGGTGACTTCGGTTCAGGATGTGTGAGGGGAGGCGAGGTGGAAGGCAGAGCGGCAAAAAGGACATAACAAGGCCAAGTAGTACCATC
The DNA here is from genome assembly GCA_017309665.1 of Coelopa frigida. Classification (NCBI taxonomy): domain Eukaryota; kingdom Metazoa; phylum Arthropoda; class Insecta; order Diptera; family Coelopidae; genus Coelopa; species Coelopa frigida. The sequence goes on from CM029561.1 coordinate 28,720,559, forward strand.
AAGGGTTGGGGGAATCGTGGCCCTCAGATGAATTGCCAATGGCAACGTCAGCAGCGCCACATCTCCTCCGCCCCCGGCCACCTTCCTCTGCCCCTCTCTGGCCTGGCACGTCCTGTGAATGACATGAGCACGGTGAAGAAGAAGCAGCACAAGAACGAGTCAACGACGACGCCAACAACGAGAACGACGACGACTCCAACGACGCCAACGACGATGAGGGCGAGTCTGAGGATCTCGAGGACGAAGCCGAGAAGAGCCAGAGGAAGAAAAGTTGGAAATATAAAATTGGACATTTAAAATCTCACATATCTGGACTTGCACATATACCCATGCTCCACCCCACACACACAAATACAAGGGCACAGAGACAGAGAGAGACACACACACACCCACACCAACATGCAGATGGAACGACAGAACAGACCCCAGGACGTGTTCTCATTCGCATTCACAGTTTTAGTTGCAGTTCAGTTGAGCCATTATTTCACTCCGAAGTCCTCTCGGGTCGGTCCTTCACGGAAACTCCACCTTCTCCGACGACCTCTTCCAATCTCGCTTCCCTCCTTATTCAACCTCTCCTCCCTCCTCACCCAGCCCCGAGCCCTCAGCCCACTCCTCGAGGGCCGTGCGTTGCGCAATTGCTTCGTCCTCCATGCGAGAGGATATTTTATAGTGTCTCGTCTTTGTGGCTCCCTCGTCGCCCTCCTCCACTTGCTCAGCCTTGGCCAGCCATCGTTCGCCTTGTTTTTCTTGTTCTTCTGCTTAGCCGTTGTTTTTGTTGTTGTAGCAGTAACATTGTTCCGATTTATGTTATCCTCGTTGTTGTTGCTGCATTTGTAGTTGTATTCATTTGAAATGTTATTAGAAATTTCAGCATTAAAATGACTCGCCAAGCCACCTCCATCCTCTTCTTTCCCTCTCTATTTCGCTTTCTCTTCCTCTTCTTTCCTTCCCTCTCTTCTTTCCTCCACTCTTTGTTTTTCGCCCCCTTCGTCTTTCCACCCTCTTTGTCTTTCTTTCCTCATGGTCTTCCTTCTTCTCACATCTCAACTCAACTCAACTCCTTCCTATTTTTCTCCTCTTTCTATCGTCCCCTTTTCTAAATTTTCCTTGTATTCACAGCTGCCACTTCATACAACAAAAACAATAAGAAGAACAACGCAAGTGCATTGTGACGACGGGAATGTATGTGACCATGAAGGTCTGTGTGTGTGAGTGCGGTAAGTACGACTGTGTGAGTGCATCTAACTACGTGTCTGTGAATTAGACGGAAGCTTCCCTTGGACAGAACTTCGAAAACTTCGGCACCACTGAAGGTTCCATCTGAAGGCGGTAGGAATGAGTTATCGAGGAAGAGAACGACCAAAATAAGTGTGATGGTCACATGTGGCTCATATAAAGAGTTCATTTTTTTGAAAATATAAAATAGAATAATTTTAAAATCTTTAGTTTTGAAAGAAATAAATAGAGCTCATATAAAAAGTTATGTTTGTTGGAAAGAGGGAAATGTGAACTATTTCAAAATCTTAAGTTTTAAGAGAATTAAAAAAATATTAATCTTTTTTGGGACATCTCAAAATTCCATATTCAATGATTATGAAAAATTGTTGTGCTGAAAAGGTGTAACAATTAAAGTTTTACTATTTTGAAATTGATCTTTACTAAAACTTAAGCTTGATTGAAAGATTCCTTGGATCTCTGAATAAAACAATATCGCAGTTTCATTAGTGCCTTCATCGACGAACTCCTCCCAAGCGTTGTCCGACCCCTCAAAACGCAAACGAATGAAGAAATTTCTGAAATTTCCTTCGTCCAAATAGAAGATTCGATATAAAATAACACATTCCGAACGTATTTCTGCAACTGCGGTCGACCAGCACGACCGGGAGCCAACCCAACCCCAAACACCTCAAACCTCAACTCCGACCGCTGGGGGAGGCAGACACCCTGGCTCAAGCCATAGAAGGCGAACCAGTGGACGAGGCCGAGAGAAACCGTGTTTCCGGGGAACTATTAGAGTTTAGAAAGGACGACAGCGGAAGGATGGGGCCCCGGTCGGACTTAGGCGACGTGGCAGCGACGCTCGGACATGGTTCGGGGAAGGAAGTCGAACAAAGACCACTTTCGAATAAGAACAGGAAGCAGAAGAACGACGCCATGAAGCGAAATGGAGGGCGAGCATAAAGGAGCTGAAGGAAAGTGCGGTAGTTGGGGAGAGAAGAAGACGAGAACGGCTGGGGCTATTCTAATATACCACCGTCCAACGCCCAAACTCCACCCTCTCCTCCTCGGTCAGATCCACCGATGGAAATTACATTGTTTCAGCTGGTGAATGGAGCGATGACGCTTTTTCCACCGACATTTTATTTTTAATAATATGTGGAGAGGGGTGTAGAGTGTGGGATGATGAGGATGGTGTATGGTGAAGGGAGGTGGGTTATAAAAGAAGACGAGATGGGTTGGAGAAGAAGGCGAGATGGGTTGTGTCGGTGCTTCGTGAATATTTGAACTCCAGTGTTTACATATTTCACAAAAAGTCGTTCTCGCAATATTTCTTAATTAGAAACAGTGTTCATTCCTTGTCTCTCGCCGTCGCCCCACTCTCACCTCTCTACTCACCGTGGATTCTCCCATCACTACCTTGATAAACTCGTTAAAAAGACCATGGCATTACTTCATATACGATATATTTTAATATTCCTTCTATGGGTTCCACTTCACGAAGTTACAATACTACCTCAAGCTACTGTCGACCTTCATGGTGATGGCAATTATAGCCTGCAAGTAGGGCGCCCTCACCCGTGTGATGACGGCCTCCATCAAGTAGTAGCCCTGTGTCAGCATCATCGAGAAGCCGCCGGGGTTGATCACGCACTTTTCGAAATTGTATTGGCCATCCATACTCTCCAAGGAGTCTCAAGGCGTGCTCGACTGCGGGGCGTTCGAGCACTCGGTCAGCGAGGTCATCAAGTGCTTCCTGTAGAATCCATTCATGAAGGAGAGAATCGTTCCGCGCGGCACCTTCAGCGGGGTCTTCTCGAAGTTCTTATTGTAGCGGGCATTGTAACTGATCCGGATCTCGATCTGCGACAACGACGGAGATTCGACAATATAAAGTTTCACCGTCGCCCGTTTCCACTCACCATAGAGTTGCCGTCCATCAAGGTCTCACTGAAGTTCATGTATCCGGTCAAGCCGTACTGACCACGGTGAATCACCTGGAATTTGGTGGAGGCGTGCACGAGCGCCGTGTCGTTGCTCTCGATGTTCACGTCAAGGAACGTGTACTCCCAGTTGGTCCTGGACGGGCCCAGGGGTATCCCCAGGATCGCAGTAACTGCGAGAAGCACGATCGAAACGCTGAAGTATTTGTTGATTCTTGAAATCTCTCACATCTCGACTGGTTCATTCGTTTCGGGGGAGGTCGTTTATAAGCACAGCTGAATGGTCACGGACAGATAGCTGGACACGATCGTTGCATGTCACGATACGAATCCTGATGACCGATCGCCTGGTGTCAACCGGCATGTCAACACCTCGCTCTCTGTGCGGCCGATGCAATCGTCGGCAGCTAATTGCTCTTAATGGCAGCTAATTGCTCTTAATGGTTGTACCTCTTCGGTCTCCATTGGAGTCGCCGCCAACCATTAGTTCAAAGTGTGCTTTAAGCCAAGCTTTCGTCCAAAGTGTGCTTCAAGGCTAGCATAGTTCTAGGCTCAGTCGGGAAGTTATATCATAATATTATAACTAATATCTTTTGTTTTGTAGTTAATAGAACTTCATGTCTAAGGTTGAGGTTATCGTCCTGGGGTCTCTATTTCTTGAGATCCTCTTAATGGACCGTTTCTGTTCCACACTTCTTCACTTGTAGGCATTTGGAGCTCCTCCTCCTCGTCGTACTCCTCATTGGTCTCGATCTCCCCAGTCACGGTCTCGCCAACGAATCCACCCCACTTCTGAGGGTGGTCTCGAGTTTAATTTGCATGAGAAAAGAGGAAAATCCTCGCGTCAAGGGGTTTTTCTTCGTCCTGACAAAATGCAAGTTATTCTCCAAAGTGTTCTCAATTTATAGCGCGGCCACCCCACGTTCTTCATCACCATCTACCCGCCCCCCCGAGTGGCTGGGTCAGCATTTGTCTTTGTCAGATACTCGCCAGGACCCCTCAGGGCTCAACCGGAACGAGCTGGGGCCCTCGTCTGACGGCAGACGACTCGAAGGTGGGGCGGCGAGTCCTCGTTTCTGGGGTGTACGGCGAAGTCCTCGGTCGTCTTGTGTCGTCCTGTGCGTGACAAATGCACGAATCCTGCCAATTTATTATTTATCCTTAATTTCATTTAGAGTTTTTTGTCTCTCTCAACTTCCGTTCCGAACAATTAAATATGCAAATGCGTTCGTTCGTTCCCCTTGAATTACTTCTCCTCGTGGAGATCTCTGGATTTTGGCTCCTTTAACTCCTTTAAAGATTTAAGTTCGCTCGGGTTTCTTCTCACTCTGCCATTGCCTGCATTCTACGATCCCCACTGTCTGGACTCTCGGACTTGGTGCCACCGAACTCAGTTCCTCAGTCGAGGTACAGCACGGTCGACGGGGGCGTGGTCGGTGGAGGTGGGATCGGGTGGTTTGTCCTGTGGGTGCAGAACTGGAGCCCGCCCTCGTCCAGGCCCTGTCAAGTGCGATGCGTTGCGTTTTTTGTGGGCCTAAAATGCATTTTTCAAAATTTATGCGCAGGACAAAAACTTGAAATTGCATTTCAAATGGACACGGCGGATGGTACAGGCCGGCTCCGGTCCAGCTCCGGCTCCAGCTCCGGCTCCAGCTCCGGGTCCGGCTCCGGTTCAAAACAAGAACCAGGCCGGGACCGAGACCGGGAGCAGGACCACGACCAGGGCGACCCCGTCGAAGGGCGACGAACGGGAGTCGAGTCGCAGTTGCCATGGATGGATGGATGTGGCGGAGCAGGACGCGGCCTGGGCTCGTCGTCGGGACGAATGCAATGCATTGTGACGCAGTGGAGCATTGCATCCTCCCACCTTGTTGTAGCTGCGGCTGCTCTGGTCGTCGCTATGTTTGTTGTTGTCAGTTGCATGCAACGTCGCTCACGTCGGTGCTGTTGCTATTGCTGATTCTGATGCTGGCGATCGCCGTGCTGCTGCAGCCCTGGCATGAAAGGGAGGCTGAGAGACAGAGGCATCAGGCTTTACATAAGCTCAAAGGCATGCTGTCCACTCAGTTTTCCCTCCTTCTGCCGGTGACCTGGGGCTTCCGCCGATGCTGCCGCATAGAACGCATTTGTCAGCAGAAGTTTTGTTGCTCTGGTTGTTCTTGTTGTTGTTGGTTTTATTGCTGCGATGCACAAAAACTCCATTCAAAGGATTCAAATTCGCTCGACGTTGTTGTTGCTGCTGCTGCCATTTAGATTGCATTTCTGCATGTATGCGGCAGCAACGAAAGGCTACGAAAGCACACACACATACACATGGACATAGAGTAACAGCAACTAAAACAACGCCTACAACAACAAAATATGGAAGCAGCCTTTGATTTTGCCTATTTTTAAGGCGGCTTCCGGTGTTTTTTCCACCATTTTTCGAATTTGTTTTTAGTTTCATATGTGGGCGTAGTCATATGGGTGGTCTCGATTTGTGTGCGTACACGTAATACTCGTTATGTTGACAGCACCCTCATACACACACACACACACACACACAAACATGCATCCCATTTTCCCCTGTGTTTGCATTTAGTTTCATATAAAATTAGAAGTGATTTAATTTCCTGGTTAGATCTTTTTTTGCTTTCGACTTTTTGTCGTGTTTTTGCATATGTTTTTTTTTTATACACACATATTTATTTTAGTTGTGGTCTTTGTGTTCGTTGTTGTTGTTATTGCATTTTCTACACGCATGTCGCGTGTTTAATGATTTCTCAGAGAACAAAAAAAAATCACCCGTTTGTTGTTTTAAAAATTTCGCAGTCCCAACTCTGCATAAAATGTTAGTAAATCTGTGTCAGAGGGGATTTTACGAACATCAGGAACAACCTGTGATGAAAAGTTCAGGTCCATTTATTGAATTCGAATAAAGCTTGTGTTAACGGTAGATATAATTGAATATTTTTCAAAAAGAAGTGGTAATTTTTTTATAAATATTAAATTTCTTATTATTTGATTTTCAAAAAAGTCAAATATGAAGAAACTATACGTAAATCTAAAATAATATATTCTTTTTGACATTAGCAATAATTGTGTTCCACTTTTATTGATTTAATAAAGGAGACTTCTCTCTTTCTTCTTTTACTAACTTTTTCCGTGGCCGGGGCTTCTGGTTGACTGGTTCTTAACACGATTCTCAAACAAGTTAGAACATGGACTTGTCGAACATTTCGCTTCGGGTGTTGGAGGCTGCAAATATTTATTTGTGTTTTTCCCCTTTTTTTGAGCGTTCAAAGGCAGTGAGCAAGGGGATGTTGGGGATGGGTCGGCGATGAGGATGAAATGGCGTTTAAAATGTTCATTTATTTAAATTAAATATGCGCGCTCGACTGCATTCGCGTCTCCGTTGCGGAGGTCAGAGGGGAACCGAGCGGAATAAAAATGCCGGAAATAAATTCTAATTCAAATGCGGCAGTGATTTCTCTCCATTATTGATGCTGCTGTTGTTCTTGCTCGTGCCATTGTTTTCGCCATCGGCATGGCTGATAGTTTTTGTTGTCATAATTGCCATTGTTGTTTGTGCCGTTAAATAATGGCAGCGACTCTTTAAACATTTACCTAATGATGCAGTTTTAATGGCGCCAACAACACGGCGTCCGTCAATTTCCGGTTCCGCTTAACGATCGTCGATATCGAGCGTCACCCGAGGGCGTGAGTCGCATGAGTTACGCGCTCAGGACCCGGCGGCGGCGATTTCATAATGGCGCCCAGCACTTCCGCCCTTGGCTGCAACTCAAAGCTACGTTCTTCAATCATCCAGGCCTCGGTTCGAGTTTTGAATTTTGGAACTTGAATTGAAATTTAATTTCTATGTCAGTGGAAGGTCGGGAACTATCCTCAAACTTCGATAATTTAACCAAAACTTCGATAAATTCTCCCCATCATTGATAAGATCACCGAAACTTCGAACCCTTCACTGAATCTGCGATAAATTCACCGAAAACTCGATAACTTCCCCTAATGTTATTTAACTTTATTTAATTTTCGATAAACTTTCCCTGAAGCGTATCTAATCTTCGATAATTTCACCCGTTCGATTATTTTACTCGTTCGATAATTAACTGATAATTCGATAACTTCTTTTAATCATCGATAACTTTATCGAATCTTCGATAACAGTAGCGAACTTCGGTAACTTCACCGGAATTTCGATAACTTCCCCTAATCTTCGATAACTTTACTTCGATACGTTCACCAAAATTTCGATAACTTCACTTAATCTTCGATATTCTTATAGAAATTTCGTTAAGTTCACCGAATCTACAGAAAGTTAACCGAAACTTCGAATACCTTAGCCGTAGCTTCGATAACCTGAGGCTGCGCAGGGGCGGGGACAAGGATGGCGAAACCCTCCAACATCGGCGCTCCCCAATCCCCAGGCGGCAACAAGCATAAATACAACAACAACAAGAACAACACATAGAGTCGAGCTGCAACACGATATACAACGAAATGCACTTCGGGAAGATTCTTATTCAAACGAAACTAGCAGGAAATCCACTTTTCAAGGATTCTACTTTTTCGTTCTTTTGCGAAAAGGAGCAGCAGCAGCACATAAAAAGGATCCGCTGCGTCGCCGTCGTCGTTTTCGTCGTTGTCGTTGTGTGAAAAGTGAGAAAATCGAAACTGGATGAAAATGCATCCAACATGGAGGCAACAACAATGACTGCGACAGCGGGAGCAGGAATCAAAAACAACGACAACAAACAAATGTAAAACAAATACAAGAATCTACAACGCGAACAACAACAACAACATCGAACCTCCCACCAACGAATACTAGGATCGGGGCCTCGGCACGAACGAGGCTCCAAGACAATTAAGAAAAAATCACACGTCCCCGGGCGGCGGCCGAGAAGGAGCAGGCCCCACTCCTACAAAAACAACAACAATCGCAACAACAATTCCAGAAATAACAAAAACAACGACGACGACAACAACAACAACGACAGCAGGAGGAAGAACTGCATCCTTGGCAAAAAGTATGTAAAGCCTAAAACACAGCTGATGCATGCAAGGATTTCGATTCGTGCATCAGCAGAATGGGGAAGAAGTTGCAGCAGGGGGGCCAAAGTAAGGAGGGGTGGCAACTCTCTGCCGACTGCGAGTCCTGTGGCCGGTGGGTGGGCTCCGGACTCCGCCCGTCTACCTGGAGTGCTAAAAACGACGAACTAAAGTCGAGCAAATTTGCATCGACCGGATGGACGGACGGAGATTGAGACGACCGGAGAAGGGACGGACGAATGGCGGGGTGGGAGGAGGAATGGAGAGAGGACGAACGATATACGAATGCACGAGAGGATACGAAAGCGCATACTGCGACTAGGATGCGCCTCGGAGTTCGTCTCTATGCGACTCGCAGTATGCTCCAAAGCAAAACAACGACTATGAAGTGGAGGCGTGGAGCAGGAGGCGGAGGAGGAGGAGGCGTATGAGGAGGCGTGCAGGAGTCGTCGATAACAACCCCCAACCCGCAATGACAAAGGAGGCCTCGTCTTGCAGCCGACTTCGCAACCCAACCGACGAAACCGACTCCAGGGCCGAAGTCGTCGTTTGGCTCTTCCGCCGTGGCCTTGTTTGGTCCTTTTGCAGGAAGACGTGTATTTTTTATTCCGTGCCCCTGTCGTTCTCTATCAGTCGCCGTGTCTGTGTGAGTGTGTGTGTGTGAGGGGGGCGGCCGAAGACACGAAGGGGAATCTTCAGGGCTCGTGGGTCGACGGAGCCTGCCGAACGACGCCGGAATGTCCTGCGACTCCACCGGGGCAGTTCCGCAAAAGGACAACTCGATCCTGATTGCATTCTGGTCGCCCCAACCGTTGTCGACCACCATCGCCACGCGTCCTGGCGAATGCAGTTTGGCCAAGTCGTCGCCGTTGTTTTGTGCACTCGACCACTCCGTCTCTCCATTCGTCCTTTCGGCCACCACCGTTTGTTTCGTTCTTTTGGCCTCGTGCTTTGCTTCGTTTCGTTATGTTATTCGACTTTTTCCTAGTGCTTCGTTTCGTCTTTTTCCTCGTGCTTCGGTTCGTCCTTTTCCTCGTGCTCTGCTCGTTCTTTTGCCTTAATTCTGTTGCTCTGTTCCTTCGCTTTGGTCTGCATTTTCGTCGTCCTCCCACCTTCGTCGTTGTTCGTTTTTGCTTCCTGTGCACTCGTTCTTGTGCTCGCATTCGTCGCTTTCGTTTTCACGACTCTCTCTTTGGCTGCAGTTCGTCCTTTTGCCGAGTTCTTTCTTTTCTGCATCGTCCTTTTGCCGAGTTCTTCCTTTTCGAGCGAGTCCTTTTGCACAAGTTCATCCTTTTTCGGAGTTCGTCTTTTTTGGCATCGTTCTTTTGTCGACATCTCGTGGCCGTTTTTTCTACTCGACATTTGTCTATGTGGCTCGTCACGTCTCGCTGCCATCCTCGCCCCCCATCTGCCCCTCGTCCTCGATCTACGCTGCGCTGGGGCCGGCTTCGGGGGGCTGAATCTGGGCTGGGCTGGGTCTGAGGACGTGTCGCAGCGGAAGAATCGAGTGTGCAAGGAGCAGGACATGCACCGACTGCAGTTGCAGCCATTCGTCCTTTTTTTCCCCTGCTCCCCTTCAGCAATTCTCCTCGCATTCCCGTTCCCATGGTCGTCTTCGCAAAATTGGATTTTTGCATCCGCAACGGGCTGCATTTGCGAAATTTTTGAGCTTTGTTTTGATTTGAAATGCTTTTGAGTCGTCGTCCTTGTTGTTTTTGTTGGGCTGCTCGAATCCTCCATGGGTGTCTCACTCGCTCTCTCTAGATATCCTTCTCTCTCCCTCACTCACTTTGATCCTCTCTCTCTCTCTCTCTTTGATCCTCTCTCTCTCTATCTCTCTCTCTCTTTCGATCGCTCTACCTCAGCGAGGTTTTTGTTCCTCTAGCGAAGATTCCCGAACTCGCTCTGACAGCCACATCCCCACACCCCCGGGGGGAGGGTTTGGCAAGGGGCGTGGCGGTGGCATATTTGACAGTCGAAGCGCTGCTGGACCAGGGCTGCCACCACCGCTGCAGGTGCGAGGACGGTGGACAACGGCGAAACTTTTCCATTATATTCGCCTAATTTTCCCCACCTCCTTCTCTTCGTTATAATTCTAGCCGATTCGGGGTCTCTTTCTATCAAAATTGTGGCATAATTTTAAATCAGTTTTCGTCCGGTGCGCGGCAGCCCTGGTCCTGGTTCTGACTCTGCTTCTGGTCCTCTGGTTCTGATCCTGGTCGGGCTTCACTTTTTGCATAAATTTGAAACTTCAAAATTGCATTCGTTGCACTTGGGCAAACTCACACAAGCACACACACACACATGAACACGATATGCACTAACACTAACTCACCGCCCCAACTTCAGCCTGATGGTTGCGTGTGGGTTGCTATGGAAATGTAGGTGGCAGCCCTGGTTCTGGCCGGCGGGGCTGCCTCGCATGTGTGCGATTTCGTAATAAAACCTCCAGCGAAACAGGAACAAAACATGGTACAACAACAACAGCGAGAGTCCTTCATCCTGCATGTGCACACAAACGAATTCATTGTTGTTGTTGTTAGGATAGTTGTTATTGTTGTTGTTGTCAGAACTCGTTAGATCCAAAAACGCATCTAAAAAATTATGACGCATATCAGAAAAGTGAATTTGCCTCCCCGTCAGCATCGGGTGGCAACGCCGGCTGTGTGCTGGCCACTCCACACACACACTTGCATCGTATACCGCGACCTCTAACGACCGTTGCAGTTCTGTCGATTTTGTTTTTGTTATGGTGATAGTTGTCGTTGTTGTTGTTATTGTAGTTGTAGTTGGAATTTCTGTTGTTGCGATTTAAGTTGAAATTTGTGTAGCTGTTACTGTTGGTGTTGCTGTTGTTGTTGTTGATTCTTTTGCTAGGTCCTTTTGGCCAGACTGTCGCCATTTTTACGTTTTGCAACCGCCATTTTTCATTTGCAATTTTCCGCGAGTGTCGCTGTTGTTTTTGTTGTTGGGGCTCTTGTTCTTGTTGCTGCTGCCGCTGTCTGACAAAAACAAAACTCTGCATTTGCACAGGATTCCAATCTGCCAAATGCGCTCCTTCGTCCTTTGTTTGCCGTTCGCGATGCACCGCGTTTTTTGCAATCTCCACTTCTCCCGCTTCCCCTTCACTTCCCTCATTCCAACGGGTCCTGTTGCAGTCCTGGCCGTGCACTCGCACATCCTTTGATTGATTGCAGCACAGGGACGCGCATCCTTTTGTCTCTCACGTTCGCGTTTCGTCCCGAAAATATTGAATGCACATTTTTTGCCAAACTCCAGCTCGGCGAGAGTTTGCTAAAATGCAGTTTCTCCTCCTTCCCCCCTCTCTCATAGCCTTCCTCTCACTCATTTCTTTTGCCACGTTGTGCGGCTCGTCCTTTGGCAGATACGAAATTGAAATTTGGTAAGCTTTCGGCGGAACTAGTTCCATTTGCTAGACTTCATTAGCTGCTTCTGTATCTGCAGGATATCCACGCCTCTTTGTTCTTGCAACAGATAGATTTATAGATCGATCGACAGAGTTGAAGATTGGAGTTTGGTCGACTGGAAGAGACGGAGGCAAATTTTACACTCTACAGTCCAGAGTCGGAAGATTGCTGGACAATTGGAGTCACGTTTGTACAGCAAATAATTCTAAGAAATAGAATCAATTTCGTAATTTCGAATTCCTCGATAATTACTTTACGAATTAATATTTGCTTGTTCCATGTTTATTTTAGAGTTTTTTTAATACAAATTATTTCGGCTAATAATACATTTTCATCTCTAATTTCATAATTTAATTTTCAGCTCAAATTTCATAATTTATCTGATTTCTTTAGTTTCTATTGGATATTTTGAACGGAAGTTAAATCAATAAATACTATTGTAGTATTAAAAGTTTTCTTATAGCATATTTAACTTATGATTTCATTATAGAATCCTCTTAGAAGAATCATCGAAGGGAGGGAGAAACAAAAAACAAACAAATTTTATCACGCAGAGTCAAGACACTAAATATCCGATTCACTATATATACTCCCCTGTACATAGATCCATAAGGATATATCCGGAATCCGGGTCTACTGGCTTTCGATTTGGAATTCAATAACTCTTGATGGAATTTTGTTGTGATGTGGAAAATTCCGGATGATGGATTTTTGCTTGTTAGCAACAGAAATAGATGGTGAGATAGTGAGAAACAGAGCAAGTACAGCGGGAGAGGGAGAGAGAGAAATAAAAAAAAAATCAATTTTAATTTTATTGTTTGTTTGATTTCTTGTTTTTAGTTATTTTGTCGTTATTGTTTTCATTGGTTTTATTTTGTTATTTGCTATTGTTGTTGTTTGCTTTGTTGCCGTCGCTGCATCAGATGTGTATAAATTGTTCTTGTTTCTCTCAATGTTTTTTTGATGTTTTTATTATTGTTGTTTTTGATGTTTTTATTGTTGTTGTTTTCTATTATGCAACTACATGCATCTGCATATAAATTGAAATTTTAACAAAAATGCATCTCGTCTCGATTGACCAAAGCCCGAACCACGCCCCCGTTCCCACAACACCGCTAACAAAAAAACAACAATAGCAGCACAACAACAACAATGTGATCACAACAACTATGTGAGCACAACGACAAAAACAATAGCGATGGCCACGATAATGGATGCACTTCCAACAGTACGCCCCAGGATCTGGCATCGCTGCATCTGTGGCCAGGATCCGGAGTCTCGTCGCTGGGTGGCCGGGCTCCGTCACTCGGTTCCTGCTGCCGACATTCGGTCTGCGCCTAAATTTCAAATACCACCGCCCCCTCCGCCCCGCCCACGCTTCGCTTCGATGGATTCTGCGAACACTCCGGGCCCGGGTTTTTGATGGATTTTTTCGCTCGGTGCATTTTCGATGTCGCTGCAACTTTCGCCATGCGCCATTCTCGACGAGCGACGTGCGTGGCAATAAAACCAGATGACTAGAGATAGATGAATAGGAGATAGATGAATAGCATGTCGTCGACGGGGGGAGGACGAGCGAGCCACAGACATGACCACGACAATCCACCCACCCAAACGCCACACTGTGAGAAATTGCATGATGAAGAAAGATTTGGTAAAAGTCTTCCCGAGGGCTCCACAGGAATACAGAGAAAATCGGGGATAACACGATGTTATTTTCCATCCAGGTTAATAGTCGAACAAGTAATTATAATAGTCTTTTCATTAATCCACTTTCGTGGACAATCATTTCGGTGAAAATCATTTCGGAGAAAATCATTTCGGGGAAAATCATTTCTGTGAATGTAATTTCAGGAAAACTAATTTTCATCAAGTTAACCAAACTTTTAGCCTTTAATTCAAAATTTCTTTCAGTGCATCTCGCTTTCCATGCGGAATTTTAGGCTCAACATAAAGGCAAACACACACACATACATATGGATATTTCCATATTTATGTAAAATTCTTCTCTATCCCTCACCCTCTATATCTCCCTCTCACTCGCTCACACCCGGATCCATGTTAAGCTCTGGGAAATTTTAATATTTTCGCCTGAACTTTAATATTTTTGGTGAAAACTTTCATCGTTTTCATAAATAAATTTCGATTCATGTTTAGGGCATTCAAGGGAGGAGACGGGAATGAAATTCTTCAACAGTAAAATATTTTTAAATGGTTTTGGGGTAAGATCTATGAAATCAAGGCGAGTTTTAGGTTTAGGGCTCTTCAGGAGAGAATTTCAAGCGAAGCAAATTCATCCTCGCATCTGCAAAATGAGGCTCCACCATTCGAAAAGCAAATTACTTGGACATAAATCATTTATGGCCCAATAAAGCGCACGAAATTAAAAATCTATTAAAATCAAAACCATCCCTTCGATCCTCTCTCTGCGCTTCCGTCTCCGTCGTCAATTCTGATCGGCGCAATTAATTTAAAATTGAACAGAGATAATGACTGAGCGGGACTCGTTAAAGACGGGAGTAATGTTGGAATGTCCTGGCTCACAGCATATCCTTATCAAACAATCATTAAATGAATATGAAATTATTCGCAAGGATAACGGGAACGATGGCCACGATGGCGACATGGACGACGACAGACGCTGGCGACGACGACGACATGAAGCCGAGTTCAGCTGCGCCGAGGACGATAAAAGAGAGCCAGATCCCTGGCGAAGGAGAAGGCGAAGGCAAGGAGAAGGATGTGCCGAGGACTACATAAGGCGACGGTCCTCGAGTCCTCGACGAGCAACCACCGGGCAGAAGAAGTCGCTGCTGCGCCGGGAGGTTTTAATCGATCCTTGCACTCTTTTTGCTAAACTCCCGAGGAAGCTGTATGTGTTTGAGCCCAGAGAGAGAGCCAACGAAGAGAGAGAGCGTTCGATGCGAGAGAGCGTGCTCTCTTCCACCACCGCGAGTCGAGCGATGGTCGTGAGGTGGCGGGGGGCCAAGGTCAACGCGACCCACACTAAAACAAGGACGAGAGATAACTTTTTTTTGCCTCGCTGTGAAAGGAAATACGACGCAAAAAGAGCGCAGAGTCAGCTTCAGCGTCGCCATATTTAGTGCGAGTCTGTGTGCGTGTCTCCGGGCCGTGTCGATGGGGGTGTGTGAGTGTGTGTGTGTGTGTGGGGCTAGTATTTTAGGTGGCGACGTTAATTTTTCTCCTGCAATAAAATGCTGAAAATAAAATCCTCGCCACCTCCACATCCTCCCCACCATTTTTCTTCCCTGCCCGATGCGATGGCGAAGAATCCTTCGCCAGAACTCCTTGTCCATCGCACACTCACACAGGCACACAAACACACTCTCACTCCGTGTACTCCTCCCCTCGCCGACTGCGCTCTCTCATAATCTCATCTCTCCCTCTCTCTTGCTCGCTCGCTCGCGTCTTATTCCTTTTTCGTTCTCGCCCGTCGCTTACACAAAATTCTATTCACCCAACATCTTCCCTTCTCACCCTCCGACCTCTCGCTCGCACACATGCAAGCGCGCTTCGTCTCTCTCTCGGGTTGCGCGCTCTCTCGCTCGCTCCCACTCACGCGTCCTTTCTCGCTCTCTCTCTCTCACTCGCTTCGTACTCACGCTCACTCACTCGTTCTCTAAATGCGGCGCTCTCGAAGTGTTGCCAACTTCTCTCGTTTCTTTTGCTTTTTTTGCAACCCTTAAGTCGGCATCGTCCGCGTTGTTGTTGTTTTTGTGCTCTCCCCGCTTTTCTAATGTGCGTCTCTTTCTCGCATTTAGTTTTAGCGTTTTGCATCTCTTTTCGTTTTGCTCCTTTTTCGAAGAGCAGCAGCAACAACAACAACGTCGCTCTATCACATAAGGGAGCATCCTGCGATGGGGCGTGTGCCTTTCGTTGTTGTTGTTGTTATTATTGTTGCTTTTGTTTTTGTGTTCCTTTATATTCTGCTTATGTCGATGATGATGTTGTTGTCGTTGCCGTTGTTGTTGTTGTTGCTGCTGTGCAACAACAAGTCGACGGGACTTTTTAGACGCTCACAAGAGTCCTGCCAGAACCGAACGAACGAACGAACGCGCACGCAGTAGAGCGGTGCGAGCGAGAGAGCATGTTGGATTCTAGTTCGCATTCGCCGCCCTTCCTCCGACCCGACGGCGTGGCTTCAACTCTTTACATGGCCGC
This sequence comes from Coelopa frigida, assembly GCA_017309665.1. Taxonomy (NCBI): domain Eukaryota; kingdom Metazoa; phylum Arthropoda; class Insecta; order Diptera; family Coelopidae; genus Coelopa; species Coelopa frigida. The sequence goes on from CM029561.1 coordinate 28,736,385, forward strand.
ATTAGGGGAGGCCGACGAGATCCCCACCCCATAGAAGAGAACTAATACTGGCGCACACGTTCTCTCTCTCTGTCGCTCGAGTGGGACCCGCTCCCTCGACGCCCCCCTTCCTTTATGTGCTGCGCAACTAATGCAAGTGCAGCGCGTGCCACACCCAGATGCACTTTTCCGAATTTTTGCGGGTCGTTTTTTCGACTCCCCGCTTTTTAGAAAACTGCATTCGTCGTTGTCGTCGTTCCCGACGGCCGGCACTAGGTGGGATGGATGGAGCCGTGGGGCCGGGATTCAAAAACTGCATTTTATGTGTACTTTTTGCCAGCTCCCGACCAATCGGAGACACCGAACGAATCGTTGCAAGTTTTTGCACAGCATTTTCACCCCCTCCTCGTTGTTGCTGGTTGCTTTTTCCCCTTTCCGGTGGCCGAAGTTTTTGAGTTTTTCCATCAAAATATTAAAATTTTCATAATATGGAAATTTGAAACCTTCCTTGCAAAGTATTTTCTTTTCATTGTAGGGAAAATCATTATCGATTTTCCAACAAAGCAAAGACCTCTGGATGACTATATCGAAATTGTATCCTATCTGAGATATATTTTTATATTTTATTTAAAATGTTGCGATAAGATTTTTGTATTTGTTTTGTTTCGATCAGAAAATATCTTGAATACAAATTAAGGACAATAACAAAAATATGTTTTATTAATCGATATGTCTGTTTCGAAACTAGAAAAGAAAAATTCATTGTGCTTCATGAATTGATCCATGAAACTATTTTACTACTATTAGAAGTTAATCGTACTTAAATGTACATTTCAATAACTATTAAATGCCAATTGAACGAGAAGGAAGGAAGGGTGAAAATCAATGTTGAATGGAGACAAATAATTTATTTTAGTCAGGTTCTAGTTGAAAATAAATAATATATTATTGCTCAATGATTATTACTGTGTTCAGTCACGTTCGTGGTTATAAAATGAAATAAGAGTGAGAAATTTTGAAGTAGTCATCAGTCTAAGTAGAATTTCTTCAATTGGAAGAGACTAACATAGACATATTATTTATTTTATGATTCTTTCAAAGTAATATTATTTAATGCCGTGAACTCACATACGAATATCCCTGAAATAATACTACCCTCATCCACCTGATTCTATTCCAAGAGTTCCCGACCATGGATCCCACACCAAGCCGACTTTTTCAAGATCATATCGCATCGCTGCACATCTCGGGGACCCGGGTCGATCTCTCTGGGAAAATCTTAAAACTGCAACCAGGACGAGCATGTATGTGTGTGTGCGGCCGGCGACACATGGCAAACCACAACACACCCAACCGTGGCCTTCTAATGCTACACAAACACACGCTGCAACAATCACATACGAGTAGACACACAAATACACAAAAAAGCATCCCCACAATTTTTTCTACTACGGACAGGAGGAGCATTTTTTCCGCGTATCCCCAAGTTGTGATTTCGGGTTTTTCCCTTCCTTTTCGTTCCCTTTTCCGCTCCTTTTGCCCGTTTTTCAAATGATTTTTTTGCACGCTAGAAATGAATGTTTCCAGAATTACGAAAACATACGAACGGAGAGAAATTGTTGCTGAAGTAAACGAAAGGAAGCAGCAAAAAGGATGCCCATATATATATAATTTGCAGGACTTTTATTCTATATTCCTCTTCGCGCTTCCTTCGTTCATTTTTTCATCGATTGTTTTTTTATTTTTTGGTGAGTTCTATCTATGTTGTTCTTGTTGTTGTTGGTCGCTGGTCGTTGCTGCTGAAGGACGTTCAGCTAACCTTGTAACCTTTTTTTTCGTCGTCCTCCAGCACTCGACTGGTCTTCTTCTTCTTCGTCTTTGTTTTGCGGTGTTGACGAAAACAAAAGTTTGTTTTTACATTAGTTGGCCATAGAGGGCGCCAGGTGGCCCGATGGGGGCGGGTGAGCCGGGGGCGGCATTTGCGAATTAGCCGGGGAAAATTAAAAAATAATTCGCTAATTGCCGGCGGATTTGGCTGTTAGGAAGTTTTTCTGTTGGGATCTGTTCACCGAAAACGGACGAAGACTCGACTTACAGTAGATTCCAAATCGCAATCGGGGAGTCGCCAAATCAAACTCGTCACTCCTTCATCGAGGTTCGTGGGACTTGCTTCAGAGATCCATGAGAGACACTTGAGAAGTCCGTGGCAGGTGTTGGAGAGCTGGAAGGCGTTAAGAAGTCCTTCCAAATGCTTCAGAACCTCATCTTGAAGTCCTTCTCAAGACACGCCCGTGCTCGATTCATTTTCGCCGTCGCGTTCGATCGGGCGGCAAACGTTCGGACGCGATCGCGGTCAAAAAAATACTGATCTCTTGGCGCGAATCGAATAAAAAAGATCCTCAGGAGCTGTTTTCTTCTCGATCGAAACTTTCTTTTGTTTTCTTTCTTTTTCCCTTTTTTTTTGATTTGCTGAACCAGTTCGCTGGGATTTTCTCTTCGCTGCTGTGGAAACGAGTTCTGGCCAACCTCTGTTGCCGCCGATGAGGCACACCTTTGCACCCTGTTGCATCCTTTTGCGATCGGAGAGGGCGCTTGGGTTGAGATCATCATCAACAACAACTACAACAATGACATCGAAAATTCCACAAGACAATGCGGCTGATGAGCATCAAGTTGATGATAACCACTCAGTTGACGATCATGATCATGACTGTAGAGTTGACGATCATGATCATAACCATAGATCGTGACGATCATGATGAAGACAGTAGAATTGACGATCATGGGGTTGTTCAACCAGTTGATGATCATTGCTGATGACGATCGCTGAGTACCGAAGTTGCCTCATGGGAAAAACGAGCTGTGGAACCAGTTCCATTTGAACCCTTTTTAACCCCAGCCTCGCATCATCGGATCACCGAGGATCTTCCAACGATCATTTTGAAAACATAAAAAACATTTCCAAAACATTTACAATGAACCTTTAACTATTTAACTAAAACAACGATCGATTAATATTCGAAACAATTAAAACTTCCTCGCTTCGGCCCTGAACCCGAGTTCATTCGATTCGGCGTCAGAAGTCAAAGGTCAGAGATAAGTGAGGACAAAAAGGGTACCGTTTGGGAACCTGATGAGACTCCGAAGGGTTGATTTCCATGTCCCGTTTAGGGTTGACCCACGAGTCGTGCGTGTGCCAATCGCGTACTTAAAGAGGGTCCACAGACAATTGACACAGGGCACCTGATGGTCGACCTTTATGTATTCGGATCTGGAATGTAATTATCGAACAGGTTTCTTCGAAGTTATTTCATATCGGATGATGGAATTTGCATGAATACTTTGCTAATTAATATGGCTCATGAAACTCCAATTTTCACATTGCATTAAAGTCATCGCCGAAAAGTACTTCAACTGCTGCCATGAACCCCGCCCCCATCCTGAGCTGCTTGAGGGTGCGCAGAGTAAATTCGCAGGAAGCACTCTAATTGGCAATGGATTTTCCACTGAATTACCTGCGAAATAAAGCTCTCATGTCTAATTATCCTTTAATGAATAATTCTGAAACTCTTGAGCACGACCACTCGAAGGCCTCGTCATTCGCATCCGCATCGGGCGCTGCATCTGACGCTGCTGCAGGTGCTGCTACGGCAGAGGGCTCTTTGTGAGAATCTCAAAAATCATTAATAAATATCCAGAGGTGGACGTGGTCGATGGGGAGAGGAGCTGAGAGGGCATTGCAAGCTCCTCCATTCATTTTAAAATAAATATTATTTCGCATTTCAGTTTCTGCAGCACTCAAACTCGAGCTCAAAGTTGCCTCGACCGAAGCTACCGCTATCCTCGGCATGGCCGGACCCTCGCCCCAAACCCGACCACGCCCACAAGGCCACAACCACCCCACCCTCGTTCCCCAAAGCAACGAAACTTTTGAGAAAACTTTAGAAAAACAAAATTCGATACCTTGGTTTAGCATTTTGTGGCGAGCACCAGGCAACATCAAAATGAAAGGATGCAGCAAAGGTGAGTGGGATGGGAAGGAGGGGGAGGCGGTTCCGACAAGGCTCCGAGGCACCTGCCAAGCAATCCGAGCTCCGCCCCTAACTCTTCTCAGAATGCAGGCACTGCGAGCTCTCTGCACCGAACGCACAATTAAAAACGAAAGCAACGATTTCGCAAACTGAAATCTCGACGTTTTCACAGGAAACCGCCTTCAAGGCATCCACCGTGGCCCCTCTGAAGGGGGGGGGGGGGGTGGTTGTTGCCTGGTTGGGGTTGCCGAGGCGACGCATTTGAAAGCAAAGTGGTCTCCATTGTCTCTGTCAGGAAAGGGGTCCGCTGCAGTTCTGCCCCAGCGACAAGAGTACCCGGCATGAGTTGGGACTTTGTTTGCTGGCTTCGGCTTGCGTGTTCGTCTATGGGCCGGTAGTGGAGTCCACAAACAACAAAAATAACAACGACATTGGTAGCAACAACAACAACGACATCATGTTATGAAGAACAACAACAACTACATTGGTAGCCACAACAACTACATAGAGCATAGTCATCAACTCCATAAGCCCATTCAGTTTAAAAGTTATACAAACTTTTTGTGAATGTTCTTTGCGAGGGGTTTCGAAAAATCCAGAGAATGAAATTCTGACGTCACTCAGAAGTTATGACGAGAAGAAGTCGAGAAGAGACAAAGAGATTCGATAGACACATATTTCGTGCTAGGAATGTTTATGTTTGAAAATGTCTGATGTTGAGAATTTCGAAATAAACGTTGCCATCCTCTATACCAAAGATGATCTCTAGAATCTAAAGTCCTTTGATCATACTCATGCATCATTCTTTGATCGTTTGATATTTAAATTCTTGGAGTTCGGCACTATGGGGAAGAGAACAAGAGGCTGATGGAGACCTCTTCCTGGCACTGGTCGCCATGCCAGGACGAATTCGGAGCCGCACGGTAGCCAGGGGCGACTGGATGTGGTTTTAATATTTTGCGGTTCGTCGAAACATAGGGATGGCATCGGTTTTAAACTCGAGCACGGTGGCGTCAACCAGAGCGAGTTTATAATGAGTGTAAATGCAGTTTTGAACCGAACACACCGACACACACATACACACACCCACAGGACCACACGACAGGGTCGTGAGTGCACATGTGTCCGTGTGTAGTAAATATTATTTTCAGAAGTTCGTCTAAATACTTGCATTCATTATGAGTTTCATGAGGGGATTTCGACCCAACCCAACGCGACTCTCGAAACTAAAACCGAACTCAACGGAAACTAAGAGATAATAACCATCCATCCTACCATGGACACATCTGTATGTATGTGTGTGTGACATTGCCGTAGGAGCAGAAGAAACATAAACAACGAAAATTAAAAAAGAGACAAATTGTGAAAACATAACGAACCATGGCTTCATTAAATTCTGCTCCATGCGAGGGTCCTCGGATTCTCCGAATGCACGCTGATCCTGTGCATCCTTCGGAAAGTGGGAGGGGGCAGAGGGCGTGAGGGAGGCGGGGGTGGAGGCGACGTTGATGGTTACGATGTACAGCAAATTAGATTTTGTTAACTCTATGAAACGAAATTAAGTAAACTACATTAAGCAGAAATAAAGCGTCGAAATTAAGATAAAAGTTTACTCAATGCACGGTAAAAAGGACACGGCGAAAGGATATCGACGGCAGCATCAGGAATTGAAATCATGAGACAAGTTTCGACAAAACTGTACAGTTGAAGTCGGTAAGAGGGAGTGAGAGAGAAGTGGAATTTTATATGGAAAGTCGTTTTCCAGTTCCATAAGAATTTGAAGCAGATGAATGTTTTGTTTCGCTGATCCCCGCACTCCACTTCTTGAGGAGTGATTTATCCCCACGAGACCCTGCTTCGACTTTTCTGTTATTAATATACCCGAACCATTCGGAGAACCATCCAAACTAAGGGTCACATTGTGGACAAACCCATTTCCGCCTCCACCCATTAGTTGGATTCCGCTCTCCTTCCTGTGCCTCGCTGACACCAGACGCTCCAGGAACCTTTTGGTTTCCGAAAACCCCATGCTACGCAGCTTAAGGTTCCCGGTCTCCACCCTTTTCTTGTTCTCGTCTTCACCCGTCCTTCTCGAGAGTCCTGGGGGAATTTTTAGCCATGGAGAGCGCGACCCGACGCCGAGTAAACAGGGAAGAAACCCAATATCCTTATAGTTTGCCCGGCGGCCAACCCAGCCCGGAGGCCTGAGGAGCTGCTGTGAGTGTGTTTGTGTGGGTGTAGAAAAGGAGAAGGGTTGGAGCACTCAAAGGGTTAAATGCTGGGCATGGCTCCAGCTTCTTGATGTCATTTGTTTGGAGTCTAGAATTTTTGCATAAACAAATAGACGGCAGCTCATCAAACCCCGGGTCGGCTGCGATGAGGTTGGGGGAGCTGTTTTTGATGAGAAGGAACGGTATCGTGGGGAGAAAGGGGGGTCTGCGTGCCGCGGCATAATGTGCTTTCCAGGAAATTAAGTCCTGAGTCCTGTGGGGTGCAGCCGCTCGAAAATTGCTGAGCATTTAATCCACGGCCGAGTAATTAAAGGACCTTAAGTCACTGTGGCGAGTCCACGAATGGCCGAGGGTGCGACTACTTGTTGTTGTTCTTGTTGTAGTTGTGGGGGAATGGCTCTTTGCAAAATGGCGACTGGTCGTCTTTCCGATGATTTATTAGTTGACAAGCGAAAGGGTTCCTTCGATCCCTCAGCTCGGAAGGACTCCTTTGAGGGTTGATGCTTGGCTCCCCGAGGAAGATGAGGGCTCTGGTGGCAGGAGGGGGAGGCTGTAGGTTGTGTTTTTGTGAGGTGTGGGCTGCTAGTGCAGGGATGTTGTTGATCTTTCTCAGGAATTGTTTAATTTTGTAATGGATTAGTTGAAGGAAGGTCCAAAAGCGATGTGAGGAGTGATGAGAGGAGAGGAGAAATGAGAGGAACAATGAGAGGAGAAATGAGATGAGGGCTTGTGGGAGGGCAGCACCACCGTCTGGGGTCTCCAAGTGATGAGTTTTCATGGAGGACGAGACAGCGGTCCAGACTATGGTGACATATGGTCGAAGCAGAAGTCTTTCTGGGCTGCCACAAAGTTCTATAGATTGCGAATAACGAGTTCTATAGATTCCGCATAACGAGTAAAAATTAAGCATTCTGGTTAAATATAACTATTGAGATAAACGCCTTATTTTATGTCGTCTTCTCCAAATATTCTCCCATCCATATCCTCGATATTCTTTCAATTGAACTCTTTTAAAGCATTCAACTCTTTCAATTCAACTCTTTCAATTAAATTCTTTCAATTCAACTCATCCAAGTTAAACCTTTATCTCTCTCTTTCCATTACGTCCTTATCGAATTAAAGGATTCCAAGTGTGTGAAACCTTAAATCGCTCCACAGTTAACGGTCCACGCTCAGTCCGATCACGATGAAACCCTTCGCCATCGCAATCGGGTGCACCACAGGGAAAAGGACTCCAGCATTCAAGTAATTATTCCGAGCAATTTTCGTCATTTATTGCTAAACAAAAAAAAAAGAAGAACTCCGATCCAGCCCTGCACCAGCCCCCAGCCTCCTGGCTGTCTTCAAGTCAATCGACCCCTCACTGACTACCAGCAAAACCGGGTCCAACCCTCGTTTTTCGAGGCACACGTGATGACGACAATAACTTCCAATGTGTCAGGGATTTCTTCGGCGGCGGCGGACTTATAAATGAGCCTCATCGCAGGCGAGGACAGAAAATATAAATTTCCTCTGTCGAAGGGGGGCGGCGGCGGTGGCACTGACGAGGACACGGCAACGCACGAAAGGATGATCGGCGCTACTGAAGCGTGACGTCCAAGGAAGCATCACCAGCATCGCTGCCGTCATCGCCAAAGCGAGCGTTGTCGACGTAAGCACGAGTGATAGCGTCAGCGTCGTTGCCGCGCTCACGAAGGGTGGAAAACGGAGTCCTTTGTACCGAGTTGGACAATTGCGACAAAGGACCAAAGTGGAGAAGTAGAAAGTGGACTCACTCGAAGGCACCGCAAAGGCTCATGCTGAGGTGGGGGTGGTTGGTCACAGAAGCAACGCCGTGGCCTAGAGTTGTCGGCGTGAACCCCTTCAAAAACCACCAAGCTTCGCACCCTCATCTCCGCTGAGCCGAAGACGCCTCCTCTTATAATTTTGCACCCTTGCGAAGCGGCGGCCATCATGGATGAGCTTCAATTGAAGTCCTGCCTCGCTCACCCTTCGCTCAGAACGAACCACCACCCACGGCCTGCAGATGATGAGGTCAGTCATGTCGTAAGATGAATCCTTGAGCGGCCGCCGCTACTCCAAGCTGAAAATAAAACACTGACACACACGCATACACATGAAGAAGCCATGGACAAGAGGGGCCAAAGGGCACTTTTGACCTTTCCTTTCGCTCGTTTGACGTGCTCTCGGGAGGCGGGCGACGGGCGGTGAGGAAGAATGAGGGAGGGAGGGAGTTAGAACGAGAGAAGGACGTAATGAAAACGCCAACTTTTCTAATGAAGGAAGCTGCCGCCTCTGCCGCTGTCGCTGCCCCCAACCACGCCGCAGCTTTTTCTTCTTCTTATTAAGCACCGCCATCGCTGGGCGGTTTCCGCCCCCTGCGTCTGGCGACTGACGTCCTTTTGAAATTATAATCTACACGTTTTAGAAACAAGCTCATTTGCATGGAGTGCCGCAAAAAGGATATTTAAGGATATGCAGCATGTACATCGGCAGTAGGGGCAATAACAGGAACAACCGCAACAACACTAACACCAACAACAAGAGTGCCAACAACACAGAAAACATCGCGTGGGTGTTGTTTAAGGTTTTTCTCTTCTCTCGTTTTATTTTCGTAAACACGAAGTTCTTCGTCCTTTTTTCTTGCTGTCTGCTTGTCGTCGTTGCTGTTGTTCTGTTATATTATGGCTACATATTTATTGTAATACAAAGTTGTTGCCATCGCGGATGAGATGGAGATGGGGGGCAAGGATGGCGTGGGCGATTCCACCAGCAGCACTTGGAACCCCCTCCTATCGCCTCAACGCAAAGTATTTAGATCTCGAAGCCCCACGAAGTTTTCTAAAAATACCGCCTGACACGGCACCAGGAAATTTCTAACTTAAAGGACACCTGCACAGTGGAACAAAACGAAGCCAATGGACTATGTTGAGTACAATAGGCTACATATACTGTAACTGTAAAAAACAAAATATAAATAATGAATCATAATTCCGAATTTATATGAAGCCTTTTACTGTTCTAAAAATAATTTAAAATTTTAGAGTCAACTTTTTCATAATAATTTAGACATTGTCATCGTCATGAAGAACTTTTTTAAATAGTCCAACTTCGAAGAAAATAAAGTGATTAATATAATAGCTTAAGCTTTTTGGATTCAATACTTATTTAATATAAAAATTTGGGTGGACGATTTTCGAATTAAGATTTTTCAAAGAGGCAATTGCTTTAAAACCCATCGGAAAGAATTTTACAGAACTTGTTTAGTTACCTCCACGCTATTATTTTTTTACTTAAACTAATAGAATAGAATAGAATAGAATAGCAATGAGAACTAAATCAACGTAAATTCGAAAAAAAAATTATGGAATATATGGTTTGATGAAAAGTATTATTTTATGTACCCAAAATATCTGTAATACAATAAAGTACAGTAGTTTGACCGAACAGTTTTCTGAATAACTTGTGAATTTGTTGTATTATTATATATTATTATTGTTATATCTTATTTCACACTATCTGACTTCAACTCTTATCCTCGAAAGAAATTTTATGCATGATATGAAGTTGGATATACATACATACATAAGCAGTAAATAAATGTATTCGTATTTTACATGATCTAAAGTCACCATATAATTTCAAGTATCATCGCCCACGACGTATGACAGTGCTTTTGACCATGTCCAAAGGATGCTCTTCACGGTGGCTACTGAAGGATAATTCAATTTGCCGCTGAATGAGAAGAACTGTTGGAAAGTTTTGATTAAAAGCACAAGAAGTGGATAAAGTCGCAAATATGAATGTATTTCTGTATTTGTCCATTCAATTCAATGAAAAATCCTTCAATTTCACTAATTATGCCGCAGCGAAGGATGCTAATGAAAGCCATGGTCATAAAAGGGGGGCGGGACAAACAAAAGACCGGCTCGGAGTTTGGATAATGAGGACTAAGGAGAAGTCGGCGACAACTGGAACAAATGATATTCTATGGAAATTAATGAATGGCAAGAAGGACGCTTGACATGCAAGGATGTCGCTCCAGCTCCTGCTGCTGCTTCTACTCTACTTCTTGGGCGCCGCGGACAAGGATCCAGGGTGACCAGAGTCCGAACGAGGAGCAGGAGACACACCTCAAACCCAACGAAAACTAAATAACTTTTGTTTGACGAGTTGGAAAAGTTAGAAATTGTGTTGTTCGAAAGGATGTTTGCGCTAGGAAAGCACAGGAAGAGAAAATGGAAGGAGCAAGAGAACAAATAATGAGAGAGAGAGAGTGAGAAGGCGAGAACAAAGAGAGAGGGAGAATGAAATAAGGAACAGAAACATTGGATGGAACAAAAAGCTCGCCCAAATATTAAACTAACGTGCATTACACAAATGAATCCTTGGGCAAATACGACCGGCATCACACACACACTCGCTCATACTCCTTCCTGCAAAGGACACGACCCAGCAGCAATACTTGCATACATACAACTATATATGTAGTATGTATATTTTATAGTTCAACACAAGAATAGTGAACGAAGGGATGTAATTATTTCGCAATGGCCCGGAGTTAACCCAACCCACAGGTGCCCGATTCAACCTCCCCCACCCCGCTCTGTCTGCTGCAAACGTCGTTCAAGGCTTCGACTGCCCTGCGCTCAGAAGCGTCCGACAGGAGGGTTCGGCATGGGGTTCTGTTACTGGTTCCCCTTAGCCTCGGTCGAAGACGCCATGTTTGTCGAGCGCCATGGCCACCAGCTGCAGTAGCCAACAAAAAGCATGGCCGCCCCCTCTCCCAGGACTCGGTCTCGATCTCGGTCTTGGTGCGCCGTCTATAGCCAGCATCGCCTCGATTTGGGGTTACTTCGAAGCCCGAATGGGATGGAGACGGTGATAGAAAGAGGACGGGTTGGTGTCCGGTGCCCACTGTGCAGATGTCCTGCCCTGTCCTATGCTCCATTGCGAGCAACTTCGGATGCGGATGCGGATTTGCTCTGCTCGCCGCAGCGAAGGCGAAACTTTTATTGTTAGTTTTGATTGTTTTCGCAGGGGTTGGTCCGAGATCCGGATAAGGCCAGTGGGCGATGGGGTTGGGTTTGAGTTTGGGTCCCGCTGTCGAGGTGCGTTCAGCGAGTTGTGGAAATTACTGAAACTCGTTTCTCGTTCCCTGTGCATGGTTGGAGATCTTCTGGGAGGAGGTGGGTCTGGTATTTAATTCATTTTAAATATGCAAGAAGCTCGGGAGCGGTTTGGCAGCCTCCAAGGAACCTCTTTGTTATGCGGAATAGATTTTCGTATGGATTAGAAGTTCGTGATATAGCCGGAAGTGCTCTGGGTCGGATGGATGGGAGATGGTATGGCCAAAATAACTACATATAAAACGAATATATAATTTTCAAATGTCCACATATCTCAGTATAATAACGAAATAATGACAATGAATTATGAAGAATTTTATTGTCAAAGCGGAGCCCTTAATATCCAAGTTGACTCTCTTCCAATTTGAAACTTCCACTCCGCTCCTGGACTGAATCCCTCGAGGCGTCTGAGATCTCCTTCCAGCTCCCCCAATCGTGCGAATGAAAAGACCTTTTATGAACTATCGCCGGGATAATTCAATAAATTTGCAAAATGTCCTGCAACTAAACAGGTCGCAAAAACGACCAAAAAACAGCGACACAGACAGACGACGGCGAGGACAAAAACGAATAGGACCGCAAACACAGTTGACTGCGAAGGACAAACGACGAACGAGAGGAACAACCGACGATAGTTAGAATTCAATTAAAACCAAAAGTTGCAATACTTTTCGAAATTTGAATCCCTTCGCCTAGGAGCAGACAAGGAGTCGGGTCGACAAGAGTCGAGACGGAGATGAAAAAGAAACGAAACGAGACGAAAATAGCCAGAAGAAAAGGAAGGAGAAGAAACGTAAAAATGCAGTCAGACGGCCGAGGGTTGAGGCCGAGGAAGCCGACGTCTCCCTTCTGGTCGTTTTCTTAGCTCACAGCCTGCCCTGCATCTTCCGGTTCCCGAATGCTTGATATGCAGATACGGTCTCTCTCTGTCTGTCTCTCGGTCCGTCTGTCCAAGGACTCGTCCTCGGCTCCTGCGGGGTTGCCGTCGGTTGCTTCGGTTTGTTTGTTGACGCATGGTTTGCCGTATTCGTGTTCAACGATAGATTCAGGGGGGGAAGGATGAAAGAAAAGAAGGCGAATGCCGATGATGAAGTAGGAAATTAGCATTTGTCTCAAACGTTTTTCTCCTCGGCTTTACTGGTTCTCTTATCTTGTTTTTGTTCTTGTTTTTACTTCTGTTCTTGCCGTTGGTTTTCTGGTATTTGTTCGGTATCCAGTGTCAAGGTTCGTCCTTTGCATTTTTAATAAGGACGTCGGAACCCGTTTTCATTCCCATGTCCTTACGCCCAGATCATCTTCTCATCCTCTCATCGTCTCATCGGTTGTGTTTTGTGTTCAGAAGGAAGTGTGGGTATGAGGTCTAAAGTCTGAGGTGATCAAGGATCGCCCCGTATGCCCGTGGTTTAGAAGGGTCCCGTTCGAGGATGAGACGTTCTAACTTTCGCGTGCCCGACGCACTTCTGGGACACGCGCCTATTTGAACTCGGTATCCTTTCCCTACCTTCGGTCGATTATCGTGTTTAGAAGGGTTACCGTCCTCCGAGATAAACATAAATCACCCACGGGTCTCTTGTGTTAAATCGATATACATATTATAGAGTCAGGAGTATTAAGACGAAGCAATTATCGGATGATGTGGATATATAGAATTAAAGAATAAATACATTTATTTGTTTATCAGATTCATTAATATATTTTTTCTATTGGATTCGAAATTATCTAATTTTTCTATATAACTTATTTACTACAACTTTCAGGTATAATTTACGAACAGTTAATTTATTTTCTCATCTTGATAAATACAAAATGTTTTGAAGAAAAATGAATTACTGAAAGTGAATGAATTCAATTATGTTATATTCTTTTTATAGACATGTGTGAGGTTTTTAAATAACATTATATTCCATAGCTTACCGACGGCCTTTTCATTCTGTCGAGATTTCGCGACGGAAAACGTTTGCTTATAAAAGACTGATATTATGATTAAATGGGATATTATAGGGATAGTATTCAAAGTCGCCATAAACATCTACAAATATAAAATTCAGCTATTGAATGCTCATACTTTTTATAAGCTTTTGAATTAAAATAAATGATTAAATGAATTATCTCATAATGTGAAATATATATCTATTTTCACGCGTGCTATGTTTCTTTAGTTTCAATCTAATAAAGGTGATTTTATATTTACCCGAAACTTTTTTAATTACTAAGATTCAGTATATACTAGAAAATCACATTATTCCTTTGATTTGAATTCTCATGCCACTATTTGAAATTAAATATTGACCCGATTCGATTATTCTCGGAGAACCCACTTCAATTCACAGTTTCTCCGATGTATTCTTCCACTGTGCAATTTCAGCACATCCTTCCGTATCGATCGTATGTCCATCAATATACATACATCTCTGCATGGTTGTATATACTTTCTGTTTGGGTGTATAATAACTGTTTATCCATGGACTTACCGATCCTTGGTCTAATGCAAATCCTAAAACTACACACAACTCCCATATAAATCCATTAATAATCCACAAAATGATTAATTACCCGCAAGGCGCTGTCTGCTGCCCATCACCATCGAATCGAGCGAAAGCCTTGCGATATCGGCCACCTAAACGCCACCTGCTCCAATCAGGTCTCCCCGGACCCCGACCTTCGTCCATTGCCTCCTCGGCCAGTGGGCACCAGGCGTCGGTCCAAACTTCGGTCTCCCCAAATGCAATTTATTATTATATTTTCATATTTTGTTTGGCCCACGCATGCGCTTCTCGCCCGTCCGCCCCGTCCGCACCCCTGTGGCCAGGCATGGCATGGCGTCCACCCCGCGCGCCTAAGCAGAGGCGTAGGTGTAACTCGGTCGGCCATGCCATGCCATGGCGAGCGTCCATTGTTCGATTGGCTTCCATGGCGAGTGGTCGTCCTCGTTGTTGGCGTCGTCGTCGTCCGCATTCGGACTCTTCCCAGGACCAGGCGCTTAGGTTGGCAGCCCTGCAAGCGAACCAACCACCCCGCTTCGCTTCGCCTCGGTGGTGGTTGGTCTTGTCCTGGTTCCTCTCTGAGCGGAAGGAACCGGGAACCCAAAGCAAAGAGTGAATTCTCTTAATGCGACGAAGAACTTCCCCTCTTGCTTATCCGGGAACTACTTTATCGATCGGGAGATTAGTTTCGGTGCTAGTGGGCAATAGATGGCGCTGCTGTCCCCTTTAGATTCTGATTAGAAAATCCCAATATGATTCCGGGATTCGTTTTCAATGGGAATAAAGTCAAAGAGGCATTTGGTCTTGAGGGAAATGTTCAAATGTTGAGCACTGAGTTTAAATCGAATTTTCTAATATTATCCTCTGATATATATCATACAAAATATTATACATGTGGTTTTCACTAATATACCATAGGATCCATAGACTTTTTTGTTAATACCGTGAACCCGAGTTTCCTTTTGACTTACCACCATATGTCCAAGACTTCTCGTTAAGGCTTCGTCCTTTTATGTCCACAATTAAATAGACATTTCGACTCGAGATTTCCCCCGCAAGTAGTTAAATCGTCCGAATATCCAGAGATATCCTTGCTAGCAGTTAATCCGACGACATTTCATGGATTTATGAATGAGACAAATGCGCATTTACAACAGCATAAGACACAAATATGTTTCCTTCTCTGCCCCGTCCTTTTTGACCCGAACCCTGCATGCCACGTCCTACCAAAGGGACTTCAATTAAAGTCGACCTCGTAAATTTGAGGTGTAAAAAATGCTTCAAATTATGACAACAACAGCAGATTGGCAACAATAACAATAACAAGAACAACGACATCGTCGACGACGACAACCTCAAAATCAATGAGGGTGGTTTCAACTGTCCGGCTGCTCCAGGCCGCCGTTGACATTGTCCTGGTCAGGATCAATTATAACGATTTTTATTCGTGGCCTCAACGACGCCGATTTTCGCTGTTTTCGTCCTTCGCGATTGTTTACGACCACGTTTGTTGTAATTATTATTGTTTATGTTTTTATCGTTGTCTTCGTGGTTGTTGTTTTTATTGTTGTAGTCTTCGTGCTTACTGTTGTCGTTGTTTTGGTGTTTGTTATTGCATTTGTTTTGGTGTTTGTTGTTGCAGTTGTCTTCGTAGTTATTATCGCCGTGGCTGTTGTCATGTTGTAAATTTTTGATTTCTTGAGACTCTCGGAGCAAAATTTATGGATGAAGCACGTGATCTCAAAGTCGTCCAGAAGTCATTTCACGGGGTTTGATCTATTTCCATCATTCTTTTTCTCTCTCTCTGTCTCATCCTAACGACATTTATTCACTTCTTTGGGGTTCTAAAAAAAATCAGAACATTTTAGGAAATTATAACAAACTTTTGTATTTCTCTTGTGCGAGTTCCAACGAATTTCGCGTTGACAACAGCACGACGACATTTTTTGTTGTTGCTTTTCACCTATTCATTATTTATTGAAATGTAAAAAAAAAACACTGTGAGCCGTTTTTTATAAACTATTGTATGAATTTTTTATGAGAATTATTTCATTGCAACGGAAATGATGACAACAAACAGGAAAAGACACAAAAACATGTACAACAAGTACAACTTCTGAACATTGATAATATTTTTTTGAATATAAAATACAAATAAAAATAATTTACAACATAACAACATAGAGTAACAATTAAAATTAGTGGAAAATGTTTTCATTCGACATGTCCTTAAAACTAACTACACGAGGATTAAACTCAAAGCCCAACTCGCACGTGACCGGGAGATGGAGGAGAAGTGAGGGAGAGTGTATGATGTTGTTGTTCTTGTTGTTCACCTTACACCAACGCAATTCATGTCCTTAGCCGGTCGCTCCACCGTGGCTACCAAGATGCGTGAGTATTGATTATGTTTATTAATAATCTCTCTCTCGGGAGGATGGCTTTTCTTCCATCTTCACATGTGCGGTGAGAACGTGTTGGGCTTGAGTGTGAGTGTGTGTGCCCGCCTGAGTGGGTGTGAGTGGTGCTTGTATTAATTATGCCGTTATTAATATTTTGCATGCCTCAACGCCTTCGAAAACCACTGAGAAAGAAGCGATTCTGCACCCTGGATTCTGTACCCCGGTGCTCCTTTGAACAATTAAGGAAGCCGCCGCTATCCTTCCCTTCATCACTTCCACCTTCATCACTTCCACCTTCATCTCTTACACCTTCATCTCTTCCACCTTCAGTTCTTGCACTTTTCCTTTTCGTAAATCATTCAAACATGTTTCGTCCCAAAATGTTTTCCACATCAGTTTTGTATCAATCGAGTCTTTTACAGTGAAACATTTTCCTCCCTCCATGTTTGCCTTTGGCAGTGCTGGACGAATGCGGTAAAGCGTTAACTTCAATCATACGCGGCCCAATGGCGAGGAGAAATTAATTTTTCACGGAATGTGAATCGAAAAATAGAAATAACAACCAACTCAATATATGCATACATATGGATGTATGTGAAATAGACAAAGTGTATTTCGAAAAAATGCAAATGAAAAACCATATCGGATATCAGCAAAGGGTGGGGGACCTCGGATTGCAGGAGGGTAGGGGGAGTTGGAGACCAGGATGAGGTGGGTGGCCCGGAGGTGAGTTGGGGTTATCGGCATCGGGCGAGGTGAATAGGTTCAGGTGGGTTGGTTGAGGTGCGATTGATTGAGTCGGTTTGAGGTGAGGTTGGGGGCGTGAGGTTCGAGGGCGAAAGAGAATTGTTGTTGCTGCTTCACTTTTGACTCACGACCCCACCTGCGATGCTCTTTCCATGGACGGCTAGAGGAATTGGGAATTAACTAGAAAGAGCCGAGGGAAGGGGGAAGAGAGATCGAGAGAGAGGGAGGGAGAACCGAACCCAAAGCAACACAAAACAAAGCAACACAAACTCACAAACGGATAACGCGAAATTGCAATTTTAGCCTCGAACGGTGGACGCTGTACCATGGAGGATGCAGTTGGGACAACAACAAGAGAATAGACAACAACAACTGAATAATAGGAAACAACAAAAACATAGACAACAACAATAAAAACATATACAACAAAAACATAGAGAGCAAACAACAAAGTTGGCAACAACAACGACATGAACATCAAAATCATCAGCACCAAACGACTCCGCGCTGCACAGATTCGGCCGCCTGGGCCACAATGAACGCCAGCTGCATCGAGCGTTGGTTGCGGGTTTTTATGATGAGCTTTGATGGTCCCTAAATCACTCATGTCCAAGCCTTTGTTTCGAGAGCGGGCACGAGGGTCGGCGGGCGGAAGGTCCAAGTCCTCGCATGCAGCGGATGCAATTTTCGTCCCTTGGCCGGGCGCCGCAGGTGGAGTTGGAGGGGGCGGGACGTGAAACGACGGACGACAACTGCCTCGGACCGTGGGGCAATTAATGCGTCGCACTAAGGCGTCCTCTGGCCACGAATGCGAGCCCAGCCCTCTTCATCCGCCCCAGCTCCAAACGATCCCTTTCGCCCCACTCACTCAGCCCCACTCACTTAGCTCCACGCGAGTCCAGCCCACACACGCTCGCGTCCACTCAAGCAAAATCGCTCACATTTTATTTCTTTCCCTTTTTCGGACTCCGCTGTATTGTGCGGAACCCCCTTCTGCCCACCTGCCACGCCCCCTCCTTCTGGGTACTTCGTGCTGGAGCCTCCGCCGCCGCGACTGACCGACCCCCCACGCACTTCAAGTGCTGCGCTTGTTGACGTCGCGTGCGTTAGAAATGCATTCGGTTCCATCGCGCTCATCCTGCCTGAGGAGGGATCCTGCCGAAATACAACAACAATGGGCCCACACACATGCCCGCCACCGACAACAACGCCGCCAACAACAACAATAGACTGCAGACTAAGTACCACCTTCAGCTTCAGTTGCAGCTACAGCGACGATGGCGAAGCCGAGGTCGACCAAGAGCTCTTTGGGCCAACTGCGTCGAGTGCATTTTTTCCCAAAGCCTTGGAGCAGCTCAGAGTTTGCATTGTTGTTGTTCTGTCTATTGTTGTTGCCACTGGTCACTGCAGAAGGACTTCAGCGCGGCAGCAAGCAATTAATTAAATTTTATTCCAGGACAAGTGCTACGCTCAAATGTTAATTTGATTTTGGTTCTCGGATTAATCGTCGACAGGACGCCATTCGAGGCGGCCTCCGAACGATCCCGCCGCCGAGACGTCTCAGCAAGTGGGCCTGCTAATTTGCGTCAATTAATTCCTCCACACATACACGCACATGAGGCCTCACACACACCCACATCCATTCGTCACAGGACCCCGGACAGAGGGCAGGCGTCTAATTCCATTCGATTGACAGCCAGATCCCTTAAAGACCTTCGCCGTGAGGACTCAACGATGGGACGAAGAAGGTCGACTCTGTGTCGGATCGGGCCGAAATCACACATACACACAATCATACAAACTACGACGTCTCACACACACACGAGGAGACGACTGAGATTCACACGAGGAGACGATTCAGACTGAAACGAAAACGTAGGCGAATGCTTCGTTGACCGCTTCATAATTGACCCATCGTCAATTAGGCAGGAGGTGGGTGAGGGCTTCGTCCAACAAAAACTATACAACAACACCATCCGACAACAAGAAGAGGAATAGCAACAAAAACAATTATACCAAAAAACACCAACTAATCTCAAGCCCATCGAATTGGGTTAAGACGCAAAACGATTCGTTCAACTTTGTAGAATGCTGCAAGGATAACAACTGACCAGCCATCAACATCATTATCCCGGGCTCAACCTGAGTTCTCACAGTCGCCCAACCTCCCCTTTTACCTCCCACCCCGCCCTCATCAACCTTAGATTGTTTTCAAAAGACATGCAACTTATCCTTGGGCTCAGCCGGAACTCGTCCGGTGGATTCAAATCTGGGAAAGGATTCGCATTCGATTGTGAAATAAGGGGAAGGGGTAACAACGGGTCAGTGACGACGGATGCCGTCCCATTGCTCGAGGTGAAACCTGCTAATTTCCCGATGAATGAAGTGATTTTTAAGGACCGCGATACAGGAGTTTAGAGACAAACCACCGGAGTCTCGAGCCCAACCAACCTTCGGAGTTTCGAGATCAACCTTCGGAATAATCGAAACTGGAATCGTCTACATACGGCTCTTTCGAGTCACGTGACACACACTTGCATGCTTCTTACCGAAATGTGGTCCTTGTTCTTTTTCTGTCCCCGTCCTTCGTCGTTCGTCACCTCCGTCTGCGTTCTCCTTTGTCCTTCTGTGTTCTTCTCGCCAATTAAAAGTCAATCTGTTTACGTCCAGCCAACGTTCGGTCGGTGCGCAGCGATGCCACAGGGTGCAGCGGCCAACAGCCAACGACCGGCACCAGCAAATTCAGTCTCTGTAACTACAGAAACAACAATCATACCCAGGACCCCGAGGAGTCCTTTCGCAACGTCCCCCGTCCACAACCCGATTCCGTTTCGCATATCAATTCGTAATTTTCGGAGACGACGTCGACGACGAAGGCGAGTGACCAGCGGTCAGCGGGCGACCGACGAAGTCCAGCAACCCTTTACCGTTAGTCTCGTCCTGTTCTGTCCGCCCCTTCCTGCCACGCCCCCCGCCCCCCGCCTGCCGCAGCCTCGCGCTGATTCTTTGATTGAGCTGCGCTCGCGGCGGCCGTTATTCCTTTTGAGTCGAGGAACTGGACTGAGGTCCTCGCTGAATAGACGTGCGGATGAGCGGCGAAGAATAAGAACAAACGAGCGGAAGGACGTGTGCATGCGTCCCTCTCACTCTCACGCTGTGTCTGTGTGTGTGTGTTTGCGCCTGGACATTTGAATGACCAACTGAACTTTCAACTCTTCCCTCGTACTTTTGAATATCCTTATTTTCGTTGAGCACTCTCCACCCGTCTGCTCCGCATCAACCACCCCACCATCCCCTCCACCTCTAGTTCGAATGCAACCCTCATCGCCAGCACCAACGTGTTTACTTTCGATTCCTTAATGATTGACCAGCAAAGGATGCTGGGGTTTTTTTTGTACATTATTCAAGTTTGTTTTTTCTCTCTTTATGCTCGCTTCTATTTCAGACATTAATTTTGTACGCAATCAGCGCGAGGGACTCGAGTACAGGGTGCCATCACACGAAAGCGGTTCCTTGGTGAGAAGAAATTATTTTATCGGGAGGATATTATTAATTTTTGTATCTCTTCTCAGACTTACAGAAAAACTTTTTATGAGGGATCCAAAATAATAATTTTTTCTCAACATTTTTTCATTAAAAGATGATAATGATAGTGATTGAAATAATTCCTTTAAAAAATTGATCAATATAATTAATCAAAAAATAACAATCAAGATTAAATCAATATATTTGATTGAAAAAAACAATTAAAATAAAATAATCAAAATAATCATGTTTATAAATTATTTTTTGAATGAACTTAACAATTAGAAAGAAAGGATAATAAAACTACAATTTATCTAAAATATCTTGATAACAATAATACAAAAATAAAAAAATTGAAATTAAAAATCCAAATCAACTAGAACCCTTACCCTGTATGCAACACCCACCCGCTGACGTGGCAAAAGAAGTTAAAAGACGACGAGTGGCAGCAGCTCTCAAAGCGACTCATTTCAACTCTCGTTCCCCCGAATCGCAGCCAACTTCGGGCGCAGTCGTGATTATGATATTTCGAAATGCCGAAACTTTTGAATGCCAATATAAATAAATATGTGCATGAAAATAAACAGCAAAAACCATAAATACACGGCACAGAGGAAACTTCTGCAAATCTTTGCCAGTGATTGATGCGTGATCAAGGAACGAGACCCATTCACAAATACACGCACACTTGCACTCGTGCAATGCGACATATGCAAACGACGGCGAACGTATGAAAGTATTGCATGTATTCATCTACTATAAAACTCCATGCGAAGTCGTGATCGAGAAAAACTCTTCAGAGCAGCTTTCCGAAGTCCACTGAAAGCGCAACGGGAGAACTTAATTAGCGACCACGCCCCTTGGTGTCCCACTACTTAAGGCCCCAAACGTTTCGATATCGTAAAACGGTATCCTGGCCCCACCTCCCCTTTCACCGCGGGGGGCGTGGAACCCTTTTCGTCTGGCTCATTAGTCGGGATTAAGAGTGGAGATCAATCGATGTAATGTAATGTAATCGACCCATGCTCTGGAGGAGGTCGTCGAACAATTTGAGGAAAAGCCTAAAAGAAGGCAACGATTTCTTCCCCAATCGAAGTAAACAAAGATGAAATAATGAAATACATCCATACGTTCAAAACTTGTAGTCTTGAAGAAATATTAGATTGAGAATTGAAATATTAAACTGCAAATAAGGACGAAATCAGAGGATTCTTCGATTAAAGCGTAAGGGAAACATTTCAATAGTCAAAACTTCAATAGTTTAAACTTCCTCAATTTCAAAATCCATCCCTCACCGCCCTCAAACCCCTTCCCATACCCACTGGTCCACCACGAATTCGGTTTCTTGGAGCCCAACACACACAACATGACTTCATAAAGATCCCAATCTTAATGATGACAATTCCGGAGCTTATCCTCGCACGTCCATCGGGCAGGGCGCCTTAAGACACGCCACCAATCGACGCCGAGCGAAAACTTGGCCACTCACGTACACGGCGGCCACCTTCGCCCATCGTCTCGTTCTGCCCTTCACCACACTTCGTCCTCTACAAATGCCGACTTCCGCATCCACATCCGGAGCCGAAGACGGTTCCACGTTCTCCTTATCGTGCATCGGGCGCGTTCGCTTTCAGCAAATTCCCCGAGAAAGATGCCGTCCATCGATAGGCCTAACAAGCCTTTTCCTCTGCCGCTCATTACCCAGGTCTCTATGGCGAGGGGGTGGGAGGGGGCAAGAGATAGGCACAGTCTCAGGACGAAGGACACCGGAGACCCGACCGGGCACATGCTAATAATTATCCGACATTAAATTCATAAACACTTTCAATAGTTTCATCCTCAAAACACGCCTAAGGACAAGACGACAAAGGGACAAAGGGCGACAGAGACGAAGTCGTTGCGAGATGGGGGAGGCTCATTGTTTTAGTGCCACATGGGCTTCGGGGTGTGCGAGAGCGAGTGTGTGCGTGTGTGTTGCTTCCTTCACACGCAGCCAAGCGGAAGTGCGACAAACAAAGGTGAAACTGTCGCCGAACCGGTCCTCGTCGTCCTTTACTACTTTTACATCGTCGTCCTTTACTACTTTTACATCGTTATCCTTTACTCCTCGGCCATAGTTCTCCTTTACTCCCCAACCGTCGTCGTCCTCTTCGTCGGCTTTCGTCGTCGTTCTCTTCGTCGTACACTTCGTGAGCCTTCATCGTCGTCCTTGCAGTCAATCGGCCTGGTTTTCCTTGCGGTCTTCTTAGTAAATCGTTAACCTGCTCCTGTTCATCCCCTTCCTCTTCTCACCTCAGTGTCGCCTCGCCTCACCTCGTCCTGTGCGTGCGAGTGTCCTTCGGATCGGGCTCCGGGCCATTTGCATACGAAGCCACGTACGGCGCACACCGTAAGAGGCGCGCTGCTTACGTCACTTCCGTAGCCGTGCGTTCATAATTTATGGGCCAAGGACCTTGGGTCGGCGGGGAAGACGGGAACGAGGTGAACAGGCTTCTTTGGGATTAGCATCGCTTGTGGGGGGTTGGGGGAGAATTATTGGGAAAGTTTTGGTGGCCAAGACGAGGACACACAGTCGACCCAGTGTTCATCGGCGCAAGATCGATAAGGGAAGAAGGAGAGTGGAAGGGAAGAAGGAGAGTGGAAGGGAAAGAAGGTGAATGCAAAGGATCGAAAGAGAGGAGCAAAGAAGCAAGGAGAGAAGAAATAGGAGTGAAATCGCCAGACGAACGCCGGCTTTGAACCGGCCTCTGATTGATTTCCCATGGCAATGACCTCGACCGAGTGCGGCTTTGGCCTGCTTTCCATGCTTTGGAAGTTCTTCCGAAAAAAAGGGGGAGAAGGAAAATAGTAAAAAAAAAACAATAGGTGAAAGCGTGCAAGGACAAGCAAAAAAGCAGTCGACCGAAGGAGGGCGGTGAAAGTGAAAAACGCATGTGTTTAAACAGAATCGAGTCATCGATCGAAAATTAACCGAAAATAAAAATGCGAAGGGAGCCAATTAAGTCGCTCATTCCACCGGGGGCGCATACAGCAACAAAAACAACAACAGTAATAATGTCAATAATAACAACAACAATAATATTGCCATCATGAGCTCGAGCGTCAGACAGACAAACAAATAAACAAACATCGCTCTGACCCCATTCACTGGAGTGGGCGACGGACGGGGGGCGTGGCGGGCTAGGGTCGACAGCCGAGACCGAATGGCAGGTGGGCGGCGCCGGGAGGCGGTCGCGTCGATGGCGGCCAATGCCACTTCTCAAGGTCAAACCATAATCGTTGTTAATGAAAAATATATGCATTATTCGAATGCAATCGCCATTGCATTGTTGTTGTTGTTCGTGTTACTGTTATTGTGGTCGATGTTGTGGTTGTTGTTGTGATTGCCAAAAAACAACGAAAACAAGTGCAACGACACCGGGCGATGGCACGAAATAAAAAAGCGAACATTTTAAAAAGTCGCCATTTTTCACGAGAGAGCGAGAACGAAAATGAGAACGAGTGGCAGCCGGTCTGAAAATATGCAGCATAATTAAAAATCAATGACACACATTTAAACCGGGAGCCGCCTGATTTCGGGCCGTATTTTACCAAATTAACAGCAACAACAACACCAACAACTACAATAACAACTCCACAATCACAACATATCGAAAAGGACCAAAACCAGGAGCGAAAGCAAAATGCGATCCTGCGACACGCAGTCGTCGGATGAGACGAGGAGAGGGAGAGAGGAAGGTGGAAGAGAGAGAGAGGGAGAGTCTCCCTCGGCAATGGCCGAACAGCATTTTTCGGTAATTTACGTCGAACCGAGCCAAACGAAGGCCCCACAACGAGCGCGAGCGCCCAAAAAAAGAACAATCGAAAAAATAGAGGGCGAACAAGGACGACAAAAGCCGGCAAAAAGAAACCGCCGAAAAGCGAAAAATTAAACACTTTCTTTTTTCGGCACTTGTTTTTCCTCACTCGCTCGCGCGCTCTCTCTGTGGACCACGCTGGGCACTCGTCCTGCGCGCCCAGCCCCACTTTTGGCACCTACGCCGGCGACGGCGAGGATGTGGGGCCGACGATGATGACGACTGCTCGGCAGCCTGGTTCCCCCGACCCCCGCCGTGTCTCACGCTGACCGTTCGCCGCCATGTGTTGCGTCAGCCGTGTCCGACTCGGGCGCTCGATTCGTGCGGCAGTCTTTTTGGCGCGTTACTGTTGCTTCTGCCGTCGCTGTTGGTGTTTTTGTTGACGTGTTTGTTGTTGTTGTTGATGTTGTTTTCGTTGATGTTGTTTTCGTTGCTGTTGTTTGGGAGTGTAACCGAGCAGCGCCAGAGCAACCAAAAAAGAATGCAACCAAAAATTATGCAGGTCAAACTTAATTCGAAAATGAAATGAAAGGAAACGAGAGGAGCAAAACAAAAAAAAAAGGTGCCGCCAACAGGAGCCAGAGTCAGAGTCCGAAACAAAAAGCGACGGAGAAAAAAGCGCAGCATAATTTGGGGCGCATCAACGGCAAATTATGTGGAATCGGCCGGCACCGCGTGTCGTCGGGGTCTGGCGTGCGTCTGGACCGTGCGGACTTGTGCAATCAACTTGATCGCATTTTACCAATGAAAAACTCAATGTGTCATTTTCACCTGTATTTCGTTGTCCTCTTTCTCGCCTCACTCTTGTTTTCATTTCTTTTTTTTGTTTTTGTCGTTTGTTGCTCTTTTTGCATTTTTATGGAAATTCGATCATTTCACTTTTTAATGCTCGTGTGCACTGGATTCGGTGTGGCGGTAATCTTCCTGGAGATTACATTTCCACTTATCGGCTTCTGACCTTATAAACTTTCCACATGCTGGAGTGTTTCACTTGCCAATAACCCCAATAATTACCGCAATATTACTTTAAGATCAGTTTAGTATTAAATTTAGCGATAAAACATAGTTCTG
The DNA here is from genome assembly GCA_017309665.1 of Coelopa frigida. NCBI lineage: Eukaryota > Metazoa > Arthropoda > Insecta > Diptera > Coelopidae > Coelopa > Coelopa frigida. Next base: position 28,761,840 of record CM029561.1, read on the forward strand.
TGTAAAATCCATGTCTGTATTATTAAACAATATATGATCTGCTAAGAATTCAAGAAGACAAAATTTACAAAATATGGGATTTTTTCACTTTTTTAATGATTAGAAAAATAAAACTTCTCTTCCCTAAGTTCACTTATGTTAAAATCAAATTATTCGAAACCTAATGCCGAAGCTGTTATACACAGTTTACCATTTTCTAAAATAAAATGCCCTTACATCATACATAAGCACATAAGCTAATCCTTTAAAAATCATTTGAAACTAATCCAATGCTCAACAGTATTCACAAGCAAGAACTATTTGGTTCTGTTCTATTCACAAGTAAGAACCAGTTTATTTTGATCTACATATATTATATTATCCCTGGTAGACTTTCAGACACTTTCAGGAACTGATTGCTCAGCCCCTGTTGTCCTCGGCAGACGTTGGAATTCGGACACTCCGACCACAACCTGGGCCACAGCCTTATTTCACGCTAGACGCTAACTAGTCACTAGCATGTCGCACTGCTTCGAGTTGCCTTAATGAAGTAAAAGACGAAATTGGGATGTCGCGAAGCATGTTTGACTGGCATTAAATTAGTGTAAATACGCGAGCACGACAGTGGAACGGGAGGAGAGGGCGTGGCAGGTGGCCACGGCATGACTAGTGGATGGCAGGGGGAGAAAGACGGAAGGACAGAAAGGAAGGAAGGATATTAGCATGAACCGGCCAGAAGTTGAGCAATAACTTCTTCTTTTCTTCCACTTCGTCGTGGAAGAAAACCAGCTCATTTTCAATTTTCACATTCGTGACAGGACGATGCGAGGATAATGAAAGAACAACGACAAGCAGACACATGGACACACACACAGGCAAGCACGTGTGTATTTGTGTGTGTGTGTGGGAAGAGGACTCACAAACAACGCGTAATGAAAAAGTTAAAAAGGACTCCGAGGCTGGTGAAGGTGCGGCTTCAGGCCACGGATCTCGAGGGACTTGGCCGGCTTAACAACGGTAACAACAGGAAAGGGGACCACAACAACAATGAGAACACCATGTGTGTCGCCCACTAAGAAGCGAGGGAAGCTCCTCTGTGTTCGGCGTCGTTGTAATTAAAGAAGTTTAGCGGCGACGGACGAAGGACATTCAGCGTGTCGTCGTTTATCCTTGGGACAATAAATGTCGTCGCCAGTTAACGGCTTTGTTTGCCATCGTCGCCGTCGCCGACGTAGTTTTCCAGTATAACAACAGCAACAATAACAATTATGTGGAGGACGCAATTTAGCCATTTCTCCTCGTGCCGTCTTCATTTAGTCCAGCGACTGATAAGGATAATGAAATCCTTGCGGAGTGACTTGAAATATTTGCATGGCGTCAATACCATTAAAACCCCGCCATGAGTGTGTGTTAGAGGCGAAGGAGTGGTTGTCACACACACACAAGAACACTAACACACACATCGCACATCCCACAGAGCGATTGCTAAGCAGGACAGTGGAAATTGTTGTGAATCCTTCGGGACGCCGAGAGGGCCTGAGGAGGACGACGTGGAATTGAATTAAAAAGGCGAAACTCTTAAGTCATCACATGGCCTCGGCGGACACTCCCTGCGGTGTCTTCAGGTGATAACTTGTTCTCGACTTTGTTGTTGCCCCTCGAGCCGTTGAGGTCAAGAACTGTTCGTCGCTGGTTGTAGCCATTGTTTTCGCTGGCGCTGATGTCATCTGGCGACGCATGGTTCTCTAAGCACGAAATCCCTTCGGTCTGTGGCCTCCTCCTCCGACCTTGAATCCGTCCGCCGATTCTCCAATTTCGATCCTCGGCTCCGAGGAATTCGCGTCACTTGAAAGATGCGTCAGCGGCGAATCGAGCGACTATTTTTGCAGGCCTCAAAAATAGTCTGCGAAAGACTGTTGACGGAGGAAAGTGAGACCGGTGGGCGCGTGGAAGGATTTCGTCTGCCGACGGCAATCGAGGATGAGTTAATTGCGTCTGTCTGGGCCCAAAATACGAGACAGACTTCGCATGAGAGGGAAACCAAAAAGAAGGGAGAATGTGGAAGGATCGGAAACGAGGAGGAGAAAGGAAAGAAGACGATAATGAAGAGTTGGCAAGGGTCGGTGGCGAAGTGCATGCAAACTGCACTCGGTTTAAAATTGAAGGGAGAAGAACGAGACAAACAAAAACAAGGCGAATGGGCCGAAATTTGCGAAAGGAAGGCTCGACTCGTGTGCTCGCTTTCTTGGCTGGAATTGGGAAGTTTCCTCGCGCAAGAAGTTGTCCCGGGGGTGGGTGGAGGAGGCCGGCCACCGGAAGGACGATGTTACGATGGGGCGTCTGGGCCTCTGGGTTTGAGGTGCTTGGAGTGCGATACAAAGTGTATTCGTTGCAGAAATCGTCTAGATTGGGTTTTGATTAAAATTGTTTTATTTTCGCCAACGAGCGATGGGCTGGGGGAGGCAAAATGCAATTTAAAATTGCAATTTCGGGAGAAGAAGAAGAAGCGCCGCCGACGATTTCAACGTCGTTGGCAGCAAAATTGATGAAAGTTGCTGCAAGGTTCATCGCAGCAGCGGCAGCACCGGCAAAAGTTGGCAAAAGTTTTCTCGCTATCGAAGCGTTGCAATCAAAGTTGCTGCCCACCCCATCGGCCACGCCCCCCTCCACCGACACTACACTGCAATTTGATTTGTGCGTGGTAGGGGAGGTCGGGAAAGTGCGCACGTGCTTCAGAGGAGGAGCGTAAGAGAGGGGAGGTCGGGAAGGAACCCAGCTCCAACTCGGGCCGAAATTCATTTCGTTTTCTCGACGAAATTTATTGAATTGGTTTCTCGCCCGACCGAACGAAAGTTCGTGATTTTGACAGACCTCTTGGTCGAGCGGAGTCGAGTTCGGGCGAGGATTCCCGTCGCAGGAAGTCCTTAGACCACGTATGGTTGTAGTTTATTGTGGCCGTTGACACCTTTGAGCCACCGCTCCCCGTTGACAACAGCCCCCAATCAACCCCGAATCCTACCATCTGCCGCAACATCCCCCAATAATTAGTTTATGACGGTTCAACTAAGCTCGCCTACAACAAGGACCTCAACATCAACGGCGGGGCTTCGACAAAAACAGCTACATCGGCAACAACAATGACATCATCGACAACACATCGTCAACAATAACAACTAAGCATCTAAAAAAATCCTGTTTCCAAGCCATCCCCACCTCATTCCAGGGCACAACCTGTCGCTGCAACCACTGGGCTCCCGGTCGGCCGTTATCCTCATTAATTCCGCCATCAATTTTCGCGCACAACGTCATCCGTCAACATTTAATCCTTTTTTGTGTGCGCGCACAAAGGATACGCAAACTAACTAATTTATTGGACTTCACGTCATAATCAAAAATGCATTTTCTAGCCTTAATTTGAAGCGCTCGCCCCGCCCAGCGGCCCCGCTCGATTCACCACGATGCAACCGGCGTCCATTACCGACCGCCCACGCCCACTTTCCGCCTTTCCGCCCCCATTCATCCATCCATCCGTCGTCGGCACACGGTATACGTGTTGCGTTCGTTTTGCCATCGGCTTTGAGTCCTTTGTCCTGGCGGCCCATCGTCCATCGATGCAGCGACGAGCAATTGAACCTGGAAAAAATTAAAAAGCCTCCGAGTTGTTGCATTTGCTTGTTTTTGTTTTTCAAAATCGGCAGATAAAAAGTTTTGTTATCGAAATGAACAAAAGGACAAAAAACTACAAGAACAGAAGAGCAAATATACAAACTCAAAAACAAATGCAGAAACATCATCGGCATCAGCAACAGCAATAGCAAGAACAACAAAAGCTACGTCGCGAAATGCAATTATAGCAAAAACAACAACAAAATTCGTAGAACATCATCAAAGAAATAAAAAAATAAAAATAAAAAATAACAGAAACGTACACTGAACAACTCTGAAATTGCAAACGCATAGGTGAAGTGGGTCCAAAGCGCAATCAAATGCGGCCCGAGGTGGCCAGAGGTTAGCCACTGCAGCATAACATACAACATCAGAGTGATGAGAATGTTTCTATTTCTCTCAATATTATTGAGACCTGCTGGATTTAAGTTTATGTCGATTCCGGTTTCCGACACTGGATTTCTAAGGACTTCAACATAGAGAAACGGGCATAAATAACTGACTGATTATTTATCATATTAATTTTGAATATTAAAATTTAATATTTAACAATATTTGGAAAAAATCTAAATAATAAAAATCTATTAATAAAATTATTGTACCTTTTATTATTTTTATTCACTACCCTCATATAGAAAATTGTAAAATTATAAGATTATAATGTAATTTAATAAAATTTTATGAAATGTTGAACATTATGACCAAATGAAGTGAACTAGAAATAGGAAAAAAAAACATAATTAAAACATGAATAGTACAATCTGATCAATTTAGACATTACTTAAAAATATTGAAATTAAATAAATATGTAGTCCCCAAATAGAGATCGTTGGGACCAAAATCATTGGAAAAACATTTTTTTCGTCCTCTGCACCCTTTAAGTTCCCCGAGAGGACGGTGATCAATTAAAATCGCCTTCGTCTGGTCAGCTCAGCCGCTGTTGGCTGGGCTCTCGAACACTAGAAGCCCCGAACAGGATGCACGCGATGCACAAAGTCAAAGCAAGAGTCTTCCGGATGCTACAGCCCTTTAGAGCCCCAGACCTGGACTCGACCTCGGCAGCAATTGTTGTTGTCTTTTTTGGGAGGATATATACATATAGAAGGATAACAACGAAGAGGAGGAAGATGGCTGCGGATGCAGATGCAACTGCGACAGCTAAAGCGAAAGCCTACGTGGCGCGAACGCAAGGATATCGACGGCAAATAAATAAACACGGGCGCAGGGATGCGTTGCTCGTGTTCGTGTTGCTGTTGCTGGTGGTGACGAGGATGAGGGCGACGGGGGCAAAAAATTTGGTTTTTCAAAATGGAACGCGTAGGGCGAAAGGCGGAGGCCGAAGGATGGGGCGATAGATAATGAGAGCGGGGCCGACGACGACGATGGAAGGGTTCGTGTGAGTTGTTGTTGTTTCAGCTGCTGCTGCTTCGGCTGCCGCTGCATGCATGCATCCGAAATGCAGCTGCCCAGCCGCCCAGCGCCCCTCGACCGTTCCCTACAGTAGGCGGGGCTTTTTTGTACTTTTTTTGCGATGTTTTTCAAACGCAAGCGCGCATTTTTTCTGCCACCAAAAACAACAACAGGACCAAGAACAACAGCAATGGGGATGGATGATGCATCGGCTGCAGAACAACAAAAACACGGCCGGAGGATGCAGGCGAAAGAAGAAGAAGACGACGACGTTGCCAACGAGGCAGGGGGAAGGAGAAGCGGGCGGAGAAGCCTCCAGTGCGCGCGGCTCCATGTGAGTCTGTGTGAGCTCTGCTGCAACTGCATTGGCGGCCCTCAAACGCCTTTGTTTTTGCTTAGCTATGCGTTGATTTGCGTAGCGATGCGTTGCCTCGCGTTAGTTTCCGCGCATTCCGATTTTTCGCGTTCCCCGCCCCGCCCCGTTGTTGCGGGGTGGGCATGTATTTGGAAATAGAGGCCGGGACCAGGATCCAGGACCACGTCCACCACTGCGCCAAAGGCTTCGCACACACACAAGCTCGCGAGATGTTGGCGTGCTTGAGTGTGCGTTCGTTCATTCGTTTGGGAAAAATTCGCGAATGCATTTTTGGCGGAGGTAGTCATAGAAGGATGGGGTGAGCCAGAGAGGAGAGGAGGAGATCCTTTCGTTCTGATCAACGTGGTATCTGCAGCCAAAACCCTGCACCGTCTCTCATGACCGCAATGCGGGTCCACCTGAAGATCCTCGGGAGATCCTCAGAACTGTGAGGATATCTTTAAGATAATAATTTCCATAGGTGTTTCTTAAGCACCATTCGAAAGACATACATATTTGTGGACTTTTAATAAAACAACATAATTCTACTTTTTTTAATTATTAATATTTAATATTTCATACTAATTTTTAATAAATTAATTTAATATTTAAAAATCTTCGACTAAAATCAAAGAAAGCTACAGATTTATTATTCGCTCTCCTGAAAAATTTGAAAATTAGTTTTGACAAATGTTCACAGGTATATATTTTATTCAAATTTAATATTTTGTAATTTAATCATGGTCATATGGTTATTTCTTATTTTTTTTATTTTTCATTAAATTATCCTTATTTTTTCTGCATTCTTTTTTATTTATATACACATTTTTTTTGTATTTTGTATTTATTTTTTTCATCATATATTTTTTAAAACTTTCCTATAGTGTTAATGAAATTGTACTGATTTTTTTCATGTTTGTAAAAATTCAAATAAATTCAACAATTAATAAAATTGTACTGAATTTTTTTCTGTTTTCTAAAAATTCCAATAAAAACAACAATTAAATAAATGAAATTGAATTATGAAATATCGAGAGAAGTTGATCATAACATTTCCTAGATTTCCGCGTTTCTTTAATCCTTGCAATAATTGGCGCATACAAATCGTAATTGGCAATGGTTTTCAGAGTCTATTTGAAGGAAAATCTTGTTGATCAGCTTCACCGACATCTCTTTCGATGAAGATAACTTAATAATTTCCACCCTACTTCATCTTAATTCGTGATCCCTTCGGCATGATTTTTTCACATCCTCCCCCCAATCCCAGCCCACGAGAGCCCTCGACAACCCATGGCTGACGAAAATTCCATTAACTCCTCCGAAGGACTCCGATGGGACGACGCGTCGTTGTCGCTGTCGCTTGTGTAGATGGAGATGTCGTGGCCAGCAGCTGCAGCGCACGACTGCAATCAATAGCCAATGCCGACGAGATAGATCCCCGCACTCGCACCTCAGCCCCCCGACTTCACCACACCGGTCCCTCCACCCTTATCACCCCCCTTCACCCTTGGTCGCTCCTAATTGAACACCTTCTGTGTGATTCGCGAAATTTGCTCTCGCTCTCTAAGCCTACGAACACAATCGGTGGCCGCTCTCACATTCACTCATCTCACTCTCCATCGCTCCCTCTTTCACTCTCTTCGTCTCCCTCCCTCTTTCACCCTATTCGTCTCCCCCCATCCTCTACCCAGCTCCCTTCCAATGACCATCTCCCTCCCTTCTTCACTCCATTAGGTCGCTTCTCTTCCTGTCGCCTCGTCGTCACAGCCGATTGCAATTCAATGTCCTTGTTGCGAGGACTGCACGGCCGACGGTCAGTCGCTTCCCCACAACCACACCAATAGCAAAAAAACATTGGCAGGCGAGGCAAAAACAACAACAAAAAAAACCTGGCGATTCGATTTTTTTCCCACGATGATTTCGTCCATTGGGTTTTTCTCCCCCCATCTCGGCCACCCCCACCATCCATCCTCCCATATGAATGAATTGGCGCGCACATGGCAGCCATGTATGTGTATGTGTTGTGTATTGTGTATGACGATGTGTGCGTGTTCAGCTGGTATATCCATCGGTTGTGGAATGCGAAAATTCGCCGGTCGGCGCTTGCTTTCGCCCTGCATCTGTTGTGTTTTCGCTCGCATCCTTTTTTCCGCCATTCGTTCGTTCATTCGTTCGATTCGAACGACACGAAACTGCATCGCATCCGAGGCATTACCGTCGAACACCTACATCGATAGGGTTGCCAACGGGGTGAACAATCGAGTTTAAGAATTTTTCTCGATTATTTTTAAATATTTCTTTGAGCACAAAAATAAGTATTGGATAATGATTTCTTTGTTTCCCCCTAAATTGTGAACAAGGATACATTCATCAACCGGATTCTTATCAGATCCCAATGAATTTTTCAAAGTTTCTTAAAATTTGAAAATTCCATCCGTTGAGAACTTTTTTTTCCATCTGTAAAAGTCGTAAAAGTGAACGAAAGGGAATAAACATCTGTATTTAATTGTTTTAAAGACTAATTTCGCGAACTAAATACATAATCTTAGACAAAACTTGACCATCGAAAGATCATCGAATTAATATTGAACATGTTTGTGACTTTTGGCAACCCTGAAAAGTGCATTCGACCCATCCATGGCCGATGGGCTGCATTGCAACGAGAATGCGTTCGCCTTCACACCAACACTAACACACACACAGACATCCACGTTCACCCATACAGAATTGAATATGTGTGGAATGCAGATACATATGTATGGATATGGGTGGTCTCCCTTCACCGCCCCTTCACCGCCCCCTTCACCGCCCCCTCACCGCCCTCCCCCTTCACCGCCCCCTTCTCTCGACCCCACGGAGAACGATCGAAATGGGCCGAAAATGTTGGTTGTTGGGGAGTGCAACGAGCAACAACTATTGCAGGAACAACAATAACAAAAACAACAACTATAACAACAACCACTACTACTACAATAACAACAAAATGCAATAACAACAATACAACAACGACATCAGGGACACCGGTTTGGCGCGCAATTTTTCTGCAATTTTTGTTGTTCTCTCTTGTGGCGAAGTTAGTTTCTAAAAAATCGGGTATATGTGTGAGAGAGCGAGAATGTATTGGTTGGTGGGAGAATGGCGCCAGTGTGCGTGTGTACGAGAAAGCGGGAAAAAGTGTTGCAATCCTCGCCAAAAGGGGAGCAACTGAGCGCGATTGTTTTGATTTATTTGCGGGAGTGTGTGTGAGTGGGTCTCAATGTGTGTGTGTATGTGTGTGAGTGAGTGGGAACGGCGTGGAGCGCGATAAAAGTGAGCTAGAAAAAGTGAAAAGCGAATGGGGCGGCGCGGAGGCTGGGGGTGTTTGAGCAATAACAACAACTTGTGCAAAAAAAAACCGAAATGGAGAAAAATTGAGAATGAATTTTTTCCTACCTCGTGTAGCCGTGACTGTTGCTGCTGTTGCTGGCATTGTTATTGTTGTTGTCACTGTTGTTGCTACAATTCATTGTGCCATGTTTGCTGATGTAGTAGTGTGCATTGTTGTTGTTGTTTTGGTTTTGTTTCTATGCAATACATGAGGGCCAAAGGACTCACATAGGCACAGTTTGAGCCAGAGAGCGACGATGGCGACGACGAACCAGCGAAATGGGACGCGAAAAACGTCGCTCAGCGACGATTTATGTGCCGTGTGCAACAGAAACAGAGAGAGAGAGAGAGGAATAGTGTGAGGGAGAGAGACAGAGGGAGAGAGAGAGATATAGACTAACACACAGAGAGAGAAAGAGAAAGGTAGAGAGTTGGAGTCCTTGTGGAGAAATTTGTGGGCGGCCGGGCGTCGGGCGATTTGCGAAAGTTTTCACAGGGAGGGAAAAAATTAAAAACAAATTCAAAACAGTGGGCAACAGAGTCGGATTAAAACAACAACAACAACACCATGTACCAACAAAAACAACGACTACAACAACAATAAAGACCCCACCACACAGATGACAACAATAACAATGGAGACTGGGCGCACTCCAAAGTGGACATTTGGGAAAAATGTTCACTTTTTGAATGATGATGCCAATGGGAGCGGGCGCCCAGTGTACAGTGGGGCTGATGGGTTGAAGGGGCGGCTAATAAAGGGAGGTGGAGGGGGTCGAGGACGACGACGACGACGACGCCGCGTCGCTGCCGCCGTCGTCGATGCGGTGCAGCGGGCCGGCGCATCGCAGGCATCGGTGTTCGATACGCTGTCGATGGATGGACGCGAAGTGCGTGCGAGCTGAGCTCAACTAAGTTGAGTTGAGTTGCGTGTGTGTGAGTGAGCGAGTGAGACCAGTGACCAGTGCGTGCGTGTGAGAACGTGACCGAGCGAGTTTTGAGCGTTGCCCAAATTTTGCGGTCGGACGGGACGGACGGGAAAACACACAAGTGCTGCACAATTTTAGGCGTAGTACGAAACATTTTTTTCCACCAGCCCCCCTCGCTCTTGGCGAAGTGATTTGCATTGTTGTTGTCGATGCTGATACTGCTGCTGCTGCTGCGACTCGTGTGTGAGCGACGCGTGTGTGCGAGAGTTTGAGCGGGTGTGTGTGAATGGGCCGTGTTGTTGTGTTGTCTATCGTTGTTGCTGCCGCGTTCGCTGTGCTGTGTGTTTCGCGCGCTCGCGAGCCTCGGCCGCCATTGTGTTATCATCCAATTTAGCGACATCATCAACTGGGAATCGTCATCAGAGCCGCCGCCTCATCTTCATCATCGTCATCCTCGTCCTCCTCATTGTCGTCGTCGCCTCCGACTCCTGCGGTCGCTGCTCTGCCTCTGTTGTTGCGTCGACATCCGCGGCCGCGTCCGAGTCGCACATTCGCGTTCACGTCCACATATCCATATCCATGTCCACGTCCATGTCCACGGCCATGTCCGTGTCCGTATCGTTGTCGTTGTCGCGAGCCACGGCCAGCATCATTGCAACAGAAAACTGCTAAACGCGAGCCAGACGCGGCGTTCTTTTTTTGGGGCACGGCAGTCTTCTTCTAAAAATTCTAACAAATTTTCCCAAACAACATCGACTAAATTTTTCCCAACACAATCAACGCCAAGTTTTCCCCAACAAAGTTCAAGCTCAAGCCAAGACACAAACTCCGAGAACACCGAGTGAAAGAAATAGCCAAAAGACAAGAGCCAAATAGCAGAAAGTGCCCGGAAAAATTCACAACTTTTCAACAATCAATCAGAGTCCCGCCAGAGAGACGCAGACGAAGACGGTTTCAAGCCACACAGAGAGGTTTCAGACATCGTCGTCACCGTTGCCGCCGCCTTCGTCGAGGAGCGGCGAGAGGAACGAAGGCGACCTGCGGAACCCGCGGACGCCGCCATGGGGCGCTAGAGTCTTGCCGCCGGGTCCTGCGGCCGGTGCCGAGGAGATGCGGAGTCAGTGTCGCCGACGAGCCAACGAGTAGTGTGTGTGTGTGTGCCGGGAGTCAGTCAGAAAAACTCGCCAACACGTCAAACGATAAAACGCAAAGTGGACCAAGTGCAAACGAACAAACGAAGGCGATAGAATTGAGTTTTCCTCCGGTTTCCTCCGTTTCAGTTTCTCGCGCGTCAAGTGTTTCGGTTCGGTTCCGTTGTGTCCTTTGTTCAACCCCGCCCCCTTCCTTCGCTCCGATCCCGTCACCTTCCTTGGGTCTTGCAAGAAACCAGTGCTGCCCCCCCTCCTCGCCATGTCCCGCAGCACGAGCAGCAGCAACGATTTTTCCACGGCAACGCGCTTCCGTTTCTGCCTTCTTTCCGCTTGAGTTTTCGGCCCTCGGCGAAATGTGACCCCGTTCAGACGCGATCCAAGGATACCGCAGTACAACAACAATAACAATACTCGTATCAATAGCAGTTACAACCATAAACAACAACAAAAACAACAACAACAATAGGAACTCAATGTGAGACCCAATAGAATCGACAGCAAACCAATAATAAACAGTAAAATAGTATCCTAAACAAGAACAACAACACCCAACAACAACAACAGCAGCAGTAAACCACAACAACAGCAACAACAAATCCAACACGTCTGAATTTTTCCTTCACCGGCCACGCATCTCGTTTCGTTTTCATTGTCCTTTGGAAACATCTTCTGGCATTGAATTTTGGCTACGAAATCAAAATTCAATAAATTCAGACGTTTTAATTTTTGGCAACAACGTTTTCAGCGAAACTACGAAATTACCTGAAAAAAGCAAACGCACAAAATTCTAACTAAAATTCGAACACGACTTAACAACAACAACACTGCTACATGAACAACAAGTAATTAACAATTAATCAAAAACGAATCAAAGAAAAGATTCGAAGACTAACTACGAAATTTTGCGACTTTGCTGATCCCGAGTACACTGCAAGAAATACTAGAATACGAGGCAACACAAACAAAAATGCAAAAGGATATCAATAAGACTTGTGATATGATATTTTTTATGTATTTTTATTTACGGGTAAGTAGAACACGATCATTTAGTATCAATTACATGCACTTGTTTGAAATTTTGATCATAATTCATATAAAATTTGATAAAAAAATAAATCAGATTGGTTGTTTTGTCAGAGTACTACGATTTCCCTATGCGGCTTGAGTTAGGTCGTTCTTCTTCAAAGCATTCCCGGTAGTCTTCCAAGCCGGCGGTATTAAAATATTTAAGTAAATCGTTCCTATTGTCTTCTTTCTGTCTTAACAAAATATGTCAGGTTATCCAAAAGATATCTTGTATCCATCCTCGTAATGCTATTCGTCTTATTCTTAACACGAAACTGGGTTCCTCCAAGATCTTCATCTAAGTAGTCGAAATTTTACTATATCATTTAACTTTAGACTCCTTTTGATAACAGTTTTAAGATAAGATCTAAGAGGCTGTCTTAATAAGGAATCACCTTCCTATCAAATCAAATTAATTCCTCAAATAAAGAATAATATTATACATTTTCTGATTTTCGTCAGCTGATAGAATAACGCTATAACGATAATATTCATTAATCATTTTAATCATTAAAAATAATACACATGTTAATTCGATATATATTCACACCAAAAAATATATGCGGAATTATTTAATTTTGCGTATTATAATTTTAAATGTGGTTAATTCATAATTTTCGTATAAATAAACTTAGAATTTGTATGAATTTAGAAGAAATTCGAAATATTCATATTAATAATTTAAATATTGAATCCTTCCATACAAAATCATAAACTAAATATCTCCAATACTGAAATATAATCTATTCAGCGCATTTATATTAATTTATCTTAGAAAGGAAAATTAAGAATTTAAAATATTTGTAATTTAAATATTTGCATCGAATCTCTTATTTGTCGCTTTATTCTAAATTTTTGAATTCTATCGGAAATAATTTATTTCAATATAGATATTAAATTAGTATGTATCAGTCAAATTTCCTTACTTCATTTATTTTAAATAACCCATTAAATCGATAGAAATCGTATAATCAGAGGTATTTTTCTCTATTGAAAATTTCAAAAATCTCCTATTTTGTCCTCATATATCACCAAAAGTTATGGACGTTCACATCCTATAAAAATTATTGTTGACGGCATCCTAAAAGCATGCTACGGAATTTTCAAAAGAATAATTAGGATATGTGATAGCCAATATCAACACGTCCTTAATTGCTATTCCATAAAAAAATGGAAAAAAAAATAGAATAATAAAAGTATAAAACATAAAAAAAAGATTAAAATAAAAAATAGATATCTTAATAATCTCAAAAAAAGAGCACGATCAAGGGGCCTATTTCATGGGAGAGAAGTGGGATATGAAATTGGGAAATGAATTGGAAATTGAATGTTGTTGTCCTGTCCTTCTCAGGACGACAACGACGACGATGTTTCGTTGCTCTCAGTTCAGACGCTGGCCACTGCGAAGTCCTTCCTTCCTGCTGCGCGCACACAGCGTCGTCGACTGCAAGAATTCGTTCTACGAGAGCGACTTTCGCCCCCCAACCCCGCAACCTCTCGTTTCGCCTCCTTCCAAGGGCCTCGTCCTAACTGGGGAGCACGACTTATTGTTGTTGTTGGCATTGCTCCTGTTGCCGTGACAGAGCGCGAGCAGCAGCAGCCGAAGCTGTTTTCTTTTTTCTACACACGGCCACTGGGGGCTTCTCGGCTGACATGCGCAGTGGCCGATTTCCCCTTCGCTCTATGTGCGAGAGAGCACCACCGTCACCCAGAGGCGTCCGCGGTAGGGGGCAGAGACCCCAACTCCTCATTCTATGGCCTATTGTCAGGACAGAGGGAGGGCGGCGTGTGCTGCCGGAGCTTAGATAAAAGTGAGGCGAAAGCTCCAAAGCAACCCCCACTAGCCCCTGGCCACGAGCCCCTGGCTCCTGTGTTGGTGTGTGCTTTACATACGATGCTCACATCAACACACACAACAACAATCTCTCGCCTGCTGTTGTCTTCTTTTGATCTTTTTGCCGTCTCTTTTTGGCGTTTTAGATAATTCCGGCCCTCCACGTGGGCGCCCGACAGGGGTTGGCTGGGAGGTGGTCAGTCGGAAGGACGGTCAGCTCCTGCCGATCCTGCGGTGCCATCTGGAGTGATGCTGCGTCCGTCCGGCCGGCCGTACATAACGTTACGTGGCGCGGAGTCGGAGTCAGAGTCGGAATCGCGTTCTCCGTCGGTCGCCTGTCGGGGTGGGGGCCACGACGACGACGACGAAGAGGTGGGCGGAGGGAGTGGCGCACGACGAAGAAGAATGGCGCGAAGTGGAGTCGAAGTATATATTTCGAAACATAAGAGCAAGTAACTAACAGAGGGCCAGCTTCGTTCGCGTTCTCCGTGCTGCGTGCGAAAGTTTAGGGTGCCGTCGGTGGGGCTGTGTTGTTGTTGGTGTAGTTTTTGTTATTTCTGTTGTTGTTCTTGTTTTTGCTGTTTGGTTTGCAGCCCAAAAGCAAGACGAGAACTTTTTCTATTCCTTCGGAGTTTGTCGCGGCTTCTTTTTGTGTGTTTTTTGGCGGCTCGAGTCCATGCGAGCCCATGTAACGCACGCCAAATGTGCGAGTGTGTGTGAGTGAGGGAGAGGTGGGGATGTGTCTGTGCGTGCGTGCGGGTGAGTAAGTGTTTGTGTATGTGCTCGCATGTGGAGTAGTAGATGGACATTTCGCGCGCGCTCTTCCAACAAGCAACAAGAACAATGACAACAAGAACAGCAACAAGGACAACAACAAGACCAACAACAAGAAGATACTCGCGACGACGATGAAGGGTCCAGCGACGACAACAACGACAACGACGACGACTCCGAGGACGCGACCGAGAACGACGCGATCCGAGCGAACGCATCCTGCGGCCCGGAATAGGTTGGCATACGTCTTTCGGACGTCTTTTGAGTGCCACATTGCTTTTTTATATTCGGATCGACAGACACAGCGACCGGCAGCCAGGACGAGCAGCGCCCTGCGACCAGTGACCAAGGACAGACCCGCGACGAGAGTCAGAGTCAACTGACAGCCGCTCGGTGCGAACGAGTGCGAAACTTGGACTAAAACTAAATACATTTCAACTACAATTACAACTACAACGTCAATAATAACAACCTACAACAAGAAAATATTAAAATATATAGAGATTTAAAATATATATATATATATTCACACACTCTTGCATACACACTAATTTATATATATATATAATAAATATATATATAGATATGTGAGGTTAAAATATATATGAAATATAAAAAGCAAATCGTGAGCCGAGTCGACAGCAACAATAACAGCTGCTACAACAATAACAACATTTGAAATTACATTGGAAATAAAATCGAACAGAAGTTGGAATTAAAATCAAAAACGAAAAAACCGAAATAAATAACAACCAAAAAACAATTCAAATACAATCGAAATAAAATAAAACTAATAAAATTAAATCGAAATAAAATAAAATCGAAATAAAACAAAATATTTAAAATAAAATTGCAAAAAAATAAAACTAATAAAATAAACTCGAAATAAAATAAATCTAATAAAATAAGAAAATGTTCGCATCTTGAGCAGCGCGCAAGGATCACGGCCGCACACACACAGCGGGCCCAGAGTGTGTGTGCGTGTGGAGGGTCGGGCGACGCCGTGTCGCTGGAAACGAATTGTTTTTAATTTTTAATCGAGTGGCAGCGAATACAATTTAAATTAATTGGTGCGCGCAATAGCAACAACTGCATCGACAACGATAACTACGACAACAACAACAATCGCAACACAATAACATTCGAACAATCGCAATCGAACGGGAATCGAACGAAGCACTTCCGGCAAGGTGTCCGCGCTTCCGCTTGAGTCCGCCTCAGCGTTGTGTTCGCGCGCTCGTCGTTCGTCCTACGACGGACGAGTCCTGACGTCGTCGTCGCCGTTGCGTTACCGTTTCTGTCACCGTTATCGTTACCGCTACCGTTACCACAATCGTTACAACTACTGTTACCATTACCATTAAGTTGTGTTTTATTCCGCCCGCAATAAACGTCCTTCAGTTCTTCGGTCTTTTCTTCGACGACTCCAAAACAGACCCGTCGCAAAGAAAGCACCATGTCCGCCAGGTAAGGATCCGTCGCGTTAGTGCGCGTCCACCCGCCGTCCCACCTCCCCGCGCGATGTGCTGAGCCCGCGACAAGCGCGACCCGCGACCGCCTCCAGCGCCTCGGCGACGACGACCGCGATCATGAGCAGCCGCAGCCTCGTCCGACAAGTTCTGACGCCACACCGAGACCTCGCAGAGACATTCGCCGCCCTGCTGAACATGGATAAATAACGAATGTAAACTGTCCTGTACGTTTCGCCCAATAAGTATATCCCAAAGAAATCTAAAACCAAAAGAAATCTAAAAACCCAAAGAAGTATAATAATCAAAAGAAATCTAAAAACCTAACGAAATCTAGAAACCCAAAGAAATACCAAATTTTAAAACCAAGAAATCTAAAAAATCCAAATAAATCTCAAGAGCATTCGGCTCGGGTGATTCTGAGTTTGCTAACTCTTTTGAAGGCTCTCAAGTGATATGGTCAATATGGGGTTCGGGGATTATCAGTGATAAAAAATGATTTTGAGAAAATGTTATATGTGTTTCGGGCGGGAATTTGAATATGGCAATGTTCTTTGTTTGGCATAATATCCCCATGTGTCTATAGTGAATTTTCAATTCTTGAAAAAAATAATATATTTTCCTCACGGTTCTAATATTTTATATATCACATATGTATGTGATGGAAATCTTCTTGACGCCTTGAAGAAGACGTATTTTTATTACATTAATAATTATTTGAAACAAATATTTTTTATATTTTGCCTATTGCTGTTAATTGTTTAGTTCAATATCGATTTTGTATGGAATTTTCTAAAATTACTTTTTGATCTTTTAAACAAAATATCCAACCAATCATACAATAAACTGAATATATTACTGGACATTAAGACGTGAATTTGATGGAACAAATGTGGGAACAGAAATTATATAAAGAAATCGGTATAATTAGAAAATCTAGGCAGTAATTGAGTTGATTTTCCTGTTTGAACAAAAATTTTATAAATTTTCCAAAGACTTACATTGATACACTTAGATAAAAGATAATATAAACAATAATATTTAAATTCATTATTTTATCTATTCAGATTTTATATTGTTTTTATTAAAATTTTATATACTAATGTTTGCGTAAAAATATATAAACGTTTAAAATTATTTTAAAATAATATATCTACTTATTTTTAATTTATCTACTATATTTTTATTTTTTATTATTTAATATTCATTGTAATTTTATATTTTTTTCTATTTTCATTTATTTTGAAGCCCAAGACTTCCGCCGACACTCGCGACACTTATCGCCTTCTGTTTACAACCAAAACAATAATAAACCGAAACATGTGACTAGCAGTGAACTATATACACGCGATCCGGCATATAATATATGCCATTAATATGTGAAATATTTTCTAAAACATAAAATAGCGCTCGCCTTGCTTTCTTTTCCTTGGCGATCCCACACCACTCCACCCCTTCTCCTCCTTGTCCTTCGTCCTAGCTATTGCTCGTCCTCATTATTTCCGTCGTCCACTATTTCGCCCTAAAATGTTCCCCTATCATCGCCCAAAAATATCAAAAATGCCGAAATATATCTGGAGAACGCCGTCGTCCTCGAGAAGTTTATCTTTTCTCCTGCCGAAGTTATCTTCCATCACATCCAGCCCCCCTCCACCATCCGTAATCCATCTCTCGAAGAGAAGGCGACCACTCCCCCCTCCCGCCTCTCGAGCACCGAGGCGGCGCAGCAGCAGCAGCGCGGCTTAAGGGTTGCTCGCTGGGGGCGGTTGGGGTCGGGCGCGCTTGTCTAAGCGCCCACCACCCCCAGTCGAGCGCTCTCTCGCTCTCGCTCTCTGTGTGTGTGCGGATTTGAAAATGCGCACTAATGCCTGTCGGACACATACATAGAAGCGAGAAAGATCTCACACAAACAACCACCCACCCACAGCGGAGGGCGCCCGTCGTGTGCTGTATACGTGTGAGCGACTCTCTAACACACACTCGGACACAGGCAGGATGTGCTTTGTGTTTTCGGACAAAACAACGACAACGACGCGGAGGAGAAGAACAAGAACGCAGCGATTTGAACGGCGAGCAAAAAGGACTTCGTGGCGAATTCGTTTTGTTCGCTTTTTCGCCCGAGTCCTTTGTGTTCATAGAGAGGGGGCGGTGCGAGGTGTGTGGGTGGTTTTGCAATTTTTTCGCCACCCCGCGGATTCGCTTCACTTTCAGGCCTCCGCGAACGAGGCCGCGCTTCGACTGGCTTCAGTTCCGTCCCGCGTTGCCAACGCGTCGCACCGCGTGACGCGTCGTTTTAGTTTTTAGTTTTCCTTGCTTTCGCCATCACCATCGCCGTCTCCGTCGCCTCCACTTCGCCGCATCTTGGCGGTCGCCTCGAAGGACCTGCTCAGGACGTTCTTCCCCTCCAGTGCCCGGTAAGACCCCCCTCCTCCTCATCCGCTCCTTCCCATTCTCAATCCTCCTCAGGGTTGGCCTTCGCTCGATCTCCGCTCGCGCCGAATTCGCCTTCGCCTTGCCTTCGTGCTCGCCTTGTTCTTCTTCTTGGTAGCCTTGGTCCGAACTCCCCCACTGGCAGGCGCACTCACTCACTCACACACACGCACACTCTCTCCCTCTCTCCCTCTCTTTCTCGCTCTTGCTCTCGCTCTCCCCGGCTTAGAGCTTAGGCTGTGGCCGCCCACTCGCACCCGGCACAGCTCCTTCGGTTTCTTCCTGTTCGTGTCCGTGTATATCTCTGTGTTAGTGAGTGAGTACTCGAGTGTGTGTCTGTGTATGTGTGTGGCGACTGGCTGCCAGCCGACGGCCCGGTCTCCAGTGCTTCTTAAGCAACGTGCGAGCGCGGAATTGTTTTTGGGAGCCCGCACCGGACGGCGTCGTCGCCTTCTTCTTCATCATTATCTACGACGTCGTCGCCATCGCCATCGTCGTCGTTGTCTTCGGCTGACGGTACGTGTGTTCGTGTCTGCACCTCTCTGTCTGTGTGCGGCTGCGTTCGGCCCACCCTCTGTGTGTGTGTGGAAGATTTTATTCTAATATATAAATAATATATTTTATATATATTTAAATACATGTGGAGATCTCTTCGCTTCTGTGCGTGTAAGAGACCTAGACTAGATGCTGGCGCACGAGAACCTAAGAGTGGATGCGTGTGTGTCTGTGTGGCTTGTGTGTGTGGCCTTTTGTGTGCGTCAAGGAAGCTGCCTCGGCAGCAGGATTTTCTTGCGAAGCTAAGCTTTGGCAGGCGTCTGTCTTTTAGTACGATTCCAGTCTCTCACGCTGCAGTGTGTGTGTCTCGCATTCATCGGCATCGGGTGAAGTCGCCAGGACTTGGCCGCCACACAGTTCTAACAGTAAAATTTCCACGCAATCGAACTCGAACGAAAATTCAAAAACAAACTTAACGTCAAAAAATAAAACTTAAAAATTAAAACAAAAAATACAAAAATTGCAAAGAAAACACAAAAATTTAAAATAAAAAACAAAATTTGAAAATAAAAAACAACATTTGAAAATAAAAAAGAAAAATTTAAACTAAAAAACAAAAGCAAAAGTAAAATTAGAAACTAAGGAATAAATTCAAAAATTACTGCAAAAACAATATTGCGAATCCTGCTGTTGGGCGCGTTTCTGACTCCCAGCTCCCAGATCGAAGACTCCTCCAGGCGGTACGTGCATCGAGGGCTCCGACTGCGGTCGGCCCCGGTTCGGGCCAAGGTTCCCTCCAGGTCGCGGGCCGGTCGGTTCAGGTCCCGGCTGGGTGCGCGCCTAGCGAGTGCAACAACCGCGTGCGACGAACACGCCGCCGACGACGACGGACACGCGACTCATTCGCGTCGGGTGGGCGGGCGATCGGGTGACGGGGGGCGGTCTCGGGTTCTCCGCTAGTTCGGGCACCACTACAACTACACATTTAATTTAGATAAATTCTCACACAAACACACACACACAGATATATATATATATAATATTATATGTGTCTATCAGTGTGCGGAGAATTATGCGCTCTCTCCTGCTTAGCGACGCCTCCGCGCTCCGCCATCGTTCGCGTCGTCGCGCCGAGATCCGGCCGAAGATGCTCGCTCGCTGCAACAACAACCTCGAGCAGTCCAGATGCACGAAGATAGCCGAGTGCCCGTCGTTTCTGTGTTGTTGTTGTTGCTGTTAGCGCTCCTTCGCCCGAGATCCCCACGATACTGTCGACGACGACGCGGAAGCTGCGCCGGCCACGCGAAGATTGCCGCCCGAAGACGCTGCGACCGCGACGCCGACCGAGCGCATTACGAAAGCTCAACAACAACAAGAGGAGGACACGACGACGACGACGGGACTTGGCAGCACTTGGCCACGGCTCCTCGTAGTCCTCAAGTCGCTCCGAGAGTCGCCTCCTCGTCCTCGGAGTCGCCGTCGTCATCGTCGTCGTCTTGGCCTCAGAGCGAGCTTCGCAGGTAGTGGGCCGGGGGGCAGGGGGCGGGTCGAGAGAGCTCAAGTTGATGAGGGGGTGGCGCACGGTCCGTAGTGGGGTGGGGCAGGAAGAACGTAATGTGGAAATTTTATAATATAAAAGGACTCGGCAGCGCTTTCTTGGGAGACATTCGTCTTGGGTCAAGCGAGCGAAAACCAACCAAAGCTGAGCGAAACCGACGACGCGCTGCGGAGCGAAATGAAATGGAACGAAATTATTTCGCAGATTTTTCGAACTTTTTGAGGAATTTCGATAGCGACGAAAATTTCAAAAACCCAAATTAAAATAAAATTTCAAAATTCTCTGAAAACAAAACGCACGAAACGTGTTTGGCAATAACTCCAAATAATAAAACTCATTTTTTTCAAATGTTTCAATTAAAGAAACAAAAATTTGTAAATGATAAAATGTTATAAATTAACAAAATTGTGAAATTACTCGTCAATTTAGAAACAACAAAAAGTCTAAAATGTGATTAGTGAAACAATTAAATAAAAAAATTTTTGAAATTTAATTAAAAAAAAATATTTCGAAAAAAGTTTATGAAATTAAAAACGAAAGTTTGGAATAAAATCAGAAATTAAAAATTTGCAAAAATTTCGTCTGATTCTGCGAAAGTGAAAAATTAAGAAATGGTTTTAGCCGACGGTAAATCAAATATTCAAAAATGAAGAGTTTATTTCAGTGAAACGATGATATTAGCATCAATAAAAATAAATAAGAATAACAAATTAAAATGTGTGAAGGTTTTGAACAAACTAATTTAATCTGATTGAAATAAAAACGGGTAATCACAATAAATAGACAATCAGAAGTGGAATGGAACTAAAGGATTCGCAATGAAATTAGTCAAAGAGTTTAATTAGAAAGAAGCACGATTCTGAAATAATCGGTTTCTGAAATAATTATTTTGATAAAAATCTCCCTTTTATGGGATATTTAATATTCGTATTTTAATCAGAAAAATTTCAGGAATATGTTTTGAAAATACATATTTTAACTCAGTCGTAAAATCGCCCTTCAACTTCAAAACTTCTGATTTTCTATTTGTCCTTTTCTCAATAGTTCGATTCAGTGAAGGTAACGAAATTTAAAAAAAAAAATTAAGTATAATTTAACGACATTCTGGCAACATTAAATAACGAACACGAATATGTAAATAATTTAAATCGCTCGAACAAACACGAAACAAAGGAAAAATCGAATACAATTGTGGAATTATAATTTGAAATATATGGCTACGCCGCGTGTGCATTGAAGGTGCTTGCAACGGTATATTGTGTGAAACATGCAGCACCCCGTGTTTACACTACGACCCAGCGGAAGCGGAAACGGAAGTCGTCTTAGTTAGCGACACGATCAACAGCCGAACAGCAACAACCACAACGGCACAGCAAAAAAAAAATGTAGCATTCGCGGTTCACGTTAAGTTTTATTCGGAAAATCAAGGCATACCTTCAGGCTGCAGTGTTTGCGTTCCTCCCGTTTCGTTAAGAATTCGTTTTCGTTGCATACTTCTCGGTGCGCGTTCCAAAGCAATTAATTTGTTCCTCATAAATTTAAAAAGAAAAGAAAGAAAAACGTGAAGAATATTTTGAATTTTTAACAGCGTGAATTTGTGTTCATTTCACATTTTATTTGAAATCCGATTCCGTTTCCGCGCCCTTCGGTGCTTCTGCTGCTGCCGATCCGCAATTTCCGTCTATATCGTGCATATCGAAATCGCTATCGCGTCTCGCATTGATATCGAATTGAGAAAATGCTGCTCTCGCACTCACACAGTGACGCCGCGCTGGAGCCGCGTGTGTGCGCTGCGTACGTGTCGGTGAAGTAGTGGTGACCGATGACTAACCACGGCAGCGCCCGCGCCCACCCGCTGCACACTTGTAAACTCTAAGGGTAAAATATCGAAGAAGTATTGGTGACAAACAAAAACAAAACAATATCACAGAACAAAACCTCAAACAAAACCAAGAACAATTGCAAAGCAAATTATGTTTCATATATCCTATATTATATATTTTCGAACAGATTAATTGAGCGAAATTAGCAATTCCTTCCCAAGACATTCTGGAAGATAATCTCGATCAGGGTTATAAATAATTCTCCATCTTACGTCTTCAATTCTGAACACAAACTTTGGCGGTGGGCTGAAGGGAACTGAGAGGAATAGATTTTAGACAAAGAATTGTCGCTTCAAACATTCAAAACACTTCTATGTAATAAACAGAAATTGATTTCCCTTCTTTTAATTTTGATAGAATATTTCTCAATCTTCTTTTATTTGTTCATCAGATGTCCATGTTAAATTTAGCACGTTTTTAGGAAGGGTTTTGAACTTTTATATCAGATTTCAATAGATTTATCTTATGAATCTGTTCCCATATTCTGTGTTTCTCATATAATATACAAATTTGTTAATATTTCTGACATCTAGTGCATTGGTTTTTTATATTTCCGATATTTAGTACATCAGTTTTTTCATATTTCCAATATTTAGTGCATTGTTTTTTATCAGAAAATGCTTTTACAAATTTTAATATTTATATACTTACTGAAACTTGTATTTCTTTTGTCTTTACTTCAATACATTTTTGAGTCATTGGAATGCGGATGTCCTCTCTTTAATTACCTGAAATCACTACAATTGCGATAAAAATATCTAAATTAAACTCAGAAAAGAATGAAAGGCGTCTCGCACTGCAATCGAATCCCAATCGAGAATCAATTCCCTCGACACTTCAGCTCATTCCAATGTTTCTTGTGAAGTTCTTATCGCACAAGTGACAGCGACTGACGGACAGATGGACAGGCGGCCGGACAGACGGATAGACAGGCAGTCGCAAGAGATTCGTTCACACTTAAGTGTCGGCAAGATCAACATCCACGTATTCGGGGGCGTTTCGAGGGGAATAACTAACAACAAAATATAAAAAACGATCACACGATCGGTTTTATCACTCTAGGCTACCGCACACACACATAGGGACGTTTTACTTCGTATTTTCCTTAAGATCAAATGAATTAAAGAATCAGTTATAGGCCTTGTTAGAAAATTCTCTGAAAGCCCTTTATATTTAAGCAAAATATTTTAACGTAAACATTTACTAATCGCAAATTTCTCTCGTACTTTTTGCAAATAATTCCAGGTTACACCATATCGAGAAGTTATCCAATGAGAACGCCGCTTAATTTTGGTAAGTTTCATTTCCACAATTTTTTTTCCAATGAAATTTCAATGACTTCAGTTTTGAGAATATAAATGTTAAATTATAACCTCTCATAATTAATGTGAAATTCTTCTTAAGGATTACGAAGAAAATTCAGAATAATTTTGTTCCCTCTCTCATGATATAAAACGCCTCAGAATATGACGTTATTATTACTGATATTTGAAAGAAGTTTTGCATCAAGGGCACTCCTTGTAGTTATTAGGTCCATCTCAGTAATTTCTCAAGCGCCTAGAAGAATCCTACGACATTCATTACATCGTCCTTTAGCATCTTAATTTCTAAGCTGATCCGTCTCCTCTTCTCGTTCTCATTTTCGCCTTCTCGTGTATTTCGCTGACATCTCGGTTCTCTTTGTTCTTCAATTAGTTACAACAAGACCTACGTCAGCAACAACAACAACCACTAGTCGTGCTGACGTTTCCTTTTTAATAATTCTGAGATATTAAAAAAGAACTATGTGCCCCGCCCCCCACGCTCGCCGCCCACAGTTGCAGTTGCATGTGAGAGAGCTCTTAGGAAGAACAAGAATAACAACAAAAACAACAAGAACAACAACAGCAACAAGGACAACTGCAAGAAGCGCTTCTCAAGCATAAAAGTCGGCAATTATTTGCAGCTTAAATGACAACAAAAACAACAATAACACATACAAGAAACAAAACAAACGGGTCTTAAGTTTATGCTTCTGTAAATGTTGTTGCTTTTATTGTTGTTATCGTTATTGTCGTCGTTCTTATTGCAGTTGCTTTTGCATTTTTCTGCAAGCTCCCCACGTCCTTGTTATTATTATTGTTGTTGTCACAATGCTTTGTTGCATTTTCTTTCTTTTTCGAAAGAAAACAACAAAACCATTGCCTGCCGCCAGGCGCGAGCTCCTGCTGCTCCTTCTTCACATTCCACATGTGTGAGCACCAGTGGACGCGGGTGAATGTGTGTGTGTAGCTGTGTGTGTAGGAGTTAGACGGAGGAGAAGGGGGCGGGGTTCACCTTGCGGCGACGAGCGGCGAGAATCGCAAATTGCAGTCGACGTCTTAGCCGAGCCAGGACCGAGCGCAGGCGGAGCGAAAATAATGAAGCCTACTTTCGGGAGTCGAAGAAACGGCCGCAGCCACTTCCGTCGAGGGTGGCCCAAGGGATGAGATGTGGGCGAGGGTGCGCTTATTTGCTGATTAGATGCTTGGACTAGTTTAAAAGTTGGCAACTGTCTGGAAAAAAGAACTCCAGAGCAACAACAGCAACACATGGTGGGTGGGGAAAACACAGCCTAACTCAAGGCGCCAACCAGTGCAAGGCGAATGCAGAAGAAACGAAGTGCATAAACTTTGGAGCTGGGACAAGGGTGGAAGTAGGATGAGGAGCTGAGGGAGTGAAAGAAAGAGTGAGGGAGTGATCCGAATGGGAATTGGGGAAATGCAGTGCATATTTTTAGGCGTTTGATTCGCAGCGAAAACTTTGTAGAAGTCCTGGGAGGTCGGGATTTGGAGCTGAGTTCAGATCGATCGATGTTGGGAGCGTTGGTTTGAATATGAAAACTTATCTGGGGGATAGAAGAACATTCGATTTCGGGAAATGAATCCCATACCTTAAGAACAATTACTACGGTGATAACTTCCAACAGGAAGAACTGCTATCACTCCCTTCAATTCCTCAATTTCGCCATGGCAAGCATTCTCGAAGCCAACCAATCATTAGTCATTCGCTGTGGAAAAACATCTTCATGCAACAATAATTGACAACAACATCAGGGCAGCAATAAGTACAACAAGAAAAACAACAACACTGACTTCCTCCCCAATTTCGCGTGCTGAGCCATTAGAATCGTGTTCTGTTTTATGATCCACAACAAAAATAAAAAGGTGAACAATAACAACTACGACGAGATCAGCAACAATAAAAACAAGAAATAAAGCGACGACAATCGCTACAACAATAAGAATAAGGTAATGAACTAAAAATTAGAACATTTTCGAGATCCATCAACGCGATTGTGGGTCCGGCCGCCCATTCGCCACGGCCCCCGCTCCGCCGCCGCCCCCTCGCGCGTACCTGAGCAAGCGAACCAACCACTTGTGCGCTTCCGGTGGCGATCGCGATGGCGACGACGGGAACGACACGAGCGACCACTCGCAAGTATCTATCAGATAAAGATGCCTTCGTGTATGTGTGTGTGTATGTGTATGTGAGGTATTCGTGTGTGTGTGTGCGCGCGATCTCAATTCGCTTCGTTCGTTCGAATTTAATTTCAATTCCGATTCCGTTGGGCGCTTTTGTTGATTGTCATTATTCTTGTTGTTATTGTTGCTGTTGTTCGTCTATCTCTCTGCCTATTCTACAAGTCATTTGCTGACTTAATTTATCTGGAAAGCACCATTGCACAACAACACCATAAACAATAACAACAATACCATAAACATCAACAACAACAACCACAGGAATGAAAACAACATCCAAATGCTCAACCAAGCATGAAACTTTGAGATCGTTTTTAGTTTCGTTCACTTGTTGTCGTTGTATTGAATTTTCCTCCACTTGACGATGCCGTGTTTTTTTCGTAACAATTGTAAATATGTATGTAGATATATAACAACAACATAGTGTTGTTTCTGTTGATCGCCGCGAAAAGTTAAGCTTAATTTCTAGATAAACACTTGTGGTTGTTGTAGAGTATTTTATTGGTTGCGGACGTTGTTGTTGTGGATATTGTTGTTGTTGTTGTTATTATCGTTGTGATTATTGTTGTTGTCGTGGTCATGGGTAATTTTCTTTTCGCCATCCGCTATACGATCATTTGGCGTTCTAGTCGCATTTGTTTACTCAAAGCATTGACGACTACTGCACAGTGGGACAAGAATAAAATTTTTAAAAAATCCTAAAAAATCTAATTTGAAATTACATAGAATATACAAATAATACTTTTTCCCTATTACAATTTCACATTGAGTTTTTAACTTTTTAAAATTGTTTGTAAATTATTGAGTAAAAGTAAAGATAAATTTGGAAAAATATTTATCATTTTGACTATTTTTAACTATACTTTTAAGTATTTGATTTAAAAGAAATCAATTCACGAAATCACGAAATTACAAAAATGTATCGATTGCTTCCAATTGGTTCATTAATTTGTCCCACTGTGCGGAGATCGCTGTGAGTCCCCGCCGAACGCGACGCCAAGAATCGATCTCGACTCCGCATCGTACTTCGGACCGAAACGCGCAAAACTACTTCGGGCCACACGCTCCAATAGCCAACTGCCACGGCAACAACAATTGATACAATTACTTTTACGAGAGGGAAACCAATAATCAACTTTACAAAAACAACAAGAGCAAACCCAATAACAACAATAAGAACAAAAACAACAACAAGAATCATAACAACAACCTGAACCATAACAACCAAATCACAAAATCTCTCCACAACACTTGTCGCTTAGTGCGTGATATTGTTGTTGTTGTTCTTGTTGTTGCCCATCGTTATCAGCCCGTGGATCTCAGTGGACCCTGGTTGTCCACATCTGGTCACCCTCCTCCTTCTCCTTCCTTCCCACCAACCCACCGTCGATCGCTTCCGCTGCCGACGATCGAAGGGCCGCGGAGTCTTTCGAGAGTAGTTCCGCTCTTTTGTTCCGCAGTTCCGATCGAGGCCGAGACTCCGCAGTAGTCGTCGTCGAAGTTGGCGTTGCCACAGTTGAAGTCGGCGTTTGCGTCGCAGTCGCCGCACTTCCGGCCGACGTCGTCGCTCGCGCCTTCGTAGCCGCACACAGGTGGGTCCGCCCCCACCTCGGCCGACGCGGTTTGGTCGTGTCGAGCAGCACGAACCACGCAGAGACCTCACCTTCCAGGGACCCCATCGTTTGTTCATCAGTCTGTCCGTCCGTCCGTCAGCCCGTGTTAAGCCTCGGTCCATCTCGTTCTCATTCGCCGCCTGGCGTCTCCTCCTCCTCCTCATTTTCTTCTATGGTTGGCCAAGCGTTTCGCACGACCGGAAACGGCCGGCATTTTTCGATTGTAGGGAAATCTCTTCAAGCCATGGTCCGAATCAATTCACGTAGGCGTTCTTCTTGTTGTTATTGCTTTTGATTTTAATCAAGTTTCGCTTCTTCTGCTATTTTTCCGCTAGTTATTATTGTGAGGTATTGTTGTTGAATGCTTTTGTTTTTGTCATGTAGTTAATATTGTTGTTGCTTATTCACGATAACACATCTTTGGCTCTCGTCGGAGGGAGTTTCTTCGCGCTTCCCTGGCCACGAGTGGGAGTGGCGGCTTTGCCTCTTCTTCCCCTTAAACCTCGGATCCACACCAGAAGTCGATGAGTTCCCGAATTCGCCGCACTTCAATCGGCCTTTGGTTAGACAGGTGGAGGTGTGTTTGTCCCTGTGTGTGTGTCTTCGAACCATTGGCCCTCTCAAGTCTCCTCTCTTCTTTTTCTCCCCCATCATTTTATTGATATGGCCTTGTTGTTGTTCCACTTAATATACTTTTTGTTCATCATGATAATGTTGTTATTGTTATTGCAGCTATTATTGTTGTTTTTATTGTCATTTCCTACAAGTTCTGATTCGTCTTCTGTTTCTCTTTCTCCTATCGCGATCATCGGCATCCGTTGTTGGTGTGCGTGAAACTCTCAGAGTTTCAGTACTTGTGTCAATGTATTCTTCTTTGCTCCATTGTGTAAGTGTGTTTAGGTGTGCGTGTCTGAAGCTTATTGGCTGGCGCGACTTTTGAAGGTGGTTTCGACGTCGCTTTCAATTGTCGTCAATTGGCGTCGTTTTTGTTGCTGCCAAGTAGAAGATACTCTATCGTCGAATCTAATCGCATTCCTCCCAACGACCGCCCACTCGTCGGGACCGCGGGACACCGTCTCGTGTTTACCCGAGGAGTCTGTGAGGGCGGAGGAGACTTGTTGATTTAGTCAAACGCGGACGGCGAATTACGACATCATCCAGTTGGCTTTCGAGTGCATCGTGAGCTTTTTGCTCATTCTACTGAGGAAAGAGTGAAACTTAAGAATTTTCCTAGGAATGAATGTTCTCAAACTTAGTATCCATTAAGTTATTATTTTTTCAATTCAATAATTTTTTCAATTCAATTTCAATTATTTCAATTCCTTTTTTCAATTTCATTTTTTCAAATACATTTTTCAACTTATTTTTTTTCAATTCAACTTTATAAATTCCTTTTTTCAATTCACTTTTTTCAATTCAACTTTATAAATCCCTTTTTTCAACTCATTTTTCAATTGCAATTCAAATTTTTTAATTTATTTTCTTCAAATAATTTTTTTTTCCAATTCAATTTTTTAAATAAATTTTTTTCACTCTTTTCTTTCAAATAAATATTTTCAATTCCATTTTCTAAATTCAATATTTTTTATTCAATTTAATTAAAATTTTGCCTAAGAAACTATATTTTTTAATTTATATTCCTGAAATTATGAATTAAAACTGAGCTTCGGAAACTTCAAGACTTTCTCGGAAAATCGAAACTGCTGCCAATGGTCCCAATCCAAGATCCACCAGTCCAAGTTGGGTCTGAATATTTAAAATACATCCCAAGTTGGTGCTTGGTTTGAGTTTTCGAAAATTTCAATAGATTCCCAATCGATAAATCACTCCAAGGGTTTCTTAATTAAAACTTTTACCATGCAAGGCCCCCAAGCGCCAGCCGCAACAACAACAACTGCTATAAAAACTACTTATACAACAACAATATCGACTTGTGACAACAACACCAACAATAGCACTTAATACAACAACAGCAAGATCTGAAACAAACAATGGACGAGAAACATGTGCAAGAAATTTAAAAGATGTCTAAAAAAAAGGATGAGGGTTTTTCTATCAACGGCTCGGGAGTGTTGGAAACTAAGGAGAAAACTATTAAAGGACGAGATCAAGCGGAAAATGAGTTGGAATAGTTGGACAGCGGCGGCAGGACCCGCAGACCACGGGACGGGAGTCGCACGCATAAGAAACCAATCGGCGGAAGGACGGCGAAAATGACAAGGAGGAATGTGGAATGGGCGGGGGCGGGAGTCCTGGACAAACAGGACACTCAACCGCCCCTCATTTGGCGAGAGCGAAATTCGCGATAAAAGGCGGAAAATGAAGTCGCTTTTAATTAAAACGAAAAAACAAAAGTCAGCCGCAAAATGAACTTTTAAGAAGTCTCGTCCGCTGTCCTTTTCGCCGTCCTTTCACCGAAGTGGGTTGGGCGAGGATGGGTTTCGTCCTTCGGTCTTCCAAGGGATGCCGAACAAAAGATTTCGCATTTGAAAAGATTCTCCCATCAGGACGGAAAACTCCACCAGAGTGGCGAATTTTCAGCCACTTACCCGGAGTCGTCCTTGCAGCAAAGCGATCCTTGACGCGTTTTCTTCCACCCTGACCCCACTTGGCCACTTAGCTTTCCTTGAGAATCACGGTCCTTGGGTCGACTTTCTCCTGATTGTCTATAAAATATTTACTCTAATAAGAAAACAACTGACGAAACGACTTCCGGCAAACGACGACGTCGTCGTTGGCTTCGAAGTCATCGTTGAGTCGTCTTTGCGATTGCGGTAATTATGATGATTGTCATTGTTGTTGTTGGCGGTGGTGGTGAAGTTGTTGGTATTGTTGTTGGCGTTGTTGTTGTTGAACTTCTTGTTGCTTTTATTCAGATTGTTGTTTTTGCGGGCTGCCTCAAGTATTCAAAACTTGACACTCGCAGGCCAGAGAACAGACACCTGCCCCACCCCCCCTCGACGGCCTCCTTGATATCCTTGAAGTGGTCCCGAATTAGCCGTCGCATTACAAGAAATTCATCCCTCAATTAGTTCGGCCCGAGATGCAAATAAAAGCTTGGTCTTCCCTCCTCCTCCTCTCTCCCCTTCACCTGCCTGCGTACTGTGTCTATCTCCATCACTCTGTCGTCCTTGCTGTAATTGCTGCTTGAAGTATTAATAAATGTTGCCTGGGGAATGTCCTTGGGCAGGACACCGCTTTTGTTTCGTCTCCGAACTTCAGGCACCCCGACTCCGTCTTCAATTCCGATGGAGATGTCCTTTTCACCGGTCGGTCGTCGGCTGGTGCGAACTCTTGTCGTTCACTCGGCGCCACCCGAGGTGTCTGGACGATGATGGGCGGGGCGGGGTCCGGCGCAGCTGCCGGGTGTTTCGTAAGAAAGGACACCGTTGAAGTGTCGAGGGTTTTTTTCTTTGGGAAATCTTCAGACAGGCCGATGTTGGGATCACTTGAACTTTGGGGTGAAGTTACTTCTGTTCTCTGGCGGATGTTCGGTTGTTCTGAAGATGCCTGCGAATTCGCCCAGAAGGTGGAAGGAAGGAAGGTTAAGAAGGAGTACAAGAAGGAGTTCAAGAAGGATTTCAAGTAGGAGGAACCTGGAAGCACTTGAGTCTTTAGTTAATTTGTGTCTTTAGGAGAGATTACGTAGAGATTGAGGTCTTCTAAGGATCATTAAGAAAGGATTGAATCAATTATGGAGAATGCCTCGTGAAATTAGACCATGGTCGATGAAACCCCAACCAGCGATTGCCTTATCACATTCCTGGATCGTTATCGCCGTTCGAACAAATAAATTACTAACGGCTCGTAATTGTTTGCAGAGTGTGGTCGGCGTCGAGTCCGCGGCACAAAATCCTTAAAGTCAATAATGCCATAATGCACCCCATTTGTGGGTGTCTCGCCTCCACCTCTCTCTCCCCCGCATCGCCCACTATCTAATCGATGTCAAACAGCGCAATCTTATCGTTAAATATCGATTTTTTCACCGTGCCAGAACTATTCGGTCCCCTCGGAGCTATCTACCCTCGCTCGACAAACATATGCAGGGTGTCAGGACTTGAACCGATTCCGGCCCTCGCCTCGCCCTCTTCCTTTGTAGGGCTTTAATGCTCGATTAGATACCAGGAAAAATTCTCCTCAGAGTAAAAAAACCCTTGCGCCGGCATTTGGGACTGTTGAATTAGATACGCCTAGTGGAAACTCCACCACCCTACTTTCTACACCCACCCATCATCATCACCCAACCCACAACGTCGACGACTGAACCCAAGACGACGACGACTGGTTGTCAGTCAAGGAAACCACTTGTTGACAGCAGAATACAACAA
The DNA here is from genome assembly GCA_017309665.1 of Coelopa frigida. NCBI lineage: Eukaryota > Metazoa > Arthropoda > Insecta > Diptera > Coelopidae > Coelopa > Coelopa frigida. The sequence goes on from CM029561.1 coordinate 28,793,645, forward strand.
CCCATAATGAAGTGTGCGTGAATATACTAATTTATGCAGAAGGACGAACGTCGTAAGAATCGTTTCTTGGGGATTTTCAAGGGTCGCTGGCATCCGAAGGAAGAAGTCGCTTGGGACAAAGACGGATAAATGAAATTGACACTGGGATCAAGAAGTCGACTGGTTGGGGCTTTGGGAATGAAGGAGGGAAGGGGTGGGAATAGAACTCGAGGGGGAGGAAGAGCATTTTATGTAGCATTTTGTGAGTAGAAGGGAATATTATAAAAAAAATTAAACATAAATATAAATAAATTAAAATAAAATGAAATAAAATATAATAAATTAATATAAAATAAATGAGAATAAAATATAAAAAAAAGGCAAACAAATAAATAAATATAAATGAAAATAAAATAACATGGAATGAAATAAATAACAATAACATAAATAAAATCAGTTAAAATAAATAAAAAAGAATAAAATGATTAAATTAAAATAACATAAAATAAAATCAAAAAATAAAATAGCATTGAATGAAATAAGAAGAAGAAAAAGAAAACATTTGGAATTCAAAAATAGCAATATGTTGATTATGTACTCTTCAAAGTTTCAAACTTAGGATTCAACAGTTGTTAAAATTATTTTCCTATGCCAAATGCTCTAATATATTCCTCATCCTCCTGTTCCGCCAGTGTTCACCCCACTCATAATCTCCTGTTGAATTTCCTTTTCCCTTGGGTCCGTTTGCAATGAATTCTTTCACTCCCTTTTTGACCACAACAACAACACTCCCCACTCGACGTGGCTAAGGTGTTGTCGTATTTTTCTATTTAAGGTCTGCTGACATTCTCCGGAAATCGCTCTGCAAGTGTGTGGGTGGGGTGCGTGTTGCAATAAACGGCGCTTCCTGTTAGGGCCCAGCGATGCCCCCGAGTCTTGGCCATTGTTTTAATGTGTTGCCAACACGCGACGTTTGACATGCTCACAGCATTTGACAAGCACTAAAGGAATTTCCGAGAATTTTTTTAAATTTCTGCGTAATTTCTTTAGAAAATACTCAATGGAGATCATGGAAATATGTTGTATTTATCATCAATATCACATTTGTCAAATCAATGGATCTTCCTCCTCTCCTCTGATCGCCACTCAAGCTATCGGAATGAAAACGGTCTTCTTCCAACCTTGATCCTTGATCTTTGACGTCACCAATGATCAAATCGAATGATATGATTATCCATAGAAAACTCTTCTACTATGAAGTCCTCTGATATCACTCAAGCTATCGAATTGAAAACGGTCTTCTTCCAACTTTCTTCTCTTCCAAGTCCTGCTCCTGATCCTTCATTTCTGACGTCACCATCCCGATCGCTGCCTCCTTGAACCCGTTCCAAACGTCAGTCATGTCTAGCGAAAGCGATTCGTCTCGTCTCGCTTCAGCTCTTCGATCGCGACGTTATCCTTCCGTCGAAGTCGAGGCCCGGTGTCCTCTTCTTCTTCGTCGCGCACCACGCGTCGGCTCTTCTTCTCCCTCCCCTTTCTTCACAGTAAATTCCAGACGCGAGTCGCGCACGTGCTCTGACTCGGCCTCGTTCTAGTCCTCGCTCCCTTCCCGAGCGTCGCGAAGGACATCTGCTCGATCGTGCGACGAAGCTCGGGGCCCAGAGTCGTCGTTGCTTTCCACCCTCCTGGCAGGCAGGCTTTCAAGATAAGCCGAAGCCCTTCGCTCGTCTAAGTAATTATTGTTGTTGGTGTAGTTTTTATTCCTGCTGGTAGTTCTTGTCAGTTTTGTTGTTACTTCGCTGTTGTTGCTCCGCTGTTGTTGCTTCACTTTTGTTGTTTCGCTGCTCTGTGATCCTCAACCGCATTTTCATTTGCATGGAAAACTCCGCTTCCTTCCCCCCCAAGGCTTACAGGACGCGGCCATCGTTGGATGAGAAGGCGAAAAACTCCCTTCCCTTCTTCAACCCTCGAAACGCGTGGCACATGCCCTTATCGTAATTGTTGTTCCCGTTAGAAATTCATGAGTGTGGCAACGACGCCTTTTGTTCGACTTGATGATCGCTTGATGATCGAGGTCGTCGTTGAAGTTGTTGCTATTGTTGTTGTTAATGTTGTTGTAATTGCTGTTGTTGTTGTTGTTACCATTACTGTCGGCAATGACTTAAAGGAGCAGATGTGCAAAGTTTTCAAACGCCCGTCAGCGGCTGGGGTGAAGAAACGCAGCGATCAGTGAGTGAGTGAGGTAAAGTGCTCTTGACAGTGTTGCCAGATTCGCGAGGAATTGCAAAGTGAAGTGGAAGGACGAGAGAGAGTTGGGCTGAGGGACTCTCAAAAGGAGTAAAAAATGGATAGAATTGTTGGTAAAGGGAGATGGAGAGAGAAAGAAGTTTATAATCATTAATATAAACAAAAATACAACTAAAAAATAAATAAACATTAGCCCTTCTTTTCAATGCCAATTCGACCCACTGTATGTAAGGCCCTGCCGATCCTCAGTCGACCAATTCTTCAAGTCCCACTGTGCGTCCACCGATCGTCGGCAGCCAAAATCCATAGAGTTCCAGGCGTTCCACTTGGTTTCGCTCACCCCAGGACGAGTGCCGACCATCGACAACAACAAAAGCAACAACGGCAAAAACACCGACATAACGAACTCCCTTCGCCCATCGCTATCAACATCCATCATCGTCATCGTTCACATTCTCGTTCTCGCTCTCGTCATCATCCGTGCCAACCTCCCTCCAGTCATCCTTTTGTCCCTTCGTTCGTTCGTCTCATTTTGCACGGTACCTCCTGCGTTCGCACACCTTTGCTCGTCCTGCAAGTATGTCTGTGTGTGTGTGTGTGTGTGTGCGTCATGCTTCTTGCTCTCGTCCTTGATGCTCGTCACATTCGCCTTTGGGTCCATCGGCAGCGGCGATGTCATTCGAGCGTTTCAGGCAACAGCAACCACCAGGATCCTGAATAACTACAATAACAACAACTGGAACCCTACCAACAATGAAGTAATTCCATTGCAGCTGCCTCGTTTGACGTTCGGCCCTTTGTCTCATTCTTAAGCCGAGCCTCAAAAACAGGATCGAAGGACCGAAGTAGCGACAACAACAAGAACCATGATTAGATTTGAGATCTGATTTTCTGAGCTGGACTCAGTGAGATTTGAGTTTTGTAGAGAGGGACGAAGAGGGGTTGATTATTTTTTGAGAGAAGTTTGATCGTGGTCCTCATGGACAGATGCAACAATTGATCGCAAATGAAAAATTAAGTTGAGAATTTCTGGAGGTTTCGCCACTAGGCGATGGTAAATGACATTGGCACTAGCTTCTCCAATAATTAAAATTGAGTCAATGGAACAATAGAAATAATCTTAGTATATGGCTTCGAATTGATCATCGGGAGTTCTTCAATCTGTTTTTCTATTTTGAGGAAAGATATTGAGATTGCTTTAAGAATTTAGAATTAACAGATTAATTGAAATTGATTTGAGAATTTGAATTTATCACAAAACTTCTTGAGTATGAGTGAAGATAGTTCCCAAATTAAATACTTTTTCTGTATCGATTTGAATCGATCCCAAATTCCACAAGAACACAAATCAACAAATCTTCCCCCCTTCTTTCTGCTGTTTCCATCAACGTTACTTAAGTAGTTATCGCTTCCCCTTCCAAACTTTAATCGAATCTTCTCATTAAGACGTTCTCCTTCGCCTGCGTCACCTGTCATCATCGCAAGTGCTGCTTCCCCAAGACAACAATTATCTGAAGACATAATTACAGACATAATTACCGGATAACAACTCAATAAATACCAAATCGATAAATGCTAATTACCGAAAGATATCTCCATAATTACTGGACATCAAATTCCATACGATGATGACTCGATAATCACTCGTTTATCTCCGCCAAATTCTTCTTCAAAGAGTCGACAAATCTACACAAATGACAACAACAAGATCTCTCAAATTCCTTGAGGGTCTCGTTGTTTACCGATAACTTCGCACGTTCCACTCTCCACTTGTTCGAAAGTAAACATCTTAATCGAGAGAGGGCGGAATCCACTTTACAGCCTTAAAAAAGAGTCTCGTCCACTTGAGTCATCCAGTGTCGATCTCAGTGGCCACCAGGGACCACTTGGGTCGACCGACCCACAGACCTACTGTCGTCTTCGTTATCTGGCGGCCGCAGAGCATATCGTGGAAACGCCTCCCGTTCGGCGCTTATCGCAGTGAGCAGGGGCAGACATGATGATGACAAGACAAGCCGCAAGAGATGACGACATCTGGAAGATGAGGGAAGACGAGATGAGAAGAGCAGCAAAAACAACAAGAACAAACAAATACTCACCCAACGCGATAAGATGAGGAAACCCTCGAGATGAGGAAACCCTAGAGATGAAAAAAACCTCCGAGATGAGGAAACCGTCGATTTCCGACCGAAGTAGACGACGATCAGTTGAACGAGATCACATCGAAGTCAAAGGAACTTCTTGGATAAATCCTTAGAGAAATCCCTTGAGTAAATTCTTCGCATCGTGTGCTGCGACTCGGAGGAAACCACAGAAGCGACTGAATTCCAACAGACCAAGCGACGAAGAGGCATCGACTTCAGAGTCGGAGTCGGTTCCCACTTGAAGTCGACCGGTGGCCTCCTTGAGACAGCGAAGAGCGGAGGGGCAAGAAGAAGACAAAAACCTGAGCGTGACGTCAGAGAGTCAGGGGGAACCGAAAGACAGCAAGAGACAGAGAGCGAGCGAACGAAAGAACCACAACAAAGCCAGCTGAGCAGAAGGAGAAGACGAGATGGAAGAAAGCGCGGCGAATTAAGACGGCGGCCGACTTCGCCTTACGCTCCAGTGTTGTCTGTGTGCGAGTGTTTAGGAATGCGTGTGTATTTGTCTGTGTCTGTCGTTCTCCAAGACGTTTCGCTCTCCTCTCTCCATTTGAAGAGCGTTGTGTGTGTGTGTGCTCTCTCGCTGGGAGATGGTGTGAGTTTTCTTGACTGTTGTCTCTTCGCATTGGCGAGTTTTTTCCCCCACTCTCTATCTCTCTCTCTCTTTTTCCCCATCCCTTGACATTTCCTCTAGTTCTTCTATATTCTTTCTTATATACATCTTCTTTCGCTTTCTGTTCGGTTCCCATTCGCCGTCTGTTGTCGTTCGCTCGTTGCGGAGTTGGAGTCTACCGACTTCGGTGCCATAGGTCGGGTTCGTGACTGTCGTTTGGGCCAATTGGATTCCGATAGGAATGGAACCAATAGAGCCAGAGTTACCAGCATTTCTTTCTCCTTTCAATCGTCAACTCTTCGCGTTTGTCTTCAACTAAGATTCGACATATCTTTGGAAATATTCATAATATTCTTTGGAAACATTTAATGGAATCATTATGTTTAAACGGATACTTAATTTCTTCTTCTAAATTAAAACGTCCTCATTATCTCTAAGCAAAGACACAAAGGTCCAGCATGATAACGAAGAATACCTCAAGATAACCATCTTAAGATGTCCCCCATCCCCCACAATAATAAACCTTCTGTCATTGACCCCGTAACAAGGAGCAAATGAAGTCCTCCGACATGAAATAAATGACTATCGAAGAACAAACATCTTCCTAATTGAGAGGTTCCTACATTTAACTATTCGTCTGTCCATCCGTCAGCTATTTCTCGTCCAGCTCGCGATCTCCGACAGATGGTGGATGCACGCTTCGCTCAACCCGAACAAAACCAACTCACGGTGAGGCCACTGGATTTGGAGGCTACTCTAGGCAATTACGATACCGATACCGAAACCAAGAACGAGCCCCAGGACACGATTGAGATGGATTGTGGCCATGAACCGCGATAGCAAGGATCTGTCTATTCCTCTGTCTTCTATTCGGTCCGTCTCTCGATCCTCCGATCGGTCTCTCTGTCAGTCCGCCGATCGGGCCATGAATGGGGGAAGATGCTCTCGTCCATATGGCATCAGGTCGCGATGGACCGAGGCGAAGGTTTGAATAATGGAATGGAGGCAATAGAAACAAGATAATGATAACGATAGACTAACAACAAGATAATGGTAACGATATACTAACAACAGAACCAGTAATAAAACCCACAATGGAACAAAAAACAATAACTACAGGAGCTACAAGAGATGCAAGAGATGCAACACCTGATATCGCACCGAGATCGAGGCGCTGGAAACAGATTGTATCGATGCGAAAGGCAGATGATGGCGATACAGATACGGATGCGGCCACTACTGTCAGATTGAGATACAGATTCAGATGTTGCCGGGATACAGATTCAGATCCTGCAGGGATAACAAGGAAGGAGGCCAAAGAACGACGGGGAGAAGGTGAAGAAGCAGGATGCGCCGCTTGGCTTTTCGCCTATTTTACACGACGAGGAATCAAAAAGGAGACCAACAAAGGAGGAGAGGGAAAAAAGACAGGCGGCCGAGTTTCCGATCAGATGTCGTGAGCTGTATCTAAGCGATTCGCAAACAATGGCAACGGCAGCAGTTGCAGTATCCGAGAGATATGCGATACGCCTGATTTTGCACATGGCACAGGACGAGCCACAAAAACAACAACATCAAGACACCGACAAAAACAAGGAGAACAGCGCCTACTCCGACGATGAAAACGACAAAAAGCCATGACTCAAGATCAGAAACGACTCGGAATAAGAAAAAGAACCAAGCACGAGCAGGACGATTATGAACAAAGGATCAGGGCAGACGGTGCAAAATGCGGGCAGCATCGGTTTCAGGCAGGTCCGTGTGGGCTCTGCGAACGTGCCACGAAATGTCTCGCCAGACTTAGAGCAAGCTGCAGATCCGACTCCGACCCCGATGATCCTGCCGATTTCGATATTCAAAATTCAATTCACTCCGATCGATCGATACAATTCGAGTCCAGCGGATGCGCTCTCGCTGCCGTTCCGCACATTAATTTCAATCCGTCTGTCTGTCCGTCCATCAATCCGTCTCTCTGTCCGTCCTTCCATCAATTTCTTCGACCCTCCGTCTGCCGCTCCTCGATGGTGAATTGAAGGAGGCCCCTTCGGCACCGCCCACCGCGACTTCTTCGACTGTTGCTGCCGGCTCTCGATTAATTGCTCGCCATATGGCGTTCTAACTCTATCTAGTTTCCCAATTTTTCTTACAATATTTTCCCTCACCTCCTCCTCTCACTTCCTTCGTTCATTAGAGGCTCGTTAGAGTGGGTTCAGTGGAGGTGGGGAGGGATCCTTTTTATCGCCTGTTTTATTGATATTTGCTTAAGACGTTCGTCGTGTTTGAAAACAGCTATCGTAACGGTTCCGCCGAAGCGGACGAGTTCCAGTGGTTGCCGAGGATCGATTGATTGCCTAATTCACTTCCGGGGTGAGAGGGAGAGTGGGGGCCATAAGGAGGAGGAGGAGGAGGAAGGAAGAAGGTTCTTCCTGGAAATCCCTGTGGGGAGTGGGAGAAGAGAAGAAGTCGGATAAATTGATGGAGCGACTTCCTTATGTCGTCTTTTGGACTGAAATGCATGCTAATCTTTGCCTCTTTTCTCCTCCCCTCTTTTCTCCTTCCATCTTTTCTCCTTCCCACTTTCCTGCTTCCCTCTGTTTTTCCATCCCACATTCCTTAACCATCTTCATTTACCCACTTCTCCCTTCACCCTCGGAGTGGAAACTGTCATCTCTGGCGAATGGCAACATTTCAGATGTGGAAATCAAAGAAAACACCTTGAGGAATAACTCTTTGAGATCAGCTGCCGACACCCAAATGCAGCGATAAGAAGAATAGCAGCAACAACCAGAATAGCAATAGCAACAAGAAGAATACCATTCACAACAACAATAAGAGCAACAATGACAATCAATATGATGATTAACCCCCTCACCGAACCGCAGACGTCGAAGTCATCCACGAATGCAGGGCAAATAAAGGAATCGCCAGGAGCTGGAGGAGGCAAGAGGTGAATAAATAAAAGAAGCAGAAGGACAGATAGAGGGACCAGATCCAAAGGGTGACAAACACACCCACAGAGAGACTGACAGAAAGACTCACAAACAGACAGACAGAAATACAGAGATTCCGGCTGAAAGAAAGAAAGAAAGAAAGAAAGGGAAATGTCGAGTTGACGGATGCAAAACGAAAGAAAACACGAAGCAATGCGAGAAATCAAAGGATTCCATTCAAATCGATGATCGGAGTGGAGGGGGGAAGGAAAAGGATACGAAAACAGGACGATGCAGGACTCCCGGCAGATGCAGATTCAGATGAGTGCGGGAGCAGCAGAAGGATTGCAGTGCAAATCAATGTATTCAATTAAGCCAAAGGCATCCCCGAGTCAAGGGACGAAGACGAGGCGAGAGGACGAGGGCTAAACCAAATACGCGACCCGAAGGACAATGGCGAGAGGAATGCGTGCGAAATCACAAGGAACTCTTTTGGTTTATTATGTTTTCGAAGCCGTTGAAAAATTCACTCGCAGCATATTTTCATTTCCTTTGGCGAGCACTCGAGTCCACGAGTAACAATGGCAACAAGGACCTTCATTCTCCTCCCGGTAGGCGACATGAGAAAGTATTCTATGCGCGTCATTCATCAAACAAGATCGTCGCCGTTTCGTCCTCGCCAAAGACGAAGGGTCCTGCCAGAAAAGGATATGTGTACTCATCCTCTGCACTTATTTTGCATCGATTTTCATTGATTTATTGTTCTGCATCGTCGTTTCGTCCTTTGTGCCGCCTACCTACCTCTGGTCCGCAGGTATGCTAATCGTTCGGATTCGCTTTGGTTTCGAGCGAAAGGATAAACACCTCGCCAGGAACCCACGACGAGGATTTGTTTTTTAAGTCCCTTCCCATTGTTCACGCGGTCGGAGCAGGTTCTGGAGGCGGTGTTTTTATTTATTCTATTTTATTGCATTCCGTTCACATTCTGGTTTTGTTATTTCTGTTTTGTTGCTTCTTTCCTTCCTTCAATGAACGAAAGATCCGCCGAGTGAGAGAGTGTCGTTCTCGGAATCGGCGAAGCCAATTAGGATATTGTCCTTCATAGTTTTTCGTCAAAACCCTCAAAATCTCTACTCAGCTATCGTCCTCAGGTCACCATGTATAATTAGCTTAGGCCAAACGACTCCAAGGCTCCGATTTGCACTTGAGAACTGAGTGTCCAGGGACTCGAGGAGTGAAATCGAAAATTATCACTATAAACTGAGGTTTATTTGGATTTCTAAGGTATTTTCAGTACTGTGTCTCTATCATTTCATAAGACTTAAATTATTTCTGTTGATCTATCCAATTCCCTTGAAACAAATCCCGAAAAACTATCCTCTTGTCCTTTGATCCTTAGGCAAACGTTGCCAACTCTCTCGTGGTCCTCGCCTTTCTCCTCACCACAACCTCAACCCTGGGCTGTGATCCAAATTCATTTCCCATTAAGATGCGCTCCTTAAGATAATGAAACTCTTTGAGGGCCGGTCAGCATCTGATGCAGCTGAAATGCATCCATCCATCGCTCTGTCCAACCAACCATCGTTCTGTCCATCCATCCAACTATCCATCTCTCTGTCCATCTATACATCCATCCTCCCGGACTCCAGCTCATTTCCAAGTCTCTTTGGGAGCCCCTCTCATCGCACTCCTCATCCTTTAACCGACCTCTCTTGCATCTTGGTCCTCGACAAATAGAAGGATAAACGTTATCTGATTGCGGCAGATGCTCTCTCTCTTCCCACCTCCCTCCCCCCCGATTATCTCCACTGAGGTCCTCGAATCGGACACGGCTCCTTCCAGATGCTATTGCAAGGATGTTTGCACAACTCGGGGACTTTCATGAGGACACTGAAGGATTCTGTGATTTGTCATTTATTTTCCTTTGAGCTTGGACTGGATTTGTGTTGTCTCTTGTCCCTCTCACAACCGTCCCTCGCTCGCCCCCTCAAGGGAAGCGATGCAAGGACATTTCATTGGCAGAGGCAGTCGGAGGCGACTCTAAACGATCTCTTTGAGGATTTTTGATCCTGCCCAACATCGGAAATGAAAGTTATTATTCTTTATTAAAAAATCTGTCCCAACCCTATCGTCGTGTCCAGCACCGCCCACCGAGGCGTCTGCAATCGCTGCAAGGACTTCTACACCAACAACCATGCCCAAGCTGAAGGATATTCAGGACACTGCAGTCGGCCGGGCAAAGACAAAGACACGAGGAGACGACGACGACAACGACGATGGCTGGGGCGGACTCGCTTTTGTGGACGCGAATATTTTTGCAATTTCTTGAAGCAAAGTTGGAGTCGTCGCATTCGTGGTTGTTTTTGTTGGTGTCGCTGTTGTTGTTGTTCTTGTCGATGTTTTGTTGTCGTTTTTGTCGTTGTTTTCCTGTCCTCGTTGTCGCCCAACAGAGAAACAGAAGCGGTTCCTTCGGTCAGTCCGCGCTTCTGGACGTCGCCTCCTCCTTTCCCTCATCTTTTTGTCTCCTTTTTTCTCCTCCCCGTCCTCGGCACAATCGGAAGATTGATTAAAAATATTTATATTCTTGCGAAAGATTTTCATTCGCTTTGCCTTCGCAAGAGGACCGATGAGAAGAGTTGGAGGCTGGAGGAAGACGTCATTTGAGAGGCGTTTTTAATTATTTCTGATCAAAACAAATATTTTTCTCTCCTCTCAGTTGTTTGTTTGTTATCCTTCTGTGATGATGTCTCTGTCTCTCCTTTCCCCCACCTCCTCTCCTCCTTTCTGTTTCTTTATCAGTGTCTCTAAAAATAATTCTGCCATTATTGTTGTTCTACTTCAAACCATCTCTCTCTCTATCTCTTTCTTGGTCTGCCTAGAGGTTCGTGGGAATGTCTCTGGATTGAGGGAAAGAGGGAGATCTTGCTTTGCTCATTCCTCTCGCTCCCTCTCTTCCAACCTAATTTAGCAGTTTCCAGCTTCTGGTTTCTGCTTTGGATGAGCCTCGAAATCGATCTCATAATCCTTGCAATAATCCTTCTTGAAATGAAATGAGTCGGCGACTTCGAGGCTCCATCAACCGATCCCACCTCCTTTTCATCCTCATCCTCTCCTACCCCACTTCCCCCACCACCTTCTCCTCCATCCCCAGCTGCCAATCAAACACTTGGCTTAATTGTAATTTTCGCTGGAAGCGCGCTGGCGATAGACGGACGAAAAAAAAGGATTCATTCTCTCGAATTTCAAAAGTCGAAAACTGCGAATTGGACACAAAATCAACAACAACAAGAAGAACTCAAATAACGAAGCCAACAGCAAAAATTAAGCTCTCTACGAAATGCAGAAAAAAACTCAATGTTACTGTTTTTACACTTGATGATGCATCCGAAGCATCGCGTATCCTGCATCCGGCCACCCATATTAGCTGAAAGTATCTGAAAGATTGAAAAATTGCATACGATGCTATGGAGCCGTTGATGGAGGGGGAGGGGGGAGGTTGTTTCAGGTTGGGGCCCATGGTTTGGGGTCGATGAGATGAGGTTTACAATACAACAAATACGAAAATAATAAATAAAGTGCGCGCTGCAATTCCTTTTAATTGGGAAAAAACAAAAAGAAAATTATATATAGAGAAAAATCACCAGCTCCTCTTCTTCTTCTTCGTCGACGTCGTCATCGTGTCTGATGTGTGTTGTTTTTGTTATTGGTGTTTGCATTGTTGTTGTCACTGTATCTAAAAAATGCACTCGCTGCACATGCAGCTCCACCCATCTCATTCACTCCATCTCTTTCCTTCTCCCTGTCTATCTCTCTTTCGCTCTCGCCACCCGTCTCTTGTTGGCAACGCTCCATCGTTCGGGGAGCTCTTAGCGAATTTTAATACTTCTCTCACTAGCTCCCCGTCTCACTCCCTCTCCTTCTCTCTCACTCCCTTTCCTTCACTCACTCCCTCTCTTTCTCTCACTCCCTCTCCTTCTCTCTCTGTCTCCCTTTGTGGTAATCGGCGGATAAGTGTGCGAATCCCTTCGGCCAGCGGGCGGTGGGCGGTGAGTGAAGGAGTGGGCATGACGTGGGCGGTGGAGGAGTTCGCGAGTTGAAGCGTATGATTTTTTTTGTTCATGTCGCTGTTGTTGTTGTTCGACTTGGTGTTGTTGTTGTTCGACATGGTGTTGTTGTTATTGCTGCTGATGTGCATCGACTTCCGTGATTGACTTCTGAACATCGTATTCTAGGCAATAAGAACAACAACAGCAAAGAAGAACAACAACAACAGCAACGAAGAGGAGAAGAACAACAACAAGAAAAATGAGAAAAAACAAAAACAATAAAAATGAGAAATACCGGAAAAAAAAAATAAAAACAACAACAATATTAAAAAGAATAACAACAACATCAATGAAAATGAGAACAACAACAACTAAATGAAGAACAATAATAACTATGAAAAGGAGAACAATAACAACAACTAGAAAGGTGGATACAGTGGACCAACAACAATCGAAAGACAAAGCTCGAGTCCAGCCAACAAAAACAGAAACAACAACAACAAAAACAACAACAAAAACAACAACAAGAACCACAACAAAAATACAACTTGAACATTGAATTCAACAACAAAAACAACATCGAAATTTCCCATCCATTCCAGCCAAGAGTCTCGAGTACGAGTTGCAGCCAATTGCGAACCAAAGACGAATCGAGAGATCGCAGGGGGAGGGCCAAGGGAAGCCACTTGCATCGGGCAATGTCCTGCCTGGCCCATCCTGCCATCCTCGTGCCATATCCTTGCGTTGTCGGCTCGTTCGAAATCACACAAAAATCATGCTGAGCTGAAGAAGCGTAAGCGGTGGATTCTGATTCTTCAAATCCATGCCGAAGGTTTATTTGTCCAAACAGACGGCGGGGCAGACAGACAAGCGCACACACATACACTCATATGAAAAGTTCTTTGGGGTTGGGTGAGAATCCATTATCATGCCCCAGACGGCACGAGTGCATTCGCTGCACCATGCACGCCCCACTCCAAACCCCGCCCCATCGACTCGACCAATAACTGCATTTCGAGCCATGGCCACACATCGTCGGCCTCCTCGTCTTAGGCGTTTCGGCGGTATCGAAATGTGCGCCGTCCCCTCGTCTTTCGTCCTTCGTCCTCAGTCCTTCATCCTCAGTCCATTGTCTCTCATCCTTCTTCGCTCATTGTTTGCCGAAATCCTCGACGTCGACGACTCCCTCCCTGCCTCCTCCTTTCGGTGGGGTCGGCGGCCTCGGATTGCAATCAAAATGCATTTCGTCGTTAGACGCGGTTGAGGCAACGACGGTTGCGGTTTCGAGCTTCTGGCGAGTTATTGCATTTTTGTTTACAAATGCTTTGGTTAAGCCACGCCCTGGCCCCCTCCAACCCAAGAGGCCAATAAAGAAGAGGGGAGGAAGGGTGGCATTGTGTTTGAATTGTTTTTGGCGGCGGTTGCGTGGCGAGTGCGTTTCGTCTGCGTTCGGCTGGAGTTTTAATTAAACGACTTTCGGCGGCCCATCAGAGTCAACACAGGTCCAACCAAAGTCAGAGTATCTCCAACCCTCAGAGACTCCAACCCTTCAGAGACTCCAACCCTGAGAGACTTCCCACTTCTCTCCCCCTCCAGTCGACAACCCCCGATCGAACTTCACTTCGCCCCACAACTCACTCCGAAATCGATTCTGACTTCGATTGGGATTGAGTTTTTATTTCTATTCGCTTTCGCCCGGCCCGAATCGATCGAGGCCGCCTCCCAAACGCCCCAAAAGAGAATCTCGGAACACGGGAGGCGAAGATGACGACGGGGGCGGCGTTTGTGGTGCCCAACAGGCCATATCGGCTGGTGAAGCGTTTCCGGCACGATGAGGAGTACAATTTCCTGCCGAAGAAGAAGCACTGGACGAAGACGATCATCGACAAGCGAGCGGGCACCATTCTCGGTCGGACGCCGCGCAAGTGGCTCCTGCTGCTGATCTTCTACGTGATCTTCTTCACCTCGCTGGCCATGCTCTGCACGATCTGTTGGCTCTTCTCGACGCTGACGCGCTCGGATCTCGTGCCGCTGGTGATCCATCCGCAGCCGGGCTTGTGCTTCGAGCCGACCATCGACGAGGACGTGATGTTGCCGCGCATCGAGTACGCCGCCGACGAGGAGGATCTCATCGATGTCTACGTGCAGAAGATCGAGGAGCTGCTCGACAAATACGGCCCAGAGAGGGGGGATCGATTCCAGAGCTGCACCTCGGCTGAGGTCTACGGCTACAAGTCGATGGAGCCGTGCATCTTCCTGAAGGCCAACCGCATGATCGGCTTCCACACCGAGCCCTACACGGACTCGCGTGATTTGCCCGCCGAGGCGCCGAAGGACCTGAAGGACATGATCGCCGCGCTGCCGGATGCGGAGCGCAAGGACCGCGTCTGGGTCTCGTGCACGACGGACGTGACCCCGCAGCCGACACTCACCTACGCGCCCACGCATCGCTCGGTGCCGACGGCCCTGTTGGACGTCGACCAGCGGTATCTGTACAACGGCAAGGACTATCGGGCGAAGGATTTCGAGCGCATCGTTGCGGTGAAGATCGCCGGAGTGCCCAAGGACACGGTCGTCCCCTTCAAGTGCCACCTCTGGGCCAAGAACATCCGGCAGGATCCGACACGGCGCGGATTCGGCCTGGGCGTCATTAAGTTCGAGCTGCTCATTCACTCCATCCATCCGAACCGCAAGAAGCCGCAGGCGTAGGTCGTTCATCGTCTTGAGTTCGACAATAAAGAAACATCATTGTGAACACCAATCGTATTAATTTCAAAGTCAGGGGCTGTCGTTAGCTAGGCAGCGAATTTGGAGATGCTGCTTCTGGTTTGGGTTTCAACCTCGCGAAGACGCGACCAGCAGCAATATCAACGAAAATCCTCCGGGACTCAAGAATTCAGGGTTTTCCAGCCGAAACAAAGGCTAATTTTGAGCTCAACTCGAACAATGCAAACTTTCAACAATGTACGACGAAGGGTGGATGTTGGTGAAGGAAGTTAAAAGGGGGGTTCGAACGAGGAGAGAGGGCGATGGAAGAAGTAGGCAAAGCAGTTGCATCGCTCCGAGATGCACCAAGAAATGCAGGTGGATTCGTTCGACCACCCTGCCTAAGGTTCGCCAGCTCCCGCTTCGCTTCTTTCACACACTTCACCTCTTCCTTCTCTCTTCACCTCTTTTTGCACCACTTCCTTCCCATTCACCCCATCCTCCCGCCATCATTTCTTCCTTTCTTCTTTCTCCACCTCCACCCCTTTCTGTCCAAGCTCAACGAGAGACTCCATTAAATTCATTTTTGTTTCCTGCCTTTTTTATTAAATTTTCCGCATTCCCGGCGTCCACTCGAATGCCACTCCATCATCGCGTCATCTCCCTCTCTCTGATGTTCTCCCTCTCTCCCTTTCTCTCTCTTCCTGTCCGGTCGGCCGGTCGATCTGTCGGACCTCGACCTGTCGTTCAAGCCGTGCGAATCGTGGCTCATTCGTATTTGGCTCCCATTTTTGCGCCCATTTTAATTCTTTACACGGTCTCCCTCGGACTCTGGCACCCCTTTTCATCCGCCTTCGCCTACATCTGCGCTTCTTCGCTTCCGTTCGCCAGGTCCTTGGCCAGGTTCTTCCTTCCTTCCTCCGAACGAACGTCGTCCGCCGTGGTCTGCCTCCTTCATTCTTGCTTGTTGGCCTTTGTTTTGTGTGGATTTTTCTCCATCCGCTTTCTTCCTGATGCCTCAAACTTTGCTCCCCCATCTCTCCTCCTCTTTTTCCTCCTTCCGCCTCTTTCTTCGTTTTTTCCGTTCTTCTCCTTCTACCTTTCCTCCCCCTCAGATTCCCTCAAATCTAATGGCGTTCGTCCTGCTCCCTAGGTCTGGAACCCCTTCTTTGTTTCTCTTCTGACCTCCTCTCTCTCCCTCTCCCTCATCGACCCCACCTCACGACTCTTTCGTTTTTTAATTAATTAATGTTTCTGCGAGTTGACTGCGCTGCAGCAGCAGCCACTCGTCCGGCGTAGAGATGGGGGCGTGGCTGGGGCCAACTTCCTGCTTCAGCTGGTCTTCCACCTGCATCGGAGATGAAGAAGAAGTACAAGAAGAAGAAGAGCCGAAATACGCCCCCGCAGCGTGAAGCGGCCTGAAGAAAATGGGTTCATTTAAGCCAGAGGAGCAGGAACCAAGTTCTTCCAAGTTGCGAATTGTTGTTGTAACTGTAAGTTGTTGTTGTAGTTACTTGTTGTTTTTGTAGATTCTGCAGTTGTTGTAGTTTCAGCTGCTGCACTTATTGTTGATCTTGTTGTAATTGGTGCACTGCGAACTTTGAAATTTTCGCATTTCCCGAGGTCGCTTTCACTCGCCTTCTACTTCTACTTCTTTCACTCATAGAGGTTTCTTTGTATGTGTGTGTGTATGTCGCAAAATACCTGCCTCACCACGCCCTCACCTTGCTGCCTGGGGGAGTTGGGCGGCAGGTCGGTGCTTTTCGGCTGCAGCCAACTTCAGTCCAGGAATTCGTCGCAGTCCTTCGCAATCCTTCTTCGCCTCGGTGGCCTCGTCCTTCCAACTTTTGGGCCAACTTTGTTGTTCTTGCAGGTTGCAGCTTGTTTGAAGTTTCAAATGTGGCCGATGTTGTTTTTGATTCTTATGTTATTTTTGTTCCCCTTGCTGATATTTTTGTTGTTGTTTTTTTATTGTTGTTGTTACAAAATGGCGTAAATGTCGTTACAACTTGCTTTCAACTTGCAGTTGATGTTTGTTTTGTCCGTTTAGTTTCTTCGCCCATGTAGGGTGAACAATTTTAATTCTCGTCCAGCTCTGTCTCTTTCCCTCTTTTTTTTCACTTCCCATCTCTTTCTCTTCATCTTTCTTTGTCCATCTTCATTTTTCTTTCGCTCTTCCTTCAACTGCCTTCTCTTTTCGCTCCTCGGTTGGGTCACAGATTCAGTAATGAGATCTTCCCAAAGTCCAGAAGGAAAATTAAATGTCTCTTCATAAAGCCATTTGTATGCCTCGCCCTCTTCCCTCGGCCCCTCCCGATGCACGACAGCTATCCGTCCACTTCTCGCATCGTCCTTGCGGAAGAGCAAACATCATCATCATCATCGTCGGAGCAGGAGTCGAGGCGAAGCAAGTTCCTACCAAAAATTTTCACTGTCCTCTGGCATCGTCTCGCACTTTCAGGTCACCTGACACTTATTTTCCCTACCCCACCTTTTGCCGCATGGCGAGGACAAGGCTCGTAAATATCCTTGCATATTCTGAGCTCGTGACGCCAGGATTTCTCGTTTTCGCAATTCTTTTGAAAAAAAGTTCATTTCGAGTTGATTTTTGTGTGCCACAAACACATACACCGAAACTCCACGCTCTCAGATTCATTTCTCATTTTCACTCACACGCGCAGAACTTTCACTCACACAACCTCATGAAGAACCTTGCGTCGAATGATGCTGGGGGCTGGGTTTGCAGCAGTCGTCGGTATCCTTATCTTGGGAGACGCCCGGGCGGAGGTTCCGCACTTATTTATGACTTTTCTACAAACTCGGATCCTCCGTTCCGTTTTAGGCAGAGGAGGAGCCGTGGAGGGACGGAGGAGTGGCAATGGCGGCAGGTGGAGAGGGGGCGGGGTTCCGGTGACGCGATTGTCTCCGAGTTGTGTGCGTTTCCTCAATTTTATTCAGAAGTTTTATTTATTTTCCACAACTTGCAGCAGATCCTGCGCTTCCTCGTCTACTTTTCCACTTCCTTTAACTCCTCCTTCTTTTCTACCACCTTTTTTAACTTTTTTCTCCTCCTCCTTCACCTCCTCCTCCACCCCAATTTGGTCCTTATGTCTCCTGCATCACGCTGCGCTCCTCCTTCTTCCACACCCCCCACCCACTGGAGTCTTTCCTCCTCCTCCTCCTCCTCATTCTTCTTCTAACTCTCTCTCCTATTTCACTGGTTTTCTTATGCCTCGCTGCATAAGTGAGTCGTCGGCCTCCAGCAGCCCGCAGTCGTCGTCCCCCGTTCTGAGGGAGCCCACGACGTCACGGCAGAAGCGCGCGTCAATTGTGCGCTCAACTGCATCCATTCAGCCGCATCCTCCCCTTCCCTCTCTCTCTCTCTCTCCTCCCCCCACCGACCCCAATCGCGCAGTGTCTTCGCCGACGACTCCTTCCAGGATGCGAGCGAAGACACGGGCTCCTCGACGCCAAGTGGTTGCATCCTTCGGCCGTGCACCACTGAACGAAATCAACGAATGTCTGGCAAGCTTCATCAGTCTGTCTGTCCAAATGTCTCTCTTTCTATCCGTCCTTTGGATGCTCGTCGTCATCCTCGTTGTCGTCGTCTCCGTTGCTTGCGGTGCAGCTCGGTTTATTTAGTTAATAACTCGTATTTAATTGCATGCGCATAGGTAACAACAACAACAACAACTCAAGCAAAGGATAGAAAACTCATACAGAAATTGAGGTTGTTATTATTGTTGTTATTGTGAATTTCCCTTCCAAGAAAAAATTCAGAGAAATTCCTTTTGAAAGGATTTCACGAGCATTTCGAATGCATTTCGTATGGTTTCTTGATGTTGCCTTTGCCATTTTTTGTTGTCGATGCTGTTGTAGTTGTTTTTGTATTTATAGTTGTTGTTGTTGTTGTTTCTGTAGTTGTTGCTAGCATCTTTAAGCTCCTTTTGCCTTCAATTAAGCCATGACAAGTGCCTCGCCGACGTTGGGGGAAGAAATTATTTCATTTCGAGGGATCGGCCGTTTTTCTTTTCTTTTCATCTCCTTCCCACTCCTTATTTCCTTCGTTCTATTTACTATTACAACTGAAAGGATGCAGAGCCGAGCCAAAGGATTCAGAGAAGAAGAAGACAGCAACTGGCATCAGTCGACGGCGAAGAAGATGCAGAAAGGACGATTGCGAAATAAATGAATCCTCGACTCGACGTTGAATGAGAACGTGTTTCTTTAGTCGTGCATTTCATAACTTCTCCTCCGGTCGTTATCTGTTCTCTTCCTAGCTCCATCTCGTTTCCACCTGACCAGCCTCCTCCTCTATCTCTCTCTCTCTCTCTCTCTTTCTATCTAGTTTTCACTCTCTCTCTATCTCTTCGTTCATCCTTTTAATTACACGCCTTTCAAAGGCGGATCCAAATGGATGGGATGGAGTTCGCTGCATAATTTTAGGCAAGAAACGGGGTCCCTTCGACGGCAGAAGACAGCGCGCCGCTTCCAAAGAAATGCACTTTCAAGTGAGATGCAATCCCCCTCTCTCTCTCTCTCTATTTCTCCTGGTAGGTCCTTGCACTCGACTGTCAGCTGAGTCTTCTTCTCGTAATGACATCGCGCTTAATTTACTGCGAGCGCGACTCGGCGAACTTTTCCGCTCGGTCGCCGGACTTAAACCCCACTCGAGAGTCCTCTCGCAACTATGGAAAGTCCTTCGAGCGCTGGGTCGGATCGGGTCGAACTCAGATGCCTGACGTCCTTCAGCCGGCTCTCCTCTATAGTTCCTTCGTTGGCGAGTGTTCGAGTGGATGTCCTGCCATAATGAGCGCTTCTACATCGTCCCTTTGCCCATCTGTCCGTCCCTCCGTCCTTTCATCCATCTGTCCCCCTGTCCGTTCATCCATCTGTCCCTCGTCCTGCGGTCACTCAAGTCGCTCTTGTGGCGACTCGCGGTCGTAACGAGGCCTCCTTCATTTTCGCAATTAATTGAGTTCGCTCATAATTTCCCAGCTACTGCTTCAATCTACTCGAAGGACCTCCATTTGCATCTTGAGGAAGACCGCGAGATCGAGATCCTTCGACCCATCGATGTTGACTACGAGTGGGGGGAAATTGTGGAAATTTACTCCAAATTAATTGATTTAAATCTTCAAAAGTTGAGATTTCTATAGTAGTTTTTTCATGTTTTACATCGTTAATTGATTGGGAAGAAGCAAATTTATGTTTTGTTGATATCGTAACATTTACGAATAGGACAATATTAGAAAATCAAACGGTTTTAGTTAACATAGCAAGATTTTAATATTTTTAATTAATATTGACTCATGGTGTGGAAAAATATCTCGCGTAAAATATTATTCTCCTGTCAACTCACATGTAATAACGTATATGTATGAGGTATAAAATCCGCTTTGGTGTAAAATCTACTTTGGTATAAAATCTACTTTACTCTTTATATTTTTTTTATAAAAAAAATAATCATTTTTTTAAATTAATGGTCCCTTTTGTACATCGACCTTCGCATTCGTGCGCTACGCGATCTCCTCGCACGAGACCCACTGACTTCGAAATTAAATCATTACCGTCTGCTCCACGACCACCTGTCTGCCCTTGGTATATATCTGTCTGACGTTTCTCTCGGTTCGTCAATCTGTCTGGCTGGGTCCTTTAAATCCCTTTCAATTGTTTTTGTATATGTTATACACACATACACACAGAGGGCTTCAAGCTACTCCTTCACCTCCTCCTCCCGTCCCTCTTCCTCTTTGTCGCTCTCTGTTTCGCTCTCTCTTCTTCTCTTTCTCTTTCCCTTTTTTCACTCTTTCGTTCCCATCCTCTGATTCTCTGATCACGTGCTCGTAACGCGGTGTTGCATCTCACACACATGCAAACACCCCACCCACACATGCACATCCAGTCCGGCAACCCTTTCGCTTTTAATAAAATACAACAATCAGAGCAACAACAACAACAACAACTAAAACAAAAGCCAAATGCAAAAAATGAAAATCCTTCTTTAAATCCACCACAGCAATTTGACTATTTCTTCTGTTTCTTTTGTTTTTTGTCCTTCTTTTTCACTCTCATCTTCGTTTGCTGCGCCTTCTTTTTCTTCATCAACATCCTTCTTCTTCTTCTTCGTCAACATCCTTGTTCTTCTTCTCTCAGTCGCCTTAGAAATTCTTGCATGACTCTTGATGATGTTGCTATTGTTGTTGATGTTGATATCGTTATTGTTATTGCTGATGTTGTTATTGTTGTTGTTACAAAGACAATACACTCCTCACCCACTCATACATGTTTATGTGTTGGTGTATTCATATGTGTGTGTGTGTGGTGGTTCTAAGCTGCTTTCCTTAATGATTGCAAATATTTTATGCTTCTACCGAATATCCTTGAGCTCCTTAAGAAAATTGCAGGCTCCCTCCAGCGCCTGCCTCCCACCATAGGGCGTTTCATTGTTTCACTCATTCGTTGTTGTTCTTGTATTTATTGTTGTTTCATTTGTTTTTGTTGTTGTCATTCCATATGGACTGCGGGGTTGGTTTTTAATGAGGACTCCAAGTGCTGCCCTGCATGCGGACGACTTGAAGGTCCTCGCAGGACACGCTACAGACGGCATGCGGCGACCTCCAGAGCGAGGAAGGGAACGATCGGAAGAAATTTGATTTCTTATCCTAAATCTAGACATTCGCTCGAATAAAAGGACTTCGAACTCCCCTATAGAATTTTTGTCCAAGGCTCACCAACCTCTCGTCCCTTTGGTTCCATCGACTCCTCCTCGTAGCGCTCGCAAGGCCGATAATTGTTTGGGCGCATTTCATTAAAGACGCCGCCCCCTCCTCTTCCGTCGCCCGATGTCAGCCACATAAAAAGAAAGCAACTGCAAGTCCTTTCGTCCTTTCGTCTTTCGGCGGAGGCAGCGAAAAAAGAAACGCAGTCAAATGTTTGCAGAAGCCAGGCGAAGAAAGGGTTGAACTGTTCGTCGGCCGTTGGTCGCGCCGTCATCCCTCTCTCTCCCTCCCTGTCTGTCTCTTTCTCCTCTCCGTCTCTCACCATTGATGGCGTCCTTCGCCCGCAAACACTTGGGTTTGCATATCCTTGTGAATTTTTAATTTCAAATACTTGTAAATTTTCTTAAAACCCAGCAACGAGCGGGAATTAAAAGTGCATGTCCGACCCCTCTTCGTACCCCTTCTACCCTTGAGGGAAGCATCTGCAAGAGCAACAACAATAACAATAACAACAAACACGGCAACAACAACAACAACAATAATTACAGCAACAACAATGTCAAAAGCAACAAGAACGAGTGCCGAAGACAAAAGAACGAAAACACAAAATACATTTTGATGAAAAGAAATTAAAATGTGAATTGGGAGAAAACGCAGAGGAAGAAGAAGGAGAAAGGGAGAAGAAGAAGGGGGAAGGGGTTATGGATACGAGGGGGATCTAGAGAAGGAGCAGCATCAGTTGAGTCGAGTCGATTCGAGTTGAATCTGCAAGATTTGCATTTTTCTTTTATTTTGCGATTGCAATTCTTGCCTCCGTCCTCATCGTAGTCGTCGTCATAGTCATTCTCAAGGCAGCGGGGAGAATGAAGAGGAGGACGGGACGAGGAGAGCGAGTCGAGTGGAAGTAAGGAGAGAACGACTTCCATAAGGTGCTCACGCCTGAGACCAGGAGCCCCGACCAGGTCTCGGCAATCCTTTCAATTCGAAGACTCCGCAAAGCCGAAGCGTGGAAGACACGGCGATCTCGGGAAGGACGATGGTCAGGGTAGGGGCTGGCGAGGAGAAGAAACGAGTTCAAGGGCGATGACGATGACGAGGGGTGAACAGCCCGCAATCGATGCGGAATTTCGTGGGTCCATCGAGGCGGCCCGGTCGAGTTGTTAGAAAAACTTTTCAAGAAGCGCCGCCAGCAGCCGCCTCCTATTTTTCAGCGCCCTCTTTTATGCGGTTTGCCAGGACATCCGCCCCGGCCACGCCCACTCCTCCTTCTCGTGACCACCGTCATCGCCATCAGCAGCGCGAAAGTCGGTGGGTTGAAGTGTGTGGCGTGCAACCGCGAGATTATTTCTCGTTAAAGCGATTATTTTCTTTTTAATGAAATGTTTTCGCCGTCTTCTCCGTACTTTGTGCATCCTTTTAGCTGTTGTTGTTGTTGTTGTGGTATTTTTTCATATTTTTCGTTTCTTCTTCATCTTCGGGCAGTTTTCCCCCCACACTCTTTCTCTCTCTCGCTCTCCATATGTCTCTCTCCATCGTTCTCTTGAACCCTCTCTTCACATCGTCGCTATCTCCTTCTCGAAACGAATACTCATCAGACTTTGAGTTTTTCGAATTCTTTTTCTCTCGTTTCCTCTATTTTTTTTAATGAACTTCGATGCTTTTCCCTCGTGCGTCCTTCAAAGGCCCTTTGGACACAGTTGGGGCGCGATGGAGCCGTGGGAGGCTTTGAAGTGTTGCCACTATTGAGTATTGATTAAAGAATGAATTATGAGAATTCGTTCGCAAAAGCGCTGAGCAGGCCCAAGAGTCCTTTTCCGGAAAAAGTTTTCATTCCTCGAATCTGTGGAAGGCTTTGCGAATTTAAGTGCAATCCGAATGACGCAGATTTCGCATGGAAGCTTAGCCAAGTGAAGGTTAAATAAATCTATTTGAGAGAAGATTCCTTCTCAGACAAGGGTATTCCCTGAACTTATGTGTCGGAAAACACTCCTAGATAATCTTGGCGATCTTAATTGTCTCCTCTTGCACAGGACAAATTTTCTTATAAGAGTCTTGAGAACATGTTTTAGACAAGGAACCCCTTTGGTCAAGAAACCCCTTTAGAAGAGAAACCCCTCCCTCGATCGTTCCGTTTGGAATCCTTAACGAACTCCCTTCACTAATCTATTTTTCCGAGAACTACTTTTTACCACTCTCTGTGAAAAATCGTCTTTTCTCACTAAATTCGACGACCCATTACAACGACACAGTGATGATGATGATGAGAAGGATGAAGAAGTGTTACCAAAAAACCCTCAATCAAGGTATTTTTCTCAAGCGTCTCATCGAGCGTCTCGTTTCGGAACAAAGGCCTCTCTGGGCTGAGGCGGAAGGAGCCAGTGGTAATGACAATAAAGCGATCCCCACACTCTTCCTTCGGGATGGGTATCGAGTTCCCTTAATGAACCGCAACCGGGTACAACAAAAGGTCACAACCGCCAAGAAGAAGAAGAACAAGAAGAAGACGAAGAAGGAAACGTTAAAACCATGAAAAGACAAAGTCATCCCAAGCGAGGAACGCAAATTGCAGCGGAATTGAATTGAATTGAATAAAAAACAAGAGTACAAGTCAACTAAAACAATGATGATGACAACAACTACAATAACGACAATCGTAACGACAATAATAACGATAACAACAACAAAGTTCACAACAACAATGAGAGAAAGGTTCCACAAAGGGTTCCGTCAGACGACCTGTCGTCACGGCGGTTGAGTCGCATCCTTGGGAGACGTCTTAGGAAAATAAAAGGTTTCGATTTCCTCAGTTGATTTCGAAGGGATGGACGTTGGCCACCGAGAGCGATAGTCATTGGAGCGAAGGGTGGGGGAGGGTTTTTAGACTTCTCATCGATGATCATTGAACTGGCGACACTTTGGATCATTCCTGGGATCTTGGTTCAGCTTTCCTAGAAACCCTTTCGACAGCTTCAGGCGCCATCGACGCACTTTAAGACTATTCTCATTGGGTTGAGGCAAGACAAAGACCTCGAGACAAATTCTGATGACACTCTCGTATGCTCTGAGACACCCTGAGGATCCTTGATCAAACCTCGATCAACCCTGAGACACATCGATCTACACTGAGACACCTTGAACCACTTTAGGCCGCCGACAATTATGTCATGACGACGAGTTCGCGGAAGGAGCGATCGATTAGAAACGCATTTGACGACGACTTCGACGGTTCGAGTTCATTTAACAGGTCGTCGAATGGTGAGGGGTGGGGGTGAGGTTAATGGACAACAACACTAACACCATCATCTCGATCACCACCACCACAAGCTCAGGGCAAGGAGCGACACCAGCAGCAAGAGAAACAACAGCAACAATCGACCGGGTCGCCGAAAAGTGCGATGAAGCAGCTCCGACCGAAATGCATCGCGGCCGGATGTTCTCATTAAGAACCCGCGACCCCCTCACTACCATCCAACTAAAAAAGTGAGAGAACTCTTTCCACCCTTCTCTTTCTTTCTGTCTCTTTTTCTCGCTTTGTCTTCTCTCTCCCCTCCTCACTTGTCGTCATCGGTCGGATCAGTCCTTCGACCTGGTGGCTTCGGGCGTCTGCAAGCGAGTTATGATTGAGTGCTGCCCAACTTAACATTGGGATTGAGGGAGGAAAGGAATGAGGAACCTGCGACAGCGACAACGGACGGTGGACGGACACATGTTGAATCATTTTTTTCAATTCAAATGTGAGACAATATTTCTTCTTGTTGTTTTGTTTTTGCCTTTGTTGGAATCACTTTTAATTCTCATTTATTGCCTCGAAGTAAGCGAATTGACTGAATCGCCGTCTGTCCATCTGTCCGTCTCCGACTCTTTGGTCACCCTCTGATTCTTTGTCGCCTTAATGACATGGTTCCGATTGCTGGTGGTGCTGTTGTTGCCGTCGTCGCTATTGTTGTTGCTGCTGCAGTTTAGCTCGTGTGGTTGTCATTCATCGGTCGTTGCGTCGCGTTTTCCACTTGTTGCCCCGGTCCATGGCCGCGAACACCGAGATCGTCGCTGGGTTCGAAACACGTGTCTGTCGCTCCACCACGCGAAGCGAGACGAGATTTGTCCCGAGCCGAACCGAGCCTCGAATGAACTCCCTTCGCTATGAACAAACTCCCTTCGCCACCGACAAACTCTCCTCGCCTCCAACGAACTCCCCTCACTTCGTGTGAACCGATTTGAACACAATCGCTCTGTGTGGTTTCCACCGTCGACTACACACCACGCTTCACCGTCGCCCTCCAACCCCCATCTGAGTCCACCCCACCTTGTCCAGGACCTGGCGGGAAATTCCTTCACGACGCCGAAACTTCCACTTCTTGCAACCCCACACCGCTGTCACGCTCGAGAAGCAGACGCCGGCCAAGGAGTGGCCGCCGGTTCTCACAAGGACACCATGAGAATGCGCCCTCCCACCGCATGTTCTCGAGGAACTTCCGCTTGAGCTCGCTGCCTGGGCGCATTTGAAATGGAAATCAGCTCTGGCTTACGAGAGCCTCCTCAAGCAGAACCGCAGGTCGAACCAAAAGGTGACCTATGGTTCTTGGTCGAGACACGAAGGCTGCGAAGGAAGCAGGAAGTAGGAGGCAGGGGTCCGGGAATGGTGGAAGAGAACGGCATTCAAAATTTCCCCTTTTCCCTTTCGCGTTCGCTTTCGATTTCCATTTCAATTTAATTTAGTTTCCCAACCAAAACGATTTCCTTCCGCCGACACCAACAAGAACAATAAAAGTAATAATAATAATAATAAGAACGATGATAATAATAAGAGCAACAACAACAACAAGGCTCTTGAGGGTGGTGGCGATTCTCACGATCGCCTCGGACCTCGATAGGGGTGCGATATGAGGTCGCTGTCTCAAGCAGCCGATTGCCCGATTGTGGTTTCCTCCACTCGCTCGTTTCCTTTCTTGAATTGCAACAAATTCCCATACATACGTTCCCAAGATCAAGCAGGCTTGCATGTATCTATCTGTCAGGCTGTCTAGCACTTAGTAGATGTATCCGCAAGATACACGCCGGCGACTAGCGACTAATTTGAATCCGCCGTCTGCTGGTCCGCATCCGATTCGGGTGGGGTGGGTGCGAAACCCCAGCTACGAAACACAAGAACTAGATTCCCACTGCCAGCACTTGCATCTGACAAATGCAGTTTCTCTCTCTCACTCACTCCATCCGTGTCCGTTAGATACTTCACTGCCGAACCCGATGTATGGATGAATGGTTGGCCCGGCAGTTCCGCATTGGGAAGTTGCTTCCTTCGGCCGCGGCGATTCGCATGCAACGCCATCTGCATCTGTGGGATACGCCGCCGCCGCCACGACGACGACCCATTGTTGTCGCATCCATGAGATACTTTTCTAACGAGGCGAATTGGGGTTAACGAATCAATTTTGACAAGAAGTGTTAAATCTGCGCCGCTGTTTACAGCATTCACTTCTCCTCCTCCTTCTCCTCCTCCTCATCGCTGATGTCTCTGCAACACCCTCTCACTCTCATACTCCCTCTCTCTTTTTCCTTCTACCTCCCTCGCTTCACTCTCTCTCTCTCTTTCATTCCACCTCCCTCCCTCCTTCTCTTTATTAGTATATCCGGCCGAGCGGAGGGTCCGCGAAGCAGCGTCTGCTGGTCCAGCTCAGTCATAATTCGTCTGAATTAGAACTTGCAGACATTGCGGTGCCTGCCTCAGTCCAAGGAGGAGGCCTCGTCTCCTCCCTCATCCATTGGAACCCCTCAGCATGCAATGGACGGAAACTTCTCCCATCGCTCTGACTTCGCCTAGGGACAGACGTCTAGCCTAGAGAAGTGGTCCATGTTTTAATTGAAGCAGTCGCTGTGTTCTCATGTTTCGCGCCTCGTGGAGACGAACCACTTGTCGCAATCGCCTCCTGCTCTTCCCTCAGTTACTCCGTTCCATCGTCCCTCACTTCCTCCACCCATTCATCCCTCCCTCCATTCGATGTGTGTTGGTCAGCCGATCTGTCTAGGTTCGGTTTCTGTCCACCGGACAGATGTTCCACCCGATTTCGATGCCTCCGCCCTCGCCTGCAGCATCCAATTGGAAGCTGCTTCTGTCATTCGATTCATTTCGAATTCCCCGAATACTATTCTTCGAGCTTTCTCACGACTCCATTGGGGTTTTATTTTCCTTGTATCTTTTTCTTTCCATGTTTTTGTCCTTGTTCCATGTTGTCTTCTTTGTCCCAGCACAATAAATTTCTCGAAACTATGCTGTCCTTTGCAAACCTCACGCTTCCCTCTCTCTCTCTCGCTCGCTTTCTCCCTCTCTCTCTTTTTCACCCTCTCTTTTCTCTCTCATCCTCTGAACGCCATCTTCGTCTCCTCTGCGATGTTTTTGCTCGAGTCTCCTTCGTTCCCGGAAACAACTGAGGATCTGCAACTTCTTTCAGATTCCTTCTTCTCCAGTCGGCATCCTCCGATCTTCCCTCTCACTCTCTCTTTCTTCACTTCTCGCTCTCGGTCTTCCTTCCTTCCTTCCAGCTCAACTCAACCCGACTCGATTTGTATTAAATTATTTTCAATTTACTTCCTCACAAATTGTTCGTCATGTCGTTCGCTTCGAGTTCGACTCCCAGCCCAAAGCTTGACCACTGTCTCTATCCCTATCTCTCTCTCTCTTTATCTCTGACTATCTCGCTCTATCTCTTTCTGGCACTGTCCTCGGTCCGGCTTCTTTATTAGTTGGCGAGCATTGTAATCAATTTAATTTAATTTTCCGACTCAATTTGTACAACAACAACATCTTGTTTGTTTTTCTTTCTCTTCTTATCTGATGTTATTGTTGGTGTTGTTGTTGTTATTGTTTTTATTGTTGCTATTGTTGTTATTGTTCTTCTTTTTGTTGTTATTATTCTGTTGCAATTGTTCTTGTTTTACAACTGTCAATTGTATTTAGTTGACAATGTTGTTGTGGCTGTTATTGTTATTGTTGTTGTTGCTTATTGTTGTTGTTGTTATAGCTGTTATAGAAGGCATGACTTGTGAAAGTCGAAATCTCCATCTGAGTGTTAAATGGAATTGTTTGCACGCAAATTTGTTGATTTATTTAAAACATTGAATAAACACAATTCCATTGCTCGATTCAACTTTGATTCCTCTCATCTTCTCCTCCGCCTCCACTCACTCATTCATCCTTTCCCATGGTATTCTCCTCGGTTCAATGCGATCCACATTGGTATTTATTACGAAATCGAAATATCTCATAAATCTCCTTCGTCATAAACTTTCGAAGGAAGAATTTTGACTATCTTCCTTTGCATAATTTTGCTCTAATCTTCTAAGACCCAGTGGAATTATCTTCTGGCAGAAACATTTTTCAGTAATTAGAAAAATCAAGCAACAAAATTTCTCGATTCTTCGAGTGGGCTTTGATAGAATATCAAGTCAATAATTTGCGTAGAGTTTCTTGGAAAAAATTATTCATAAACATGTTGCATTTTTTTCAAATGTCAAGGATTAAATGGAATTCTCTCTCTTCCCCCAAGTCCCTTTTTTTCTCACTCTACATTCACGACACATCCATAAAGGAGCCATAAAAAAACTCGTCCATAATTCTTGGAAAATAAAAGTTTCAATTGCAATCAAATAAAATCTAAACCTGCTTCTGATAGATGTATCATTAGACCCAAAAGGGCACCGGAAGAGGAGATATCGTAGAGGTGCATTTAATATCAGTTGCAACAACAACAACAATAATAATAACAACAACAACATCGACTACGACAATGGAGTTCTCAGATCTGTGCTAACGATAAACTCTCAATAGACGCCGAAGCCGGACGCCGATGGCCCACGGACAAACGGAAGGAAGGACGTTGGACAAATGTCCGGAGCACTTAGACAGATATTATAATTATCCATAACATGACATAAAGCAATTTCTCCACAACAGCGACGACAACAACAAGAACAACAATAACAACACGACAAAAACGAGACAACTCAAGCCTTAACACGAACACGAAGACCAAGAAACATCCGAGGCGAAATTCACGCGCTCGCCAAAGCAAATCCGAGAGCAAGAGAAGGTGAAGGACATCGCGACGCGAGCACGAATAGGACATCGGACATGTGCCGGGCATTTTAATAATAATAACGATAGAGGGACAAAGTAGAAAAAATAAAAAAACCTTACTCCGAAGGCTATTAAATGGGGCCGCTTGAAGCTCGCGAGCAATTAGACAAATAGTCCTCGCGTCCAGCGTTGCATGTGTTTTGGCGAAGACTTTTTGTGCCGGCCCAAAAGATTTCCGATCCGATAGAGAGGAGGGGGTGGGGTCAGGCGGTCTCCGCTGCAGGTGGATCGTGGCCTGAGGTCACGGCTGCCTCAGAAGTTTCCCTCTGGCTCACCCGACGTGTAAAACATTAATTGCTGGAACATATGTCGAGGTGGGTGGGAAATTGAATTAGCCCGAGGCGGGGTCGAAGGAGGTCCTGTGGGCACCACAGGGACTGGCAGGACTAATTGTCAGAAAAACAGAAGAAGATCTCAGAGACAACCGAAGCGCAGAAGGAAGAAGTCGCAGATCGAGTCAGAGGTCAAGGGAGTCACAGAGGTCTCTGGAATTTTGGAGAGATTAAAAGAAGTTTGAATCCAAAAAATAAATGGAGAAAATTAATGGAAACTTCACTCGACACCGAGCGATGGAGCGAGGAAGAATCAGAAGTTATCACTCTGAGTGAAAATGGAGCGAGTTCCTCCGATGATGGATCCTCTCACAAATTGTCGGCCCCATCGATCAAAGGCTGTCGACGAGATTCAAGTACAGTTGAGCTCACGACCGAGTCTCTAGATTGGATGAGGGCCCGAGTGCAACCGGCCAAACTCCCAGAGCCCACGTGGCCCACGAGGTGCACAAGAACTGCTGCTCATTATAAAAGCAACAACTTCCTCTTCTCTCGCCAGTCGTCGGTGGAGGGGGGGGAGGAGAAGGGAGATTGGGGTCGGGACAAGTAATACCTTCCCCTGACATTTATTAGTTTAAGTTTCGTGTCTGATATCGCGATCAATAAATAATATATGATCCGAGGTGGAAAACAAAAGCGACCAACGACGACGCAGCTCTACTCGCGAGGACAAACGACGACCGGGGGCTCAGAGCGTTGAAAGGCAAAGAAAACTCACTCGATTACAATGGAAATGGGCTCCATGCCAACAACAACATCAATAGCAACAACAATGCCGACAATAGCCACGAGAAAGATATCCACCTAGATAGACACATATCCCCGAACAGACAGACACTCACACACAGAGGCGTCCACTCACACCACCATCGAGCCACGTCGGAACAACAGGTCGGCGGCGCACGGCAGCTCATGTCGTGGCAAGGAGAGTGAGGGAGAGGAAGTGAATGAGACAACGGTACTCTAACACATGTGCCAAAGAAGGCCGCCATTTTCAGTACATTTTCAGACGAAATCCTTTCGTCCTTCCTACATTCCATCGTTGGTGTCCATGTCTGTACTCCACGTGCTGTTGTTGTAGTCGTTGTTGTTGTTGTTGTTAGAGGCTTTCAAAATGAAATGACAGCCATTAGAAGACCACGAGCAGACCCGATATACTATGTGAAGCTCAGCGACCATATAGTTGGTATATAGTATATGAATCGTGTGTGGATCACAGAATGGAGATTGAAGTGAGAGCTTTCGTCATTGTTGTTGTATATTGTTGTTATTTTTATTGTTGTATATTGATGTTGTTGTTGAGCATTATCTTATCTTTTGTGCAATCTCGATAAAGTAAGTTTTAGTGTCGTTATTAGAGCGGCAACAAAAACACAACAGCAACAACTAAAAAAAACCAACGATACAAAAACAATACGTCAACAATAGCCATTGAATACTTGAAACACGACATGTCGAGGAAAATTTTCCTGTTTTCACCAAACACATGAAGTTAATTTTCCTAGACAACGTTTTTTTTTCTCCTCAAAACCAGAAAAAATTCCACCCACTCACGTTGGAAATTTTGAGGAGGAGTTCTTACATATACAACAACATTTAGTATTGAAATTAAGCAATTAAGTTTCGATTGAGGTGAATAGAAATTATTTCTCAAAGTGTCAAAAGTCAATTCGAAGTCGAGAAACTCTTCACGCACGCAAGGATCCAATGTGGGTGGCAAGGGGAGTCCTGACTAGGGGTGACCAGAGTCAGAATTTTTGATTCACTCCTTCGTAACAGGGCTGACTGTCTTGGTGTCGAAGTCCTTGAGAAAATAACATTTGGTAATAATGAGATTCCTTCGTCGGAACCTCTTGAAAGGACGGGGGTTTCACCTGAAGGAGTCAGGGGAGTCTATGAAGCCTCCTGATTTGGAAGTTATGAAATTTTTAGAAATTATTTTCATTACCTTCTGATTTTTTTCCTCATCCTTGCCTTCTGATTTCTCTCCTCACAATTAGTTTCTTTTCGATATTTCTCAATGTGCATCAGAAATCTCAGCACAAAGACTTTTTTCGATTTCGTCTTTCGATTTAGCACTTTCTCCGGGAAAACCAGTATTTCCACAACTTCATCCCTCTTTCTTGTTCTTCATTCTCCCTTCCTTTCTCCATTCCTTCCTCCTCGTACCACTTTCCTTCATTCCTTCTTTCATTCCATCATTTCTCTTCCACATTTCCTTCTCTTCAATCTACACTGCAGTCGAAAATTCAAAAAGTAACGTTTCCTTCTGATGCAACGCGAATCAAACGGCGATGACGAGGACCCAAATCGAGCTCGAGCCTGGCCTGGGGTGACTTCGCGTCTCGTCAACGGCTCACCATATGTCGCTTTAATTGCAGGGTTCGGCTCGACTCGACTGCCTCCTCCTTATTCAGCCCAGAAGTCTATTCTATTCGTATGGCTCATAAGTCACCCCGGTATGATAAAGAAGCGAGTGAACAAAGCCAAGAAAGGAATGAAGGAAGACCATGAAAGGAAAAACAAGAAATGAAGACCAAGAAAAGAAGCCGAAGGAGGGGAAACATCGTCTTGAAGACGCTCTGGGAAATCGGCGCTCACGACGCGCGACGGCGTCTGCCGGATTTTGCTCGGTGCGCATGCCCGACCGAACGTCTGCCTTCCTGCCCCGACCCCGATCACGACCACGACCCAGTGGAGGGTGCCACCTTCCTTCCTTCCGTCTTCTTGTTCTCCCCCTCCTCCTCCTTCGACGGTTCCTTGACAAAGTTCACTCAGTGGAACTGCGGCCTCACGTGATCTCTATCGGCGACCGATCGTTACTTTTCAAACCGACCGGCCGCAACTCATTTTCCTTCGCCTCCTTCTTCTTAGCCTGGCCGCGTGTCTGGCTTCCGTCTTCCCTCTGTCCGTCTGTCTGTCTGTTTGTCTTGTGGCCCGAAGACGGTTTCCTTCGGGCCATCGGCCAAGACGCCCTCAACGTCGCCTTCGTGTGCGACGAGGCGTGGAAGGTGGAGCGTGCCGGGACGAGGGTCGAGACTTTTGCTGCACGGGAGCGGATCGTCGAGGATCGCGGGTGAAAATGTCATTAAAGAAAACTCAGGAGTCTCTGGAGAGAAATTATGAGCAGAATGAAGACTTCCAGTTGAACTTTTGGAGTAGGAGAGGTTCCCCTATATTTGAAGATCCTAGACTCTTTCTTGAGGATGAAATTTTATTCTTTCAAACTACTTTTTTTTATTAAAAGGACACTCATCTATCTTCAAAACTACCTTTCTTGGGCTCTCGCTTTCTTTAAAACTCTCTCCGGAAAACCAAGTAATTCTTAACTTTCTTTTCATGGCCTGATCCTCGCAACCCTTGGGCCAGCCTCGGCCAGCTGGCTCGCAGGCTACCGATCGTGTTTTCTCGGGAAATCCTTCCCCCTGCCGACTTTTCCATCGAGTCTTTTTCGCCCTCCCTTCTTTCACCTCACCCTCCCCTGAGTCCAGCAATTGAACAGATGCCTCGGTTTTACATACGCCGCCGCTTGACTTGGGCCCATCATCATGGCTTTTCTTCCTATGCTAATTGCGGCGTCTCAGCCTTCTCCCTATTGCCATCTCACTCACTCACTCTCTGGCCATCGCACTCACTCACTAGCCCTATTGGTGTCTCCCTCACTCGACCATTTGCCATCTCTCTCCCCCTCTGTCGTTCTCGGACAACGACGACGACACCTCACGAGTCTAATTGTTGCAGCCTTCGCTTTCGACCCATTTTCCAGCGCTCGGCCCATCCGGCCGCAGCCGCAGCGATGTCGACGTTGGCGTCGCTGCTTTTGCCTCGCGTCGCTGTGGCCGCGGTCGTGGTCTGTGCTGGGTCGTCGTCGCGGCCTCAGCTGGGTCGTCGTGGCCTGGGTCATCGTGGGCTGCGGCGGAATTCGTAGTCTCCTTGGTCCGTGGCGCACGGTAATGCGCTTTGGCATGTGTTTCTCGGCCAACGACACGAATGCGTTGGCTCGGCGTCGGTGGTGGCAGACTTTCGGCTCTGACGTATGTCACCGGATGGTAAAGCACACACACACACTCACACAGACATCAACTCATACACGCACCCATCGAGGAGGAGGCGCTCGAGCACCTTTTCTAGCCAAGTGCGCGAACGTTATGGTCAAGTGGCTACGAAATCCGTTAAAAAACTCATAATGACGATACTCATGACAACAAAAAGAAGAATTACAACAAAAATTACAACAACAATAACGACAACAGCAACAACGAGACAACGAAAATTACAATAAAAATTATGACTACAACAATTACCCTTAAAACATTATACACGATGATCGTCATCATCATCATTATAATAACATCGAACAGCAATATTTGTGAAAACACATTCGCCAAGAACTCAACAACTTCTTTTGGCAGCCATCGCCAAGGACTTCGGGGGATGAGGAGTGAAAACTTTACTCCAAGCGCAGCCCCCCAACCTTCTCCACATATTTATACCACACATTATCCTTCCTTTGGCTGCCAGCAAGGAGATTCTCCTCACCTCGTCCCAGTTCTCGATAGAACCCACTCCGATTCTCTCCACTGATTGCGACTCCTGGCATCCACTCCAGGATCGGTTGCAGCTCTTTGACAACTTCCTCTCCATTCCTTTCTTCACTTCTCTCTTCACTTCTCCCTTCACCTCTCCCTTCACCTCTTCCTTCACTCCTTCCTTCAACACTACCTCCTTGAGCTCTTCCTTCGATCCAGCATAATTTGCTCATTCGTGGATTTCATGCAAATGTTTGTCAAACTTTTCGCATGAAATTTTATTCGAAATTATTATTGCAGCAACAAAGTTCAGTTTAGCAGCAACATCAGAATAGAATAGAACAAAAACAACAACAACAATATGTTGTTCAAGTTGTCGACAAGAAACTATGTTGCCAACAAATCGCTTCGAAGCAGGATTAGCAAAGGATTTGGTTTCGGTTGGGTCGAGGGTTCTGGGGATTTGAACAGGATTTGGATGGCGATATCGATCCGGGGTTAAATTAAGTTGGGGTCTATGTGAAGGTGATGATGAAGACAAATAGTCTTTGGAGTATTCTTGAAGTCTTTACCATCAACTACTATCCAAATATCACCGTCTTTATAGGATCTTAAAATCCCCAAATTGATCACCTCTAGCAAGCTCTTCCGGAAACGTCTCCGGAATCTGCGAGAAGTGAAAAAGGACATTAATGGATTGTCCTTATTTTTGTTTGGATCCACAAAAATCAGCTGCTCCTGCTGCAGATGATTCGACTGACTGCAAAATCTCTACAATCAGAGAGAGAGAGAGAGAGTGAAAAGGAGAGACTGGTAGAGAGATGTGGCAGCGAGAGTGAGAGAGAGAGGGGGAGAGAGAGCAAATAAATCACAAGGGTGTGTGCAAAACCGCGCTCCGAAGGACATCGAAGGAGGAAGCCCCTCGCCGTCCCTCGACCCCTGACGATCGCACTTTTCTTCGTCTCTTCCTCTCCTCGTTCGGCGAACCCTCATGACTTGAGCTCGTTTTTGATCATTCTGCTTGTTGTTGTTTTTGATCACTCTGCTACTCTGTTGTTGTTGTTGTTTTTGATCACTCTGCTACTCTGTTGTTGTTGTTTTTGATCACTCTGCTACTCTGTTGTTGTTGTTGTTGCTGCAGTAAAGAATTTCTGCGCCCGATCGTGACGACGTCGCAGTCGCCGTCAACGTCGTTGACGGTGCGTGCCATCGACTGCACACCTGGACGATGCAACTCGATGAGGGCCGGAGGAACCGCGAGGCGATCGGCTGAGCGAACGTCGAGCGAGTGTGGCAGACGCCATTAGTTCCGATTTCTACCTGGCGGAGACGCCGTAAAGTTAGGGAACCCTGACAGCGACCAACGCGATCCCTCCCGACGTCGCTGACGGTGACGATGATCGTTCGCTCGCAGTTGAGGGACTGCCAACAACAACAACAACAATAGCACTAGCACACCAGGGAACTGCGTCGAGTGAATCGGAAGTGGAAGTGGAAACGAATACAATAATAATAATAATAGAAATAATTACATACTAGTTCCACCTCGTAGGGTTGTGGATGGGACAAAGTCAACAATTAGGAAAATAAGTTCGAACTTGGAAGTTGTTGATGACCAAGTTTTTCGAAAGGGATTTCATGTTGAGAAGGATATTCTTTTAATGACTTAGGCGATTGAAAAGATTAATGGGCGAAGTTAATTCTGGGAATTAATCATGGAAGGTTTTTTTGAGATCGTTTTGGTTTAAGGTTTGAATGCGAAATTAATGGGATAGTTGTGGAATTGACGGAATATTCTTATTTAATTAAATATTTTAAATAAATACCAATGCAAAATATTGATTTATTCTTACATTTATTGAATCGAAATCAAAATTTGATTGCATTCCATTATATTCCAATATTTTTATATGCCCATCGATGATGTTTGTATTTTTAATATTTTAATCAAAACTAATATAATCTACTTTCCATAGAATATTTACATATAAATCATCAGATATTCAATAATTTTTCACTAATTTTGAATTTTCCTATGAACATATTTTAATTTTCTAATTTTCTCTTTTGTATTCAGCTTTTCATCCAAACTTATTACGAATAAAAAACTGTTGATATTCCAATTTTCTTATATCCTACAATTTTTTCTCGAATTTATTTCCTCAATTGTCTTTGATATTTTTCTAACAATCTGTTATTTTCTTTGTCTCTTGCAGGAGGATTTACGATGGACGACAGAGATAAATAATGCTTTGTTTGTGGTAAATTATTCAAAAAACCCTGCGAAAAATTCTTCTCATTCAACTTTCTCAAGACGGTTTTCTTCCCAGGCCTTCATAAGGTCCTGGGCCAACGACATTTTTGCCGAGTTTCCTCGAAGGTGACCTCGAATTTTCGTCCTCGTTCTTCTCCTCCTGCTCAAAGTACTGAGTGGAGGAATTTATCGAAGGCAAGGGATCCGCAAGGGGTGGTTCGGCGGCGATGGTGGTTGCATCGGCGTCGCAATGCAACAGCCTCATGGGCCGCGGTACAGTCGGTCGGACGACTGTGGAATTTAAGTTAGAATTACGAATACCGATGCATCGCGAGGCAAGGACACCGTTAGCAGGGTAGGACTACGGGCCAGGGTAGGGGGGAAAGGAAGGCAATGAAAATGCATAATTATTTCGATGCCAGATGACTCTGACTCCCCCCTCCCCCTGGGTTCCTCGAGGTAGTCAGCGACTGAAGACGTTTGACCAAAGCAACTGGACGCCGTTTCGACCCAAAGACATTAGAGAAGAACAAATTTCAGAAGTTAGAACATTAGACAAGAATACAATTCAGATCCAAGAACATTAGACATGAACGAAATTCAGACAAGAGGAATGAATAGGAAATCGTCTTTGAGATCATTAGAAAGGACGTTTCAATATCATTGGGAATATCGTCTTGAGATCATTAAGAAGAGGGTTTCGAGATCACTGGGAAGAGAATCTTGAGATTCTTGTAAAGAGGGTCGCGAGAACTCAAGGAGGACGGGTTTCTTGTACCAAGAATAGACTTAATTGGGAGGGTTTTTGGCGCCTGATCGCTTTGCTAATTGGTCGTCCTGTCGATTCTGTAAACCGGTTCTATCGCTACGACTCCTGGCTAACCTTCGAGGAAGCTTCGCACCCCGACCCAGTTTCAGAAACTTCAAGGGAAGGGACAGGAGGTCGCTTTTGGCCTCCTGTGGTGGTCACATGTGCGCGTCCTTGAGGCGAAATCCTTCCACGCCCTTCACCCCCTTCAATGAAAAGCTTCCAAAGCAGGTTGCGCAGCGACCGCGAGAGTCCTGAGAGTGTGCGAGAGAGTCCTTCAGGGAGAGTCCTTCGCTTCCTCTGCTCAATGCTCTCTGAAGAGCTCCCTCCACCGCCCCCTTCAAAACCATGAGAGAACGATTTTTAACCAGTTCGCTCTTCTTTTCTTGCAGAGAGACTTTTGAGAGCCCAACGGAGAGAAATCAAATCGAAATCCAACATTTGAGAAAACCAAAAAAACTTAAAAAATTAAAGACACGAAAATTAACAACAACAACAATTACTACCGAAAAAATTACACAAGTAACAAGAATAACTGAAGGAAGAGACAAAACCGAAGTAAAAATAAAAATAAAGAAAAGTAAAGATAAAGGACAAGGACAGAAGATAGCCCAAGAGGGAAAACGCGGAGAACAACGGTAAACCATAGGAGAACGAAGAATATTAAATGCAAAGGACATTCGCATGTGTGTGGTGGTGGAACGAAAGCACAAAGCAAAATTCACAATTAGAAAACGCAAAAAACGAAAACGGAGAATTTGAGATTTTTGAAAAATTGCGAATCGCGGCGAAAGTGAGGCGAATTGTTGGTAAGGAGCAAAAGCAACAACAGCAACAACACAAGCAACACGAACAACATCAACGGCCTGGGAGGAGAAGGACCTCGAAGGAGTGGAATTCGCCGAAGAAGACACGCAAGAAATTTTGAAAAACTTCAAACACAAGCGCACACGCACGCACACATCGGCTGGAGAAATAATATTCAAACACAGA
Source organism: Coelopa frigida (assembly GCA_017309665.1). Lineage (NCBI taxonomy): Eukaryota > Metazoa > Arthropoda > Insecta > Diptera > Coelopidae > Coelopa > Coelopa frigida. The sequence continues at coordinate 28,832,079 of CM029561.1, forward strand.
TAAAAACCGGACAGAACCAAAAACCATCGGAAGAAAAAACACCCTGCTAGAGTGCTGGGCAAGGAGAGAGAAGACACACAGAGCTGCTCACCAACACCTTCACGGGACGGAGAGTCACACGGATTGACGCACAAACACGATTTAGACACAACCACTACAAGAACAGCGAGAGCGAAAAGTCGCCGTCGTCAACGTTGCCGCCGCCGCTGCTGCTGCTGGGTAAAAGACGGCAGCGCAAGCGAGATAAAAGCCGCAAGAAGGAGAACAGAGCGAACGCGGCGAATTTCGACGACAGACACCGACATCGACACCGAGCCGAGCGATCGTAAGAACGTGAGCGAGGGATTGCTCGGGTGGTTGAGCGAAGAGAAACGAAGACCGGTCGCGACGAATTAGAGGAACACACACAAACAAACGCGGTCGACCTAACGAAAATACTTGACGAGCCAATAGACGGCGGCACGTTCCTCGGCCGACACTAACACACGCACACAGTCACACAGCCGGCCGACTCAGGGGGCCAGGCGCACTCTTCCCCTTCGACGCTCTCTGTCGCCTTCTCTGCCTGTCGCACTCGCGACCGCGCCGACAGCTCTGCCCGAAGAACGCGAGCGAGAGGGAAGGCAAGCACAGGATTGGACAGAAGAAACGAGAGAGCAAGCGAAACGGGTGTGAGTGAGCGAGAGAGCGATTGCTTCGCCGTGGCTGTTGGCATCTTATGATGTCATCAGAGGAGGACGCAGACTGTTTCGGGTTGTACAGTGATGAAAAGCTACTGCTGAAGACAACAACGTCGTCGTCTGCTTCGTTTGCTCCGTTGTCGTCGTCGTCATCGTCGTCCTCGTCATCGCCTTCGTTGCCGTCGCCGTCGTCGTACGAAAACAATCACGAAGTGGTCGTCGCCACAGGCGAACCGAATAAGAGCACGAATCCGAGTACGAACGCGAGCTCGCAGGCGAAGCAGAAAGTTGCGACCAGTCAGTGTGTTGCCGCCAACAAGACAACAACGTCTACGACAGCAGCAACGTCGTGTTCTGCAATAAACGTGTCCTCGTCGTCGTTGTCACAGTCGTCGACGTCGTCACCATCGGCATCGCTGGCATCGGTCCTCGATGCGAAGAACATACTGAGTTTGAACTTGAATCTGAACCTGAGCCAGAACGGCAGCAGTGAGAATAACCACGAGTGCTTGAAAACAGTGAACAGTGTCGGGCCGTACGCGTCAATTCCCACTTTCGGTTTGGGTCTCGTCTCGGGCAGTGCATCCGTTTCCGCTTTGAAATCCCCCCGATCGTCGAAGTCGCCCCCGCTAATACAAACACAAATACAATCGCAAACGCAATCACAGTCACGCGCGTCCCCGTCCTCAGCCGCTGCCTTCATGAGTAGCGCTGCTGCGGCTGCCGCGGGTGCCGCTGGAGGAGCTCTGTATGGAGCCCTGTTGACTCAAACCCCTGCCGTGTCCAGTGCGAATAGCGCCACCAACAACAACAGCAACAACAATATCAGTGCTAACAGCAGTAACAATACGAACAGTAACAACAACAATCAGAACACAAACTCCTCGCCCACATCCTCGTCGAGCGCCAACTCGTCGGCCTCGTCCTCGCCATCGCTGCTGGCGGGCACCGTCACCGGTAATTTCACGACTGCGCTCGGCAGTCTCTTCGGCGCCAACGGCTTCGGGTCCGCATCGGCCACGAAGATGCTGAACGAGCTCTTCGGGCGACAGATGAAGCAGGCGCAGGACGCGACCAGTGGACTCCCGGCCTCGCTGGACAACGCGATGCTGGCGGCCGCGATGGAGTCGGCAACAAGTGCAGAGCTGCTCAGCGCAGCCGGCCTGGTCAACAGCCTGAGCCTGAATGCGACGAGCAAGTTGCTTCAGAACAACAACAATAATAACAACAACAATACGATAAACAGTCTGAGCAATAACAGCGCGAACAATGTGAACACAAACAATGCCAACAACACATCAAACACCTCGTCGAACTCCCCAGTCGCAGTCGCTCCCCCGGCCCAAAACGGCATCGAGGGCGTGGCACACCTCGCGTCGCCCACGCCCCCGAAGGATCGTCGCTCGAGCAGCTGCAGCGAACGCTCGCTGGACGGAGGCGCCGCACCCCTCGAGGGCGGATCCCCACCGCGAGCGCCCTCCGCGGCCAGCTCCAGCGGGGCGGCCGTCAAAGCCTCCCACTCGGCCTGCACCTCGCCCACGCAGCAGCAGCAGAACGACCTCGCCCACCACATGCTGCGCAACATCCTGCAGGGGAAGAAGGAGCTGATGCAGCTCGACCAAGAGTTGCGCTCGGTGATGAACCAGCAGCAACAGCAGCAGAAGGAGGTCCAGGAGACGCTCAAGCACAATAACAACAATTGCTCGGCAACGAACAACAACAATGTGGCCGACAACAACAAGTCGTCGTCGTCGGGGTCGTCCGGATCCTGCGACAACGTGATCAGCCTGCTGAACGAACTCACGCCCATCAAGATCAAGACGGAGCCGATGATGGCCGCCACCCAGAACGGCGTCCTGAACACGAGCGCCGGCTCCAGCGCGAGCGGCGAGCGACGCAAGTCGTCGGACTCGGACGTCGTGGGGTCGCAGCAGGGTGACTGCGAGCAGCAGTCGGAGGTCGATCAGATGGAGGAGAACGAGGCCGACCAGTCGGCCGACGAGCAGCAGATGGGAGGATCGTCGGAGCACCACCATTTGTCGGTGGCCGTGACCAAGAAGGAGGCCGACGACATCCTCGAGGACGTCGAGCTGATGGGGCTCAACTCGCGCTCCGACCTCGAGTCGCTGGCCTCGCCCAGCCACTCGGACATGATGCTGCTGGACAACAGCAAGGACGAGCTGGAGGAGGAGCTCGAGAAGGACGTGGCCGCGACGATGTCGAAGAAGAACGGCGGCGGACTCGATCTGAAGCGGGCCCGCGTGGAGAACATCGTCTCGTCGATGCGCTCCAGCCCGTCGTCCTCGCACCAGCCGCACCTCCAGGTGAACGGCTGCAAGAAGCGCAAGCTCTACCAGCCCCAGCAGCACGCGATGGAGCGTTACGTGGCCGCCGCCGCTGGCCTCAATTTCGGCCTCAACTTGCAGAGCATGATGCTCGACGAGGAGGAGTCCGACGAGGTCGAGTCGCCCCAGATCCAGCAGAAGCGCGTCGAGAAGAACGCGCTCAAGTCGCAGTTGCGCTCGATGCAGGAGCAGCTGGCCGAGATGCAGCAGAAGTACGTGCAGTTGTGCTCGCGCATGGAGCAGGAGTCCGAGTGCCAGGAGATCGACGACACGGCCAGCGACAGCATGGAGCAGGACGACAACCCCGGCGACCTGTCGCCGTCGCCGTCGCCGTCGCCCTCGCTCACCGGCGACTCGGGTCTGCCGGAGAAGGCGACCCAAGATGAGCCGCGTCGCTCGGCGTCCGCGTCGCCCACCTCGATCAAGGGCTCGAAGCATTTGGGCGCCACCGGCGTGGGCCAGTCGTCGGCGCTCGTCGACAACTCGCCGAACAACGTGCTCTCGCAGATGATGTCCAAGATGATGTCCTCGAAGATGCAGAACCCCCTGATGGGCCATCCGCACATGCAGCAGCCGTTCAACGGGCCGCTGCCGCTGCTGCAGCACATGCCGCAGCTGCAGGGCGAGCAGGCCGCCCATCTGGCGCACCCGGCCATCAGCAACGCGGCCGCCATGTACCTGGGCCAGCAGTTCTTCTTCGAGCAGGAGGCGCGCATGGCCAAGGAGGCGGCCGAGCAGCAGGAGCGCCAGCAGCAGCAACAGCAGCAGCAGCAACTGCAGCAACAACAGCAACAGGAGCAGCAAGAGCAGCAGCGTCGCTTCGAGCAGGAGCAGCAACTGCGCCGCAAGGAGGAGCAACAGCAGCAGCAGCAACAACAGCAGCAGCAGGCTCAGCAGCAGGCCCAGCAACAGGCCCAGCAACAGCTTCAGCGCCAGCAGCAGCAACTGCAGCAGCAGATGCAGCAGGCGCAGCAACAGCAGGCCCAGCAGCAGCAGCAACTACAGCTTGAGGCAGCGGCCGCCTCGGTCACGCCACTGATCACGCCCACACGGCCCCAGCTGCACCACCAGCGGCTGCAGAGTCGCTCCAACCACTCCTCGATCAAGTCCGAGATCTCCGAGAAGTTCAACATGCTGCGCTCGAGCTCCAGCTCGATGGTGCGCATGTCCGGCTCCGATCTGGAGGGCCTGGCCGATGTGCTCAAGTCGGAGATCACGACCTCGCTGTCGGCGCTGGTGGACACGATCGTGACGCGGTTCGTCCACCAGCGACGGCTGTTCAGCAAGCAGTCGGACTCGGTGGCCGCCGCCGCCGAGCAGCTCAACAAGGACCTCATGATGGCCTCCCAGATCCTCGATCGCAAGTCGCCGCGCACGAAGGTCGCCGATCGGTCGGCGTCGTCGTCGTCGTCGGCCGCCGCGGGGTCGAACGGCAGCGGCAGCGCGCAGGCGGGCGCCAATCAATCAGGTAATAACGGTTCTCTACTTCTAGCCAATAACAATAGCTCCTCCACCTCGACTAACAACCTCAATACCATGACCACCACCACCACCACCGCCATGGCCACAATTGCCGGTGTCAATTCCACCAATAACAATTGCAATAACAATATTAACAACATGAATAACAATGCCAATTGCAACCACAACAACAATGGCAATAGCATCAATAATTGCAACAACAACAACAATAACAGCCTGAACCTCAGCCATCTGCAGGCCACGACGGGCGCGGCGCCGCAGCAGCAGCAGCAACAGCCGCAGCTCGGCAACGCCAACGTCAACGGTGTCGGTGTCGGTGGCGTCAACGGCAACGGCAACGTCCAGCTGAACCAGATCTCGGCGATGAGCGCCCAGAGCTGCCAGAGTCTCATGGGCGGCCCGCGGCTGAACGGCAGCCAGCTCGCGTTCCCCTCGCCGGCAGCCGCGGCAGCGGCCGCGATGGGTCTGCAGATGCAGCACGCGGCCGCCGCAGCCATGGCGGCGGGCCAGCAGCACGGCCACGCCCACGGTCACGTGGGCCACAACCAAGGCCACAGCCTGAGCCACCCGCCAGACGGCAGCGCTGGCGGCAACCCCAATAACCCAATCACCACCACCACTAACAATAGCTTAAGTTCCATTAATATACCGCCTCCTCATATTCGTCCTTCGCCCTCAGCGGCAGCAATGTTTCAGGCACCCAAGACGCCGCAGGGCATGAACCCGGTCGCCGCCGCCGCCCTCTACAACTCGATGGCCGTCGGAGCCGGCCCCAGCCAGCTGAACCCGTTCTGCCTGCCGGAGACGCGCGAGCAGCAGGCGCAGCAGCAGCAACAACAGCAGCAGCAACAGCAACAGCAGCAGCAGCAGCTGGAACAGAACGAGGCCCTCAGTTTGGTCGTGACGCCCAAGAAGAAGCGCCATAAGGTGACGGACACCCGCATCACGCCCCGCACCGTCAGCCGCATCCTCGCCCAGGACGGCATCGTGCCGCCCGCAAACGCGCCCAACGCCGCCGATGCGCTGCCTGCGTCCAAGTTCGGCCAGCAGCAACAACAGCAGCCGGGTCAAAACCAAAGCCAGGGCAGTTGCAACGGCTCGGCGCCGGCTCAGGCCAACTGCAGCAACAGCGGCAGCGCCAACAACAACAACAGCAACACGACGCCGGCGCAGTCGCCGTCGCCGCGCTCGCAAGCGATGCCGCCCGCCTACCACCCGCCTCCGCCACCACCGCCCATGATGCCCGTGTCGCTGCCCACCTCGGTGGCCATCCCGAACCCGTCGCTGCACGAGTCGCAGGTGTTCTCGCCGTACAGCCCGTTCTTCAACCCGCACCCGCCGCACGCGCCGCCGCCACCGCCGCATGGGCCGCACGGCGGCTCGCACGCCCCGCCCACCGCCGCCCAGATGCACCACCACCACATGAAGATGTCGTCGAGCCCGCCGGGCCTGGGCGGCCTGATGGACGCGCGCGACTCGCCGCCCCTGCCTCACCCGCCGACGATGCTGCACCCCGCCCTCCTGGCCGCCGCCCACCACGGCGGCTCGCCCGACTACAGCGCCCACCTGCGCGCAGCGATGGACGCCCAGGACCGCAACTCGGACTGCAACTCGGCCGACATGCAGTTCGACGGCATGCAGCCTACTATATCCTTTTTGAAACAACAAATGCTGTGAGTGTCGTTCTTTTATTATATTCTATTCTATGCACCCTCCCCCTGGAATCAATCTGGCGAAACCCTACGAGGCCGGTCCGGTCTTAGACACGAAGCCTTCTTCAGGTGGATCGGACTGGGCCGAAGTCTTCGCAAGCCCTTAATTCAAGCGATTGCGAAAACAAAGAGAATCCAATCAAGTGTCGGCCACTTCTTCAGCTTCTGCTTGCGATGCGCCATGCGGCGGTAATCAGAGCCAAAGTCCACTCCAGTCCGGTCCGATTCAGTCTTAAGTCGCCCCCCGTCCTACGTGGAAGAGGGTCGTGTCCGTCCGTCCGTCCGTCCGTCCATCCGGCCTAAGCCTTTCAACATTCAATCAAGTCTTCATGCGATTTATTGCATTTCATTTTATTCACCCTCCACCATCCTGCAACTGAACTTATCTTCCCCCTCTCCCCACTCTATCTCTCAGTCTGTTTCTCTCTCAACAAGCATCGACGATATACGATTTATTTTAAATTGTTCCCTTTCTTCTTGTTTTCTTCCCTTTCTTCTTGCATTCTTTCCTTCATTCGTACACTGACTTTTCTTGCGTTCAATTTTATTTGAATTGATTGAATAAAATACGAAACCACGAAACGAATGAAACGACATGAATCGAAACGATACGATTTGAAAATTCAAATAAATATAGCAAATCCGAATCCTTAACTCCGTTGCACTCGTCCACATTGACGCCGATGCACCTGCGCAAGGCGAAGCTGATGTTCTTCTGGGTGCGGTATCCAAGCTCGGCGGTCCTGAAGATGTACTTCCCCGACATCAAGTTCAACAAGAACAACACAGCACAATTGGTCAAATGGTTCTCGAATTTCCGGTAAGTTTCATTTTATGTATTTCTATTTCTATTCTATTACATTGATACAGGAATAATATGGGAAAATCGAAGAAACAGATTATGATCCAAAGTCCTTGGGAAAAGAATTCACATACATTTATTCAAGGACCCCCGTCAACTTTGAATCGTAACGTATTTTCAAGAGCATCTTCTCATCCATTTCAAGAGAGATTTTGGGAAAAGAAAGTTTCTCAGATGCGCCCAGAAGGACACGAACCCAATTGAGCGAGAGACAAATCGAATCCCTGCTTAATTGTGGTTATCGCTGTGAGATTTTTGTTTTCTTAGTTCCGGAATTCGACCGTTACTTTTTCACTTTTGCCTCACTCCACTCCACTTTTGCACACCCTCCTCGTAGCTTTCGTGAATTATTGCGTCGTGCAGCGAATGGCAGACGGCGAGTTAAAGAAGTTCCCACCCATTCTAACTCCTGAGTCAAACAGCGGCAACGACTGCGCGAGTTCGGGAAATTCCCATGCAGACGGCAGTAACAACAACAATGCCAACAAAAACAACAACGACCAGTCCTTTGTACAACCCTCAACCGGATCTGGCTCAAGACGCACGCCGCGGCATTCAAGGAGTCGTTCTTCATTTCTGCCTCCATATCCTTCGTCCTGTCTTGAACCGTGAACCACCCTTAGCTTAGTGCCTTCGGTGTTCGTTCCTCACTTTTCTCCTTCCATCGCTCGAAAGGTGCAAAATCGTGAACTCCCTGCTCCGCGCCTTTGATTTGTTTCTCGGGATTTCTCGTGCTTTACCTGCGTGCTCCTTGGGATCGACGACGTCTTAAGACGTTGGCTGAGACGACGACGAGGACGACGTCGCAGCAGACGAACCCCGAATCCGAAGCCCAGCTGTCCGCAGATCATCCCCGTTCCGATCCGCAGCGGCCAGGTGAACTATTGTCGAGCCGACTCTATGGGTTTCTCGTGTTGATTTGTTTGCTCTGCCCAGACCACGGCACGCACGGCGGCGGCCTTCGCCGACGGACAGATGTTTCACTGGGTCGTAGGGTAGTCTTTTTTCTTGTTTGTTGTTGATGTTGTTGTCGTTTTGGCGCGCCCGTTGCCACCAGTATAAAAATCGTCACCATCGTTGTCGTTGTCGTCGTCTCTTTCGATGCACTTTGTTGCCTAATCTTCTGTTTTCGCTTCTTTTAATTTTTGTATTTGTGTCAGTTGGAATTTCCCCGCTCTCATTCTCTATGTCTGTCTGTCTCTCTCTCTCTTTGGCCCGGTGTTCGTCATGCGGGTCCTTAAGCCGTTATTTTGAATACCCTTTTGTTGTAGTTCATTGTTGTTGTTGTTAGTAATAGTCGTAGCTGGGCCGAGATCTGGGTCTGAGTCGAAGAGTCGAGCGTGTCTTGTACACCACTTTCTCGATCGACAGGCGAGACAGTTGGACAGACTATGAATACGGATAGAGACAGGCAGATAGTCATTGAGACAGAACTCGATAGGCGGATAGGCATTGTGGGAGGTGGACGGATAGACATTCGATCGATTCGAAAGACACTTGGAGGAGAATCGAGAAGAAGACAACGTGAGGCTTGAGTCTCGAGTGGAAGGCGTTGCATGCTTTTGGGCGACTGCCAGGTGTCGATTCCTACCGAAATTGAGGAAATCACAATACCTTCGACTGTCTCAGCAATGAACTGACTGAGTGAATGACTGACTGAGTGACTGACTAAATGAATGACTGACAGTAGTTCTTAGATTCCTGACAGCCTTGCATGTGAAGCGGTTTAGCTGTTAATTTAAATCAAACGCCTCCCAACGACGCGAAGGAAGGAAATAAGTTGGTTGGAGTTGGGGTTCGGCTTCCTCGGCTGTAGCCTTAATTAGCATCGGGTTGGCAACCCTGGCCGAGCGCTAATTAGTTGCCTTTCATGAGGATGAGGAAAAGCGGGGCACACAAAAAGCGCATCAATGGCAGGTGTGAAAGGCGTCGTTCGCAGCTCTCGACTTTTGTCACACGTCGAATGATCTCCTTCACTCAAACCCATACCAAGGCATTCTCACCTTTTCACCCACTCACACACAAGTACATAGACACACACACGTGCAAGTGGCAACACTTAGCTCGCGACTTTGTGGCCGTTGTTGGGCGAAGAGGAGCTTCCTTCCTGTAAGTGCGCAATTGACAGCGGATTCTCATTGGCAACCGCACTAACACTTCACACTCACACCCACAAAAACTCACAAACACACTCACACAATAGTCATTCAGACAAACACTCACAGACAGGGGCTTATTTTTGTTTTTGCTCTCGAATCAACTTAACTGTCAAAAGCTAATTTTAATTGTTTTGTTTCCACAATAAAATCATAAAAGTTGCAAGAAATTTCGCCCCTAAACACACACACAGTACACACACGTTCATATAGAGAATAGACAGAAATCCACATCGACAATGATACACACAAACACACACACACTGGCAAGCGGATGGTTGGCGCCTTTGACTGTTGATTGTTGTTCTTGTTGTTGGATGATGTGCTCTTGGCACGTGGTTGCAAGTCACATGGTTGTTGCTTTTAATTGCTGGCTCTGTAGTTTCCTCCCGCCCCCCACTTTTCCGATTCTTCTTCTGCCGCCGCCTCTTTCCGCCCTCTGACAGGATATGCCCCTGAGGTTGGTTTTCTACTCCCACTGCATTAGAGCTTCTTTTAGCTAATTGTCAGCCAATCAGATTTAATTGTTTGCTCTGGACCCTGGCCCGTGCGCCTAAAAGCATGCAACTCTCCAATTCTCTCTCTGTTTCTCTCTCTTCGCCTTCGCTTTTAATGCATTCTTCAAATATTGACATTTCGCTTTCTTTGTCTGCCTCCGCCTTCCCTCTCTTTCTGTCTTTGTTTTTTTCTTTTTTGTCCTCTTTCTCTAGGTCTCTGCGTAATTAACTCGGCCTGAAACGCCCGCCCACCGACGGCCTCCCCAGACGATCTCCTTCGGCGCAGAGAATTTGCCGCTGCATACTTTTGTGCGCTCAAGTCGAGAAAATGCACTCCGCCCACAGCCACGCCCCCTCTTCGTGGGCCAGACCGAGAAGAGCTCCCCGAAGATATGGAGTATATTAAAAATTCTTCACAAAGATTCCGGAGTGCGGGTCGGTGGCGGCGAACATTCTTGTCCTTGCGCCTAAAAGTACGCTGCAAATTATTAATAATGTCATATTAATTCCATCCGATAATGCACTAAGTCTATATGCATACAATAAGCCAAGCGAAAACACACAAAAGACCGAAGACAAAAGATTTTTCCGCATGTGGTTGCGCCACCAAACGGAGCCGAGCCTCGCCTCGCCTTGCACTGCGCCCCAATGTATGCAACAAAGGGAAGAAAAACGCAGCTCCTTTGCCAACGACGGAGCCTTCGAGGCAAGGTGAAGTGTAGCAAGGGAGCGAGGAAATGAGAAGGAGAGAAAAAAGTGCATTAGGCGGAGGATGCGGAGATGAATTAAAATAATGAAAGCCAGGGAGACTAATAGAACAAGACGAGGCGGACGGCAATGGGCCGTGGCTAATGCAGGGAGGTGGACAGGCGATGAAGAGACACGTCCAAAAAAACAGAATTCAGGACCAAAAAATCAGAATTTAGGACAAAAAAGTAGTCACTAACCTCATGAACTTCGGAGCTCTCGAAGAACGACATCGAGGACGAGAATCCGAAAAGCACTAGAACATCAACACGAACTCCCTGAACCGCTGACAAAGTGTGAACATTAGAACAACAAGGGGGCTCTTAAAGCACCACCATCAATAGCAACAACAGCAACTGCAATAACAACAATGAACACGATGACGACGACGTTGACAACAGGAAAAAGAAAGGCACATGTGCCACTGGGAGCCTACTGCACTCTGCTCCTCTAATGGCTCCCCTTGGGCTAGCGTTGGGATGAGACTGGGCTCGACTCGGCTCGGTTCGGTCGACTCAAGGAGACGTGTTCAAAGAGCCAACGTCTGCTCCTTCAGCACTCGTCCTGGTGGCTATGGAGGACTCCTTGGGCGGGGGGGAGGAAGAAATTAAAATGGCAACAAGAAAAGTGGAAATTTTAACACTAAACTGAGCACTCAATTCAGTTAAGTGGAGCAGAAAATAAAAGGAGCGACAAACACACTAATAACAACAATATTCTTAACAACAAAAATATTGTCAACAACAACAACATTGACACCAACTAAAGAAACAAGAGAAATGACAAGGAAGCAACATTTAGAAGAAAACAAGAATTATGAAGTTTAATTTGGTATGCAAGGAGAAGGAGTAAAGTAGTGAAATTTTCTCCCACTTCCACCCCTTTGAGAAATGGAAGGCGGAGAAAGAGTAGTAGGACTTGTCGTCCTACTACTCTACCCGCTCTACTAGGAGCGGGCGAAAAGCCTGAAGTAGAATAGGAGCAAAATGCAAGCCCATGACGGTGTGGATGACTATGAGGAAGTCTAGAAAGAGGAGGAAGAGTGGATTTTTCACACATGAGCTGGGTCGAAGTGGGCGGGGCGCGGCGAAGGCGGCACCGTGGAGGATGCTCGAGAAGAAAAGCTACTTGTGCATCATAATTAAAAGAAAATAAAAGACGGAGGACCCTCCAGGAGGCCGCATAATGGAGGACTACCGATGGCATGGCGGGGTAGGCAACCGAGGCCATGGATAATGGCACTCGACTAGCGCCACAGCCAAGTTGAATAAGGGGACTTCATTACATATATAGAGAGGAGATGGAATGAGGCTCAGGGTGTGCAAGGATAGGCAACGGCGGCAGAAGCTAATTAGTTTGTTTAAGAAGTAGGAAAACTTTGCGAAATACACCGAAAAGTGTCAACAATGATGCGCCTTGCAGCAGAAGCGGCTGCCAACAAAAACCACGACAAAAACCTGCTGCTGAACTCAAGGATATGTGGGAACGGCGGCGTTAGGCTGAAGGAAGCCATAGAAATGAACTCGAAAAGCCCAATCGAGTATCTTCTATCACTCCTCTCTTTCTCTCTATGCCTTCTTTTCACGCACCGAGAATAAACTCTTGTCTTTTGAGGTTAAGTGTACTTCGAGGTTATGTGTGTGTGTGTGTGCCGGCAGTAAAAAAAAGTCCTGCCAATTACTTCATTATGCGGCAGCACTTGGCAATTGTGAAGATGGCGACACTTTTCAGCTCAACCTCCTCCACCTGCCTCTTCCGGAAGACCGAAGTGCATCGTGAAGTGCATGAGGATAGAAATGGTGTGAGAGGGGGAGAGAGAGAGAGAGAGCGATAGTGGAGAGAGAGAGAGATGGTGGCTTTCTTTCGCCGGAGTCTTCTTCAGCCGTCGAGAATGTTATTAATTAGAGACCCGCAGAGGAGGTGGGGCGAGAGGTGGCCAGGTAGTCGAACCTCGAGTGTTTCGTAGTTAATGGAAAGAAATATGGCAACGTCGCCTACAGTGAAGACCCCAGCGACCCACGGATCGATTTCGAAATGCCGTTCGATGCTCACTTCGGCGTCTCATCCTCATTGTTTACGAACCTCGCCATCAGTGGAACCGATTTGTGATTCTTGCGAATGTCTTGCTCCATCCCCCAGCTCCTCTTGTTCCATCTCGCTGACTCTGGAGGTAGAGAAGGAGGTCAAAAAGAGGCGGTTCCTCCCCCATCAGCCCCTCCCCCTCGCATTGTGCGAAATGTCATGCATAATTGTGGATTTTTTGTTCTCTCGCTGCTGATAATCGCGCTAATTTCAAGATTTCCCAGAGCTCCGGCCCGCCCCCCTCATCCATCATCATGCCAACAACAATCTATGGAGTGGTGGGCGTAAGCGAAGGAAACGTCGCCGTCATCGTCGTTGTCGCCGTTGACAGCCCGGCACGCAGTTCCCCGTGGGCTTCTTTATAATTTCCGTGCCTGGCATCGACTCAACTCGAGTCCTCATCGTTATCGTTGTTGTTTTTCTTGTTGTTGTTGTTATTGCAATAATAAATATTTTCTTTTCACGAACGCATCAACCTTCTGGTTGTCTCCCGAAAGAGCAGCAGCAGCAACAGTAACAACAACAAAAACAGCAGCATTCGCACCAACAGAAACCGCGACCCACGACGACGTCAGAGCCGAACGAAGGCCTCGTCGCCTGAAAGTATGCAATGGTGCGATGCGGCAGCGATAACACAATGGAAGCTGGAGCGCGATTTGGGCTCTCTTTCTCCAGCCCGCGCCCCAACATCGCCAACGCCATCCATCGTCGCCGTCGTCGTCGTGCTGAGGGAGATTTTAACGATCTATTGTTCGCCGTGTTGATAATTATTGCAATCGCTGTCGTTGCTACTGTTGTTGCTGCTGCTTCTGTTGTTGTTGTTGTTCATTTACTCGTTGTTGTTGTTGTTGTCAGGATTCTCGCGATTCCTCGCAAGTGGTTGACTGACACTTACGACAAGCGTCGAAACTCGCCCTCGGGCTGGGCGTGTTTCTTCTCTTCAGTTCGGATCGGTTCGCTTGGTTTGCGATGCTATGCAAAGGGGGGATGCTATGTGTGGAGGGAATTTTGCAATCCAGTAATTTATCATTTTAAAAATCATTTAAATCATTTAAAATTTTATACTTTTTTTATTTACTCTACTTCACCGAATCTCAATACATTCAATCATCAAATTCTTTCCCTTTTTTGTTCCACAGAGAATTCTACTACATTCAAATGGAGAAATATGCCCGCCAAGCCGTCACCGAGGGCGTCAAGTGCGCCGAGGATTTGCACATCGGCGGCGACAGCGAACTCTATCGCGTCCTGAATCTGCACTACAATCGCAATAATCACATTGAGGTATGCTGTGGTGAAAAGGTAGAAATTTGTTGCCAAACTTAACCAAAACTCACTAACCAAAACCCTTTCCCTTTCGCTTTCTCTATGCTGTGTATGTGTACAATACATATGTATGTATGTATATGTATTTTGAGTACTGCGAAAATGAGTAGTTCTCAAAAATAGTACGTACCCTTTAGCAAATTGACTGGAGGGCGGAGCCTTCGATGGCCCAAGTAGAATACTAACAACAATAACAGCTCTAATCTAACTACACTTAGAGAAAACTGCGCGCACCCTGTGTGCTCTTTGCTCCATCGTTCTTTATTAATGTTTCATTTCCTTTTTGTTTCTCTTTCCGTTTCGCCCCCTCTTCGTCGTCATCGTCGTCGTCGTTGTTGTTGTTGTCATCATCATCATCGCAGGTGCCGCAAAACTTCCGATTCGTCGTGGAGCAGACGCTGCGCGAATTCTTCCGCGCAATCCAGGGCGGCAAGGACACGGAGCAGTCGTGGAAGAAGTCGATCTACAAGATCATCTCGCGACTGGACGATCCGGTGCCCGAGTACTTCAAGTCGCCGAATTTCCTGGAGCAGCTGGAATAAGTGGAATATGCGAATTTCCGTTTGTTAATTTTCAAAAGGCAACAGCAGAAACAACTCAAGAGACAGCAGCAAAAGAAACTACAACAACAGCAAAAACAACAACAACAACAACACCAGCAACAGCAACAACAACAAGAGCAAGTGCAAAACGACGATCGACCATCGACCTCAGCGGGGGCCCAGGCGACCGCCGGAGTCCCCCCCAGGCAGTGACTCGAGCGATCGGGCGCTGATGATGGGGTCGATTGGCCGGTCGGGTCCTGCTCGGGCCCAACAAAAGCAAGAACGTGAATTACAACAACAATAACTCTCTCAAGTGTGTGCTTGCATTCGGAAGCAGCAGCAACAACAACAAAAGTCGTGAAAAGTTACACCGAAAACACATCTACACATCACAGACACACACACACACTCGTAGATACATAAATGTAGGAAGGATAATGAATTCGACAAGAAAGTGAAAACAAAAACAAAACCAAAAATTACAAATATAACAAAAAGAAAAAACAAAAATGATGCTAAGTGACTGCAAATTATCGACGATATACTCGCGTTTAGGCCTTCATTTTGGAATTAAAACAAAATTACGTGTAAAGAAATTAACAAATTTAAAACTAAACATTTAAGCTAAAAATTTAGACAAAGAAATTTAAACGAAACAAAAACAAATCAAGAAGAAGCAAAATTTAAAAGCATAAAAACATATTCGTAAAGAGTAGTAGTATGAGGAAGAAGAATATGAGAAAAAAGTATTTTTGAAAGCAACACAAGAAAAGTAACGTATATTTGTTAATGTTTAGAGAAACTTTGGGAGAAGTATTTTTTCTATGATTTTCAACGAAGAAGCACGCCTGAAAAACATACACAGACACTACTGTCACACACACACACAGAGACCACTTCATATTTTTACCATACGATCACAGAAACCATTACGAGAACAACAACAAATAGATTAACTACCACCACTCAAAGCGATTGCAAGCCGTCGTTTGAGCCCGGTGCCCAAAAGCATGCAACGTTTTTTGGCAGCGACTGCGTTTAGCCCGGACACCAACCGCAAAGCATAGTGTAAACTGTATTGCAACAACAGCAACAACCACAACAACAACATCTACTACTACTGTACAACTGTATCAACCACAATAACAATAACCAAAACAAGAACAAGCAAGAGGCTCCCCAAAATTTCGGGAGCACATGGCGAATTCCGCCCACTGTAACGAATTTTTTTTTCGTGTTGTTTAAATCGAACAACCATTGTTTTCCGAGTTTTCACTTTCGTTCACATCGGTTCCGTTAAACTGCTTGCGGTATTATACCGTACAGCCGTACCGTAGACTGTAACTTCATTTTGCTGGAATTCTAACTACTAATATTGTGCAAGTGTATTGTTTGATCTACACTTCGAGACGGAAGGTGTAAATGTAAAATGTTTAAGCATAACTAAGATATTTATATGAATACGTAGATATATATTGTATACCTACACACAAACACACACATACATACATCTATATTATTATACATATATATAGAGAAAAAAGAGAGCTATTTAGAAAGTTATCCTGTATGAGTCTATGACCACTGTTACACGCCACGCCCCCAGGCGTATCTCGGGGCCCAGGCACTCGATTCGAGCGACTCCGCGACACAGTCCGGAGTTCGTCCGAGTCTCGGGCTCCGCAGAGCACCTTTTGTTTTGTTCAGCCGCCTTTAGGTATTGAGCGTAAATACACTGAAATAAGCGATCCCCATGCGATGACTAATTGTGTGTGTGAAATGAAAAGAAATCAAGTTGTAGTTGTCGAAACGGGCACCCTGAGAAGTTGCCACGCCCATCGACGGGTTCAAATTTCTCAGTGTCCCTAGTTTCGCGATTGAAAACGAATGCGAAAGAGTAGAAAAGAGACAACAACTGTTGTTGTTGGACGAGAAAATTATTTATTGAAAAACCAAAAATTGTATAAGAACCTAATATTCTTCAATGTCTATGAAATATAATCTTCGAACTATTTGTAAAAGTCTGGGAAAGAAAAAATCGGTAATTGATTCGAAAGTTAAGTTATAAATCGAGATCTCGGGAGTCTTCGATAGCGGTTGCTTCGCAAGAGGTCGGGGGAACAGGGAATCTGTGGGTAGAAAAGTGAAGAAGTAGGCGTTTTCAGCCAAGCCGCGAACCATTATGAACCATGTTAAAAGAATTTCAAACCAAAGCTTCGTCTAAGTTATCTATTATCACTAAATGTTAAGTTTACAACTCTAGGTTTATTTTTAGTTTAAAACGGAAAGGAGAAAATATTAACACAAACACGCACAAGCAAACAAGCTTCTTCTAAGTTTGCCTTCTAAGAATGTCTAAAGTTGTCAGCACTAGTCTTTTATCCATCACGATACTTTTATGTTTCCTCTATTATTTTGTACGAATCACGCCTAGTTTTATCGCGATCATTGTAAATAGTTAAGTTTTAGTTTAATTCGGCGATTTATTTGCGCGCCTTAGGGATTATTTATTTAGCGATCAGCTCAGCGAAGGGATCGTCAGCTGATCGTCTTGAGTTTCTTTAGTTTAATTTTCCGTGCTTAAGTTTTAGTTGTATTTTTAGTTCGATTCCATGCTGTAACATATATACTTTTATATTTTATTTCCCTGCATATTATTATATAAATATTATTATTATTATTATTAAATAAAAGATATATCAAAATTAAATGTAAACAATATTTATGATTTGTTTTTAATTTCTCTCTCTTGTTTTCGTTCAGTTTTTGCGATTACACGATAATTTGGAACGGTTTAAATTCCACGGTGGGCTGCTCGGTGTTCCGATTCCAAAACGTTCCACTCGTTTCTTAATTCCAGTCGTTCTTCGACATTTTCATTTCCTTCAAACTCCGCTGAGCAGCCTTCGATTTAGTACCAAGAACTACGTGCATGAGCCACCGTGTTCCAATTCCATTTCATGCACACTCATTTACAACTACAATAACAACAGCGACAACAACAACAACAGCAATAAGCCATCAATTACTATTGGAATGTGGGAGGGTTAAGAGGGATATGTTTGTCTTTCCTTCGCGCACCCATCGAAGGAAAGGCAAACCGAAAAATAATTTATCACAATTTCCCCGATAGCTTAGAAATAGTAACAAAAAGAACAACAACAACAGTGGTGATTCCATCAAAGAGTCGAGGGAAATTTAGACAAATTATTACAACATTAAACGCGCTCATTATTTTCATTTAATTTTCAAAATCTAAGAGTGAACAACAAAAGAAAAACCATTTTTGAAAATTAAAAAATTCAACGTTCAGATAATAACAAAATCTAGGGCAAATATCTGAGATGAGAGAAAATCCCCATAAAAAATATCCTTCAAGATCAACATTTTTCCATTTCGATCCGACGAAAAATTCACACATTTCGATGTAAACAAAAAGAAAACTATTGAAATCCAGGCGAATTTCTTCTGAGGAAAATTCCAATTTACTCGATCACAACATCAGAATCACATTGGCTGAAAACGTTCGCTTCTTCAATAGAATTTGGGAAATATTTCCATCCGTTCTGTTCCATTCTATTCCCACTATTCACCGTACCTCCAGGCCGCATTCCAAAATCCAACCGCTTTCGATGAAACTTTCGACGAGAATCTCGATAAATTCGCGTATAAAGCGAATTAAATATTTATGAATATGAAACAAAATTAGATTAGATTAGAAACCGAACTCCGAAAATCGCACACAACGTTTGGAGCTCCTCATATAAAAATCTAAATTAAAAACAATAGCATAATTTTAGGCTAAATAAAGGAAAACCAAATTCTAGGCAAGCAAATGTTTCGGCAAAACAAAAACTAACAAAATTTTTATGAAAAAATAACAATCTACAAACTACGCAAAAATCATACAAATAACGGTAAGTTTCCTAATCTAATAAAATTAATTTTTTTTCTGTTAAATGAAATGAGAATAAATTAAAAATTTGGCACGCGAAAAATTCTTTGCAAATTGTGTACAAAATTTATAATTGAGAAAAAGGAAAATATTTGTGTAACTTTTAGATTTTAATTTTAAGTAAGAATTCGATTTTCATCAAAAACGAAAAGAAAATTTAATTGTACAAAAACACATTCAAAATTAAGAAGAATATTATCATTAACATTTGTAAGAAATATGAAGAAGGCATTTCGACACAAGGGTTGAAGTTTTGAACCAAATTTTAATCAAAACTTCGGCCTTGCGTTGAAATTTCTATAAAAATTAAGACTTTTGGAAAAATGTAAAAACTTGACAGAATCGTCAAAAACACACATGCAGTGTAAGTGTATGGAAGAAGAAGAAGAAAATGAAATTTCGATTTTCTTTAAGGGAGAAAATCCTTAAACCCAAGTCCGAAAACAGTTTATGTTGAATTTGAGTAGTTAATTTCTTAAGCTTAGGTTGTTTTATTATTGCATTTTGTATTTCTGTGAATTATGTATGATTTTCGAAGAAAGCACTTCTTGAGCAAAAGCAAAAATTCAGAGTTCGAAATTTGAAATTCAAAATTCGGGATTGTTAATGCCTTCGTCTAAATTTTGAGTGGGAGAAGCAGAACACAAACGTGTGAAATACGAAAACAAAACCCTACAAATGTAACTGATTTTGTGATAAATTTAACAAATACATTATTTTTCGGAAATAACCAATACGGACGCCGGCCCCGCCCCCTCCGGAGCTGGCGCCGGGGTCCGTACGAAATTTGTAAAAATAGTTAATGAAACATGTGTTAAGAAAAACCTTTAGGAAATTTTGAGGCAAATTAACAACAAATGGGAGAAAAACTTTTGGAAAACTTTTAGGCAAAATTTATATTTAATGAAATGTAAAACAAAATTATTGTAAGATGCGAACGCGACCGTGGACGAGTGCGTCCACGCATTTATTATATTTATATTATATTTTTTAGTTAATTGGTTTTCATTAAATTTTCAAATTTCAACCGCCGACGAGGCAAGGGAGAGAGAGAAAGAAGAGGAGAAGAGAACGACAGGCAGAGGGAGAACTTTTCAGTGCAATTGTAAAATAATAAAATAACAGCAACAAGATGAACCAGAACTTAAGCGAGTACAAACAACTTTTTGAACACCTTTGATCACCTCCAACACGCCCTCCTACACGTGGAGAATCACCCAGTCGAAGTCATTTAAAACTCGAAAGAGGAACCAACAAAACCAAATACATTTATGAACAAACATACATATATACATACATTTATATATACATACATAAATCTATATATATTTAGTTTAAAGGCAAGCGTATAAATAAGTCACAAAACAAAACATATACAAAAAACATCAACTACAATTGAAACAAAACAAAAACAAATTTTAAACAATAAAACAACAAAAAAAAAAAACAAATGCATCTTACTTTTATTTTCGAACACATTTTTTCATTTCCGTCTTCAGATTTTCGAACATGATATTGGAATCGACTTTTTCTGGCCCCCAAAATCCGTTGGAAATTCGAAATTCAAAATTCAAAACATTTCACTATTTGGCAATTTTTTGGTTTTGACAAAAGAATTTTTTTTATTTATATAAATCGAGAATCTGAGTCTGTGCTAAAACCTTCGATTGGCTTTTCACGTTGGTTGGCAACGCCGAGCTGTACACTCTTGTTTTGCGGCAATTGGCAACACCGCTTCCGCTTGAAGATTGGCATTGAACAATTATTTTCGACTTTCTCATATCTTGTTTGCTTATTTTTCATTCTTTTAATTTGTATTTTTAAGATATTTATTTGAATTTTTATGCTTTAGATTTTACGCTTTCTCCGTTTGGAAGCACACTCAACAACAACAAGAACAACATCAACACAACTACAAAGAATTTTCGGCAATCACACGACTCCTGCCTGGCGGAAGTTCACGACATCAAAATTTTCACCCAAACATCCCAAAAATATTTCCCTAGTAAATTGTAAGATTTTCACAAGGTATTGGATAAACTTAAACAAGTAACAAAATTCCCTTCGATTAATTCCTATGAATCCTTCCCAAAATTTCGTCCTTATCTACATTGAGAATTTTCTTGATGGGTACTAAAAATATTTAAAATTTCAGAAAAATTGCATAAAACAAAATTTAAACGTCTTCCAAAACTTTTCCTGATTGGATAAAATTCTCCTAAACCTTCTAAACCATTCCCTTCTCCATTCAACAACTTCATCGGAATCGAATCGAAGTCGGCAAAAAGTTGTTTGTGTTCGACGCTCAGGCTCAGACAACTCAGGAAAACCCACAACTTCCGGTGTTTCCAGTGCGAGGCAACTAGTTTTTGTTGTTGTCCATCGGGCAACAACACAAAAAAAACAACAAAAACTTTGGCTAATGCATTCTCGGAAGATCGAAATCGAAGTCTCAGTTCTCCACCACAACTCAAGCACTTTCGACACCAGCTTCAAATTCAAAATCGAACGCAGCTCGAGTCCTGGACCCACCCAATTCAGCGGGTCGGACTCGAAACCATAGCCCGGGAAATTTTTCAAAATATCCTCTGTTTCCGCCGGAGCACTGGGAACTCTACACGAAGTTGTTATTGTTGCAGGTCAGTTATTATTTTAGAAAACTTTACAAGAAAGGAATTCGACACAATTCGATGAAAAAATCCCAGTGAGAAACTCGATGCCAGAAGTGTTTTCTTGACAGAGAGAGAGAGAGACAAAGGAAACATTATTTTTTACAAAAGCAATCGAAAGTACAGAAAATGCACACTAACAAACACAGACACACGCACACCAGAGAGGCAGAGGAGCAGATGTTGCCAGCGTTTCAAGAAAAGTTCCATTGCAAAATGATAAACGACGATGGGATAGCGGTAGAAAGGGGTAGTTGGCAACTCAATGGCCGCAGAAACAGCTTTATTATTTCAAAATCACATTAAATTTTAAATTATTACGAGAAAAGCGCCTGAAAATATGGCAAAGCTGCCAGAGCGGTATTAGGAGCCATTCTCGCCTTCGCCTGCTTCCATTCGTCAGGGGAATTTAACATAATTCATTGGCAACACTGCAGTATCTGCCCTCTAAAAGCACATTTCAATTATTGTCACAACCAGCAAGCAACAACAAAGAAACCACTGCAAGAAATACTTTGTACCAAATATGTTTACAGCAAATCAGTTTACACGGTGAGAAAAATTCACGTGATTGCAACAGCAAATAGCCACCTATAACAACAACAACAACAATATTATTAAACAGCCGAAAAGTTTATGCTACAGCCACAACAATAAAATAACAAGAAACCAACTGCAGAAAAATTAACAAATGGAAATCCAGCGATATCACGAACCAGCAAATCGAAATAGAAGTATATTATAAACATGAAGAAATACCTCCAAGAGAAATAAATTTCCCGACAGCTCTGGGAACACTGAGAATCAAACAAATCTTCAAAAACTACACACACTATTTATAAAACTCCGTCTCCTTAAACTACAGCAAGAATAACATACATATATAAACAATAATATATCATTAAATATAAATTAAAAAATTAAATTAAACAATATACAAAACGAGGGAAATTCGGGGATAAGAAGATGTAGAAACCAGAAAATGCCAACGAACAAAAATGCAAGCGATTATTTTTTTTCAGTGTATCTTGATACAAGTTTTCCATTTAAATTCGACGAAGGTCCCTTCACAGCAAAGCACGGCCTTTAGTTACAACTACAACAACCAGAACAGCAACAACCAATAACAATTGCAATAACAGGAAAGAAAACCAACCAACGAGATCCAAGAGTCAGGGGAACCTGAACGATCAGAAAGAAGACACAACCCAGCCACAACCTCCAAGCAGCAGCAACCACAGATTAACCCAGCCAAAACAATATGAGAGCCAGGCCGATCCACGTCGATCGGTCGGAGTAATAGTCGAGTATATATGCGAAAGCAATAGAAGGAAGTCGCAGAGGAAACTGCGAGATAGGTAGAGGATGAGGAGGAGGAGCAGAGTAGGATGAGGTATGAGAAGACTCAGCATTCACTTATGTATTTTTAGCCCGTAATTTTAATCTAATCACAGATCATTTGTACCGGGAGCGCGGCCTCGGTGCTCCACCAGGGGGTGCCACACACAATACAATGGCGTTCAAAAGGGCGGCGTCCTTGGCGAGCACTCGGGTCGCAGCTCCATCGGAGCTTTGTAAATATAAGAGAGAAAAAGAAAAAAGAAACCTATTAAAGAAATCAGTATTTGTAACAGTTAAATTTAATACTTAAAAACCAATTACAGTAAAACAGTAAAAAATTATGCTACAAACAATTATATATGCATATGAAAAGCAAAAATAAAAAATTATCTAAAAGCAAAAATTGTTCGCAAAGTTTGTTGGAAAATGCGACGCAAATAATTCTCTGTAGGGCGTTAGGTATACACTGAGAAAAAGGAAGACACACACACAACACACGCACACACATTCATATATATCAAAATATATGTCAGATATAATCGAGAAATTGGTACGTTTGGCAGCAGACGTTTCGACTTGAAAAACTTTGCGAATCCAGCAGAAAACTCAAAAATAATTACGATTAAGCATTTAATTTCCCTAAGCATCCTTAGTTATAAAAAGTCTGATCACAAGCAAATGCATATATATATATATAGAGCACAGTCGGATGCATATCGGTGTGAATCGATATGCAACGACATGCACGAAATCGAAAAAGCAGTTTTGGAAATAATACTAAAAATTAATTCAGTAAAATCACAAGAAAAATCTAAAATCAAACTAACTCGAAAAAAAAATCGAAAATCGAAAAATTGATCGAAAACCAAGTCAAGATTAATTGCGTTTTTTTAGTAGCTGCTACTAAAGAAGACAACAACAACAACAAAATTCACAACTTTTGGCCAAGAAAAAACAACATTCGAACAACAACAACAAACAACCAATTGAAATTTTATCGGAATTGCAAGAACCAGAAAGTTTTATCACTTATTTGAGAAAAAACCAAATCAAATAAAATCCCCAAAACAAACCCCCAACCGACGAAGAAGAAGCAGAAGTTGAGGAGTTACGTTTTCGGCGACGTGTGGCAGCCCTGCGACGGGCTCCGCCACACCGAGCCATCTTTAGTTTCCAGCAGCAATAGGGGGCGTGGCCGGATTTTTTACACAGGCCACGCCTCAACCGGATTCAGTTACCAAAAGCCTTTCATTTAAATGATAAACACTTCAGTTGATAACACTTAAAGTATCCATCCTTAGTTGAGCAGGGAAGCAGCAGGTTTTCCACTTGATTTTTCGTTTTCCCAATCAGGAAAACACTCGACATTCGGCAGAAAATTCAAAATTAACTTGATTATATTTAGAAATAACCTAATACACACTGAGACATAGATAAACCGACAGACATACAAAAAAGTTGCAAACATAAAATAACAATAAAAAATCGATAATGATCTTGAAACACAAAAAAAAAATGAAATAAACAAAAAACCAAACAAAAAATAGCTAACATAAAATTCTAACATACCGATAACAAACAACGCCATTTTGAATTTATTTCAACAACAACAATAGCCAGGGAAAGAACATTCACAACTCGAATGTGATATTTTAATGCTCTTTGTTTATATCAAAATATTTAAAGATATTTATACAAACAACAACCACAACAACCTTTAGTTCGTTCTTCTATTGACTAATATAAAAAACCAACGATAATAACAAGAATTTATAATAATACAACAATAATAATAATGATATTAATAGGAAGATAAATAATAAGGAATTTATAATAACACAGAATGATAACAAACTATATTTAGAGTACTTATGACAATATTGCATGGGCACGTGACCATGTCGACCCGTGGACATATCAACGTCAATCTGACTCAGATTCACTTCCGTTTCACCTTAAGCCATCCTCAGTTCCGAGTTTTACCAAGACAATTAAATGCCTAACGAATACATAATACAAACAATAACTGATAACGATTGAAAGAAAAACAGATACATATTGAACAGATCTTATATTTTTACCACTACCAGTTAAGTTGCAATAGTGAGTGTGCGGAGGCGACGATGGCGTTTGTGGGTCTCGTGTTTTGAGCCCGCTCGCCCGACGCCCTCTAGCATACAACCGGGATAATTTATAGTACAACAACAAATACCAAATAACCATTAGAAGCCCTTTAAACAATTAACATAATAACATATTTTATAAAGAGCATTCGATGCGATGCGAATTGAACAGAGTTTCACTTCAAAGCAATTTATATTTTTATACAAAACAATACAAGATAACATAATGAAGAGATCTAACAAGAGTAACCACAAAATAAAGTAACAAATAAACCATTTTAACAATTCAAAGATAAACCGATCGACAGACTAACGTGGGAGAGAACTTACATACATACTATACTATAGGAAATAGGCAATATCACAAAAACAAACAAAGACTTTCAGTTCCGTACGTTTTCAGTTCATTTACAACAAGCAACATTTTTTATGATTTACAACAGAGAGATAGAGAGACAGAGAATAGGGAGAGGATCTCGTGCACGGCGGAGGAGGGTCGCAGAGAAATCGGCCCACAGAAATTTCCCCATGAACACAATTTGGCCCCGTCTGGGTGAGGAAATAGGGACATTGACGAAAGTGGGGCCGCCGTCCGCCGTGCAGAGACCGAGAGATGAAAATAAGTGATAAAAATGCTTTTAATTTAAGTTTACAAAAATTACCAACAATTTGTAAAACAATGAAAATTGCGTGGAGAAAATCTGGTGATTTTATGGATTCGCCACTTCCCCGAAAAAATAAAGCCAATACAAATACAAATCCTTAGTTCCGTTTTCAAATGTTGCTGAATATTTGTAAAGAAGCAACACCGCAACCGTTTTGAAGAACTCGAGTATTTCGACCGAGGCGGGAAGGGGCGGCGACGGCGTCGGCCGCACGGGGCACGAGTCGATGGAGCGCCCCTCCGACACGGCCACGCCCACAGCGACCGGCAGAACCTCGACGACGACGACAGCTGTGGCCATCCAGAGGACCTGCCGGCAACTCCACCACAACGTTTTTGGTTTACCACGCACTACAATAGACGAATTCGAATTCGAAAAAAATAAAACCGCCGCCCCGCAGCGCTCGGCTCGACCCCGCCGCCCACAGACCCAGGGACCGGTGGGCGGCCGAGGCGCGGGCGGCGACCATGCAATAGCCCAGTGAAGTTACTTATCATTTTTAATCGAGCGTCCCATCAGTGGGGCGCGCCCAGTACAAACTAAACCGAAAACAATTGGCACACGAATAATACTTGTTAACTACAATCAATCAATGAACTACGAGTCGCCCAGCAGACCTCGCGGTCGCAGCCGCGTCCCACGGGGGCCGGATCGCGGAGGCCAGGGCTGGCGGTCGCGAGGTGGCATCGACTCGACAGCAACCCCGCCAGGCCACTGGACACGCCCACCCGCCGCCTTCCCAACAGCACAATACAGCAGCCATTCGATGCCAGCACACATGAGAAATTCGCAATAGAAGTGTGGAATTCACCAAAGAAACTCCGGAGGAAATTGAAGCCAAGCAATAGCCCAGTGATTTATAGCCAAGTTTTTAGTTCGCCAGCGGGAAGGGGGGAAGACCCAAAAAATCACCAGTCGTTCAAAAGTCCAAAACTCACCCACTCACTCACTAACTGTGCCATAATCGAAATAAGAGCCAACGAAAAACGCAATTTGCTAACGATAAAGCGCAACAACAGAATACAAAACAATGAACGCAACCATAATAATAATAATAGTAATTAATTTCATTTAAAAAAAATATCCTTCTTTTACCAATTTCTATAAAAACAAAACATTGATGATAATAGCGAGAAAAGTAATTATAAAAGCAAAACAATAGAAAACCTTAAATGATGAATCAATATTTATACAGAGACTGCAAACAAATGTGATCAGATATTTATATATAAATATATATATGTATATGACTTTTATGTACTATAACAATTCTAATAAATAAGCAAATGCAAACGCAAACAAAGCAAATCAAAACCAAACAAAGCCATACATATATTAGGAGAAACCGAAGCTATAGAAATACATTTCGATGGGTTACAACAAGAACAAGAAGAAGCAGAAGTAGAAGAGGTCCTTCCGAGAGTCACGAGGACTTCGTAAGATCATAAGAACCCCTAACTTAAGAAGATATTAACAAATAGATTTAATATATTTTACAATAGCAACTAATAAATAGATATATCTATATAGAGAGTATATCGAGATGACGGGTCGAGCGACAGTGCAAATACTTTTAATTGTTTGCAACCCGGCGAGCAGGGCGGCTACCGGTTGCCGAGTATGGGTGTCCGTCAGTCGCTCGCCGGGGCCCGTTGGTCGCTCGACCCGAAGTTATGCCAGTTCATTTGCAATAGATACCATGTGATGAGTCGTGCTCCGTGTTGGGGCCGACTCGGAACTAAACCAGGGTGACCAAGTGGCCCCAATCAGTCGACCGCAGGCCGGGATGAGAGATTTTTCTCGCCGCCAGGTTG
This sequence comes from Coelopa frigida, assembly GCA_017309665.1. NCBI lineage: Eukaryota > Metazoa > Arthropoda > Insecta > Diptera > Coelopidae > Coelopa > Coelopa frigida. Next base: position 28,859,080 of record CM029561.1, read on the forward strand.
TGGGGTCCAATTGGTCAAAAGTTTTCAACACAGTCTTCAGTTCAAATGTCTTTTGTTCATCACAGTTTTATCACAACAACTCCTTGTTTACAATTGTCCATACAAAGGTTATATTCAGTTCCGAGCAGAGATGTTAATAATGTAGGACGTCGGAGGTGCGGGGATCTTGCGACGGAGGGAGGCATCGCTGAAAGCCAGTTACTTTTTCGCACAATGGTTACGTGGTAATCACCTTTCGATTACACTCCCACTCTAAATATTCAGTCTCGATGTTTGTGGCAAACATTCCAAACTATGCTTTAGCCTGACCTCGCCAGAGAGACCCCGCCCACATTAGAGTTAGTATTGAGGCCCTCGCGAAGAGATCGCAGGCAAAACATAATGAGAAATTCAAAAATTTCGAAATATCATTTAACATTTTGTAACTTCGTTTGTATTTGATTTGAAAACCAGCAACAACCGATTCGGACCGTTTTTTAAGAGTTTCTTTCACTCAAACCATTTTCAATTTGATTGTAGAATTTTTACAAAAACCACAACAACAACATTTATTTCAACAATAGTGCCAAAATATTTTTATAATATATTATTATAAAATGTTTAAATACAATTAATGAAACAGAGTAGTTAAAGAAATTTATACACAGCTGTTTAATAAATTTTTAAATTAATGAAACAACAACAAACAAAAAAAAACTAAAAACCAACAACAATAACGCCCAAAACCAAACCAACAATATTTTATAGCGTATTTAATTAGAGAAAGTAAAACACAAAGCAAAATAAAAAAAATAAAAAACCGATTTCAATATTAAATTCAAGAGAATAAAAACAATGCAACATTTTTGATACGCCCAATGGGAGGAGTTATTTGCGCCGCATTCCAGAGCAGCTTTGGAATAATTACAGCAGAATATCAGTCATTAACTACACACACTGTCACACCCACAACACACACCCATGCATGCTATATTATTATATTAAATGTAAACCTAATAATAATAGAGATCAAGTAAATTGTAAGCCTATAACTACAACAGCAGAACAGCAAATCTATCTGAAACCAATACAAGATCAGATCAAATTACTTCAGTAATTCTTAAGCAACCCAGCAAATGAACCATAGAACGCAGTGAAAACGAAACAAACCGTAGAATAAACCAAATAAACTCATCAGAGGCCCACGGGACCCTCAGTTATTGGTCAAAACCGAACGCAAAATAGAAACTACCATAGAACTTGCTCAGAGCAACTGATAATAATAATACGAAAATTCAGTTTCCGGAGTCAAAATTTACGTTCTTCGAAGAGTTTCAAATAAATTTTCAGTTTCGATTGAAATTTTGATTTTCGCAGAAAACAAAAACAGAAAAACAAAACACAAACAGAAAACCCAAAATAGCCGAAACACAAACAAACATACAGTCAGACAAACAGACAAGTTGTAGTAGAGGAACTTGCGGAGTTCTTTTTAAATGGAAAGCTTCTATTAAATGCATATGATTTTTCTCTTTGGCAAAACCGAACAGAAAAAGCAGATATTAAAAGCAAAAGCACAAAACAAAACTCAACTTAATAAATATAAACTGGTATAACAGAAGAAAACAAAAAATTATAGTTACTCAAAAATCATAGAAAACTAGTTGCATCATAGAAATTTATTTCGAAAAGCAAGCTATATATTCAATATTAAGCAGAACTTATGTACGATACAACTTTTTAATCACAAAACAAAAGGGAGAAATTAATTTTTTATGTAAAAACAGAATACGAAATAGTATAAACTTGAATCCTAGAACTGAAGTCCTAGCAAATATTTCAGATACTACATGAGTGTTTTTGAATAAAAGTAGTTTTTCTTATGTTTCTATTATACTTAATTGCAAGAGTCTGCCAAATTGGCGTCAATTATAACAACAATAACAATTTATTAACTAGAATTCCAGCGTTCTAATAACCACAACAACCACAACAAGAACCATAACAAAATCAAAACAAGAAAAGACAAGCATAGTCCAAAATAGAAAGTTCTTATTTTGAGAAGATGCTTTTCTCCATATTTCGCATACATGAAAATAAACAAAGGGAACACACACACCAACACAGCCAGATACACAAACTGAACTAACAAGAGTAATAAAATGAATAGAAAACAAAACAGATTAATAATAAATATGCTTCTTCTAAACCCATAATAGCGACTAATTATATAAAGTAATGCTAAAAACAAAAGTAGTTCATAAAAAAAAAAACAATGAATGTGAGATATAAAACTAAAAATTAAAATTAAAATAAAACATGCTCAAGTCGTCAGTATTCCTAAAACTAAGGCCTATTTTTGCTCCTTTTAGTCTATGTTCGAGAGAGAACTCTCATTGGGCCTTTGTTCAATAGGAGAATTATGTTTCGATATGATATGATTTGGGAATTGAATTTTTAAACGAAGAAACCAATGTAAAAATAACATAGAATGCACAATTAACGAAAGCCACGGGAGTGTAGCCAGAGCAGTTGTTTTTGAGAACTGCTTGAAACGGGGGAAGACTGTGCTTGGCTCGGCTCCATCGAGAACAAAGCATCGTCTTCTCCTCGAAGTGAAGAATTTTATGTTACAACGAATTTGAAGACACATTTCACGGAACATTTTATTGACGCAAGTTTCCTAGCGATTATTTCACATTTTTGGAATACTCATAAAATTAAGATACATATTGCATAATGTACTATTACACACACAATCATACATACCTACATACATACATACTTACTTATATATATACTTATGTAGATATATACAATGACTTTGTATTTAAAACAAGTGTTTCGTTCAAAGTTTCGACGAAAACTTTTCGGCTAAAATAACATTTCGGCTCAAATAAGTTTAAAGTTTTTAGAAACGAACTTTGGAAGATGACGAACTTTTCTCGAGGCAAACACGAAGCCAAATTCCGGCTTCAACAATGCTAAAACAACAACCCAAAATGATGAACAACCAAATCGAACAACTACAAAAACAAAACGAACAACACCCATTTCGATGAACGTTTCGGAATATACAAAATAATGACAAAAATAACGAACGGAAGACGCGTCGAGACCGGGCAGAAAACACTTGCAAACGAGCTTTTACCGATTTCCACGAGAACTTTTATGAAATTAGCATTTTTAGGTATAAGTGTAAAATTAATAAAAACTTTCGGTGATGTTCCTATAAATAATAATTAAACAAAAACAACACGACACGACGACAACAACAAAAAAACCACATCTAAAAATGAAATACGTTTAGGCTAAAGGATATTTCGACATAAATGTAGAGCAAAATTATGAGAAATACAACTCGGAAGTTGGCGAAATGTCCGATTTGCAAGTGTTTTGGGCCGACCCCGCCCGGGTCGAGCGATCTTCGCGGGGAGACGACGACAACAATTTCAGACATGGATAAACATATAACCAAATGCGCATGAAATGATAACGATATGACAGACAGTCTATCAAGCAAACAAATAAAAATTATAATTTACAGGCAGGATTTTCATTCAACGTTTTGAACACGAACCATTCGGAACATTTCCAATTATGTACTTTGTATAGATATGTATGTGGAAACCCCTTAGCGAATGTCGATATGCAATGGAAGCAAACGGCAGAATATTTCTTTCGTTTCAACAAACTCTAAACAAGTCTTGGACGAATTCAATGGTTTTATTTTGAATGTTTTTGTTTTTATTGTAATTTTTGTATCTTCCAACAACCATAAAATGTACTTTCAAAAACGCGTAGAAATTCAAAAACAAGGAACCAAAATCAACCACTCGACGATCTTAGAACCAAAAATTAAACAAAGCTCTCGGCCACGTTTGGATAATTCTCTCTCGGTGTAAGTCAAGGACAACAAAAAACCAAAACGAAAATGGAACTCAAAAAGAACAAAATCTTGAACCAAAATTTTAACATTCGGCAAAACGAAAACAAGACAAAATTTCGTAGAAGACAAAAATTCAAATTCAAATGAAAATGAAAAACGGGAAAATTATGAGGAAAAATTTAATATATCACGAAAAAAGTACAAGCTTATTTTAAGCACCTTCGCGCCTTATCTTTAAGAAACAAAAACGACATAAAAATTAAATTTAATTAATATAAAAAAACAAAACCCAAAAAACAAAAATGAAAAATATAAAATTAACCAACAAACATATGTGTAAATTTATTGAGGAATTTAAAATTGCATAAAATTAATCGTTAACATTACGATACGAAATTTCATTTGAGAATAAAAAGAATCCCAAAATTATGTTTTCATATCTGTTCAGTTTCTAAAATATCTGCCTTAGATTATATTTTCTTGAAATGCCAGAGGAAATAAAATCAAATACATATGTAATTACCGCCAAATTGACATCAAAATTCGAAAATAACCAAATCATTCAAAACGCCAACAACACAAACGCAAGCCAAGCCGACTAATTTCGGGTAAGTCGAGTGACGGAGCCACGCCCACGATGAAAACCCCCTACCAGAGGGCGAAGGAGGAACTCGAGCTGCTCGATTTTATCGAATGCAATTAAATAAAATAAAAGGGAAATAATCAGCAACAAGAGTTTTGTTTCAATTACAATAAAATTCCAAATCAATTAAAAACAGTTGAAGCAGATTTCAAAATTCTAAAATCTAAACGTTTTTAGTTTCAACATGTTTTCAGTTAGTCTTTTCAACAAAACTACCACAAGAACAACAACAACAAAACCAACAAGAAGACCAAGAGCAGGATAAATGCAAGAGAACTACAAACAGAAAATAATCATAATAATAAAAAGGTGTATTCTACGTTATTGAGCAAAAACACAAGTTTCCATAAAACGAAAATAATAATATTTGATTTGCAGTCGAAAATTCTCCGATGAATTGACCATTGGTTGAGTAAAACTTTCAGTTAGTCCTAGTTTAGTTACGGTTTTCATACTAACGACCTCTTAAACTAACACGTTTATAAATTGTAATCGATTGTCAACCAGACCCATGGATCTAATGTAAACTCTTATAAAAACAACTCATGAAAAGTAAACGAAAATTAAACGAAAAACCAAAAAAAATTATTTTGCGAAATCAACAATAACAACCACTTTTAATATCTAGGATTGTATAAATTATGTTAAGTATTATTAAAGAAGGAAACTAACATTCGGTGAAGTTTATGTATCAGCATGTAGCATTATATGAGTAATAATTATAATAATAATAATATTAAAATACGAATAACAACCAGAATATAATACAGTAATTAATAACAATGAGAATAAATTTATGAATTAATTATTCCACATGTGTATATTTATATATCAACGTATGTATATTAGGCATATATATGTTCATATATACATGGCTTACACAACCATTAAGACAACAAAACCAAGAGGAACTAGACAGAAACCACTAAAACAACCACTGAGATCGACGAGAGTCAGCGCAATTGCCACGCACGAGACGTTCACCTTTTTGGGTTATTAAAGGATACTAATTTGAGACAACAAGGTTTTCGGTTAGTTACATCAAGTTTTCTCCGGCAGTATTTTGAGTTCGTTCAGTTACAGGATGGCACCGAGAAATGTCGACAGAACCTGGCTTAAGCCGGGGTTTCTCGAGACAGATTTTACATAGCCTTGGTTCCGAAGACACACACACTTCCTCTTCCGGAGGCGTGTGGTTTCCATGATTTTCTCCATTTTGTAAAAAGAGAGTCGCTCTTTGAAAACTCTTTCGAAAACTTACATTTGTAAGAGACTTCTTCAATATCATCCCCATTAGCTAAGCAGCCCTGTGTTTCGACAAGTGCGGGGTTGCATTTTCGCGGCGTCGTTTCCGTTTCCGCCAAACCCACGGGCCTTCCGCCCGATTCCCGAGCACTCTCGAGCGAAGCGCACCAAGAGACTAATTTGCGTGCCGTTCCGAGCAGCCGCCGGTTCTCAATGCAAACGAAATAGCCACGACAGCTGAGCCACTACATCCACACCGTGAATCGCAATAGTACTGAAGGCAACAACTTTGAAATATCCCGGCGAATCAAAATTACACACACATTTCGAAAAGCTAAAATAAAATGAAAAATTGTTTGAGGACGACTCACACTTTTGGAACGAAATCGCTGAAGAGCGCGACGAACAACATTTTTGAAAAAGATCCCTTTCGGCAAAAAAACAAACATTTGGAAATCAAAGAAAATCACACTTTTGAAAAAAAATTCAACTTGGGCCACAACGTCCGATCTAAAGTGCCTTCAAGAAAACAAAATAAAAATGTTGATTTTATACGAAAAAACACAAATAAAGAAACAAAAAAAAACACCTAAAAATTATAAAAAAAAAATTAAGACAAACATAAGCAACAACGGGCCCCTAATAGACTCAACGCCCCACCAAAACCGACGGCTACTCGCAACGGCAACAACGTTTTTCCAATAGTTTCCAAACGAAAATTATATTTTCAAAACCAAAACGATATTGATTCGAACGCTCTCGCGGCTGCGGCAAATTGCGGACCGACATCTCGAGCCCCAGACTTGGCGGGACATTGTGAGTGGGACGTTTCCTGGGGCCGAAGAAGCGACGGTACGATTAGACCAAGAGCAGTGAAAATTACGGACGAGGGAGCGACGAAACTCAGACACAGACGAGGGGGAGGAGCATTGGACATGGGACATGTGAGGAATTATAATTGGTGAAAACAAAAAGAGGGAGGGGAGAAAAACCAAGATGAAGCATCACTTTCATATTAAATTAAATGTAATAACGATGATATGATGATATCGAGAAAATCAATCAAAAATTATTATTGGAGAGAAATAAATTGATAATTGATAAAATAAAACAATTCATAAATATTGGCGTAGTTATGTAATACACACACACACACACAAACAAACACACATGCCGACACAAACACGACACATCCAATGAAGAACGAATGAAAATTTCGAAAGGACTCAAATGTTTAAACTATAATTTTCCATAAGAAACAAACTCACATAAGACACACACACACAGACGAGAGCCAACACATGCGCATGTACGTGTATGTGGCTATGTGTGCGTTCTAGGAAAAGATTAGCATTTAGGAGAACAATTAAATTAAAGAGATGGGGAGTGAGGAGAAGAAACAAAGAATTCAATTCAAAATAATGAACACGAAAACAATTGAAAATTATTACTGCGACACTTACTGAAGGAGCTATCTCAAGAGCCTAAGAACAACCACTAAGTATTTCTGAAGTTTAACATTATTTCTAAAACTAATTTAATTAACTAAAACTTAACTCATATATATACATATATCAGTATATATACACATACATACATATGTATATATGAAAAGGTAAGCAAGCAAGCAAGCAAACAAACACAACCAAAAGAAAAGACTTTCAAATAAAACTTTTGGAGGACAATTAATATTTTTTAAAAATTTAATAAATAACGTAAAAACAAGACAAAAAAATAAAACACAATGTATGAAGAACAAGCAAGAACAAAGATGTAAGAACAAAGAAGATATGTATGAAAATGAAATGTTCAGAAACTGTTCCTTACAGTGATCATTTACGGAGGTTTTATTTGAAAACTAGCAAAATTAGAGAAATTTAAAATTACTTAAGAGATTACAAAAAAAAAAACATTCCGAGCAAAAAAAACAAAAAAATCTATGATTTATGAAATTCGAATTCATGGGTTTTCATATAGCATTTCGATCCACAATTTTTGGACAACGACGAGAACATTTTGAATTACGAGGAATTCTAGAAGGGTTTTTTTATTGACACAACTGACGTAGAATGCAATACAACTAAACATTACGCCCTCTTCCGGCTTCACAAGATCATGGATAATTTCGGCCGATAAGTCTCGAAATTCAAAGATATCGTATTGCATGCAGTTATGCTGGTACCCGGTACCGAGGGTTTCGTTAAGTTTTCATTAATTTCGAAGTGTGTGAAAATAAGAAGTTTTATTTTACTGCAATAGACCGGAATTATTTCCACGAAATAGTACAAACAACTTTAGGATAACGTTTATTATAATAACGAAAAACTAATTCACACCCGTTGGGGACTAATACATCCAACATCCGGCGCACCGAGTCAAAGTTGTACGACTTTTCTACCAACTACCGGCTGTGGTGGATCTCACATTCACCCAGAGCCATTTCCATCCACTTCGGGTCCCACATCGGACCCCAAGCATTGTTAACCAGAGGCATCCTTCGTAGGACTTTTGACTCGACTCGGTGCGCTCTAATATCACGCATATAACAACTCATAATAGAAGAAATCATATATTTATACGTTAAGCAGAAGATTTGTGCCCTTGTTTCGATGTTTGCGTTAAGGTATCTACACAATGAGTTCGATTCGTGAATTCGAAATTTTGTATTATGAGAACATTTTTGAAACAGAATTCTGGAAGTGTGTTAATCGTAGTAGAACCCTGGAAATGAAATATTTTCGAAATTCCATGAAGGTATTTTGTGTTTTATGTTTTGACTTTCCAACTGATTTCCGAACAAATTCCAAACCGATGAAAATCAATAGATTAACTCAACTTCAATTATGGCAATTAATGAAACCAATGTGTGGGCAGACATAGACACACGTATGTATGTTGCATCACACGTACATTTTGTTCTTAATCATTACTTAACAAGCTACATTTAAAGTGAAAATGAGAAATGTAAAAACCAATACCAAAAAAATTAAAAACTCAAATGAAAAACCTTCCACTATTAAATGGAAACCAAAAAAATGAAAACAAATAACATAAATTAAATATGTATTAACAATAGTCGATGAAAAACAAAAACAAAACCATATAAATGTAATATCATACCGCATACTAAAGCAACAACAACACAATTATATTACTGGATATCTCTAACTTTATATAATTTTCCAACAATTTGAACTCAATATAATAAATAAAATCAATGGAAAACTTCATAAAAATAGTTGAAATTAAGTTCTTATTCATGTTCGATTCCTTATTTTAAAACAAGTAACAAGAACAACAGAAATGGCAACAAAATTGGAATTTTGAAAAAATCTACATTGTCCGGAAAGCAATATAATTTCTTGATTTTTCGTAAATTTTTATGAAAACAAAAAACGACGCTCGAGAATTATAATAAAAAAGAAAGCATTTAAGTTATTTATGTTCCACGTCTCGTAACCTTATTACAAAGGAAATTTGTAATGGAAAAATATGTTAGTCAAGTTATAAAAAATATATAATTATTATTATTATCCTTATTATTATCATTTAATGTGTAAATTTTCATAAGGAAAGTGTAAGAAAGCAAAATTACTATTTGGAAAATATAAATTATATATGAAATATATATGAAAAAATAAGAAAAACAATGAAAAAGTATGATAAACATTTTTAAGCGTGACAAAAATTATTTTATTGAAATTATGTAAAATTTAAAATATATATTGTTTATTTTCATCTTGAAAAATAAAGTTTTAAAATCGTATAAAAATAGTAAACATATGAAGTTTTAATGGAATAATTTAACTTTAGAAAACCCCTGCAAAACAATAATTCGAAAATAAGTTCAAAAAGCATTCAATTCTCATAATTCTGCGAACCCCAAAAAATAAGCTACACCCTCACCTATTATGGCGGCGGAAAGGTAAAAATTGGTGCACTTGGCATTTTTACGAATATAAACCGATCTGAATCCTTTGAAAATTTTATAATAATTCTATTAAACTATTCAAAGTTTTAAAAATAGACCCCCCAAAGTTGCATAACGGGTATTCAGACGTACTGATTTAGAATTGTATGCCGTGCAATTTGTTTTTGTAATACAATTCTAAATTTATACAATTCTAATCGAGTTGAAGCCTGACTAGAATTTGTTGACTATATTTGTATAAAAAATGTCACAATTGCCTTTGAAATTTGGAATAAAAAGCACTAATGAAAAAACGAATTTGAATGCTCAGACTTGAAAAGATATACAATTATAGATATACAATTCTAAATCAGTCGTCTGAATACCCCTAATGTAATTTTCAAAAAATTCCCATTTCTAAAATATTGTTTGGAATGTAGTTATTCTTGAAGATAATTAAAGTTCTGGACTCCCTCTTTCATAAGATAGACCCCCCAAAAGTCTTGAAATATATCAATTCTCTCAATATAAACATATTCCCACTCATTTCGTAATAGAACATGCAATTTCGAAAATGCACTATATTATAATAGTAAAATTGAATTATTAATACAATAATAGTAATTATTGTTGTACTATTTTTCGATTTAACCCTATATTAACGGTTCGCTTATACCAACAAGTAGGGTTGTCGAAGTCACTTCAATCGAAGTGTTTCACTTCACTTTGACCCAAAACACTACGGCACTCCACTTTTTGTGGAAACACTTCACTTTTCAAAACTTGAATCATAATGAACTTTTCTTAAAATTTGTTGTAAAAACATATAGTTGCGCGATTCTTTACTGGTCACAATCTCTGACACAAAATTTTCTAAAAATTCAATACTGGAATGCCGACAACACCGTGCAGTTATTCCAAAACTGAAGAGTTTGTATAAATATCAATGTTATGTTTATGTTGTGTTAATTATGAATTTGTATGAAATTAATACATTTTACAAAACACTTCACTTTTCTCCGTTTCACTTCACTTTTTCTTGTCTAACACTTCGCTCGAAAAATTCGAAACGACAACCCTGCCAACAAGTCAGCCGCCTTTCAAGTTTCTGAATTCCTGAGTAGCCCTGTGTAATGCAGCTCTCAATAATTTTAATATCCAGTCACGTTGTTGACTTAACACGGTTACGCAAACTGTCAAAGTGACAGCGAACGAGAGAACAACTTCCATTGCAACAGCTGATAGAATTCTGTGTTTTCACGAAAATGTCTCTGATTGCAGCTTTATCAAGGTAAAAATAATAAAATTGTATTAATTGTGCATTAATCAAGATTGTATTCAATGAAGATTGTCGTTGCGCGAGTTGACACAGACTGCGGCACGCGGCATCAGCACGAACAATGCGTTGTTTATTCAGGCGACTCCGGTAATGTGCGCCGAGCCGCTGAAGAAAAAGAAGAAACTCGACCCACAGATTATCAAACAACGTGAGGACCGCAGAAAGAAGAAATTGGAAAAGCAGATTCGTCGCCTGGAGAAGAATGCTCGCCAACTGAAGCCCGTGGACGAACTTGAGGTTCCCATTGATCTCATCGATCAGAAGGAGTACGTATTCACATATTCTCTGATAATGTAACATCCTTCTGATTTAAATCATCTTGCAGCAAACGTGCCCGAAAGCTGAATCCTATCGGTGCGGCGGAGGTGGAAGAACAAGTGAAGCTGAACAAAGAATGGGCCCGCTACAAGCACAACGAGAAGGTGGCCGACTTCCAAATCATCGACCGCTTGGTCCAATCACAACGCAAAGCTCTGGAGGAGTTGCGTAAGGAGTCGGAGGAACTGTATCAGGAGGCGATTCAGCCTGATATCACACTGCTGCCGATTTCGGTTAAGGGACCCGTAGCCACCCCACCCATTGAGAACTACGAGAGTCCGGACGGCGAATATATACACAAAGCGAAGAACTGGGAGCAGTAGTTCCGTTAAGTCAGGGTAGTCCCCATATATTTGTTTACAATTAATTTGTTCAATAAATTGTTGGCGCTTGCAATTTGTCAGTAATTGGTAATTTCTTCCAAGAACTCAGTATAATCTGCAAACATATGCAAAGTTTACTAATTATTACTCGTGTTTCGGAAAATCTCAAAATAACAAACCGAGTTTTCTACGACTGATAGACTTAGTGCCAATACAGTCGAATCAAAATCTATTTACAATATAGTGGTCGGAAGAAGAAGTAAGAAGTATAACAGTGTGTATTGTAGGGTGTTGGATTTTCTATATAATCGGGTTTATGGGTAACTCCTACATGATTAGCCTGAATATCGCTTATCATTGTTGCTATCGGCCGTTTCTGTTTTGAAACAGTATAAAATAACGAAACATAAGACATCAGTTGTTATTCATCAGTGATCGCCGGTGAGATCAATCTAAATATGGACTATTATATTGAAGTAGACCTATCGCAATCATATTTACCACACTTAAAGGGAACTATCTTTGGACTAATCATCGTTTTCGTGACCCTTGGCATGCCGTGTGCGGGCAACATGTAAGTGCAGTTGATTATTTGTCAAGGTGTCCGAGTTGAAATTACAAAGATCAGTCGTAGACACCTCACTTCTACCTGGACACTTTAGTGGGAAGTACGGACTGTATTCGTTGACGCCAGCCCTCGAGCCCAGTTCAATATGCGACATCGACGAGTACACGAAAGCGGAGAACTGTTCGTTCGGCAGTTACAAGTACAATCCCAATCCTGAGGTTTGTCCCGATCGTGAAGTTTGCTTCCTAGACCCATGCAAAGGGAACCTTCGAGGGCCGCGTTGTGCCCGAGAGCTGACCTGCACCTGTGGCAGCTGCATGAATTGCGTGGGAGGCGTCTGCCTCCTGCTCCTCTGCAGGTGAGGCCCCCCAATGAATGATGTACAAACTAATATCTACCAAATAAATAAAATGTGACTGTTTAATAAAAAGAACTACTGGGTAAAATTTATCTAAAAGGGGTTGCAAATGTTGAAAACAAAACCGGACAAGGTTAAATTGACCGTTTTCTTTGGTATCTTCGACTATTTTCGAGACTCATTAATTAGTAATCCACAATCCCGTTTGAGCAGGGATGGGTCGACGGGAAGGCGCGACCCACCCCACGTCTGGTCAGCCTGAAGAGGAAGAAGGCATCCCGATAAAGGGGCGACATTGATTTGCCGTTCGCTGAATAAAGACCGACAACTTGACCTACACAATTAATGGTATGCGCGAAGGACCCTGGGGTGGGGGGCGCTCAATTGAACAATTTCGATGGACAGTTAAGACGCCTCCGCGAGGGTTGAAAACCGGGGATGGGGCAGCGGCAGTGGGGTGGGGGGTAAAGTCACCCACTTGACAATGACCGCTGAAGAGGTGGTGGCGGGTTTTTTAAATTTTCAAATTAATTATGCGGTATATAATTAAAAAGAATTGGCGAAAATAGAAAACAACTTGGCTGGAGAGATTTTCCGCAGAGGTATAAAAGCCCCGGACATCTCGGAGAAACCACAAATACAGTCTTGGTAGCATCAGAAGCAGTTGCAGCTACCAACATCCAGTGCAGAGGAAACGAGGAAATCTAGTTGAAAAGTCCACACACACACACTTGCACACATAAAGATGGCCACCATTTCCAATTTGAACGCAAATTCACCACACACACATTCACCACACTCGCACCGGACAACCTTCATGCTGATCATCGTGGTGATGCTCTGGGTCCCCAGTGCGACGAGCATGTAAGTGTTTTAACATTTCTTAATTGATCATATGGCAGCATTATCTCCTTCTTTACAGAGCCTTCTACACACCCGACAACACTTGCAACGTCTACCAGTACGAGAAGCCGCGCAACTGCACCTACGGCAGCTACAAGATCAACACGAACCCCTTCTGTCCCGACCGCGAGATCTGCTTCCTCGGCCTGGGGGAGCCGTGCAAGCAGGACATCCTGGAGGCGCGCTGTGCCCGCGGCCTTGCCTGCATGTGCGGCCGCTGCATGAACTGCATGGGTGGCCTTTGCAACATGGAGTTGTGCCAGAAGCGGATCGAGGTGCCGAAGCGATGGATGAGCCCCTACGAGAGGAACCCTATGAACTGGTTTAATCGTCCAGAGACTGAGTATTACTAAGAATATCGACAAGAATATGATCGCGTACTGAGAGCAGAATCGCTACGATGAAAACGACGGAGTTAAACCTATTTGAAACTCAAAATTACTTGAGACTATTTATAAAGGATACTTAATTAAATGTGTATAGAAATCTAGCACTATGTAAAACTAATGGCTTCTTTGGAAATAAAAATTTGTCTGCTAATCAACACAAATGCAATTTCTTTTTCTTCATTTCTTTTGCATATATCAAATTTGGATTTTAGTTTCATTGCTTTTCGATCCTTTGATTTTTATTAGCTTGTAAATGCAACAATCTATTTAGTTTCATGTTATAATATTTTAAAGCAATTACAAATTGAATGTAGATGTATGTGTACGCCTGCTTTGGAATTATAATAAATATAATCGTATGTAAGTCCATGCTAATCAAAAGAACACAAGCGAAGCATAACAAAACAGATGTATGTAGAGGGTTCTTGAGTGGTGCGTTATAATTTGAAGATTTCGTTTTAAGTGTTGGTTTTGTAATGTTTTTCTTTTCCTTGTTTTGAATTGGATTCAGTGCAAGTTTTCCAGATGATTATGAAGACGAGGATGTACTAGGGGCATTTTTAGCGGCTGCCTGTCGCTTTTTCACTCCCCAATTGTAAACACGGGCCATATTGACTTCTGTGGTTGTAATTTGGTCTCTGGAATAAACAAAAATTACCATTAGTTGGATCTGAGTTTATTTCAAAATATGAAAGAAAATTGTACCAACCTCAGGAAATCCTGATCGTGCTCCACTGTCTTCAGATTTGAGATCGCCGAAGTGGCGTTCTGTTTCAACAGCACCTCGGCCTCGTCCAGCGGGTACTCGAGCATCACACTGGCGCCCAACCACAAATACACCGTCTTTGTTGGAGGCACAAGAGTCTTGATGAACACTTGGTCGCTGAGCAAGAAATGCGTTTCGCGTTCCTCCTCGGTCTCCTTGCGCAGCACGTCGATCATATCGAGGGAACGCTGCAGATCGGGAATTTGTGATTTCAGCTTGCGACGACGGGCCTCGAGATTGAATGCCATAAATCTGTATTTGCTGTGTTGTTCGTCAAGGCGTTGCAGAACCTTTTCGCAATTCTGTTCATTTTCCGGTTGAGCCATGTAGGCATCAATCTCTTCCTGCGAATAAAAGAGTAGTATACGATGATTAATCGAATAGAGAGCGATTATCAGAAGAATTGGCTGCATCACCCTGTACAAACTTAGGTTAGGATACCGCAGTCAAAGTTTGTACTCCGACACCAATGTTCATTACTCACTAGAAAGACGGCCTCCGGAATACCGGCGAAGGATTTCTGATTTTCCGGTAATTTCGGCATTTCCACGGTGTCCATGAGACCAGTCATTGTGTTATTCTAATGAGTTTTCGCGAATTTCAAGAAAATAGTCACAGCAGTCGCGATATCGAACGCCTTTGCAGCTGGAAATGGAAGCACAAAAGTCACACTGACTCAATTCGCTAATGTCAAACTGACAGCCGGTCAGAGTTGCCGCTTCTTGAAAAAAATAGTGAACAGTGTTATTATTAAAAATAAACATTTTGAAAAATCAGGCCATCCCAACCCATGCTTCACCCGAAAATATATATATTGGCCTGTGTAGGGACTTATGGACTTTTGGTTCCACTACCTAAAAAAAAATCATAAAAAGGTCAAAATTTTGCAATTAATTTTCAAAAATCTGCTCCTAGCAAAGTGAAGTGCTTTCTTCAGAAGGGCAACCCTGTAATTAGTTTTGATTTGTCGTCTTTTCGCGAAAACTCTCACGAGCGTTAAGTTAGCAACGTTCCTGGCTGTCAACATTTTTGACAGGCGATTCAGAAATTTAAAAACTGTTAAAAAAACGTAGAAAGGTCCTTCGGAAAAAGGATTTAAAAGAGATACAGGATCAATCTTGGTGTTCAAAAAAAGGGAAAAAGGTAATAAAGTCTGGAACACTGTATTTAGCCAACAATAAAAAACCCAAATCGAGTAATAAAAAAAAAAAAATTAATTAAAATAGTTCCAATATGAATAAAGGGTGTGGTGTCCAAAAATAGGTAAAAATATTCCCTATCGAAATTGTATAGTCGCTTCAATGAAGATATGATTGGAAAACTGTAGTTGGCCAGCAACGATTTTCATGGAAAATTCCAGTTCAATAATCTTGCGAATTTCTGTACAGGTTGTAATTGAAACGGTTCTGATCTTGAATAATGCTACTGGTACAGTACAAGTCCATTGCCGTACTTCGCACAAAACATTCTCATGAAAATCTGAATCAGATTTATTATAAAATTTAGAAAAAATAATTAAAATAGTTCCAATATGAATAAAGGGTCAAATTTGGTATCCAAAAATAGGTAAAAATATTCCCCATCCCCATAGTTTCATCAATGAAGATGTGATTGGAAAACTGTAGTAGGAACTGTAGGAAAACGATTTTCATGAAAACCCGAAAGGGTGAAGAAAAAATTAATAAAAAGGGAGCCACAAAAGAAACAGGGTGTCTAAAAAAAGAAAAAAAAATATTTTTGATCTAAAAATACATAATGGTATTAATATATGCATTTTAATTTTTTTTGTGATTTTTTTATTATTAATATATTTATAATAAGTGTTTTTTTAATTTTCAGTGTTATATTTCAGTGAAATGCGAGAATATTTCTTGTATTCCAAGAGCGATTTTTCAAGCCATATTGATATCCAATATGGATATCATAAAAGGAAAGAAGGTAATTTTAGTTAAATATATGAAATAAAAAATATATAGTTATTATAAAAGTTTAATTGGATAATGTTTAGTGAACAGAAAAAATGAAAATATGGTTCTTTACTTGGATATTCGAACGTAACTTATTGGAAATAACCCGTTACCGTGCTTTTACTCGAAGCTTTTTGAACAACGCGTTTTGCAAAACGTTTTTCTCGAAACAAAAATTTTACTTGAAAAAATAATCAGCCAAAACGTTTTTCTTAAAACGAAAATTTAGTATTTATTGATATCGTTTTCTTCATTGTGAAATTGTGAGTATAATAAAAAACAATAATAATTGTGTGGCAATAGTGTTTCATTTAAATAAATGAATACTTTTATAATTAATATTTTTTCATATTTTCAGAAAATGCGTTAACCAAGGCTCATGAAATCATTACTCCATAGTACCGACAATCCCATTATGGTAACAATAATTTGAAAGTTAATTATTTTTCATTTTATAATCCTTTCTCCTAATTCAGAATGTAGATGGACATCAAATTGACGACGGTGAACAGAATTATCTAGGAATAAAAAGTGTAATTCAGGTATGAGTAACTTAACCATTGTTAAAACAAGTGTACTAAAAGGAAATGTATGTTTTTTTATTTAGGATGAAGTCACTGGAATCGTACAGAAAAGTGTTCAAACACAGGTAATGATATTCAATATAACATATATTGAATTCGTATAACTATAACTAATATATTATTTTTTCAGGATTCAATGCAACATGTTATCGGCGGTGATAAGAATAATGGAATCGTGGAACAAACCTCTGAAAATCTCTTGACATACCTTCTGATAATTTGCAACTTCAAGGAAGCTATTGCACACTTTTTTATACCGTTCAGGACACGGAACAGGTTTCCTTGATAGTAGCTCATCGCTATGTGGGAAACTTCCTTGAAAACCGAGTTGGTCCTGCAAATTATAAGTATAAATTACTATAGCAAGGTTATATTTTATGTGTAGTTTAAACGAGATGTAACCTGATATCTTTAGGCAACTGGATGCATCTACGCCTAGCCTCAATTGAACCCAGGTTAAAGATTTGATAGAGGGCTTCAATGAATATGCGATTTTTTACATCATTTATGGTGCATGTATCATAATTGCTATATAACTCCAATTCGTCATAGCAACACAGGACCCGTTTCAGACTCTCCTGCAAATGTTGATAGCAGATTTTAGGATCGAAGTTATCGATGGCGTCTTCACAAAGTCTGAAATTCAATTTTGTTAAATAACCATAATATATTAATACATTATTAAAACGTACCTGTATCGACTGTAGGATAGAAACATAATTATCGGTCCCAGTAATTTAACTATTTGTTGGGCATTAAAGTTTTGCACAATTACCTCCTGCCGCACCGCACGCATTCGATCAAATATAAACTGGTATAAGTAATAATACGGCTTTCGTTCATCCAACATGACCCTTTGACTTAATGAATTAGAATTTATGGAATTTGAATAATATTTGAACTTACTCCTTCAGCAAATACTCGACTGTACGTTGTAAACAACGCACTGTCCGCAGATCTTTTGGTCTTGGAGATTTTACTCCGGCTGCAGATCTGGAGAACGATTTTACTATAATTCCAGGAAAGTTCTTTTTTATATTGTGCAACTCGTAAAAGTGCAAAAGGCGTTCTCTGATGCGTCTGAAAATGTATTAATTAATAAAATAACTTAAAGAAATAAATTGTTGCAATTATACTTACAATTTTGCTTCCTGCTGTGGGCAAAAATCCTCGCAAGTCCCAATAACAAAGTTGGACATTTTGCACGGAACGTAGCTGGTAACTGCTACAAATAACATTACAAAAAGCTTTGTGTAAAAAGCTTCGTGCAAAAGCACAGTAACGTCTTATTTTATTTATATTTATACTAAAATAAACATAAAAATAAACTTATATATATATAAATAAATTTAATTTTATTCATTAAACTATAAAATAAATATATATTAAAAAATTACTTGATTTTCTTTTTACAATATCCATATTGATATTAATAGCTGGAAAAATGTCTCTTGGAATGCAAAACAATTTTCCAAAACAAACGCATTTCAGAATAAAACACTGGAATTAAAACAAATCATATGATTAGGGGTATTCAGACTGAGTCTCGTAGGCTCGTAGGAGCGTAGAATACGTGCAAATTTGTTCTTGTAATCTACGATTCTACGAATCTACGATTCCACGCTCGTACGCGAGTTGTACCTGTCGTAGATCGCGTAGAATCAATTTTGTAAATGTTGCCAACTTTTGCAGTGAAAACAAATTAGGAATATTTTTGCAAAAAAGTGGAATAATTCTGAATAAAACAACTAACAATTGTACATACAAATATTATAAAGTATTATAATACACAATTCCATTAAATATTGCGAATTTCTGTAAAAAAAATGTCCGATAGTACTAGTTTTGGGCCGCGAAATTTCGATTCATATGAGAAAAAACAATGTAGTGGCAACATTCTTCAATTTGTCATTCAATTATAATTTCTTGAATCCGAAAATTTAATAAATTCATTCATATTCAAAAAAAATATCATGCATTTTGGAAAATAAAACTGTTTATGTCTAAATAATTATGTTATAGCGTGCGAAAAAGAGAAATATGAGCAACTAATAAAACGATTAAACAATGATGTCAATATATAACAATACATTTTCTTTTGAATGAAAGGGATTTTTCAAACTATAGTTTTATATAAAATGAGAAAATTTGTGTGCGAGGTTCACACATTTTAATTATAATTTTTAGAATTATAATATTTTCAAAAAACTTAAAATGCAGTTTTATAGAGAATTCAATTACCTTTCTTTCGATATCCATATCTTTCAGATTGGATAACATTTGTGGATTTGCGGGCGGCCCCAATTTTTGACCCCCATTTTCTCCCAAATGGGGGCAGATCACACCGAGATATATTGGAGTTATGATATGTACATATACGGCTATCAATCTGCATACTTGGTTTTTGATATCAGAAGGGGGGTCGTAAAGTGCATTTATGCCAACACTTTTAGTTTTCTCCGTTTCACTTCACTTTTTATTGACTAACACTTCGCTCGAAACGACAACCCTCGATACGACAACCCTGCTGCGATTTGACGTTTATTTCAGTTGCTTTGTTTTGAAACCTCGGCTTTTCCCGTAAACTCTCCAAAAAAATCGCGCCTACATTTGAAGGCGCTTGAATAAATTTTGAAACACAAATAAGGAAAATTCAAGATTTTAACTGGAAATATAAATACTGAAAATATGTCGGATTCAGAAGAAATAATAACAAGTGATGAGGAATCCGAAGGTATGCAAATATTTAGTTCAATCTACAGCAGTTGAAGACATTTTCGACATTTTTTCCGTTTCAGAAATTGCGAGCAGCAATGAAAGAAGTTCTGGTGAAGAAGATGAGGAGCCAAGCAAGGAATTGACAATCGAAGATTCCGATGTAGAGAGTAAGTTCATCAGTATTTGAAAATTACCTTCAATTTACCTTGAATCTTGCAGGCGCTGATGAGAGCGTTGTGGTTCGTTCGCGCGGGAAGGGCAAGAAAAGGGCTGTAATCGTTGACTCTGAAGACGAGTCGGAGGAAGAGGAGGAGTTCGAGCGGCAGGTGTTGTCTCCGCGGACGCGGATGAGTATTACTGGCATTCGCCCCGCTGATCTCACCGATGAATCCAGTGAAATCGATTACTCGGATGAAGACACAGAGGAGCCAAAAAAGAGGGAAAACGATGAAAGCACATATGTTAGTTCAAATGTTTACGAATCTGCTGAGAACACAATGGAAAATGCTTCAAATGTACGGTCACCAAAGCCGAATTCTTTTATAAGTCGTTCAGCCATAGAGGAATCATCGGATGAGGTAAATTTGTCAGAGAACCGATCAGGAAGTGTTGGGGAGGAAGAAGAAGAAGATGTTGTCCAACACTCGCCAATAGTCACCGACAAGTCGACTAAGCAGCTCTTCGCAGACTCTCCCCTAGCTGCTGCTCGCTACAGTACGCATTTTAAAAATGCTATCGATGAACAACTGTCTTCCACCATTTACCAACCTCGCACTACCAACAAATCGATCATAGAATCGGACGATAGTGATATTCAAATCATTAGCAAAAAAGAGGAAACCATCGAGATTTCAAGCAGTGATGAAGATGTTGCGATAAAGAAGTCCCCACCAATCGCACGACCCTTGGTGCAGCCTACAATATCCGCAAAATTACCGAACAAATTAAATAACGAAAAGGAAAAGGTGATTCCGAAGCAAAATGTCTCTCAAGAATTCTACAACAAGGAGGCAAAAAAGCTGGAAGAACTAAAGTTTGAATTATCACAGGCTGAAAAGTTGTTGGAAACATTTTCCAAAAGTCTCCCCGATGGTGGCAGACAAATAATGTTGAGAACTGAACGATTACGGACGGATTTAAAGATAAAAGCCAATTACTTTGCATCTCTAGTCATAGAAGATGGTAGCGGTCCATTACAGGAGCAGAAACAAAAACCGAAAACTCCGTTCTTCAATACCGAGGCTCCGAATTGGGACGAGCTTTCGGCAGCGGTGAATCAAATACAACCCAAACACACAGGGAAACAAGGAATGGCAACATTTCAAAACCAGAAGGCACTAACTGTGGAACGTCTTAAGGTACAAAATCAGTCAAATTATTTTAAATAGTTGTTTTTATATGATGAAAAGTCTTTAGAACGGATATATGAAAAAGCGTTTGAGTTTTTCCATTTCCATAAAAAATTGTGTACTAAAGTTATTCTGTACACGATTTTGGCGATAGTAAAACTTGCGTTTTTTGATTTAAACCCATCACACAATCTGAGATGTCTGATCTAATCGTTTAGAATGTTTTTTAAAACAAGTTGTTTAACATTTTCTACATTTTCGCAGGATTTGCACGGTTCCCTTGAAAATTGTCCGGGAGAAGATGTGTTAGCCGATGATCCCAAAGGGCTGAAGGTGGAGTTAATGCCGCATCAGAAACATGCTCTAGCATGGATGGGCTGGCGCGAAAAGCAGAAACCGCGCGGAGGTATCTTAGCTGATGACATGGGTCTAGGTAGCTGTTGAATTTATTAAGTTAATAGAATCCCGAATTCAATGAAATCATTTGGCTTTTAGGTAAAACTTTAACTATGATTTCGATGGTGCTGGCAGCTAAAAATCGTGAGGATGAAGAAGATAATGATGAATCTAAGCAAGGAAGTGAAAGCGATGAAGAGGCAAAGGAGAATCATGGTTGGACCTCAAAAGGCAGGCGTGATTGTGAGTGAAACAACTTGAAATAGCATCGTCAACATTTACTAATCCCATACCCCCATTCATAGATTACCAAGGCGGCACACTTGTCGTTTGTCCCGCTAGTTTGTTGCGCCAGTGGGAGTCTGAGGTACAGACAAAACTAGCACGGCACAAACTGACCGTGTGTGTACATCACGGCAACAATCGGGACTCGAAGCCAAAGCACTTGCGAACCTATGACATCGTAGTGACCACGTACAACATTGTGACGCGAGAGCAAAAGTCGATGGGTGCCCTGTTCGGCATCAAGTGGAAACGCATCATCCTTGATGAGGCGCATACTGTGCGCAACCACAAGGCACAGTCATCGGTGGCCGTGTGTGCTCTACGCGGCAAATACCGTTGGGCTCTCACTGGTACACCTATTCAAAACAAGGAGATGGACGTGTACGCGCTGTTGAAATTCTTGCGCTGCTCTCCCTTTGACGATTTTGCACATTGGAAGAAATGGATCGATAATAAGAGTGCTGGCGGGCAGCAGCGTTTGAATACGGTGATGAAGTCTCTGATGTTGCGTCGTACAAAAGTTCAGTTGCAGGAGCGCGGAGCGTTGCAATGCTTGCCGCAGAAGCGTATTGACTTGATTGAAGTCGAACTGGACAAAGACGAAATGAACGTGTATCAGAAGATAATGATATACTCTCGCACGCTTTTTGCACAGTTCCTTTTTCAACGCGCCGAACGGAACACCGACCTCATGTATCGCGACGATGGGAATCGTCCCACTTTTATGCAAGCCAAAGATCCCAATGGTGCCTACTACAAAATGCATCAGAAGTTTACGAAATTACATCAGGGAACCCAGGATGTCAAATCCCATGAGATTTTGGTTTTACTCTTACGATTACGGCAAATCTGTTGTCATGCTGGCTTAATTGATTCGGTAAGTAATCTCATTGTAAACTGCAACTTCAAATTCCTTACAACATATCTTTACCGTAGATGCTTGAAGATGAAGATTCACATAACATAGAAACGGAAAGCGACACCACACAAACGGAAATCGATCTGCTAGATCAGCTGAATAAGCTCGCCATCAAGGACAACTCTGGGGGAAATTCAATGTTGGGAAGTAGCATTGAAGAAGAACAAGAAATGCCTCACGAAGAACGAGTGATGGCCAAGGCGTCAGCGAGAGTGCTGCAGCGAAGTAATCCTGTCTTCAACCTGCAACGCCCAAGCTCTAAAATAAACAAAGTACTGGAAACGCTTAAAACAAAAGTACTCGCCGCAAATGACAAAGGAATCGTGGTGTCGCAATGGACTAGTGTCCTTAATATCCTCAAGACGCATCTAGAGAATGAGGGAATCAAAACACTTTCACTAAATGGGACCATTCCAGTTAAAAATCGTCAAGATATTGTGACCGAATTCAATAATGCGAATAGTGATAAGAAAATTTTGCTTCTGTCGCTAACTGCTGGCGGCGTTGGTTTGAACTTAGTTGGAGCCAATCATTTGTTGCTCATCGACTTGCATTGGAATCCGCAACTGGAAGCCCAAGCGCAGGATCGCATTTATCGTGTGGGCCAAAAGAAGAATGTGGTTATTTATAAGTTTATGTGCAAAGATACTGTAGAAGAACGGATTCGAGCATTACAGGATCATAAGATGTCAATTGCGAACGGTGTTCTTACTGGTTCCAAATCATCCGAGGGCAGTAAATTGTCAATGGATGATCTCAAGGGGCTTTTTGGGATGTAGGAGTACCTTTTTAGTATATAAAATGTCTATATATATCATGCGAATCTTCCTTCGATATTATGTTGTGTAAGTAGTGTTTAAAATAAAGATGTTTATTTTTAGCATTCCGTTTTAAAACATCATTTTTAGGATATTAAAATATAACTTCCGATTTTCGCCTCTATAACATATATTTAATGAATAAAAAGAAGAATATAAATCAAAAGTTGTTGTTCTGTATTAGTTTAATATTTATTTTTAACCATTTCACACATATTTTACATGTTTAAAGATTTATTTAAATTCATATATTTGATAAATATAAATTACATTTACCTAAACTAATAAATTCCAAATTTGAATGAACACTAAAACTCATAAAGTACTATTGGTTTACAGAGAGTTGAAATCATAATTCAAAGCTAAAATAAATTCGTTGAAATTACTTAAAATAATAATAATAAAAAAAAAAAACTAAAACTAACACATACATATATACGATCGTATATAAATCACAAATTCTTTAAATTATTGTAAATAAATTCGAAAAGTTTCAGTTCGTGTATTTCGAACAT
Source organism: Coelopa frigida (assembly GCA_017309665.1). Classification (NCBI taxonomy): domain Eukaryota; kingdom Metazoa; phylum Arthropoda; class Insecta; order Diptera; family Coelopidae; genus Coelopa; species Coelopa frigida. The sequence continues at coordinate 28,883,261 of CM029561.1, forward strand.
TTTATTAATAAAATTCACAAATTTGTGTCCATTCCACTTTTTTTTAATTCTAGCAAAAAGAATTTAATGAACGTTTTTAAATATTTCTTAGGACATACGAACTAGAACGTAGGAAACTATTTTATTTACAGATATTAATGCTTTAAGCAAGGGTTTTGTTTTTACTTTATCATTGAATGAATATTTCACTTATTTCTTTCCTATTGATGTGATATACGTTGGATACAGTTTTAGTAATTTCTATATGTTAAGTGCCATGTACAACGGGTTGATAATTTGTTAAATTTTGGATTTTATACTTCACCCTTTTTATTCCTATCACTGATGTCTTGTGCCTGTCTATCACTTTGACACAATTGTTTTAGCCATAAATAATTAATGTTATTTTTTGTTCATTATATTTAAATTTGGAATTATTTTCTATTTACTCAAACACATGCCTTGATTCTTTTTGTTAAGTCAAAAATGCTTTTTCTTAAAAAAAACATGAAAAAATTGAATGCATTAGATCTGCATTAAAAAAATCACAATTTTGCTTTTTTTTTGTAAATAAATAAATAATTTTCCTCTAAATCTCCACCACTTCTTCATTTCTAAAACAAGTAGATTTTATAACCAAGATTTGAAAAGTCGTCTCATTTGTTCATACTGAGTCCTTGGAACATGATAGAAAATCAATTACCGCATAGAGATCGATCTATATAAATAATTCGCTATACGGTGATCGGTTAGGAACTGAATTGTAGAAACATTTATATATCATTAGTTTTGTTTTTACTTTTTTTTTTCTCAGATCTTAGATGAAAAGTCGACTTTCAGATCTCTCAAACAAAGCAGGGTTTAGCTTAATAATTTTAAATCTCGAATCGAATAGTTGCAATAGTTTCGAAATGATAATCAGTGAGCACCGAATAACATATTTATCTGAATTTACATATGAGCAATGTATTCTAGAAATACGTTTTAGTGATATATTTCTGTAATTTAATTCTAGATATTTTACTTACTTTTGATCTTCGAAGGACTCGTCTTTTTTCTATATATAACAATTTCTTGATGTCTGAAGCCAAGATCGAACGTATTTCTTTCCTTAATTGTGTATTTTATCAAACATATGTATGTATAGTACTGCTCGATATATCTATGTATATATGTATATTATAAACCAAAATTGTAGGAATTTAATATGCGACTGAATTCACCGAAAAATGCAATTTTGTTTATGTTTTATTTGAGATCGAATATGTATATACTTTTTTTGTAGGACATTTTACTCTGGTATTATGTATATTTTCTATGTATTTATACAAAGCACTATTGAAATATTAACATGTATAAATGTTTGTAGTTCTCATACTAAATTTTATTATACAAACTAATGACTGTTAGTTTTTGCATATTAAGTTGTTATCTTATATTTAGTATTTCTAGAGTACGACACAAGCAAGGTTTAGAGACAAGGGGTGTCTAAACTGTGTACATAATAATCTCCAATCTAGTGATTGTTTACCATAGGATATTTTATATATTTTTACTAAAATTGAAAATGTTTCCATCCACTTTACTGTTTACTGTGAGGGCTTCGAACAAATTACACTAGTCCTTATCCTACGTGTATGCAATGCGGCTTCTACTTAAGTATTCGCCCACAACCAAAATTGTTTCATTGATTCATTGATTTATTTATTCATTGATTTATTTAGTTTTGTTTTCATTCATCCATCCAAGATTCCATTCCACAAGCCGTCTTCCCTCCAAACTTCGTCTTCGACCGCTCGTCACGACGACCGCTTCAGCTAAGTTATATTGGGTTTAGGTTATGTTATATATCCTCATTAGATCTTTCTGTAATTTCTCTTGTTCTATTATTGTTTGATGCAATTCTTTGTTTCAATCGTCTCTGAAAAATAAAAAAAGAATTTCATCAGTATTTAGTTGTTTGTGTTAGGGTTTTAATAGGATAGAGTTAAAAGGTATATTCTCTATTTTATTCTCACATACCCTATGCAAAGTATAGAAATCTCAAAACGTGACTCTTTGTTAACTCCGTACACCCTCCCATTAATCGTTACTTTGAATTGGACAAATAATATTCATCTGTTTAATGGTTGACGTGCGGTCGTAAATTGTTGGAAGTAATCGCTTCTTTTTTTATTATATAGCACTTATCTAAGAAGGAGTTTCAGCGCAGGGGAAGGTGAAAAGGTGAAGCCCTTAATGCTGACTGCTGTTCGTTGATCGGATTAATCGTTACTTCTGAGCATATTTCCATGCAGAACCACTGCTGGAGTCTCCCCTTCCCCCTCTCCGGTCGCCATATCATATTTTAATTGCCAACTCGACTTATGCTGCCACTTAACTTCGCCCCTCGCGGCCCTGGTTCGTCGTCGATTCTGCTCACCAAGTAGAACTGTTTTATTTCCTCTCTTCCTGTCGATTACTTTGTTGCCTTTCGGTGGCCATAAAAAGTACTTCAGACGCTGACGACAACAAAAACCAAACGAAAAACGCCAACAATAACAAAATGCTGCCCCATAAATGCGAAGGAAACGTAGAAAAAACAAAACGAAAACAAAAACATAGAAAAACTATAAAATTTAAAGTTTCGTTCGTTTCGTCGAATTTCGCTCAGTGGACACGCATTATTAAAATAAACAATTCGCCGAAGTGTTTGCCGCGAGTGACACCCGAGGGTCGCCAGCGGCGATCGGTGGCAGCGGAAGCTGGACTCCCATCGGGAATGGATGGGATGTTGGAAGTGGGTCCAGACCCATGGCGGCCGAAGCGAAGACGCGGACGAGGACGTGGTCGTGGAGGAAACGTCAACGCGAGCTGTCAAATGAAATGGCGTGTTCGTCATGTTGCGGAGCATGATTCGAAATAAACATAATTTTAATGGCTCCGCCGCAATGGTCGGACACGGCTCTCAACTGAAATTTACGAGTCCAACTATTTCAGTTGGGTTTTGATTTTTGCTCCCCGGTCACAAGGAAACCACTTCAAGCTGTTCGCCAAGTACCGTTCTTAGCGAACCGATTACTCGCTTACTCTCAAATTAATGACATTTCCAGAATACTTGAATTTTGGGTAATGTGAGGAATTGGTAAAGTCTTATCAAGTCCTTCTATCTATCCAAGATCGGTTCAAACTTTTCCTCTTCCTCATTGTACCAAAACCATGGTTAAAGTCCAAATACCGAGTACTCATTCGCACTCGATCAGGGCCAAGAGAAGGAGAGAGATGGAAGGCGGCTCTTCCTGCGTGCGATTTTCACAGCCCTAAACACTGATTATTCTTGCTCGAGCTACTTAATTTCCCGAGATTTACGACCGCTACAGTAATAAAAAATATGACAAAATTTGTAACGATCATAAAATTATTTATTTTGTCCAACAACCGGATGCCAACAGATACCACCACAGCCGAGGGGAGGAGAATCCTTTTGTGCGGAGAAATCACGAGGATAACAAAGCGTCAAGCATTTCCATTGAATTTATTAGGGATTTAAGAACTTCCTCTTTTTCTCCTCATTCCCCTGGAACAAAGTAACGAATAATAAATCTCTGCAAAATACATCAACAAAAGGAAGGAATTGACATTATTTTTGTTATTACGGTTGCAGTGATTGTTGCTGTTCTTTCTTTGCTATTGACATTTACTATTGTTGATGCTATTCTTGTTGATTCTGATAGTAATAGATAGAAGAAGGGTCACGCGCGACACGATAGACCTCATCAGAATTTAATGACTTTGTTTTCGTTATAAATTTAAAACTAAAACTAAAGTCTATCTCGTGATTAAGAAGCATTAAAAGAGCATTCCATGGATTATAAGACGATCGGAGCCTTTGTGGAGGAGCGGCCGGACCGATCGCCGTCGACGATCCTGCGAGCCACAACAACGTTTTACGACTTCGGGGTGCGTTTTATGAATATGGAACTTTGTAGGCCTTTCTTTCAACTACAATAACAACAGCAATAACAAATACAACCATAACGACCGCAGACCGCAAGGGGGGTGGGACACAAGAGAGAAAGGACACCTCGAGTCAGCAAGATCAGAAGATCTGCGAGAAGAGCCAAATTATGCTGCGATCCGGCCGTATCTAACGATTATTTTTCTAAATTGCACAGCGATCTTTTATAGTGATCGTAAAAGAGCATTTGTATGTATTTATTTCCACTTTATTTCGCGTTTATTTCTATTTTAACGACGCTTTTCGGCGCGAGCATAATCAAAGAGCCTCTCGAACCCCGAACCCAGCCTCGGCCAGGGCTGCCACTTGTCGACGGTGGCGGCAGCGACGGGGTTTTTTTTATAACCCACCGGCAGGAGAGGCGGACGAAGACTTGTCTCGACTTGAAGACAGACACCTGGACGGACGTAGAGGCAGAATTTGTCTATCGAGAAAAACCCATTACGTGCGGAATCCCGGGATATGAACTCGATACGCAGAATATTAAAAAAGGATCATCATCATGGTGGTCATCATCATCATCGCACCGAAGTCGTTGTGACTCCGAGAGACAAAGGACGACGCATTTCGGAGGGCCACAGGGAATTCGAGAGTATTCTTCGAAAACGAAATCCTATTGCAGAAAAATCGTAAAACTCATCATTTTGAAGTATGAACACATTTCGGAGGATACAAAACAATTTTACGATCGCCGATTTCTTCGTCTGGCTGTGAATGGTTTCGAGTGGATGCTTTGAAGTTCCCATGGATTCGCTTAATTTGTCGGTCCCCGCCTTGATTTCGATCTTTATTCGCGATTTATTCGAGGGTTCTTCGGGAACTTCTTCTCTAAGAGAAGTCGCTCAACTGGTCTGGCACTAGACTCTGGAAAGATCTCTTCAGAATCTCTTCAGAATCCCTTCAGCAAACACCCAAAGGCCGAGCGATCTCATGGTTAGCAACTTCTGTCTTGAATGGTTCAAGCTTCTCTCTCTTTCAGTCTCTAAGTTCTTGCTGTTCCAACTTTTCCCATCCACTTCTTCTTCCTATTCCCATAGAACTTTCTATAACTGTTTTTGTGTCCGTCCCAAAGGAAGCGCCCAAGAGAAGGCTTTTAATGGCGAATCGCTTCGCAGTGCAAGTTCGTTGAAAATTTTCTGCCCTCCACTCCCTCCGACTATTCCTCCTCTCCCTCCTTCCGTTTCCTACTACTTTTCACCAACCCCAGAGGGTGTAAAACCAACACATGGACAACGTTTTACTACCACAACTTTTCTCCGATCTGGCGAAGTTCTTCTTCAGCTCGTTCGCATTTGATTGCGTTTCGTTTCGTTCTGCCTGGTTTTTAATTTTCCGAAAAATCATCATAAAATGGTGGGGCTCCAGCTCTTTCACCCTCTTCACCTTCATCTTCATCTTCACCACCAACTCCACCTCAATTGGAATCCGTTTCCATTCACCTTCGATATTAAAATGGAGAGCCATCGGAGAACTTTTGGGGTATTTAATGATCTACCAAGATAAACTTTGCGGCAGCTCGGTGAAAGAAGGAGGAGGACTGGTTACGGCGATAAAATTACAGGACTCCTCTCCAGACAAACAGGAAGAGAAAGAGAAAGAGAGGGGGTGAAGGGGAGACTGAGAGCGTTGGTATCAAACAAAGAACCAAACAATTATTCAACTGCAAACGGCCATAAACCCGAAACGGAACGAGACGAAACGGTCCCAAGTGCAGCGGAATGAAATGAAACAATACGAGAACCTGCTGCACACAATGGCGATGCGAAAATGTGGCAACGCTGTGCCGGCGACGTGCGAACCAACGGACTGACGGACGGACAGACGTCTTGGTCGCTGCCACTCGGGGCAAACAACGACGACGTTTGGGAGGACGACGTCAGAGTGGGCGTGGTGTGCGAAAGGGAGGGGGCGTCAGGGGGTTGGACGAAGGAGTCTCCTACGTTCAGTTGCGCTCCGGCTTCGTTGAGTTCGACAGCGTGAGCAGCAGCAGCCAGAAATTTTTGCATTAAATGCAAAAGAATTTTTACGATACTTTCCGATACCGAATGCCAAAGAATAAGAATCGTAAAATTTTCCACCTTTTATGGTTTTCATTCTGTGTGATTTCGCCGTCTGATTGTGTGCGATGCAATTGTATTGTGTTCTGTGTGGGTGTGTGTGTGCGTGTCGGTGAGCGGATCTGTCTGTTAGAGTATGTGTTTGTGTGTGGGAAAGGTTTCTTGATCGGGGTTCGTTCCTCTTTCCTCCACTCCTGCTCTTCGTGTATGGCTGCAATTTTCCCGGTTTTACTACTTTCCTCCATTCTCTCTCTCCACCACCCCCTTACTCCTGAAACCCCTCCGCAGATCGAGGGGGAGGATCGGGGGATCAGTGCGGCAAAGTGTTATGAAATTTCGAATTCACACTTTATTAACATTTTATTTAAGTTTTTCTCTCATATTGCTTTCCTTTCCATCTCCCCTCACGCCCCTTGTTTTCGTAGTTATTGTTGATAAAGTTATTGTTGTCGCCCTACCTTCGCAGCAAAATTCCATTAGCCATCGTTGTGCAGCACAGTGGGCGGTTTTTATCGTCCCGCCAACACTTTCGCCTTGTACCCAATTAGCCATCGACGAGTGAAGGAAGTGGAAACAATTTTTTATATGATGAATCGCCCTTCGTCATTTCGTCCACGCGTTATAAACTTTCACGAGCCTCACTCTTCAAGGCGGAGGAGACAACCCTACCTTCTGACCATGGATGCGTCTCGCATAGTTTAGTCTTTTGTAGATTCGACCGACTTCTAATTAACGGCCATCCACGGCCACAACCCACGATCCCTCGGGCTTCTTTTTCTGGGCCCCATCGGTCCGGATTCCCTTTCGAAACCCTGTCATAGATCTTCCCTATATTATCGACAGATAGTTTGCTGTCGTCGGCGCGTGGCTTTTGGGACCCACCGCGAGCCGCGAGCGAATCGAGTCGGAATTTGCATAATGATTTCAGTATTATACTATGCAGCACCTTGCTTTAAAATAAACTAATTCAAAGTTGGATTTTAAATTTAAATTGAAATTGTGCACAAAATTCTCAATGCAAATAAATAAATAAATCATTTGAATTTATTTGTTTTCTGTTTATTTATTTATTATTTTTATGTGTTTTGGTGTTTGTTTTTGTAATTTGTGACGGGCGCTTTTTCTGATTTTGATTGTTCGTAAAATATTGCAATAAAAATGCAAATTGTATTTGGCAGAGGTTTAATTTGCGAAAATTCGTTGAAATACATTTTCAAGATGTCAATAGAACAAATGGTTCAACAAATTGAAATTCTTCGCGAATCTTCGCGAAAGCACAATTGCTACAGAAATTCAATTCGATACGATGTTCGCGTTGCCAACTGCGGAAGACAAGGCACCTTCATGACGGAAGCGTCATGCTTCGAAATGCTTTAAATTTAATTCAAAAGTAAATGGCGAAAACACAAGAGAATAGAGAAAAGAATAGAGTGTTTCCACATCAAAAGCGACTCATAAATCGAGGATTCACTCGTAAAACGAAGACGGCCAGTGAGAAATGAGTGGGAAAGATTGAGTTTTAGAGCGAGACGGAACGAACACGCAGATCTATAAACAAAGCATAAATTCAACTCTAATTTCCAGGTTAAACTGCGCAGAAAATTGTGCATTGCGAGAGCATTTAGTTTTTATTTTTGCTCTAGCCATAAATCATGTGCTTTGTTATTTTCCACCACGCGGTTTCCATTCTGGGGCCTCGAAGTCTCTTCGGGACATCAAAGAGTGGTGTCGGGAGGCCCATTGAAAGGTGTTGGAAAATACACCAAGCAATGAGTGAACGAGTACCGACAATTGCTTGAGAAGAACGTTTAATTCTTGAACGGAAAACGCATGATATTCTTCTTGTGATAATGATCATATTTTTATAATAATTCTAATATTTTAAGTTCCAGCTTTATTCCACATTGTAATTCCTAATGACCTTTTGTGGATTTTTAAAATTTTTTTTTTCTTGGACGTTACTTTTTTCAAAGCTTCCCACGTGTTTCCAAGGATTCCTCCACCTAAGGTTTGAGGCAGGTCCCAGACATTTCTAATCAATATTTCTCTCTCTTTATCTTCCTTTCTCTCTCTCTCTCTCGCTTCCTCTCTCTCTCACTTTCTGATAGTAAAACTTTAATTAAACTAATGGGCTGGGAAAAGGAATCGTTCAATAAAACAGGGAAAAGAAAACGAAAGAAAAAAAACGGCGGAAAAACCAAGGAAGAATTGAAAACGTCATAAAATGAGCCATCAGCCCGGATGGGGCTGGGGCTCTCTCTCTCTTTCCTTCACGTCTCTCGTTCCTTTCTCTCTCTCTTTCCTTCCTTAACCTTTATAACCAAGACGATCCATGCTATTTGAAGACTTATCCACGAAGAAGCAATCGACATTAAAATCATTGTAATGACAACGACAACAACAACAAGCAATGAGACAACAACAATCAGGAGGATAAAGCGATGGTCATCTGTTTTATGGGACTACGGAAGGCCGAGAGTCCTCGGGCGAGCCGTGGAAGGACCTGGACTTGAGCGGCCAGGTTGATGCATAAACGCGCTTTACGAAGTCGCGAGTGATGGACAGAGTGAAGGGGGTGAAAAATGGGAGACGGCGATGATGGTTGGTCGAGGGGCGGGGGAGATGGAGATGATGGAGGTCGAGGGGCACGCGAGGAAGACGCTTCCGATGATGGCCGATGCGCAAATTGTCTGCGGTGGCGATGCCAATGACGATGGCCATGGCGGACTTTGGACGACATATTGCATGCGGAAAAGTGTTGCCATCTCGAAAGTTGCTACGGTTACAAGGAGAGGGGGGAAGAAAAGGGAATGAAGTGGACAAAGGGGAGCAGCTGGTTCTGCTGCTGCTGCTGCACCTTCTGCTGTTTAACTTTTATTTCGACCTTTTACGACGTTTCGGACGGGATCATTTTTTGTGTGTTTCCTTCGGTACCCCTGGTATATTGTTGATGTTATTGTTGGTTTTGTTTCTGATGTTGTTATGGTTGTTGTCCTTGTAGATATTTTTGTTATTCTTCTTGTTTTGGCTAGAAGGCCTGTCGCTCTTTCGGGAGCGACATGTGACCATAGCCAAGTGGGATTACGTGGACGAGGTCGTAAACGACAACGACGACGATGGCGAGGAAATCGAATAAAACGCTTCGGCACGGCATAGAAATGAATAAGCAAAGATCGGATCGTTGGCGAGGGGAGGAGAGGGTCGAGGGGAGCAAGCGGGGGATGAGGTGAGCGAGTGTTTATTGGCGTAATAATTTTACGACAACGATTGGGCGAAGGATCCACGTGAACGAACGCAAGAGACTCAAGAGAGCCAGGTCAAAGGGTCCAGTGTCGAGGAAGAAAAATGAGGAATGGAGACTAAAAAGGAATGGATGGAGAGTGGAGAAAATGAGAAGAGAGATTTGAGAAACTGCTTGAAAGGAGACGGAAATATTTTGAGTGATTTTTTTCTTTGATGGAAATTTGCTGGAGGGTTTTAAAGATTTTGTTCTTTTCTTTAAACGAATTGTGAGAATTACTTAGTTAAAGAATTAAAGAGGGGGAACATAGAGAGGAGAGAGAGAGAGAAACAGGAAGTTACAGAGAGAGAGCAAGATAGTTAATGTGAGATATATTGAGAGATAGAAAGCCAGATAAGTTTCATCGAAAGTAAGGAGGAGTGAAAATGCGATGAATAATTTATTCTGTTTCTTATATCAATAAAATGTCAGTCACTCAGTCAGTTAACGAGATATCACGAGATATCAGATGAGAACCACAGATGCTCTCACACTATCTTCTTCTTCCTCCACTCATAATTTTCTCTGCCCTCTCACTCTTTCTACCTCTTTCTCTTTCTATCATTCCCTCTCCCTCTCTCTCCTTTTCTATCTCCATTTCAAGGCAATTCCAGCAGACTTCGTGTCTTGCGAGTTGCGATCGTAAAATGTTTGTTCTTGCTGCAAAATAAATTTTTGCATACAAATACATAACTAATAAATAAACTCACAAACACATACTCATACGCATGCACGCATTCATGCCAAATTCATATAAAATGGAGGGAAATCGAAAACAATAATAACAGCAACCAACAACACCAACAATAGCAACCATAACAACAATAACTACAGCACCAACTCCAGAACCAGCAGCAAATGATGAAAAAACTCATAAAAAATATATTTCCGCGCTAGTAACGAACAAAAATTCTATATATTTTACGACTTTCATATACGAAGAAGTTTCTTCCTCCTCTTCACACACTTCCTCGTTCTCATCATAGTCTTCCTCGTTCTTCTCTCTTTCCATTTTTGATACTAGACTTCCCGCTCTTCTTCCTCTACTTCGAATTCCTCTTCCTTGTTTTCGAAATAATATTATTTTGTTATTTTTTCATTCCTTGGTCCTCTATCGATGTTATTCGTTTTCGTATATTCATTTTAATGTTCTCTTCTCTACCCTACTCTTCTATCGCTCTTTGAGGGAGGTGAGGAGGGCAGGGTTTTGAAGATATAGCTTGTTTTTATTGGTTTGTATGGATAGAATATGACACTTAAAATGTCTAGAGAATGACTACCATTAAGTCAGGACAATCGCCGGAATAGTTTATAAATAGGAAATAACTCTGGAAATAACTTTTATCGGATCAATAATTACTGCTACGATAGGAGCATATTCCTAGATCAGATGGACCTGTGGACATCTCAACCGAGTTTATGTCACACAAATCCCTATTATTTTGCAAGGTATTGCAACCGGAACCGCATACCAAATGTAAGAGAAAACAATTCGAAAGAAACACAAAAAGAGTAAAAAATTAATAAAATAAACAAAAAATAAACATAAAGTGAAATGTGAACAAAGACGAAACCTGTGAGAAATTAAAATGTTGGTACCTAGGATTAAAAGGTGAAATTTACAAGAATATCAAGAGCGAGACGGAGAGAGCCGAGAAATGCAAATGAAATGCAGCAATAGAAGATAAATTAACAGAGAACTATGGAGAACCATCAGCAAGACGAAAGTGGAACGATGAATAGTGAGCGAGAGAGATGGGTCCACGATGGACAGAAGGAGTGAACGGAGAGAATGAGGGAAAGGCTCACGATGGAAAGACAGATGGAAACAATGGATGAAGACCGAAGGGGTTGATCGAAGGAGGGAGCCGTGGATGATGGGGACGAGGGACAAGACGTGTATTGTCGAAACGCGAGTCAGCAACAAACATTAATTAAAAGAAAGTGTTTTACGACAACATTAAAGAGGAACACTAGCAAAAAAGAGAGAGAGAGAGAGAAGAAGGGTGACAGAGAGAGAGAGAGAGAAGAAGGGTGACAGAGAGAGAGAGAGAGAGAGAACGAGATAAGGTGGAAGAGTGAGAGGGTCAAAAGCAGACAAAAGAGGAGGAAACGATTCGGGAAATTGAGCAAAACTACGCGATGACGAAAATGAAAACGATGGCTACGAGAACACTCGAGTTTTAATTAAAAAACAAAGAGAAAGCCACGAGTACAAAAGGAACGAAGGAGAGGAGCCCAAAGAGGATACAACAAGATGAAAGAGAGAGAGAGAGAGGGAGGATTAGAGTTGAAACAAAACCCTGTCAAAAGGAGGAGCAGAACGAATTCAATGGATAAATAAAAGGAATCGTTTGAATAAATGAGAAACGAGAGAAATTCGAGACAAGACGAGGACGAGAAGAAAACGAGACGAGGACGAAGATGATTTTCACACTAGAAGAGCGAGAGGGCGATAGAGTGGGACAAGTGGCAGATGGACGGACGGAAGCAGCTAAGAAACATTTGAGTAAATTGAACACTTCCGTTTCCGCTTGACGGAAGCAAACAAAATGCCACAAAACTAGAAACTTCGACAGAAACTCCGACGAAGCGGGGAGCGTGACGGAGGGAGCGGAAGGGACGAGAGGATCCGAAGAAGGAAAATTCATCCATGGCAACAGAGACGTGGTCAGACGGGCGGACAAAAGGACGGAAGGGAAGCAAATTGTATTCATAAAACTATGGAGAAAATTGATTTGATTAAAAGCGGAAAACTCGACCGGCATACAAATGAGATCGAGCGATAGAGAACGAGAAAGGGAGAGAGATGGAGGGTGAGAGATGGAGGGTGAGAGAGGTCGCGTATGACTTCAGGAGAGAGGAGGAGGATGGACTCGAATGTGAACGAGAAGAAAACCATGAAAACCGAGAATCGATGAAGGACCAGAAGCAGATTAGAACAAAACACGGAGTGAGAGAGAGAGAGGGAGACAGAGACCGAGAGCAAGTGATGGAGAGAGAGAGAGAGAGAGTGAGTGAGGGAACGGGTTCAACGAGAACAATGTGTCGATGCGAAAACGGAAGTGTGACCGGCGTGTGAACTTGAGTCGAATGCGAAGAAGGATCTGCAATCGAATTGAGCTCTATCCACTTTGTTATATTTTGGGTGATGAAGACGTTGAGGAGGAGCTGAGAGGGTTGTGATGGATATTAGAGGGGTTTGAGGGGGGTTGAGAGAGGTTGATAAGGGTTGATGTGTGGTTGAGAAATGGTTTGAGAGATGGGTTGAGAGAGGTTAAGAGGTGATAGGGTTTGAAGTGGTTTGAGTGGGAGTTTCATATAGATTTTTTCGTTAGGGATCGGGATTTAATACTCACACAAAGAGTCCCGCAGCAAAAGCGGCTGCTCGTTGCTACGTCGCTGCCGCGGTCGTCGACGCCGTTGGCGGCTCGCCGAGGCTGCTGGAGGAGGGCCGCGATGGCTTGAACGGACTGGGCGGCGTTCGACTGAGCGGCGGCGGCTCCGGGGTCGGCGGTCGTATCGTTGTCGTCAGGTGCGACAGATGCGAGGCGGTCAACAGCCCGTTGCCCGGGTGGATCACGTGATACGGAAAGTACGGATGGGCTCCGTTCACCAGCGCCGTCGTGTAGTAATTGTAATAGATCTGCGATGTGTCCAGATGCAAAGCGATCGCCTGCTTTACGATCCGTGTCGCTGTGGGTGAGAGAGAGAGAGACAAACAACATCAGGATGGTGCCACAACGAAAAAATCTCATCACAAATTGCTTCCCATCGATCGGAGAAGGACGAGACCAACACCTCAACCTCCCTCGTCCCAATTTGTCGAGCGGGGTTCGCTTCAATCACATGCTCCTTATCATCCGCCGACCTCTTTCGCTGCAACTCCCTCCCCCCTTTCGTCCCCCCTCTGATCACACATCGCTCGTTCTCGTTTATGATCGAAGAACTTGCAATTTTGCGCAATTTTAATGCGCTCCGGCGCTGCTCATAAAATCCTCCCTCTCGCTTGGCCGGCTCCACGCGGGAGGTCGTAAAAGTTTGCCCACGAAATTTGGAAGCCTCGCCCCCTCCTCTCGACATCAGCCCCTCTCCTCGCCTCTTTCGCCGCCTCCCACCCGACGATGACGACATAAATTCTCGCATGATTTCACGCTAATTGCGAAGGCATGCGAGGATCCCTCGGTCAAGCAAGGGATGGGGGAGGGGCGAGAAATGGGGTTTGGGGTGAGGAGGATTCCACCGAGACTTGAACGAGACTCATCGACGATGAGGAGGGAAGGAATTTTGAGCTCAGATACCCGGGTTTATGGCCGACTAAATGCGTTTTGGAATCCATTGTCCTGTGGTAGCCAGTCGTTGTCCTTGTTAGTGTTGTTGTTCTCGTTCTTATTGTTATTGTTCTTGCCATCATTGTTGTTATTCTTGTCCTTATTGTTGTTGTCATTGTTTCTGTTGTTGTTAGTGTTATTGTTGTTCCTGTTAGTGTCATTGTTCTTGCCCTTTTAGTCGTTGTTCTCGTTCTTCTCCTTTCCATTTAATGCTGGTCAAATTAATGGTTCAAACTGCGAGAGAAAGAGACAAGAGAGAGAGAGGATCTCCCCACGGATATCAGCACCTTCCCAGGCATTCGACTTCATACCTCATTTGCCACAGCGTTGCCGGATCGAAAACACTCCCAGCCTCGCTGGCTGACTGTGAGTCTTCGGACCAACGATGTTTCCACTCTGCTGGTGTCTTGTGAAAGATGACAAACAGTAGCCTGTGGCATACACATTTCGTTTCCCTGTTCCCTTCTTACTCTTACTCCTTGTCGCCTTCTCCCTCTAACTCCATTGTCGCCTTGTCGCTCTTCGTCATTCGCCTCCTTATTTATGTTGTTCCTATTAAAGTCAAAAGTGCGTCTGCAAAAACAGGCGGCCACCAACTTCGTTGTTGTCGTCATCGTCTTCCTTGTCGTCTTCCATGTCGTCATCCCTGCCGCCATCACTGCCGTCATCCCTGTCGTCCTCATTGTCGTCATCCCTGCCGTCTTCCATGTCGCCTTTCTTGTCGTCATCGTTATCGTCATCCCTGTCGTCATCGTCGTCCTGGTCGTCGTCCATCATGCGAATTTCTGCCCGCTCAAATAGAGCAGTAAAGTCGTGGAATGAAGCGGAACGGAGAGGAGCGAAAGTTCTACTACTATTTTACGACCTTCCGCAATATGAAGTCATAAACGGCCGGAGAGCGACTGTGGAAGGAGGAGGATGAGGAAATGAGGGAGACGGAGAGGGGAGAGAATTTCCTATGATGCATTCTTCACCGACATCGTCATGCTGAGCTGGACGATGACGACGAGAGTTGAGGAAGGGGCGAAGGAGGAACTTGTTTTCAAACGCCAAACCGAGTCAAGGAGAGTTTGTGCGAAGGAGAAGAGGTGTGGAATGGTCAGGGTGTGGATACAGTGGGCCCAGAAGGCGGTGCCGCCTGAGGCTCGTTTGGGTTTTCGAGATGCTTGCGTTTATTATTATTTTTTATTTTGTTTTTTCGCCAGACGCATATGACTTTTGCTACTCCGGAAATTCAAGAAAAAACCAAAAGCCACAAGAACAATTGACACAGCAACAACAACAATAACGATAATAATAATGAACACAACAATACTAATATGAGCAACTACAACAACAATAAGAACATTAACCGATGGCCCAAACAATGGACGACTTTACGACCGAAGTTTGTTGTTTGAAGTTCGTGTTTGTTGCTGATGAGTTTCAACACTCACTCGATGTTGTTGTTGTAGTTTTTATTGTTATTGTTGTTATTATTATTCTAGGTGTTTCTGCTGTTGTTCATATACATACATATATGTATATGAAATGTTGTTGTTTTTCGTTACATATATTTGTTTTGTTATTTTTATTACTCTTGTTGTTAATAAAGTTGTTATTTTTTCAAACTGTTCTTGTTGTTGCAGTCTTTATTTTGCAGTTAGCATTGTTGTTTTTGTAGTTCCCATTGTTTTGTTCAAAATCAATAGGGTCCACCTCCCTTCATCTACATCTCTCTCATTCTCTTCACTAATCTTCACGTTAATGAAACGAGTTCGAAAAGTCAATGTACAATTTGAAGCAATTCTATTAGTAGTTATGAGTGAGAGAGAGAATTGGAGAGAGAGAGAGAGTGGGGAAGAGAGAAATATGGGTATTGAAAGAGAGTGAGGAAGAGAGGGATTAATAGAAACAGCATGAAAGAGAGGGACAAAGAAACAAGCGAAGCCAGAGTTCTGAAATCAGCTTCCATAAGATTGTTTTGTAGAGCAAATTAGAGCTAGACAAAGACAGAAGTAGATAAATAAATAAGGGAAAAGTAGTAGCAAACGATAGGTAAAGAAAGGTAAAGTTAGTTTGAAAAGAGTAAAAACATATCGAGAAGGATCTTTCCTCTAATGATACTGGAGATCCTTCTGCACTTAATCATTAAAGGAACCTCCAGACAAGTTCCGCAAAGGAACTACGAAGTCGCTTCCCTTCTCTTCAATCACATTTTATCCGATTATTCTCTCCTTGTGATCCTCCTCCTTCTTCATCTTATCCTCTTATCTTCGGACTCGTTCTCTCCTGTCAATCACTACATAAATCATGGCAATCGAATTGAAACGCGAAAATTCCTCTCTTAGGCCTTGGGAGCGATTTCCGCTCGGCCTCGGCACCCGGACTCGTCGAGTCGGTGACGCCCCTCGTCGCGACACTGACGGCTTGCTCCCCTCCCCCCCTTCGCCTCTTTGTGTCCTTCCTTCATTTTTGTTGCAACCACAACTTCGTCACCTCTCTTTCTCGGCCTCTCTCTCTCTGTGCCACACTCTTGCGGTCTATTGCGCTTTGTGTTTGTTCAAGTAATGGCCTAATGGATAATGGGCAATCGGCGAATGCGAATGGGCGGGGCCGGGGCGGAGGTCGCTCAGGTAGCGATAGATCGCGAGGGCGGAGAGGAACGGCGGCTGAAACTCTATATTGAAATTAATTGCCGTCGATGGAAAGCAATTAATCAGACCGGTTGGTGGTTCGTGGTTGGTGGTGGTGGTGGTTGATGGGGCCGAGCGATAAATCACGCCGGCTCCATGTCGTAGTTGCAACTGGAGTTCCGCGCCGCCTCGAGGAGTCCCGCCGGCTCCCCCCATGGCCCACGGCTGATTGGCAGACGGACGGACAGATGGACGGACACGTAGTTGGACAGACGGAAAAAGATCAGACAAACGGACGGACAAATCATTAGATGGACGGACAAATCGTCAGATGGACGGACAAATCGTTAGACGGACGGACAAATCGTTAGACGGACGGACAGATGGACAGACGATCGTTCGGTTGGTCGGCTTCTCAGAAGAAAATGGCTTAATAGAGACAGGTTCCTCTAATAAATTGATACACGAGGACGCCGCGCGGAGGCGTCACAGCGACAGTGGCGCCTGAATTGGATGACGCCGCGTCTGTCGGACGCCCCGGCCCTCGGTCATTCTCGGAATCCCTGGAGGCGGCGAGCCTTCGGTTCCCCGGCACCATCGGCTTCTCGGACTCAGACAGACGCGACAGAAGCGTTGGATGCTTCGTGCCTTTGCACTAGCTTCCTTTGATCATGATGTTTTTCCACTTTTTGGTCTTGTTGCTCCTTTTGTTGATTTTTTGGGTTCGCATTTGGATTTTCTACTCCTGTTCTTGATCTACTACTCATCTTTTTTATCTTGCTTTTTATCTTTAGTCTTCTTAATTCTCTTTTTGGTCTTTATACTCCTTTTTATAATATTGTTGCTTTTTGGTCTTTCTACTCCTCTGGTTGATGTTCTTGCTCCTCATTTTGGTCTTTCGACTTCTCTTTTGATCTTCCTTCTTCTCTTTTTGACCTTGCTCCTCTTTTTGGTCCTTCTACTCCCAGTTTTGTTTTTGTTGCGCCTCCTTTTGGTATTCTTGCTCCTCTTTTTCATTTTTCTGCTCCTCTTTTTAATCTTGTCACCCCTCTTTTTGATCTTGCTGCTCCTCCTTTTATCTGCACATATTTTCGATTTCCCTCCTCCTCTTTTTGGAGTAAATGATCTTTTTTTACAGTTGCTCTTCTTTTCTCTCTGGCGTTGCAGCCCCCTGTCATCGTTGCTGGCATGTGCGTTTGAGGATTCTTTTCCGCTATCTTCAATGATGTTGTTGTTATGCTATGGCACCTTCTTCATCTCTGAATGCTGGCATGCTTGAAGATGTTTCTTGTTTGCTTGTTGCTACTTCTTGTCTTTCCTACACACTGAATGTTGTTGTTATTCGCTTCTTGTTGTTCTATTACTCCATGATTGTTGTTCTTTCTCAATGCATGTTGTTGTTACTCACTGTTTGTTGTTGTTGTTGCTGTCTACCTACCTCTTCTACGTCTACTTCTGTTTTTGGCGTAAATTGCAAGCAATGACGTCAAATTCATCATTTTATGGACAATTTACTGTCAGGCAGCGACGAGTGCCAAAAGATGCACGATTTTAATGATTAACCGTTCCTACTCCTCCCCTCCTCTATCTCTCTCCCTTCTCACTCAGAACTCCCCGCTGCCTCCTGGGTGTTGCTGGGTTTTAAAGAGGTGTCGAAAAATTGACGACAAATTGAGATTCGTTTTGGTTTTGGCTACGAAATTGCCAAGAACAACAACGGCAACAATTTGTCAGCAAAATGCATGATATCCTATAACAACAACAACAGCAACTTTAGCCACAACAACAACACATATAGCAGCAACAACAAAAAACATAGCAGCAACAACAACAATTCGTTGAAACATGCAAAAACAGCGAAATTAAGATGAACCTCGCCGTGGCGTATAATTTACCAGCATGCAGTGGGGAAGGAGAAGAAAAAGTAGAATGATGAGAAGAAGAAGGAGGAGATGTAGCAAAGAAGGAGACGAAATACAGCGAGGTCCAGGAGAGCGGAGAGTGGCCACAGAGCTGGACTCTTGGCAGAAGCATCTCTTCAAAAATATGATTTATTCATTCACTTTTTTTCAAGCTATTTTTGAAACTTTTAACATGAAATTCAGATTTGAGTAAATTCCGCAAAATCATGGAAATAAGTTCCAAAGTAAAAATAATTTTCAAAGTAAAAATAATTTCCAAAATAAACATAATTTCTGAACAAAATATGTCCTGAGAATAAATTCCATATTTTTTCTCTTTTCACAAATTATTTTCTCTTCCGAGTGAATGGAATTAGAAAAAGGTGGCAACCTTACGATGCCCGCATTCGGGGCGTGATCATGTCAATTAGCCAGCGTTGCCAGCTGTGCTAAAATATCAAAATTTTTAATTTGAAATAATTTTATTTCTATGGATTTTCATTTTCTTTCCTTCGGTGTGGTTCTTTTTCCTGTTATTGTTATTGGCATATAATCAAGCAACATGTCAAAAATAATACGTGATCAGCATAAAGATAGCAGCAGCAACAACAACAACAACATCGGCAACAATCGAAAATGCCAATAAAAATCAGAGCAAAAACAATTACAAAAACAACAACAGCGCGCACATAATTATCGATTGCAAATTGAAATTGATTAGTCGAGATTGTCCTTGTTTTCCTTTCTCTCTCTCTTAGAACCCCATGGAAATAACTTCTTCTCTCCCTCCTTCTGTCTGTCTTTGGGTCCTTAATTTTGTCTTAATTTATCTCTCTTTCGTCTGTTGTTTTTTCCTTCATTGTCATCAGTTTTTTTTGGTTTCGATATCGATTTCAGTTTCGAATTTGTTTTTCCACGGTTGTTACTGATGTTGCTATTGGTTTTATATTTGTTGTTTCAATTGTTGTCGTTGTTTTAAATGTTGAATACCAACAATGTATAATTTTTGTATATCAGTTCTTGTTGTTGCTATTCTTGGAGTTGTAGTGTTGCTCCTGGTTTTGAATTGTGTGCTTCTCTTAAAATCAATCTACCTGAACACAGTTCAGTCTGTCATATCCTTCTATGTCGTATCTTCTCTTTTTCACGCGTTACTCTCTTCTTCTCTCACTATCTCGCTTCTTCCCCTCAATACTCCATTCAATTGATCTTCATCATCGCTTCCCTCATTCCCATGATCAACGTCCCCCATATCTTCCATCGCTGCTCTTTCATTTGCCACGGACAGTTCACTCTGTCTCCAGCCATCATCTTTCTCATTCTCACTCGATTTGTCGCCTCATTTGTCATTCATTCATTCGACAAGGGGTTGACCATTCTTGGTTTTTTTGTTTTTTTTTTATTTTTGGTCCGTTTTGACTGTGTCTGCATTGTGGCAAAATGTCGAATCTTTGCCCTTTTTTGTATTCCTTTTTAAATGAAAACAAATAGAAATTTTGTTGTTTTCGTGGCCTGGTTGACCGCGATTAAAAAATCTGTGATTGTGTACTTTATCTGGAAAGTTCTCATGTGACAGTGAGACAAATTAATTTCAATTTTATGCATACTTTGAACTCGCCGATTCAAGGAGTCGGAGTCAAATTCTTTGTAATTTTCTTCTTTTTCAGATTTTCATAATTTTTATTATCATAATATTTCGCTAATTTCAGATGAAAATATTTATGTGAAAAACTCGCACTCGTACAAAACTCGTTAAACAGTACAATATAATTTTAACAAATTCTATATCTATTCAAAATTTGTAAGTCTTTCTATACCTTTATGTATATCTATTATATGAATTCATATATTAAAAAATTAGTAGCCATTAGAAATATCTTCAACCCAATGCCCGCGAATAAAATACTTATCCTCAGAACATCCCATTTCAAGAATCAGAACCCTTCCGTCCCTCACATCTAAAATATTATGTAGATTTATATCTATCAGAGTTTTCCTTCCTTCAATTGACACAAATTCTCCAAAAAACTGGTACATCGCCGAAATACACACACACTCAAGGAAGATGTTTCAGGGAATTTTAACGATAAGCTGTCGAAATTGCTCAATAGCGATGAGACGAGGCCACGCCCTCCTCAATCACCGCACCCACCGCCGTCCACTGATGCCGTTGCAGCAATATTCATTAAATTTCTTTGGATAAATTTTGGCCGTAAACACTTGAGAAGATTTTATGGCCGTCGATGGAGTTCCGTTGTTATTGTTGTTGCTGCTGTCAGTCTTTCGGGAAATGTCACTGATTGTCTTACGATGCATCCTTCCGGGGTGGGGTTTGGGTGGCGATATGTGGGCGGTGGGGTGGAGGGGTGTGATGCTTGTAAAATGGCGCATGCATCTCCGGTTAATGATGCATTTGATGTTTGCATGCGAAAGAGAATCACTCTCTTTCCCTCCCTCTCCCTCTCACTCGATCTTTCTATCAGTCTTTCACTCTTTCTATCTGTCTGTCCGGTTGCGTGTGTGTGGCAACCCTCGGCGGCAGCGTCACAGTCGTTACGATTTTAATGTCGTCAGCGACATGGCAGCTGATGTCGTTGATGGCGGAAATGCATGCGTTTTTGTTGCCGCTTCTCTTTGAATTTAATGGCAACTCCTCTTCTTGTTCTTGTCTCCCTCCCTCCTTCTACATCTATCTCGCTCGCTATCGTGGTGGCTTTAACGACGAACTTAAGGTGGCAACGTCTGGCACGTGAAGATATTCCCAAAGCCCACGGTCGTAGGAGATAAGAGACAGGGACAGATGTTGCCACCAAACTCCCACAATAAACCTACGGTGATTATCATAATGGCCATGTTGGAGATTTCACTAAACCCATGGGAGTGTGGTCACCATTTGACAATTAGTAAAATCCCGTAAATTCATATAAAATATTATGATTGAATAAAACTACAAATTCTTACCATTGCTTTAACCCTTGACTTCACTCGGTGGCTGCTTTGGCACTCATGGTTTCTTTTCATTTTATTTACATTACATTTTTAATTTATTTTCTACTCATTTCAAACTTCAGAGGTCCGTGTTTTATGTAAACAAAACTTTTATTTAATTCAAGTATTTAAGCTTAATCTTCTATCCATTAAATAATCATATTTATATTTCATACGAGCTCTAATTTAAATTAGGTTTTTAAAGTAATTTGTAGTAGTTGTAGCGATTAGCTGTTATTGTTGATTTCGTTATTGTGTTTAATTTAATTTTTTAATTAGTTCTTAGAACTAAGGATTAACGTAAACTATACAGATCGGAAGAGTCGAGGTCGCTATTGGAGGATCGGCTAGAGTTCGATCGATCGATCTTTCTCAAGATCGGAAACCCATCGATTTGAAAATCGGGTTATGTATACGGGGAGACATTTAGTCAGTGATTTGAAGGAACAAAAGTATTTTACGGAATGGCAGATTGACAAGGCATAGAATATTTAATTGAAACCAAATATTGTTTTAGTGGTAGTATTAGCTCGACTATTACAAATATCTTTCCAGTATTTCTGGCTAAAATTTATAATTTATTAGCTCATATCATCGGAATTTTTACTGTAGATATGGTGAAAGCAAGCAGATGATAATGATATCTGAAGTACATATACTTGTCCATCGATCTCCGTCTCCGTCCTCGGAGCTCTTCCGAAGCCCTTAGAAATAAAATTAACTGATAAAATCTAGTATTAAGTACTGTTCCCTAGTCTACGAAAATTAAACAAAACTAAGTGTACTTAAGAAATAATTACAAAATATTATCAAAGTAAATCAGAAACTTAAAAAAATAGTTCGATTTCGATCGAAGGCATTGAAGAGTACAAAATAAATAAACTATTTTTGTAGACAAAGTAGTAGTAGTTGTTATTGTGTTGTTTTTATAGTTGTAGTTATTATAGTTGTATTTATAGTGGTTGTTATTGTAGTTGTATTTATAGTTGTTGTTATTGTAGTTGTCGTTGTTATTATGATGATGACTTCCTTACAGGTTTGCCGAGTCGCGAAAGGTGAGCCACTCGAATTGGGAGCCAAAGACAATCGGCCCACAGTGTTGATTGAAGAGAAGAGCGGAGAATTGAAGGTGGATGGACAGGGTTGCCAGATAGTTGCAAACTCTCTGCGTCCGCCGGTCGGTCGGTCGCTGTGTGTTGATTGAAGAAGGAGCACGGAAATGTTGATTGAAGAAATGCAGCGGTCGAGCGGTTGATTGATGGAGCCTTTGAGAGGCCTGGCTTTGATCTCCGATGCGAAGGAGACGATCCTCGGTCGGGCGATCGGCTGGTTGGTCGGTTGATTGGTGAGTGGAATCGGGAACTGTTGATTGCTGAGCGGTGGTCGATGAGAGTTGATTGAAGTGTTGAGTGTTGATTGAAGGGCGATCGACGATCGCTTTGTGGCAATGTTGATTGTTGGCACCGATTGATCGGTGAGTTTTATTTTTGCACTACTTCAAGGTACGGATTTCTCTCGTTTCTTCTAACGCAATGTTCTTAAATATAAACATCCGATTTGAGTTTTACTTGTTTTCAAGCAGCAAGGAACACTTAAAGAAATACTTTGTTTGTACCATAAAATGTGTTTTGGAGTTGAGGACAAAATATTAAAGCCTTTTCTTAAGCACGTCGGCTTTCAAAATAGACGTGAATAGCAAAAGGAGCGAAGAATACAAACGAAAATTGATTGATTGATTGAATGTTTATGGTGGGAGGGGAGTTGCGGGGCGAAAGGAGGGGTGGAATTAATTCATAAAAAATTATCATCCGCACTGCCGAGTCGTGCTCCGCAACTCGCCCCCGTCGTAGATGTTCAAATTGTGCTGGCGCGAATATTCGTTCACGACGTATTGGCCTGGAAAAATGGATTCGCACACGCGGCTCGATTAATCTCAGGTCATCACCACGGGTCGCGGCCGCAACCCCGGCGACTCCGCCATCCCCCCAACGGCCACCGCACTCACCTTCGTCGATGCGCCGCGAGGCCTCCTCGATGTCGGCCCTGGCGTCCTTCAGTATCACATACATTAGCGGCATCATCTCCCACGGATAGCGAAACTTCTCCAGCAGCTTCTGACAGTACTCCAGGAAGACGTCCTGGCCTGTAACAAGAGAATGGAATAATATTAGTAAGATTGAACAGAGAGAGATAGAGCGATATATGAAGGGTCTTTATGTTGCGTCGTCAAGTGGAAAGTGTGGCAACTCCCCGAGTCGGGCTGGCAGCCAATGGCGACAGACTTCGGTTGGTTTGAGGGGGGAGAAAAAGTGTGAGCGAAAATGAGGGGGCGGAGAATCAAATCAATTATGAGAGTTGCACGCACGAGAAGCAAAGAACAATTGAATTGTTGCTGTAATTGTGGGGCTTACATGCCAACAACAGTAACAATAACCACAACAACAATAACAATAACAATCACAACTACCCTACCAATAATACTTATATTGCAAACCCTCAATTGAATCCAGCACTCGGCCCTGGGGGCGGGCGACGACTCCAAGCCGAGGGGCGTCGCACGCAAACCGAGGTGAGTTCCAGTCAGGCGTGGTGAGAGGCAGCACACCGATTGGGGCCACGTGTGGACGCAGCAGGTGTCACTGTGTTTACGACTTCCGCAAATTGGCGCTTAAAGAGCGAGCCAGGAGCGAGCGAGCGAGTGAGCGCGAACAGCGTTGCCAACTGCGCGGCATAAGGTGTAATTTCACAAATTGCCAGGGCGCCGAAGTGCCAATTGCGGAGTCAGGGAGTCGCCGTCGTCCTTGGCGGCATCCGCGGTGGTGTGGCGTCGATGCAGAATCCATCGTTGGCCTCGGCGAACGACGAAGGACGAAAGGAAGCCGCACAAGACCAGATCAGATCAGACCAGACCGAACCGGACCGGAAGGTTGTGGGCAAAACAAACAGAAAAGCGAGAAGCAAACTGTAAACGAGTAAACGGCGAGGAAAAGGCCGGCTTTTTAATGCGAAATTGATTCACTTTAATTTCCCCCTAATGAAGGGTTTTGAATTGCTCTGCAAAACTTCACTTTTTTTTCGATGATCTCGGCTCCGTTGAAAGGAGTTGTACCGGGAAGAGCAGAAGCAAAAAATTCAAAAATTTTAATTGAAAATTAAAATTCAAAGAATCGATGGAGAAAATAAATAAAATGAAAGATAAACGATTCATATTAATAATATATTCGCGATTAAAAGAGCTCTTGTTGATAAAAAAAATAACCTCGAGAAAAGTTGTCCAGGAGGCGGTTGTGCTAAAAATGGATTGATTTAAGGACTGTAGGGTGGACGAAGACCAGTGGGTAATTCACAAAATATAAATTAAGTTAAATTGTTCCTTGTTCTTGTTGATTCTTGAACTTTTGAGAATGATTTTTAAGACAAAAAACATTTTTACGTTATACATTTTTCCATTTTCCAAGAAATTCATTCGCGAATTCTATAGTGATTTAGTTTATGGAACCATGATTAACGCTAAAACGATTCTTCGGAGTCATTTTTGTTTTTCTTACTAGAATAATTAGAAAATAGTATTATAAATAAACAATTAAAAATAGAAATATTTGTTTACAGGAAATTAAAAATTAGTCGAATATTAAGAAGCAAAAATTACTTCGAAATTATTCACAATTCTCAATGGTAAATAGCAAAAACAAAATAATAGTGACTAGATGCCAAAAAAAAAAATTAAAACAACAGAAAAAAATGAATAATAAATACTATTTCAATAATAATAAAAATGCACAACGAGACGAAGCAACAACAACAAACTGTTTTCTTGGCATTCATAAAAGTGTAAAATGTAAAAAATTCGTTGTTGTTTCATCGAATAATTTTTTTATATTGTAATAATATTGTTGGAACTTAATTTAATTATTTATGTGTAATTAATGCATTTTAAATGCTTAAGTAAATTTAATTGCTTCTGAATCGTATTATTTATAATAACTAATTGCCTCTTAAACAATTCCCCTTTATATATTAATTTCCCGACCTCATCTTCACTTCCTGAGTCGCTCGAATCGAATCCCATTAAGTCAGGTTTACAGACAGACAGAGAGATAGAGAGTCTATCCGACAGACAGGAGGACAGATTGATGGACGGACGGACAGACAGCTCAAGACTACGACGTGCCTCGACGGCCGACGCAAAGCCTCGACTCGGATTCCTCTATTCTTTTATATTATTATATTTCGCATTATGTCTCTTTCTTCTTAATGCTGTTTCATGTGTATTTATAGTTCGTTGATTTCACATTGTTGTTGTGCTTGGTATTCACGTTATTGTTGTTGGTATTCACATTGTTGTTGTTTGAATTCACATTGTTGTTGTTGATACTATTGCTTTTGTTGTGGGTATTCTTAATATTGTTGTTGCTACTCTTTTAGTTGTTGTTATGGCTGACTTTGCTCATGTTGTAGTTGCTTTTGCACATTGGTGCTTTTCTTGCCTCGAGCCACATGCGCTCACTCTCTCACTCTAACGCTACCTCCAATCGCTCACTCTCTCTCTCGCTCTCTTTCGCTCCTCCTCATTCACTCTGTCTGGTCTCCTCGCACTTATTTTGTCTTCGCCTTCTTTTTGCACTCGCCTCTAGTTTTCTTTCTTTCCATTCTGCTTTTATTTATTTATGCTATTTCTTGTTGTTGTTGTAGTTGTACATTTTCTTTTTGTAGCCATTGATGATGGTGTCGTTGTTGTTGGTTTTTGTTGTAGTGGCTGTTTTTGTTGATACTGTCGTTGTTGTTGCTATTGCTGTTCTTGCTGTTGTTATTATTGGTGTTGCCAATGTTATAGTGGTGGTGATGGTAGTCGTTGTCAATGTTGTTTTTGTTGTAGTTGTTTCTGTAGTCGTAATGTTGCGGCTGCTGTTGCTTTTGTTGCTCATTTTACTTGTAGTTGTCTTCGCTATTCTTGCTGTTGTTCTTGCACTCGGTTTGCTTGCTCTTTTTGTTCGAGCCATTGTTCTTGTTGGTGGCGTTGCTTTTGTTGCTGGCATTGATATTGTTGGTGGCATGGTTTTTGCTGTTTTTATTGTTGTTGGAATGTGTGGCCGACTCTTCGGCGAAGGCGGAGCTTCGTCGCCATTGGTTCGTGCCACTTGTCGCCTCCTCCTCGTGGCGAGGACGAAGCGAGACGAGGCGACGTCGGCCGCCATCGACATCGTCGTCGTCGTAGGTTGCGTTTGATTTTTGTTGTAGCTTTCATTGCT
Source organism: Coelopa frigida (assembly GCA_017309665.1). Taxonomy (NCBI): domain Eukaryota; kingdom Metazoa; phylum Arthropoda; class Insecta; order Diptera; family Coelopidae; genus Coelopa; species Coelopa frigida. The sequence continues at coordinate 28,909,658 of CM029561.1, forward strand.
ATTGTTGTTGCAATGTTTCTCATTGTAGTTGTTGTTGTTGTGGCGAATGTTAGATTTTGTTGCTGCTACTGCAACGTCGTTTGCTCGTGTTGCTGCAACGTTTTTCTCTCTCTATATTTTCATAAGTTTTTCGCTGTGCTTTAAGAATTACTAATTCATATTTGTTTTCTTTACTTTTTGCTCTTTACTATTTCTAATTATTTATTTAATTTTTCTTGAAATCCATTTGAATTTATATTAATTAAATTCCATACTTTTTGTTTATTTTATTATGTGCTTTTCTTCTAATTTATGTCAGTTTCTTATTAAATTGTTCACGTTATTTCTATTTATGTAATTATAATATGAATTTTGTTTTTTTTTATTCTAAAATGTTCGTAATTATTTTAAATAATTTGGTATTTCATATTTTTTTTGTTTCTTTCTTTTTCGTTATTTGTATTCTATTTTCTATTTTTATTTTTTTTTATTTCTAGCGTAAATTTGTCAAAATTTTCATTTTCTCATCTAAAATTATTTTTATTCTTATTTTTTTCATATTAAACTTTTTAATTTTATTTCTATTAAAAATAATATTCTTAAAGTTATTACATCTTATTACACAATATTTGTGGCTGATGACTATATATAGTTCTTCGATCATAATGAATATATTGTGCTGTTCTATTAAATTTTAATGACTCAATGATTTTGCAAGAAGAATGTAATAATAGAAAATAAGAGGACCCATAGCAACCCAGTTCCACTGTACTGAGGAGAAGACGACAACAGAAAATACAATTCGAATCAAAGAATGTGAACAATTTATCAGCTGTTTTTCAACAAATTATACTTAATATATTTAAATGCCAATAATATTTTAATATATAATATAGTAAAAAAAGATGAGGAACAAATAATAGAACAAGTAAAATGCGAATTTCAGTGAGATAACAGGAAGAAAATAGTTCAGAAAATAGAAATAACAACATCTTCTTGGCAATGGAAACTTTTAAGTGAACAATAAATTAATAAGAGAAACACCTAGAATCACATAGCTTGAGAGAGAAGAGAGAGACGACGAGAGGAAGTGTGAGGTATGAGGATCGCGGCCAAGACACCTGCAGTTTTGGCCATTTGGCAACAGCGGCAATAGCGGGACATTTTGATCTGTGGCCGAGGGATCCGAAAGGCGGGAGGCGCGTTCGGAGAAAATCTCCGGCTCGATCTCGGGCTTGAGGCAGGCGTCGAGTGGCCCCGACAGAACACGGTAATTACGACGTCGTCCGCCTAACGAGATCGTCGCCCAGGTTGGCCACGGGTTATATATACTACATAGGTGTAATTATCCGACCTCCCGATATGTCGGTCAATCAATGGCGATTGAAGGTCTTTAATTAAATGATCGATGAAGTCTTGTGCAATAAAACAGGTGAATGACGAGAGAGCGGCCGATTGTGACTTGAACGGCAGGAGTAAAAGAGAGAGCGAGTCTGTGAAACGGATTGAGTTGGGGCGTGGGAGCGAGACGGAAAGTGTGAAACTCACCCCGGGCGCGGAGTTCGCCGAAACGATGCCATTAGCGCGCATAAACGCCTCGTTCCCCACCTTGGCGCCCCCCCTCCCCGCACTCGCTCTCTCTGTCTCTCTTTCTCTCCGGTGGGGCAGCATCCTTCGACAGGGACGAGCATCGTTCGGCTCGCCTACCTCGGCTCGGCTCGGCTTGGTTCGGCTCGACTCGACTAGACTCGGGTCGTTTATGCTCGTTTAAGTCGTTATCGCGCTCGTTTTGACTCCTTTTTTCGCACGCTCCTTTCGGCCGCCACTCGCTCTCTTCTGGACTAGGACGCGGCAGTAGCTCCCTCTTTGTCTGATCCACTCCTATCTTCCTCCTTCTCCCTCTGTCACTCAATCTCTCCAGTTCTCTGTCTCTCTCCCGCTTAGAGTTGTTGCTGCATTTCCTTGTGTTTTGGCTCGGATTTTCAGCAGACTCTAATGCGCATAACGGTTCTCCAATTGTTGTTGTAGTGGAGTTTCAGTTGTTGTAATGAAGTTGATGGTGTTGTTGTTGTATGGTAGGAATACTAGTTGTTATTATTGTTGTTATTGTAGTAGTGGCTTTAGTTGTAGTAGTTGCTTTTGTTACTCCTTAAATGCTGTTCAGCCGCTGCGAAAACCATTTTCCACCACTGCAGCGGGATGTTTCTCTCTCTCTTTCACAATCTCTCGTTCTCTCGACATCCTTCCTGCCCACCCCTTTCACAGGACCTCCTCCCAGCTGCAGCAAATGGGAGTCGACTGCTCCACTGCGGGAGTCCTTGCGAAGGAGCTTCGGCTCTCTGATAGGTTAACGGTTGTTGATTTTGTTGTTGTTGTAACAGGTTTTACTGTTGTAGTAGTTGTTGTTTTTTATATATTAGTTGCATTTTTAGAACCGGAGTTTAACTCGTTCGCTCTAGTTGGTCGAGTGAATCTGGTGCAAGAACTTTTCGAAGGGAGGATATGAAATGAAAACTAGCGCACCGGGGTCGCTTCGCTCCCCCGGTTTGCCTGGTCCACCCAGGCAAAATCTGTTAACTTCGGCCAGGCCGAAATTTACATACCCTGCACCCTGCATACAACGTTTATTAAAGGAAAAACAGTGAATTTCTATCAATAATTAGTGAAAATGCATCATTACACTTCAATGCTATTAACTCCATCGTGCGATTTTCACAACTGTGGCCTCCTTCAAAGAGAAATTATATATTTGAAGCTATATGATGATTTTTTGTGTGCCATAAAATCATAATGTGCATTTAGTTGCTTTTCCTATTTTAGATGTTCATTTCAATGCAGACAAAATCTGATTCAACAACAGACTTGGGAGGGTTGAAATTTCCAACAATATAAATTCCAGAAGTACTTGCTGCGCTACTATAAGCAACATAGCGTGACTGATTCCACTTTGAAGATGAACAGCCATTTGGAAATATGTAGCTCCCTGACTTTTGTGGATTGTGATCCCGTCAGCAGGGATTGTATTCTCTCAATCGTCACCTGCTCAATACGTTTATATTGAAAGGATATAATCAATTTTTTATGGGCGTCCATTGAGGTTCAGTTAGATGTGGTCTCTTTCTTCTTGCATTCACTCCCACCTTTCATCAGCTAATAACATCCATAAAGTAGTTGGATTTCTTGTAGATCTACGATTTAGTATGGAAGGTGCTCGTGTCCTATAAGAGATATTTTCCATTTGATTCTTGGGAACTCTTAGTAGCAATATTTAATCTAATAACTGTCTATATGGTTTACCATATCCAACATTGAGCTGTAGCTTTTGAGCTGAGCTTTAGCTTGTGAATTTTTAGCATGTAAACTGGTATCGGTGGTACATGATCAGACGCAAAAATTCATCTCTATATATACCATAGTTTATCATATATACCATATTCAACTTTTGCGTTATATGGGAGGGCGATGTTATCCATTTTTGACTTGTAAACTCGTATGAGTGGAACATGACCACACACAAAACTTTATCTCGATATATACCATAGTTCACCAGATATCCCATATAAACCTTTTGCTTTATATGGGAGGTGGGCGTGTCCGATGGGCGATGTTTTCCATTTTTGTCTTTTAAACTCGTATCAGTGGAACATGATCACACACGAAATTTCATCTCGATATATACCATAGTTCACCAGATTTCCTATATAAACCTTTAGCTTTATATGGGAGGTGGGCGTGTCCGATGGGCGATGTTTTCCATTTTTGTATTTTAAACTCGTATCAGTGGAACATGATCACATACAAAATTTCATCTCGATATATACCATAGTTCACCAGATATCCCATAAAACCGCTGATCAAGAATATATATACTTTTCCATACCTACGACCTCTCCTTTAATGCGTTACAAACGGAAGGACAAAATGAATATACCCTTACCCACAGGGTGTAGGGTATAATGATTTCAACAAAAACTTCCTGTCTATTGCAACAAGAGGAAGTTCATGTTTTTCTCTTTCTCTTGGAAATATACATAATTATTTTTCCATAAAAATAGTAAAATTGTAGAGACTTTTTTCAAAATCTCATCAAGACTAAGATCAAAGAATTGATCATGATTAAACTTAAGCTTTTCTTTTGTAATTTTTAATTATAATACATATTTGTAATAACTCATTTAATATGTTTGTATTTTATTTTATTTCATTTCAATTTAGTTTATTCTGTTATAAACATGGAGAATAATTTCTATTAATATAATTATTTTTACTATAAAGCAGTTATGAAGAATTAAGCAGAATTTTGAGAGAACTAATTAAATAAGAATCGGTATTTTTTGAGAAAAATGTTCTCCCCTAAACAGAAAAATTAACATAAGAAAAATTTATGATTTTATGAAAAAATACTTCTGTAGTTCAATAAATTTGATTAAGAAAAATGGTTCAAGAATCGAGTCGATTCATAATTTTTATAAATTACATCCAGTTTTCGAGAGTAGAATCCCCGAAATTCGGTGATTTAGAAGCAATTGTTTCCCCCACATTGTCGTCAACAACAAGCTACTATGCGCAATGGATAAATAATTACCATTGTACCTCATGTTCTTCCATCAATTACCAACTCTAACCGATTGCCGCAAATTGTTGGAGGTGAAAAATCAAGTCAATCGGCTGCGAGTGTTGCATGTTGTCGCCGGCGTAACTATTTGTGGTTGTCAATGTTGTTATTGTAGTTGCTATTGTACATGATATCTGTAGTTTTTGTTATTGTGGGAAAATTATAGTCGTTGTATTGCAGTTATTGCTGTTGTAGTTATTTCTCTTGCATCAACGGCAGCAATTAATGTTAATGAAGTGTTGGAAAAACAATTTTCAAAATTAACCAAAACATGTTCAAGGAAAAACGACAACCACAACAATAACAGGAACAAAAAGAACCCGATAATAATATGAATAAAATGACATACAACAACAGGGAAGCGCAAACAAAAGGAAAATAACAACAACAACATCGAAAGGAATATGCATTAACAAGAACAACAACAATAGCAGTAAAACGACCACAAATGCCTTTTTCATGTTGGACACGTTTTTGAGAGATGGACAGCTTGCAATAGTTATTGTTCTTGTTCCCTGTTATTGTTGTTGTATGTTGACTTATAATCTATGACGAAAAATTATCACCATCATTTGCAGTCATGTTGTTATTATTGTTGTTATTGTTAGTATTGTGTTTGGTGTTTGCATTTATTTAGTTTTTAAAAAATTTTAATTGAATCAGCTTTCAATTAAACATCACTTTTGATGTTGTTATTTTCATCATTATTGTTGTTGTTCAAAATTGCGTGATCCCGTGAACAACATTTCAACGATTATTCTTTTTCATTCTTTTGGTTTCTCTCTTATATGTACATATTTTGATTTATTTATTTTAATAGAGTGTTTTTTTTTGTTATGAAATTTCATTTGAAGCTATTAATTATTGGTGTTGTCCTTCCCACAACCGACGTGGTTGTTGTTACGGTGATTTAATCACGTGTCCTCACGCCGTCACCGTGATTAGAATCGAAAACCTTTTTATTCAATCAGATCAGCGAGGGACGTGGGGCGGAGGCGCCTCGAGGTAGAATGGAATCAAAACGTGTGGAAAAAAAAACACATTTCAAACGTGAGAGGGAGAGACAGACATAGAAACAGAAAAAAGACAAAAACCGAAGTGTGAAAAACATTTAAAACTATTACGAATTCCACTTGTTGTTGGTTGTCATGGTGTTTCCTTCTTCTTCTTGTTGTTGTTATTGTTAGTCCATTGTGTTATTGTTGAAGTAGTATTATGTGTTGTTGTTGTGATTCATAAATAATAACTCCAACATGGGAGGCGTATGAGCAATCTTCCTCCGGGCATCCTCGTTGGGGGAGAAATTTATTTGTTTGTGCTGAATGTGAAGTGTTTGCATTCGGAGAGAAAGAGGAGAGGAAGAAAGGGTAGAGAGGGAAGGAACGAGAAGAGAGAGGGAAATGAATGAGGGGAGGGAGGAGGAGAAATAAAGATCGGAAAGGTGCAAACGAGAGTGGGGTGGAAACAGAGGCGAGAGGGGGCGTGACCAATGCTGCGAAACCGCAGCACGGTAGCCGTTGGAGGCGTGGCCGAGGCTGACGTCGTGGCTTACATGAGAAGAAGAGGGAAATAAAGAGGAGTGGAAGATGAAGAAAAAAGGCAGAGTGCGAAAAAGATGGAGAAGACAGTGAGTGATGAGCACATTCCAGTCGATTGGGGGGAAGTGAAGGCAATACAAGTAGGGATGCAGTGAAAAGATGAAGGTAGGATAAATGAAAATAGGTGGAGGAGGAACGAGAGCAAAAAGGAGAGGAAGAAGGAAAAGGCGAAAAGCCGGAGGAGTCGATGGGGCGGAGCAGGAAGAGGCCGTCGATAATTATGGTGGGAGGCGAGCGCACATTGGAATGGATTTAATTCGCATTACAACGAATTAACATAATAATGAGGTTTTTGGCTCCGCTTCCCCATCGATCTTCCATCTCTTTTCGTCACTTCCACCATTTCACTCTGTTCCTCTTGCTTCTCTCTCTCTCCCCCACTCTCCTTCGCAGCACCGACTTTCGGAAATAAATGCGTGTGAATCACGTGTGAATCACGCAGAGGGCAACAGCAAAAACCGCACAAAAAACTATGCAGCAATAAAAACAGCAACGACAACGTGTACAAGTATAAATCCAACAACAATTACATTCAACGACAACAACAATTACATTCAACGACAACAATAATAACAATAATAAAATTAATAACGACAGCAACAACCCACAATTACAAAAACAACTCGAAGTCATAAATCGTGTCGCTGCCAGGGTGGGCGTGACCCGTTTCGTTTCCTTGGGTTGCATTTCAAAAATATGGCAACGCACTCGATGAAACCGCTGATGAAGTTCTTCAAAAGTTTACGAGCTCTACGCAGGCGCTGTCGTTTGTTCAAACCCCTCAAACTCTCTCTCTTTCTTTCTCCCCCTCTCTCTTCACCTTCTCCCTCCCTCTCTTTCTCTCGCTGCTCAGCAGGCGTCAACTTCGGATTCGTGGAATTGAATTTTGATTTAAGTTTTGAAATCGTGTGGAAATTTCGAGCTCACTTTTTTCCATTAATTGTTCGGCCTTTACATAATTATTCAGTTTATTTTTAGAGAGATAGAAGAAAGAGATGGAGGAGGTGGTCAGTTGGCAACAGCAATCGTCTTAATCATTAACTCGAATGATTCAGCTAAGAAGTCACTCAATGGTCTCCAATGTCTAGAATTCTTATTCTCTATTTGATAGATATCTCAAAATAATAAAACTCCTTCAAAATCGTTAAACCGTACTATTTTATCGTGGGCTTCTTCTCACTTCAAAAGAATATAAATTCTAAATTCTATAAATTCTCTCCCAACACCAAGTAAATAAAATTCTCCAATATCATACTCTATTTTTAAATATTTTCCAAACTCCTCAAAGCTCTCAAAATTCTCCCTTAGTCTTCAAAAATCACCAAAATTTGAAGATCTTCAAGGTCTCCATTGTCAGAAATCGATTCCTATTACGACTTGCATTTAAAAACTTTCTTCTGTTTGACTATGAATAATAAATACAACAACAATCTACCTACATATGTATGAAAAACAATAACAAAATTATTATTTTGATGTCTGATGTTCTACGTTGAAATATGAGAAAACAATAAAAACCAAACGATTGCGACAAAGACTGGGAAAAGTGAAATGGAGAAGAGGGGAGAATAAAATAGATGGAGACTGACGGATAGATGAAGAGGCGGAGAGAGATGGAGAAATAGACAGATATAGAGAATGGTATATTGAAGAAAAAGCAGACACAGGACCCAGACAAATCAAAGAAAGTACTGGAAAAGACAGCAAAAATAAAGATGGACAAAGGAATGAAGGACAGACAGGCAGATATTTTGATGACTGTACAGAAGGAATTTTGTAAATGGATCGAGGAACATAAAAAAACCAAAATCCATCTGAGTTTTCTTTTAAAAATTTAAGATGAGTTAAGTTTCTTCCGGAACGAAGCGAAAGGCGTGGCTTTGTTTAGACTTTGGAGGAGTGAAAGAGAGAGAATAAGAGTGGAAGCAAAAGAGAGAGGGAGAGAGCAGAGAGAAAGTGAGGAAGATAGGGTTGGAGAAAACGCACTGAAGCACATTTTCGTTTTATTCGCATTAAAAATTCTCGAAATTTATTTGCTTCCTTGCAAATGATCTCGCTTTTTCTCTATCTCTATCTCTCTCCCTTTCTCTTTCTCTTTCTCCATCTTTCTCTTTCCCTCTTCTGCTCTCTGTAACGGATAGTTTGAGATTGTATGAGTGTGTGTGAGTGCATTTTGGTCCTTTCGCTCCTCTCGCTTCCGTAATATGTCGATTTATTATTTTTATTGTGGTTACGTTTTACGACTTTTCCCGAAGTCGACTCGCTCTGCTCCGCCCAATCTCTCTGAATCTTCTTCTTTCTCTCTCTCCCTCTCTTTCTTTACTCTCCTGCGCCCCTACTTTCTATCTATCTATCTATCTCTTTCTTTCCCTATCTCTAACTTCCTCTATCTCATTCCCTCTCGGTCTCTAACTCTCTCTGGCTTTATCTTGGCTGCTCTGCAGGCGAATTAAAATTTTGCGTCTGCTGTGCAATGAAAATGCAGATACGTTCCCTCCTCTGACTTTCTCCCTCTCACTCACTCATTCCCTCTCTGACTCCCTCTCGTTTTCTCTAATGCGTTCCCAGATACGCCCGATGCATAACGTGGAACGTCCTGCCAAACGATCGACGTGGGTCTACTTCGTATCTGGATATTGTATTTTACATACATACACACACACATATACCACCCCTTCTTTTATATACATATATATATAGTATTTTTGGTGAAATTTTCACGAAATTGCGTTTTAAGTTTTATGCTCTTCGCATGGCGAAATTATTGTAAACTTTTGGCCAAATCGTAAAAACACTTGCCTTTCATCTCGTCCCCTTCCTATCTCTCTCTCTCTCTTTCTCTTTTCAGCTCCCTTCCTTTCTGCAGCATTTGTTTGAAATTACTCCTTTCTCTTTCCCTCTCTTTTTCACCCTCGTCCCTTTATTTTAGTATGAGGTCAGCACTTTTTATATTTGATTTTATTATTGTTGTAATCGGAGTTATTCCTGTTGTAATAGAAATTATTGTTCTTCTAGTTTTAGTATTTTAACTCTTTACTCATGTGAGTAAAGATGATGATTGATCATACAGTGGAATAGATTTCCATTCGGTTTAAAAATAAATTTTATAATTTCTTCTAATAAATATATTATAATTAATAAGTTTTTATCTTGACGTGCAAGCCTTAATTTTAAAATTAATATTAAATTAAATTTAAAAAACATTGAGGAAACAAAAGATTTGGAGAAATAAACGAAAATGTGCACTTGAAGTCGAAAAAGACAAAAAAAAAATTAAGAAAAAATATGAAAAATGTCAGTACAATTAAATAAAAATGGATTCGTTTTTAAAAAAGAATCATGGAAAACGTATGAAAATAATGAAATCATATATAAGAAAATTGATCATGGCAACAACTAGTTTATAATAAGTTTATAGACTTAATCACATACTGCCTTCCATTTGTCCCACTGTGCACACCTGAATATGATTTCCTCCCCTGCAATTTTGACAAGTCGCCGTGCTCAGCGTCCAAAACCTCACACGACGACACGGCCCTGGAGCACTTCTGACGCTCCGCTTTTACAGCCTCCGGGTCCCGACCAAAGACGCCACCAGACGCCGCCGGGTCGACTAAAGGGGGAGGCGGGGGGTGATGTTGATTCATTCACTCACTCTCGCCTGGTCCGAGACGACAATTGCTCTGCGTGTGCAGGCGAAAATAGTTCCGTGTCTTCGAATTTTACGACCCTTGCGAAGGATGCGACCGCGACGTGCCGCCGAATTTGTCACCAACGTCGCATGTCGCCAATCGTCTGCGGCCCATCGACCGTCACCCATCGCCGTCGCCCCTCGGCGTCGCTGTCACCGACGACGACGTCGCAGTCGCTGCTCGGCGAATGAATTATTGTGCGCAGCGTCAGATCTCACAGATCTCGATTATACGATATGTGCGTATGTGTGTGTGTGCATAAGTAGTTCACATGGGCGACAAATTAGTCCGCTTGTTCCTGAGTACGTGTGTGTGTGTGTGGGTGGTTGTCACTGTGTGTGGCAGGCGACCCGGAAGCCACAGGATACGATAGGAAGAAGAAGAGAATATTCGACTAATGATCGTCTCTTGGGTGAGTAAGAGACGAAAATGGAGGGAAATTCATTCGAGTAAAGTAGTGAAAACTCTGGAAAAGTGTAGAAAGGAATCACAAAATACTACTATAGCAAAATACTAAATACTATAGTACAAAATAGTAGTATCATGGGGTACCAAAAGTAATAAAAAGGATTTAAAATATTTTGAAAATATAATTTTAAAAGACCGGGAAAGAAGAATTAACGACAGAATGAACGACAAAGCTGTATAAATAAAATAAATTGATATACAACAATTTAATAGCCACATACAAGAAGAATTGCAATAAAAGTATTTCGTTTAAAATTTTTATATAGTAATAAAATATTAATAAAATTAAAAAATATTAACAAAATAAAAATATTAATAAATTTAAAGCACAACAATTAAAAACGAATGTATAATTGAACAAAATACCACAGCTCAAAAGGGAAGGAAAAGAAAATGCGAAATTAATATGAATTATGACAATGATGAAGAACAGTAGTAATTAGTCAGAAGAAATAATCGTTTGTGCCAAGTAAAATCGAGCTAAAATAAGAGATAATTAGAGGAATTTGTTCGCTCAATTCGGATTGCTTTCTTTTTTTCTTCTTTCTCTTCATATCACAAGGGTCTAATTATTTTCCCCCAATTATCTACCCGAACTATTTGCAGAATTACTTTCATTATAATCGTGATTTCTTTCTTTTTTCTCATATTTGTCTTGACTTATTTTTTTCTTTTTTCTCTGACTTTGTTTCTGTCTTTTTTTATTTTTTGTTGTATTTTTTCCTTTATTTCTGTATTTTTTTATTTCATTCTTCTCGGGTTTTATTTTATGCATGTCTAATTAATTTGTTTCTTTTCCACATTTCGCAGTTTCTGTCGACTTTCCTCGACTGCTTCTCAGATGCAGTTGCAATTGAGATGCTTTCCAGGTGCTGCCACTCGTTCCCACACTCCGATCTTCTCCGCCCTCACATTGGCTCAGCCGTCACCACCTCTGCGCCCCCGTCGTCGACCCCGCCCTCGCTCTGCCGCTGTGCGAATTTCGTAAACAAATGAAGCGAGATTAATTTTCGCAGCTCATCTACGGCGCGGCTTCCGCCAAAAGGTTGCCAGATAGTCGTTTATTCGTTCGCTCGTTCATTTCTCCGTTCAGCCCTGGATGGGCGTGTGGCTGTATGTGTGTGGGAGTGGGTGGCGTTATGTGAGAATGTGTGCGTAGTCGCTGCCTCGTAAAATAAATCAATTTTCAACCCCCGCCTCGCGTTTTCACCTCTGATTCCCGGAGACTCCGGCGTGTTTTGCAATTCGTCTTCTCAACAATTTGTTTATTTTTCCAACAAATTGCCAGAACATTTTTGCATTTTATTATAAACGTGTGCTTTTTTTGGTTTAATTTAGAAAATATTTGTTTGTGAATTTTATTCAATTTTTGAGTTGGTTTTTGCTTTATTTAGTTATAGATCTATCTTTGTTTATCTTCAATCGTTGCATCACCTGCCGGCAGTGGTTTCAGTCGTCACTCGAAGTGTGATTAATGGATGGATGAATGGATTGATTGAATGGAGGTCCGTTATTTGTCCGAGAAGAAGAAAAGTATTGAAATATTGCTTTAATTCGGAGAGTTATCAAATGTCGGTTTAGGAGTTGCAGGAACTCAGAGGGAAGAATATGTAAAACAAGCAATGGGAATTTCATTAACAAGATTTAATATCCAACAATAAATCCTCATTCAAAAGCACTATCAGCAGAAAGAGAAGAGAGAACCCTAGAGAGCATAGGAAAATCTCTTCACAAAAGGCCAAAAGTTATCGTAGACAAGAACAAATTACAACAATAACCACCATCGAGCTGTGTAAATTTGTCATAAACCATAACACGATGGTGCGGCGATAAAAACGCAATAGTAGTAGAGGTAGTAGTAGTAGTAGAAAAAGGACCCACCCGAGGCCAATCGGAGTGAATCATAAAGCTCCGAGTGAGGACGGACGGGATGTTGGTGGAAATGGTGGAGCAACTACCGTGACGAGAAGAAACAACGACAAATCGCACAAAGACAACAAGTAGTAGAACAACAGAAAAAAAAGAGGTGTGGGGAGGAAATCGTACAACGACAAGAACAACACTAATCTCGAAAAGCTCGTGTGTAACTCGTAAACTGCAGTCGCCTTGAATGAAGTTGGAGATTAACAAAGCAGCATCGTTGAACCTGCTCGAAATAGGAATGGCTGAAGAAACAGTAAGCTAAAAACAACAACACTGGAGCAATGCATTTAAAAAATATCGCCGCTTAAAAAGTACTTTTTTCGTCAGTCGCTTAAAGCGTAGGAGAGAACAAAAGGAGTGAGAAACGACATCAGGATGGTGTTCACGAGTGTTCGCGGGTGTTCGCGGGTGTTCGGAGGTGTTCGCGGATGTTCGGAGGTGAGGTGAAGGAGGAGATGTTGGTGTGATCCATAAAAGGCGACATGCGCTTTTATTAGTGTTGCCATCGCAAATGAATTCCGTTTTACAACTTTTTCCAGCAGCGCCAGCGGAACACTCGAAGGCGTCTGTCACTCCTTTACCTCCCTCCCTCCCTCCATCCATCCTTTCGCTCGAGGTGTTTCACAGTTTCTCAGTTTAGCATTTATTTTGATGCCCTTTTCTAGTTGTTGTCGTTGCTGTTCTTTTCGTCATCGTCGTCACTATGGCTGTTGTTGCTCGGAGTCGTTCGGACACGTCCGGCAGGTTTTACTGCTTCACACTTTTCCCTGATTGAATGCCAAAGCGGAGCGGAAAAGTGGAGTGAGGGTGGATTGGAGTAGAGTGAAGTGAAGTGAGGAAGAAGTGGAGAACGATTGCATTTCGATTGGAGCCTTTCGAGTGGATTCCGGCGCGGATTTGTGAACATAGCAGCAGCAATAGTAATAGTAGTAAAAGCGCATTGCGAACGAAAACATTTCCGGACGAAGGAGATCGATTTCCAGCGACAAATGGAACGCAAAGGACGAAGAGAATGAGAAATAAAGGGATAAAAAAGGAGTAGAAAAAGATGGAAAAGCATTTGAAGAAGGTGGAATCAGTAGAAGAAGTTGGAAAAGCAGTAGAAGAGTGTTGAAACAGTAGCAGCAGAATAGTTTTAGAAGAGTAGTAGAGTAGGAGAATGTCGAAGAATAGTAGGATAATTCCGTAGATAAGTAGTAAATCTACTTCAAAAGGACTTTTTCCTCCCGTTCCACTTGATAACCTCTGTGTTTCTCGAGTCCTTTGTAGTTCTAAACCTTCCTCAACTCCTTTTCTGCTACTCGTGTTAGCTTCTCATGCCCTTTTCACCAAACCCAACCCATTCACTTCAATCCTCCCTTTCTTCGCTTGCCTTCGCACGCGCTTCCGCGTCGCACAAAATCAATTCGCGATTTTTACGATTCAGTCGCTCGTGATGAAGGACGCGATAAGATGAGAAACCATCATGCAGGAGCCAGGAGAAATCATGAGCATGCGAACCATGCGACGGAGGGCAGACGGCGACTGTGGACGACGGGTCCCCTACATTTGACATTTGGCCATAAAACTTCACGGTTTTACGATGCTACAGTCTAGCAAGCGCATTAGCGTCCCTCACGTCTCGACCCCTTCGTGCCCCAGGCATCCACAAGTCTCACCTCTCTCTCTCGATCCTCAAAACAAACCTCTCACAAGACGTCGGGCTTTGAGTTCCCAAACTGAATCTAGTCGTGGACAAAACCTTTCGAATCACAAAAGTCTCAGGGAATTTGTGCGAGTTGCGTTTTACGACGCGCCCAGGGGCGTTCGAGGGGGGGTAGACTCAAAGGACAAAAACGCGAAATCGAAGAACAAAAGGCGGAATTCGAAGAACAAAGGGTGGGATTCAAAGAATAGAAAGCGAAATTCGAAGAACAAAGGGAGGGATTCGCAGAACAAAGGCAGGGATTCGAAGAACAAAGTGAGCGAATTCGAAGAATAAAGGGAGGGACCTCGATGGATCCCCCCTTGAAGGACGGAGATAATAAAATGAAGGACGACATAAAACCAATCCTTCCGAGGGCAACGAGACCTCCTGCGACAGGTGATTCACGAGGGTGGCGAGTGGGAGGAAGCGACGTCCAAATCGATGCCAATTGAGTTTAATAACTCCGCCTCATCCTCATCATCATCCATCGCTCTCCACGTCGCTCTCCAACGACGTCGACGACACACCGACCTCGGCCAACGCGGGTCGATTGAGGCAGAGTCGTATTGGTATTCGTCGTATTGGAGTTTGGGTGCGACTGGGTGGGTGGCAGGTTGTCGTTTTACGAGCGAAATTCCACCGAAAACTCCGTAGTGAAGTTTCATCCAAATCTCACCTTGAGGAGACTCAGGGCTCCCAGTGGTTTTAGTGGTCGACGGCGATAAGCGGTGGCTTTTAATTGTTTTTGTTGGAATGCACATTGTTAGAATACTCGTTGTTGGAATATTTGTTGTAAGAATATTCGTTGTTGTTATTGTCGACAATGTGACTGTTGTTTTAGATGTAGCTGATGTCGTAACAGACGTTGGAAACGTTCTAAATGTAACTATCGTTATGAATGTGGTTAAGGTTGTAAATGTGACTATCGTTGTGAATGTTGCTATCGCTTTAAATGTTGGCGTTGGCAACGCGCCTTCTGTTATCTCAACGACTCTGGCGGTAAGGTTTCGCACTCAGATTTCCCCAACACGACTACAATCGAATCGCGCTATCTATCGATGCATTTGTTGGCTTTAACCCTTGACTGACTCTCGTGCGATGGCATCGGTAATGCATTAACATTGGAATGGTTGTCGATAGTTCTGCAGGTGTTGGCGATAAGCGAACAATTGTTTGCCCAAGGTGTTTGGGGACCTTCGGGAGGGTGTTTGGTGAACATAAAGAGGGTTCTTCAAGGGTACAGCTATGGTTCACGAATATGAACATTAACGAATAATTCGCAATAGATGAAAGGATAATAATTATGACTATATTTTCGTCTTCATGGTTGGACCCAAGACCGCGAGGACTTTCTCTTTTCTCTCAGAACCTCTCGTCGTCGCCTGAACCTCACGCCTTTACCTGAACCTTCCCGAGTTAATTATTTCCAGCCATGAAGACCACGCGAAGAATGCAAGAAGATCGCGGATGGCTTCGACATCGCTGTCATTGGCTACGCAGTCGATCGACGGACGGACAGAAAGTGAGACGGACGGACATAGAGACAGACAGATGGACAGACAGACGATCGACCTGCCGAACGAACGACAGCCATGCACTGGTCTCAGGACTCGTATGTCTGCGGGCGCTACAAGAACCAACCTTACCGCAAACTATAGGGTTGCCATCGTTTTTTAATCACGTGATAATTTCAGCAACTTAACATCGCATCATACGAGCGCATGTTTTTTTGTTCTTTTTTTTTGTGTTTTGCTTTACTTTTATTTTACATTCATATTTTCGTTGTTGCTCTTTTTCTTGTGCTTCCTCATTTTGTATTAATTATTTTATTTTATACTATTTTATTTTATTATATGAGCCGCATAATTAGGTTTTAATTAATTGACAGTTATCTAGATGATTATCATTATAAAACACACACAAGCAGACAGACAGACAGAGAGTGCCACGGACAGGCGAGCTTAAGAGCACAAAGACAAACGGAGAGAAAGACAGACAGACAGATGCATGCAGACAGGCCGAGGCACGGACAGACACCAACACATGCGAAGGATCAGTCGTTGAGCATTTCAAGTGGAAAATAAAGTTACAAAAATTAATGCAATGGCCATTAATTAACCGCGAAACACTTTAAATTTCCCAATCCGCCCCTCTCGCTCACTCACGCGGCTGTCTCATGACACCGACACGCACGCAGGTCCACTCACTCATACACATTCACTCACTCACTGATATTATATTCGCTTGGTCCACGAACACTTGTAATTTATGCCCACATCCGACGATGTGGCGACTCCTCGCATCGGCTCCCGGACGTGACCGATGGCGGGGAACAGAAAGGAGCAGATGACGACGATGACGAGGAAGATGATGAGGATGACGAAAAAGAAGAAGAAGACATTCTGGAGGGCGGGGCGGAACAGGGCGAAAAAAAGACACGTGGAAGGATCGGTTGGAGAATCGAATCGAGGCGAAGGAGGTGCTCAAGGAGAGTGGCGAAGGAGATCAAACAGAGAGAGTGAGAGAAACGGAGGAGGAATATCCAGTGACAGACAGACCGACAGACAGCAGACGTAGGCGGACAGACGAGTGCGAAGCGAAGACAGTCCGATGACGGAGAGCTCGAGCCGACACCGGAGGGTTGGATGAAGACATCGAGGGGCCTTCGTGCCAGAGATAGAGAGAGGGAGCGTGAACCGAGGGAGAAGAGAGAGAATGAGAGAGAGAGGGAACCGAGGAGGAAGAGACGTGGGGCGAGAAAGAGAGGCGGACATTGAAGGCAGACGGAGGCGGCGAGTAGTTGTGCATAAAACTTTTTTGAGTTCGGAAAATGTTTAATAAATTATAAAGAGAATAATTTGATAGTTTGCGTAAATATTAAATTGTTTGCGCCGTGCACGACGAGCTTCGCCTTCGTGTGCTGTCGAGGGCTCCGACGCCTCCTTCAGCTCCGCCCAAACACCACCCCCCTCCCCCCCCACACGGCTCCACGAGTTTCTCTAATTTTCTTTGAGTTTCTTTGGAGTTTTCTCGGGTTTTCCATTGCGTTTCTTTTTTGTTTTTTCCCCGGGCCTGGTTTCGAGTTGTTGGGAAATTAATTAATTGTAATTACAAAAGACACAAGTGCATAAATCCATCGTAATTAGAAACGCGGCATTAAATATCAAATTAAAAAGGAAAACAAGCTGCAACTACGCAGAGTTTCGTATGATTTCAGCACCGATTGTTGTTCGCTTGCTGCAACTCGACATCAGAACTCGTAGTCGTCGTAATCACGGAGCGATATCGTGTCATGTCGGAAGTATTTTGCATGCGATTCTAAACACCGACTAATGCCCTTATTCGCATAATAGACTCCTTCATTTTATTGTAATTCGACCTGTTTTGTTTTTCCTTGGTTACTGCGGTGGATCTTGGGTGATTACCATCCGAGATGACGACGACTATTGATTTATGGTGCGAACCCGTGCTGGTGGGAGAGCCCTGGGATGGAGTTGGGAGTTTCGCCCTCCCATGATATTGAGGGATCGGTCCGAGACACCGAGGCGGAGTCTGCGGAGCAGCGTGGGCGTAGTTTTAATAGTTCTCCAATATTATATTATCCATTTCTCCGTAAAATTTAAGGTAAAAATTCGGACAGAATTATATATTTTATTTTTATATTTTGTATATACACTCATGGTCAAAAAAATAAGTACACCCCTACGATAGTTCTTTAATCGTCACATTTTTGGAATTTGGTTTATATTCAAGTAGTTTTATATTTTTAATTTAATAATTATAATATTTCACAACTTTTAGACCATTTGAAGATATCAGGGATTGTCAATCCTTAATTTCAGGAATTTATTTATCTAACAAGTGTCTGATTTGCTGGCCATAAAAATAAGTACACTTGCTATTTTCCATAGTTTGAAGCTGATGGTTTACTTTTTACACCAAACATAATTATGAATTTCTTGAAAAGGAGAAAATAACGAACTTTTAGTGTCACATAAAGGATTAACACATCAGTATATCCTTGAACTGAATGATATCGAAAATTTATTAAAAAGTGACAAAAATTTTTCTCGACCCATGGTCAATTAGTTAGATGTGTGTCTGTTAATAGTGTAGAAGGTCGTCTGAGTAAAACAAACCATTAAAACTAGTGGTAGATCGAAAAGGACATCCTACACAACAAAAATCTCTTTCCAAACTGTTTAATCGAGTTCTAAACTTTCCAATCAACCCAGAAAAATTGCCTGGTATGTTATAATGCTTCGGAATGTATATCTAATATATTTAATTTTTATATTTGGTATATTTTATAATTATTTTTTATATATTGTATATTATATATATTTCATAATTATTTTTGAAATATTTAAATTTTATTTTTTTTTTTTGAATTTTATAATCATTTTTTTATATTTTATTTTATATTTATTTTATTTTGTATATATTTTATTTTTATATTTTGTATATTTTATAATTATTTTTAATTATTTGATGTTTATAGTATTTTGTTCTTATTTTTTATATATTTTGGATATTATATTTTTTATATATTTTAAATTTATATTTTATATATATTTTTTATATATTTTATATAAATGCAGAATTTATCAATGATTTTATTAGGATTTTATTACGAAAATTATGTAGCCGAAGTTCTAATGTTTCACATATTTTTTATAATTGGCCCATTGATTTTCCCTTTCCACAACAGTAAAACTTCGTGCCTTTGAGTCTGTGACTGTGGGAAAATCCGATCAGCAACACCTAATGCATTATTGACACCAAATGAAGCAACTATAACAACTCTTTTGATGCCCGCCACGAAATCGAAGCCCATTCCGCCGCAGCCTAGTTGAGAGCAAACAAATGGCAAACTTCCCGGAAACCCCCCATCGCCCCTCTCTCTACCATCGGGGATATTTTCCCATCCATGAGCTGTGTCTGTGTCTCGGCCTCTATCGGTCTATTGGCGGCTTGCGGTGGCGGTAGGAGGTGTGAAAGCGATTCGTTCCGTCTGGGCGGACGAGTGGAATGGGTGGAACTCGGTAAAGGGTGCGGCCCGGAGGGGTCGGCAGAACACCGGGGGAGGCCGTTGGCGTTGTGGGGATCGGTTCTCGTCGCACTCTGCACCAGGTTCTGGGGATGCGGCCAAGCCACACACACACACGATTAAATGACTTTTCCACATTTGCATTTGTTATTAAATTGTTTGTCAAAGTGACAGCGGGCACAACGACGATGACAGCAGCAATAACAGAAACAGCAACAACTACGGCGATAGCAACAACAACAATAGCAACACCGTTGACAAGAACAAAAGTGTCAACATCTACAACAAATGTACCGCAAACATTGACAACATCAATAATAAATATGGCATAGCAACAAAAAAAAAATAAATATAGCAGAACAACAACAAGAATAAATATAGCAGTACAACAACAAGAATAAATATGGCATAACAACAACAACAATTTGCATGACCACAACAACAACATCCAATATAAACAAAACTTCAAAGGATCTCGAGAGGTCAGAAACAGAAACAGAAGAGCATCGAGAGAGCACAAGGGAAGTGTGAAAGATAAATAAAAAAGTCTAATATAAGAAAAATTTAAAAAAAAGTAAAAAAAAATATTAAGTAAAACAAAAAATTGGATGTAAAACAAAAAAAATTAAAGTCAAACTATAAATTTAAAGTATAACTTAAAATTTAAAATAAAATCTAAATAGAAATCAATAGCAGCAAAGGAAGAAGGAAAAATGGAGGATTAGAAAAATTTAAATAAAATTTAAATTAAATGAAAAATTTAAATGAAATTTAAATTAAATAAAAAATTTAATAAAACAATCCATCAAGAATGAGCGAAACGGTGTGAGGAGTAGAAAGTGTGGAGAGATCAGGCTAAAGTGAGAAAATTGCTTTTTTTTTTTGCTTAAAAGGTATAAATAAAATGGAGGAAAAATATGGAATTTCAAAATGAATTTGAATGAAAACGAATGCGAGAAAGAGGCCCTATTAAAAAAAGAGTGACGGAAAAAGGAGGAATGGAAATGGAGTGCATGAAAATGGAATTACGGAAAAAGGAGTAGGGAATTAGGAGGGAAAAATGGCAATGGAGTTGGTGAAAAAGGAGTGACGGAAAAAGGCGCGATTGACCGATAACGAGAGACTTTGAGACTCATAGAAGTAGACGAGAATATGAGCCAATATTTGCAAATTGCATTCGAAATCCGAAGCACAAACAACGCATCACACACACACTGACGCCCAACCCCCCAACCAAGGTTGTGTGTGTGTGATGTGTGTGGCTGTGTGTAGGCCGCGATGTTTGCAAAAGATTTATGTTGCACATCCGTCGGATTCGGTCGGGGCTGCGGTTTCATTTGGCGTCCATCCATTTGAGGCCGAACCCATGACGTGGTGAGGAGATTAACACAACCGACAACAACTACAAACAACCACTGACAACAACTACAATCGACAAGAACAACAACAACAACAAAAATAACCACACTGCAACCATCCAACGTCAACCAAACATCTGGTGCAGTCGACCCGAAGCCCCGATGGCCTGGGAAAACTTTCGGCGAGCGCTCGACGAAGCTTCGACAGATGAGAATCCTTCCATCCCAACCGATGACAGCTCACGAATGACGAAGTGACAGCTCGAGTGGGCGTTCCCAACATCGGCGGGAGGGAGGGTAGGTATGGAAGGAAAGATTCCTCCATTGTGACGTTGAGAATTCTCGGCAAAGAAAACACATAGGAGAATAGTTTAAATCATTTATTGCGATCTAAAAATCAAACTCCAAATCCTTTAAACTGACTCTGCGTCTATTCAAATAGTTCGAACTTTAATGGAAGCTGCCTCCAGTGGAGGTGATTGGTCATACATAAATGGTCGGCTCTTCCTCTTCTTTCTCCTGCAGGAAGTCACTTATCCAAGACCAACAACTACGACCAGCGGTCGAGGATTAAACGGCCGAAGCAGGGAGTCAAAACTAGTCATATCTTGACTTCGAGAGCCAGAGGCACGAATTAAACCATCGCTCACATAAACATGAACATACATGCACACATTCCAGCACTACCACACAAACACACACATACACACTGACATTTGAAGGCATGTTAATCGAAGCTGTCTTAAATAATGCTAATGTGATAATGTTAATTATTATGTTGATAGTCGACTCGTCCATCAGTCGTGGCACACTCTCTCCTTCTCTGCCATAAGCACTCTGTCATTGTCTCTCACCCTTTCTATCTCTCTCTACTCTCTCCCTTCCTATCTTTCTCTCACTCTATATCTCCCTCTCGCTCGCTCATTCAAGACGCCTCTGTGCTGCAGGGCGTGAAAACAATATTTATTTATTAATTCGAGTTTCGGGGCTTCGCAGCCAAGGCTAAGAGCGTGTCTGTCAGGTGATTGGTGGAGGGGGAAGAGGGAAAGTTGTCTGAAATCCCCCTCCCCCCCGTCGATAGAAGTTGAGGCGCTTTAATTGCCTGGTAATTAAATGAAAATGTGGCGTGCACTTAGAGCCCGCGTCCCTTTGGGCATCGACGGTGGCTGGACTGGATTTAAAGATCCGTCGAATTCCCTCTTCCCCGGTATCTCCATCGGTGCGGAATGCGGAACAACGGCAACACTGGCTCATCTCTTACCACACCGCGGTACCTTATCGGACCCCCCGTCGGCCGTATCTATATAATAAGGCGTGTAAATATGGACTCGCATCGAGTTCGGAGTGGATTTGCGGGCCGATGGTGGAGATGGTGAAGCGGTGGATGAGGGGTCTAGGGACCTTCTTGATCTCTCATAGGATCAGTGGGAATTTCATAATTTAATTTTGTGTGGCTTCTTCTTCTCTCGGTTAATAGATTATTCCTTCAGTCCATAAGGAATCGATATCAAAATGAGAAGGATAATTTTATAATTTACACAAAAATGCTTTAGTTAACTTAATTATCCTTCTTTCCACTTTTTCCTAATAATTATAATACCTTATATACCTCATTCTTGACCTTTAATTTCATTCCTTTCACAATTTGCATGCCTTTCAATCTTTTATACAAAGAAACCAATCACCTTCCACCCAGTGGCCCACTGACCCCATCGAAATGGACGCCACGTGATGAGACGATTCTTCTTCGCCCACCTCAATCTCAACCTCAACCAACCCAGCCCACCCCATTCGATTCCCGACCCGAACGGAAGCCGCCATTAAAAGCAAACTCCATTTTTTAATTCGACACCCGAGCCACCGACGATTTTCAACTCGGGAGGCGAATGAGAAATGGGAGCACATCATTTATTGTTCCCTCAATGACCTCGCTGGGCTGTTGCATCGATGGATGCGAACGAACGCCTTCTGAGCAAATAAGTGCTTAATTTCGCGCTCTTAAACTCCTAAACTGTAGCAGTTCCCCGCACTCCGGAGCAATTTACTTAAAACAAATGCATCCTTATCGAGATTTCGTGCTTATTTACGAGCTGCTTATGGTTTTCCTCTCCTCGAAGACGCCCGTTCTCCCTTCGTTCGACTTCCCGCCGACTCGTCGGCCACGTCCACAGGACCACGATGGGTGTGTGCGAGGCCGAAGTATCTTCCAATTCAATCTTCGCGCATAAATCATGTCGAATTGCAACCTAAAGCGGGATCGGATTCGGTTTCGGGATGCGGTCGGGGTCGGGGCTGCTGCGACTGGGGCCGAGATTGAGATGGGCTGGGACGCTGGCGGTGGATGACTGTGGGTAGGTGGGGAGGCACGGTGGACGTGAAGATTATCGCCGTGTTGGGCCCAGCAGTCGTGGTCGTCGGTTGGTCCGTCGGTCGGTTGTTGGACGGCCGGCCAGGCGTCGTCGTCGTCATCGTTCGCCTCTGCATCTCCTGTTTCACCCTGGAGGCCTGTCGCACGTGTAGCTCCGCATGTCTCGCTTGCCGTCTGTCTGAACGGGTGACTGTCTGTGTGTGTGTGCCTCTATTTGTAGCTGTGTGCGTGTTTCTGGTGGAAAGCTTCTTCCTTGTCGCCGAAGCTCAAACAAGTTCTCGTTCTTCTTCTACCGCCTCTCGTTCTCAACGTAGTTTGTTGCTGGGCGAATAATTATGAACGCCGATCTTTTTCTGCGTTTCGAGGGACCCACGAGATGAACAGGAACAACAATAAAAACAATAATAATAACACCAACAATAACAACAACAACAACAAGAGCAGCCTCTCGGTCCTCCCGATAAATGAAACATTTAATTTTAGCGCGCACTCGAAGTAACCGAGAGGCTGCCTCCAGTCTCGAGCCGCGACGTCGAGGGTGGGGGGGCGTTTGGACTGGAACCGATCGCGGTGGAGACTTCGGTGGAGACCACTGGTGGAGAGACCGGTGCTCAGGAGTCGGAGGAACGGTGGAGGCTGTTACCAAACTGGTAACATAAATCATAAAACAGTCACGTTTCTGGGTGAAGGTAAATTTTGATTCCGTTGATAAAAGGTTCGTCAGCTGGTTTTCTCTCTCTCTCTCTCTCCACCCTTCCTCTTCACTCCAACTCTTTTCCAGTCGAGTCCACTCCACTCCATTCCACTCCACCTACCCGCCTTCGGTCCGTCCCCCTCGGCACATCACATCACATCGTTCTCGCACGGAGGCCGCCCTCCTTCGATTGCCTAGCTAATGGCTTGGGAGGGAGTCTTTCGACCTTCGCTTTTGGAGTCGCATGGGCCGCGCGATTCAATTAACTTTTCCGACCAGATGTTGTCTGCGAATGGACACTTGTTGCTTCGGCTCCGGTGGCGAGACCCACCGCCCCCCATCCCCACGGTCCGATTCTAATTCGGGATAAAAACTTCGGCGAGAAGGCGGGCGATCGGTCGATCGACCAGAGACAGGGGTCAATTAGAGCCATCCCGATAAGGGTTTCTCTCTGGGTTCACTCTGTGCGCGCCAAGTGAAAGCCTCCCATTGACCATTCGGATGGTTCCCGTTGCTCGACGCGAGGATGCCCAAAATGAAGCCATAGCCACGTTCAAGTCCCGGGTCCAGAGACAATCGCGACCACTTCGAGTTCGGCGCGAAACGAAGGGCGCGAGGATCGGTTCAGTTCGGTGAGGTCTCGCACTCGTCGGGGCATGCGGGTCGGAGGGGGAGACGTACTTATGGGCTTCATGGCATAATCGAGGCCTCTGGCATCATTCACCCAGACGTCTCGTTGCACGTGTTTGATTAAAAGGTTCCATCACATTACGATCGTTTTAATTAATTGCGAAAACTTCAGTTTATGAACATTTACGGGAAGGTGCAATAAATCCAACCCATGTTGGTGCAGCAGCAGCAACAACAACAACAACAACAACGACAAAATGCCACGAAAAGGAAGAAGAGCAAGCAGCCACCTATAATTATTTACATGTAAATTATTATTGTCCCGGCGCAAAGTGAACCGCGCCGAGCTGTCGTCGGTGTCTTCGCCATCGCCATCGCCCTCGACATCGTCTCTTCGACATCGCCTTCGACATCGACGTCTTCTTCCTTGTGGTTGTGGTGTGCGAATGCAATTAAAATGCCGCACATGAGGTTGCGAAACATTTGCACCCCGGACAGACGGACAGAAAGAGAGAGAGAGAGACACATGGAACATGGACTGACGAAAATATGAACAGACCGATTCAGATATCGAGGAACAGAGAAACAGGTGAACAGAGAGACAGACGAACAGAGATGTAGACGAACAGAGAAACCGATCAACAGACGAACATAGCGAAAGACGAACAGAGAGACAGATGACCAGAGAGAGATATTGCTGTTAGACGAACGACAACAGAGGTTGTTGGACTGCCGAACAGCATGTAGATGATCGGAGCTCCAGCAGATCGATCGAGACAGGGAGACATCCTGATGGACTGAGGGACAAAGGGGTAAAGGGATGCTGCTGGACTCTGTGGACAGAGGGACAGATGTGAACGGGGATTTTTACTGAAGATCAATGGGCCACACGTTGATGGAAGACCAGCGTGAGTCATGTGAGTGGCGAGTGCGTTGCGTGTCGCCAGTGATGAGGATGTTCCGGCCGGTGGTCAGTGACTGGTGAGTGAGTGAGGCCAGAGGCGGATGGCGATCGTAGAAGAGGGGGAGCAGAGGGACAGGGCAGAAGTTATGAGACAGGAGCGGGAGACAACAAGAGAACATCGAAAGAAGAGAGAAACACGCGTGGCATGGCGCAGTTATTTCCCAAATTAGTTCAACGATTCCAGGATACGGCGGGCACGTCGAGGGAGCAGGACTAAGAAAGGAAGGGAGAGGGAAGAGAGAGAGATGTTGATGTAGCTGGTGGTTGTGTGGTGTCTGGCAGAAAGGCAGCTGCACCTGTTGTTAAATATGTCGTTTAGTCTCGAAGCGATCGGCGAATGACAACGAGAACGACGATCTGATTGAGTGGTAACGGGCGAACGAGACAGTAACAGAGACCAAGGAGGGAGACAGGGAGTTTCGAAGCAATTTTTGAATGAATTTTTAAACAATTTTGGAAGAATTTTCAAAGGATTATTGAAGAATTTTGGAAACATTTTGAAAGAATTTTGGACGAATATTGAAAGAATTTTGGAAGAATTTTAATAGAATTTTGGAATAAACCTGTGACTGGTCCAACCTGAGAAAGAAAGTCCTTCAAAAATTCCAGACTAGACTTTTCTATCTTCAGAATAAATGATAATGGAAATGCACTCCCTCTTCCCTCTGCGAAAAGTGATGAGAACACCTTCGCCCACGTCCACAACAATGTTGCTATGGTCGGCAATTAAACTAATTGCAATCGACCATTTCAATTTGAAAAACCACCAACACTAAAGTCGTAATGAATGGTTTGTTTGATCGGAGGTGGAAACGTAAAATTATATTATTTTTTTTATGATCCGAATAAATGACTTAGATTTATTTTTATGGGGGCTTTTAAGTACGTGGCAGTCATGGCGATTGCATTCATCGCCTCAGGTTTCCCACGCATATTTTGGAATATATGGAATATTTTAAGAATAAAAATGTTTCTTCAAATTATGTCATTAACTTCTTTCGATTAGAATCGAAGTTTCGCGAAGATATTATCAGTGAGTCCTGGACTTCGGGGTCTACACCGAGATAATAAGCCACGATAAGAGGTGATAACTTTGCTCCTTCTGCACTTCGCCTCCTCTCGTTCTCGCCCCATTTTCACTGCTGATCGTTTAAGTAGGCGAAGGCGGCTCGATGCGTTTCTCGAGGCGACGCGGTAACAAGCCTTCCGTGCATCTGCGCCATCAGCAATCTGATTTATGACTTATTTTTATTTATTCCGGTCTCCCTCTGTCTATGTCTCTACCTATGTCTCTCTCTCACCCAGTACACCTATCGCCCTCTCACTTTTGTCGGTCGCAATGAAATCCGAAAATTCACATTTGAATAATAAATTCTCCATTAGCATTTATTCGTTCTTACAACATTACCTCGGACATCGAAATGAGAATTCGTGTTGTTGTTGTTGTAGTTAATGTTGGACATGTTTAGTAGTTATTGTACTTATTCATATCCGTCTTGTTATTGTGCTAATTATTTGCAAAAGTAAAGATTGAAACATATTTCGACAGGAGCAACAATAACAAGAAAAACAATACCAACATAAGCCTGACCACAACGAAACAAAAGCAACGAGAGCACATTAACAAGAAGAAGAACAATAATTGTAGGCGCGAACCAGTGCTACAGTTTTTATTGCCCGGCTCACATGCAACACTTAATCTCGCCGTCACAGTGCCGTCCCGCGAATTGGGAAGCGACATCGCCATCGAGAGCGACAGCGTCGTCGTCATCGTCATCGGAGTCAAGTTCAGGGCTGGCCCAAGAAAAGGGGTCGCAAGGGGCGAGAAGGGAGGGTGGTGGAGAGGTTGGAAGGGGTCGGGGTTTAGACGGGTTGGTCTGAAGGGCCCTCAATGAGCGCCTAATGAAAGCGTTTCAGCGTTTTGGATTTAATATGAGCAATGCATGCCATGGGGCTGCCGACATGCAATCGTCGAACAGGGGGAGGAGCAGACGGCGGACAGCTGAGTGGACAGACGGACACTGGGAAGGGCGGCGGCCGAGTGGTTTGATGGAGTGATGGACGGACGCCTGCCCGGGCAGCCGGCAACAGCGGAGGTCTTTAATTTTCGCTGCTATTCATTTGGTTTCCTCCTACTGCTTTCGATTTTTTTCTTTCTGATATCGTCTGTTTCGTTCCTTTTTTTATTGTATTTCTGTGTGTGTGGCGTTTTTCGCATTTTTGTATTTCTTTTTGTTTTACATCGTTTTCTTTCCAGAATTTTCCTGGTGTTTATCATAAATTTCGCATTATTTGCAATTAAAATAATTTCACAGAAACCATCGCTTTGAAGATGGATGGAAGGAAGAAGAAGGAGGTGAAAAAGCAGGAGTGGCTGGGGTGGGGCGGAGGAAAGGGAGGCTGAAAAGTACGCTCCAGCCCAGAAAGAGCGAGAGAGAGAGATGGAGGGAACCAGTGGACAGAAGAGTAACCATCAACGCAATTGAACGATCGACAAACGACACACGGAAACGCCCCTATCTCTCTCTCTCTATCTATCTTTCGCTTTCTGTGTCTTTCTCCCTCTTCCTCTCTATCTCCCTCTCTCTCTCTCCCTCTGTCTCTGACGCCGGTTTCACGCCTCTCTAACGCTAATCAAGGGCTCAGCGACGGCGACGACGTCGACTTCACGTAATTCGGTTCCCTCGTCTTTTATTCATTTATGAGGCCTTTAATTGAATTTTAACAGGCAACAACAACTGTAATTTGTCGAAACACCACCTCTCGTCGTCGATTCAGCCGCCGTCGTCCCCTTTGGGGTGGGGTGTGGCCGCTTGAGGTTCACGTCGACTGAGCAACGTCACGTGACGCCCCGAACAATGGTTGATATTGAAATGCCATAAGTGATCGTCGCTGACCCCGGACGATGTCGTCTCGGTCGAGCTGCGCTGCTCCAATTACTGCGATACCCCCGCCCCACCACAGTCTCATCACGATCTCCTTAGTCGGGAGAAAGAGAGGGGAGGAGGAGGAGGAGAAGACAAGGCGACATTAGGGATAGAGGGAGATGGAACAAATTGAGGCGCCTTGTCGTGAGTGGCGATTCCCGGAATTTTCCGAAACGTCGCGTTTTCTAGAGATCGGCTGCTAGCCACAAGAAGGGGAGCGAGAGATCGTTGAGTGAGGAAGAGAGAATGATGAGTGAGTGAGGGAGAGAGAATGATGTGTGACTGAGGAAGAGAGAATGACGAGTGAGAGAAGGAGAGCGTTGAGGGACTGACAGTGTCTTCAACTCGTCTCATTTTAATTTAAATCGTTCTCTCAATCATCCTTTAACTCCTCGCGAACTCCTCATTCAACGATGGCGAGGATATGCTTTCAATTCTCAAAATTTAATGAAATACTGAGAGAAGGAGTATTTTTAAAGAAGGCCTCGTCATCCATTTGAGGACGATTACCGAGTAATTGGTAGTCGCAATATCTTTAGATTTGCCTCAAAAACAAAAAAATGTATTTTAATCGAATTGATTGAAATTATTAATGGATTAATGGGTGCATTTCATTAACGATAAATAATCGCCAGATCTATTCCTGTGGAATTCGAAATCAATTTCGATTTCATTAAGCATTTGATACATTTGTGAACAAAAGTAATTAATTGATATCGAGTGAGGCGAAGTTCAACTTGGTCATCATACCTTGTTAAACATTTTTAATTTAATTATTTGAATTATTTATTTTAATTATTCAATCCGAATTGTAAATTCTTGAAACGGAATATTAAATACTATTATTATATGCATGGATCAAAGTCGATTATTGTAGCTGGGGTCAAGGCCATGACTGGAGTGGCTAAGAATAATTCATCACATGCCTTCAGAAACCATGATGGTCTCTTCCCATAATGCGAAAATAATCGTCCGAGTCTGTGAAATATATAAATTGTCTGTTTAGGGGTCTGTCTGTATGTTAAAATGTCAGTTTGTCTGTCTTTACGTTCAAATGTTGTATGTCTGTCTCTCTCTCTGTCTTTACACTAAAATGTCTGTCTTTCTGTCTGCGCGTTGTCCCCTTTCTCTTGAAATATTCGTATGACAATGCAATGTCTCGTTTTTCCCTCAAACGTCAGTCTGTATTTATTCAAGTAATTATTCAAGTTTCGACAGAATTCACTTGGCTCTCTACCAAGTGACCGAGGGGGAGCGACGGGGGCCGGGGGTCGAAGTAACGACTCCATTAAACAAACGCGAACTCCTCAAACAACAAAGAGTTAATTGAAATTATTTAGCAAAAAAAGGAATAGAATAAATTAAATAAGTTTAAGTGTTCACTAATTAAGACGAGTTCTCGTCGTGCGGTGAACTACATGGCGTATGATTAACTTTGATTATAAATCAAGTCATCTTCCCATCCACCGAGGAGGAGAAGAAGAGTGAGAAGAGGAGGCCATTGGGGAAGGGGGAGAAATGCAAAGAACTTGCCCCATCATGACGTTTAAGCGACACTCAATCGACGTCACTCATACGTCTGCAAAGCTTGTTCCGACGTCTTTGTGAGAATTTATTCGTTTCAAACGACCTCTCAGCGACAGTGGGACAAAGTGAGCTCTTCGCTCGTTCAACTAGCTTCTCATTTATCCCTTCCTTTAGGCAAACACTTTTCTATCCTTCCATCTCACTCCTGAACCCTTTCCGGAATCCTTTTCGTTCCTCCATGAAGTCAGATGGATCACTTTTTCATACAGTTGGCGACAAAAACACCTCCCTCGAACCTTCGCACGACTCTTGTCAACGAGATCTCTATCATAATTGTCGACTCCAAGCACTCCACCATCCACTCTGAATCAACCGGAGGGCGCAAGGGAAGGGTGACGAAGTAGGACTGAGAAATCCCACAATCAGAATGCGTGTCATGAGTGCCGCTTGACCCCAACCGGCAGCAGCAGCCGGGGGTTCAACAAATCTGAATACAGAATCAAATTCCGGCCGGCAACGCTTTCGCCGCACATCCACAGACACACGTGGCGATGAGGCCCCAGAGAGCGGCCCCAGAGAAGGAATGGGTGAGAGAGATAGACAGAGTGAGGCAGAGAGAGAGAGAGAGAGGGCCGGGGATTTTTCATTTGGCGCGTTTTTCATTCCCGTGCATTTCAAGGTTAGGCGGCGGCGGCGTTGACGAGCTGCACACGTACCAATACTAATGCATATCCTCGACTATTGAGAGAGAGACTATGAGAAAGAGAGAGTGAGTGTGAGAGAAAGAGCGTGAGAAGGAGAAGCGATGACACAGAAACAAAACAGGGCCAGCGGTTGGGGGGAAATCGAAGAAACTATTGAGGGAAAATTTTCAATGAGACGACGACGACGGAGCTGGCGATGGCCGGCAGTCGGTCGGTCGTTTGGTCGGTCCCAGACTACGCCAACTGTCTAAAGATCGTCCGATTAAATCGCATGGGGCAGCTTTGGGGACGGAGGGGTTGGGGCTGAAGTACTGAAAACTTCGAGCAAAGTGTTACAACTGATAACACGCTGAAGGCCGTGGCATGAGGGGACATTTGCATGATAATGAAGGTGCTCAATAACTTGTGTGGGGTTGGGCGAGGCCACCGAAATCGATGCATTCGAAACCTCTTGAGTAGTGACAAATGAACCAAATGCATTTGATGTGCCTACAAATAGAAATTACACTGATAGCAGCACATTTCCATTAAAATATGTAAATTGAACCCACCTGTTTGACTCACACGAGTCGTATGACCGATGAGAAAAGGTTTTTAACATATGAAACATTTATTTTTAAGTAACTTGCTATTATTAACCTTGGAAATGGGAATGCAAAGTAAATAAAGCGTCGTCGAGAGGAGATAAGAATAGGGTATTGTAATCGTATGTGGTTTCATAATGGGCATATAACTATTTTAACCATTTATAACAGTCCGATGGATGGAAAATTACACTTGGCTCGAATGGAAAATCGTGCTATTTTTTGATTTTCTGGGAAAGTTAGTTTAAGTTTAGTTTAGTTAGTTAAGTTAGTTTAGTTTATTCGAAATCTCTTCTTGGAAGTCAGGTCTTGAAAATTATGATGGACGAGAACGACACCAAATGAGGACATCGAGTGGAGTGAATAATTAATATTGGAAATATATGGCAATACCACTCAACTCCTCTTCTCCTTCGTAGCCCACAATCGCCGACCCGACGCGCCCTCCGCCGACGATTGGCCGACGTTGCATCAGCACAGTTGCACTTTATTCGCGGTGCCTTCCGCTTCCTTCTCACTCGCCCTCCTCGAGTTCTTCGGTTTCACCCCACGTCCCGCACCTATTGCCTGGCGCTCATGCGAGCTTTCAATTGCTTACACGTGCCACTCACACACGCTCCCATTGCAACGCTCGACACTAACTCACTCACTCGCTCGTTCGCTTGCACTCACACCCTTTTCCATCGTCAAACAATCGTCGGAGAGCTCTGTCTCCCTCCCCCTCGCCCTACGGTCGCCTTCTCGCCACCCTCTCGCACAGTCGGGCGCAAACTTGAAATTGTTTAAACAGTTTGTGAAACACTTCCGGCGTGCTTGTGTTGGTGTCGGCGACTATATGTGTGTGTGTGAATAGTTTATTTTTACTTCTACTTGCTGGCATTTTTCTATTTTTACAAATGCATTTCAGCTTTTCGCGTGTGTTTGTACTGTGGGGAAAAACGAGAAATTCGCAAGGAAAAATTTGTGTTCTTCACAATTTGTTATAACAATAGACGCAATACAGGAGAAGTTATTTATATAAGAATTTGTTATCTCATTTTGTATTATTTCATTTATAGCTATGCAAATGAGAAAATTAAATAAAATAAAAACAATACAGGAGAAGTTTGTTAAAAATTTCAGTTCAATACATAATTTAATTTATATTAAGAATTTTGCACAGAAGAACGCATGAAAAATAATAAAAATCACACAAGGAATAAAATTCAAGACAAAAAATGCATGAGAGATTTCAAGAAATAGATTCACATCGGAAAATGTGTCACAAATCATCGTCGTTCGTCCCACTGTCGCCGATAACTGCAACTGCGCTCGTTTCCACCGATTTCGAGCGCCTCTCGGGCTGTCTGGGTATTTGTATGCAAACACACGCACACACATACGTAGTTCTGTCCAAGTGTGAATATTTGCCGAGCCAAGATTGTAAACACAAATTGCTCGATGATAAGTAAAAAGTATTTAGTTAGTTTCTAATTAAATTTGCTGTCGTCATGCCCGGCCCGACTTTGGTTCAAATGCGCCGCAGATGCGTTCGATCATATCTCTCCCTCTCTCTCTCTCTTTCTCTCTCTCAACGACGCTCTATCTATCTCTCCGAGGGCCTATCTATCGGGTGTCTGTCGATCGGTCGTCTGTGCATCGATGTGTGCAGCCGGCATGTGCGGCTATTTAAATATGTCGACACAACACGTGTAATGGAATAATGGTCGAGCCACTGAATAATCAAAAACTAAAGAAACTTGCAGGGAACCGCTTCAAAGGCAAAGGAATTATCATTAGGCATTCATAGGGCTATTAATCGGTTTGAGTTTTTTTCTGTCATCGCCTTATAGAACGGCGACAAAGTCTGACTTCAACGTGCTTCGACCCCGCCTCGGTCCCGGTCACAGTCGTGATTTTCCCACTGTTGCCAACTGTTTGCTCACTTCCTGTTTGACCCCTTCAAATATTTACACTGTTATATGATTTGCAAATAGATTTGTTTAACATTTGCATTTCCTTCGCTAAGTTTTCCACCGCTGCTCGCTGCTGCCCCATCTGCCATGCGCCCCAAGTGACCGCCGGATGACTTGGCCGAGGGGCCAGGTATTTGATAAATTAGCACGCCTAGCTTTCTCAAATTTTCTTCGCCAATTTGCAGGGTGCGAATAAGTTATTCCAATTGTTGAATAACTCGGTAGTTTCTAGCTTCCAGAGGTGTGTTTGAACACCGGTGTCTGGAAAGGTACGGAGTGGGGGACTCCATTTCGTAGTGGGTTGAAGTGGTATTTTTATGACCGTTAGAAACACAGACAGACAGGGACTCGAATACAATCACATTATATCACTGAGACCCAGTTCTCATCTTCGATAGTGACCGATTACACATTAGATTAGCGACCGAAACAATTTATAGTTTTCCTCAAATAAATTGGGCCATCTCATGTTCCCCTTACAATAAACATCTAGTTGTATGTTTAAACGGTTTCAATAAAAATAAAATTATAATAATTAATAAAAAATTACTATACAAGAAAAAAAGGGGAACACAACAAATTTTTTTAATTTCATGTTTAAAAAATGACTTGTGTAATGTTTTCACATTTATATAATAATAATTATAATAATTTAAAATTAAAAAACTCCGAAAACTCGGTTTATAAATTTTAAAGAAGACACTATAAATTTGTATAACAAAGGGCTGAGGTTCTATATTTCTAAAATTGATTTTAATTGCTTTAATTAAAGAAAGAAATTCACTTCGCATCTCGTCACAATTGTGTAATAAAATTAGACTAGTTTTGCAACATTTTTCCAACCCATTACAAGTATAAACGATAAAATACGAAAATGTTTCCAAATGTCAAATTCTGGCACACAGAAGGTGGGCGAAAGTGGCAATAAATGTCAGAAATGTCGCCGACTGTTGTCTAAAGAAAACAGAAAACAGATTATAATATGAAAATATTGCTCAAATATTGTTTTAATTGTAGTCGTGTAAATGTAGGAAATGTTTCCTCATATTCAAATGGGGGGATAATTTGCGAAAAATCCGCACACATTGAGGACTCCTGTATAATTAAGGCGTCTGGCCTCGCCTCTGGTAGACGGGAACAGAGTGTCACAAGCCATAAAACACCCTGCTCCAATAACTCGGCCCAGACTTTCCCGGAGGTTGACTTGTCGAGAAAATTTCTTCGCATGAAATTTCTAGGATGTCCTGCAATTTTAGCTAAATTAAACAGACATTCCCAGTATCTTTCCGAAAAATACCTTTCCATTGGATATCTTTCCCAGGAGTTCTCGCAAAACGACTCATAAATCTCAAAATATTATTCATAATTTAATTTCTACATATTTTATAGTTATTCTCAGAATAAGATCAATTAGTGCGAAGATTTACGTGAAAATATATGTTTATGTATTTTCGTATTTCGCAGTGTTTTTTCGTGAATTAATTAAAATAATCCATTTCACTTCAAATCATGTCTTCGTTTTTCTAGAAAATCATTTAACAATTCATGGCTCATCACGAATACGCTGTCAGAGTTAATTTGAGAAAATCTTCGTAATTGATTTCTTGTCTTCGTCCTCATTTTCTTTTTCATTCTCTCTACTCTTCAGTTTCGTCTCGTCGTGTCGTCCTTCGGACCGCCCCAACCTTGCCCACTGTTGATAAATTTCACACTTCTGAATACACACAAACACATAGTCGACAGAACAGAACCGACGCAAAAGTGTGGCCACCCTGGTGGCGAAGTTCAAGGGGAGCTCAATTGAGCGTCCGATGTCGTAATTTTTCGTCCTTTCAATGCTGTCGGCAATTACGATCGCATTCCGTCTTCCATTCATCGTCGTCTTTCTTCGTCTGTTTGTTGTGTTTGTTTGTTTGTTTTTTCTGCAGGAAGTATTTCATAATATGTCATATAGTTATATTTTGCTTAATTTTTACTCTTCTTTCCATCCTTCCTCCTCGATGTTTTTATGCTCAAAAATAATCCTCTTAGAGCGCCCATCATAAGGAAATATCCTAATTTTTTATTTTTATAAAAATAAAATGTCTCGGAAGAAATGAAAGAATTTTTCATCAAAACAAAGTTGTAAATTTTAACGTA
Organism: Coelopa frigida; assembly: GCA_017309665.1. Lineage (NCBI taxonomy): Eukaryota > Metazoa > Arthropoda > Insecta > Diptera > Coelopidae > Coelopa > Coelopa frigida. Next base: position 28,944,520 of record CM029561.1, read on the forward strand.
ATGTTCGTCTGGTACAAAACAACAACAACAACAAAAGAGACAGCATCAGCATTTATGACCGTATTAACATGAAAAGACACAACATAACAACAACAACAGCGAGCATCAAAATAACAACATGAGCAGGAAATTAAAAGAAATAAAAACGCATCTCATTCGATTTGAGTTTCAATTTGTCCCTACCCCAAGATGATGAGTTTTACCCGAGTCGATTTAATTGTCTAATGTTGTTGTTATTGTTGTTTTTATTGTCCTTATTGTTGTTGTTGTCGTTGTTGTCATTGTCGTTGTTTTCGTCGTTGTTGACATCAAAGAGGATCCCCTCAGAGTTCACTCCAAGTGTTTTCAGTGTCTGCGGAAAATCCCTCAGTGTCTGAAAAAATCCTCGTTTACGATCGTCGCAAACGTTCCTCGCTTACCAGACGATCTGGCAACCCTTGCTCCAATCTGTGAGGGGGTCGGAAAGAGCAAGAGTGAGTGAGAGAGAGAGGGAGTTGGAAAAGAATGGTTGGCTGATCGACAGGGAGAATGAGTAGGAGAGAACGATCGAAAATAAAAATATTCCATGTGCGCGCAACTTTAAGACACTTAAAAAGCTCATTAAAGCGTCTGCGCAGTCGCAGCCGTGGTCAATAGCAACAACTACAACAACGAAAACTACAAGAACAACAGGAACAACAACAGGAACAACAACAGAGAACAACAAGAACAACTGCAATAAGTGTTGTTGTTATGTATGTTTATGACAACAACAACAATTAACAACGTCTGGCCCGTCCATCAGACCTCGGCTGTATGTCCCACCATCTGTGTTTCTGTTTCTCAATCTCTCTCCCTGTCTGTCTGCCTATCTATCTATCTGGCTGTCCGTCCGCCGCCGTCACCATAAGAACGTGAAATTTATGACACAATACGTGCTGCCAGACATTTACAACTTTGATGCAAAATTCAACAAAATTACATTTCTTCTCTCGTCTCTTGAGTTGAGTAGAAAATCAAGACAAGAAGACGAAATCAACGTGATTTTGCCGCCAAGTGTTGTTTGTAAACAAATCTTGAGGTTTCTGTCTGTAAGTGTGTGCATCTGTGTGTATGGGAAGTTGTGGTTATGCATGTGTGCGTGGTGTTTTAATACATGTGTGAGTGGTGTTTCAATGCATGACGATCGGCTGTGACGATCGGTCGTGGTCAAGGGGCGGCCGAGAATCGAGAACTGAATCATTCTGACGGAGAATCGAATAAAATTCCTACTTTATCTCGCTCTCGTCTGTGTCTCGCAGTCGTTTCCATCAGTGACAACATGAGAGTGGGTTTCTGGATTCGTAAATTATGGAGTGGGAGGACAATCGACAACCTTGCGGGTGTTCGCAATAATGAGGCCGCTAAGAATGCGGAAGCATCGATATCATTTATTAATATCACAACATTGTAATAATATTCCAATATATCGAAGGTTTTCTTTGGAATGAGGACGAGAAGTTCTTTGAATATCGGGGTCATTTCCGATATCATCAGGATATCCTATGATTTCCTCTTGTGAAACTCCATTAACTTCATAATATTAGATATGCTTTACATAAATAAAGAGTACAATTTCTCCATACATCAGATGATAAAAAGGAAACAAAATCAATCAAACGGTGACCAAAGCGCAACTCTAGAAGATCGTAAGTGCGATGGGGCAAGGGGGTAGGTTCAAAAGGAAGGAGGAGGGGCTGGAGAAAGAGAAATGAGTGGCAGACAAACATTAATCTTAACCAAACCAAATAATCTTAATCGGATGCGCAATTTCCACGTGTCATAAAGTGGAATCGTGGAACATACATTAACTTACTGAAGCAAGAACAACAAGGTGTACTACAACAACAACAACAATGTGTACTACAATAACAATATATATTACAAAAACAACTGGTACTTCAAGAACAACTGACATTAAAACAACAACTAACAATACAAAAACAATTGCTACTACAAAAACAATTTGTACTACACAAACAAGTACAGAAATAACTAGTACAACAATAACAATGAGTAGTACTTCATCATGGTACTAGTACAAGAAAATGGTATTAGTACAACAACATCCTACTATTCTCAACAACATAGTACTATAGCAACAACAAGGAAAACAACTACGTCAGCAACATCTGGTCCAGCTTCGACCACATCAACTTCCATCGAGGTTTTCACTTTTTGCACCATCTTCTGGTTTGGTTTTCGTCATGCCGTGAAGAGCGCGTTGGGAGCTCAGAAGACGACCGTTTAAAAAAAGCTTTAAACACCCACGACAACAACAACAACCACACAATAACTGCGACAAGAACAACATTGGCAATTGTGGAATCAGAACAACAACGTCGACGAGGACTACAATAAATGGGAATTTAATGGAGCTTTCGGCTTAAAACGCCATGAAACGCCAGCGCTTAAAGCGGAAACAATGTCCGGCGTCGAGGGGGAGGCGGGGGGCGTGGTCGGTCGGTGAGTCTTGGTGAGGACGAACGTGCTGGCGGAAGATGCTGCTGATGCTGAGCGGGCGATGGCGATCGAGTGGGCGGGGTGGAGGAGGCAGGGCTCGAAGTATGTGCCGCGGAGATAGCGCAAGCTGCCGGTCAGCCAGACGACGGCGATGGGCGCAGGGTGGGCGGGGCCGAGGGGAGGAACGGCTGATCGGTAGGTCGGCTGTTCGTTCGTTCGTCTCGTCTGGTCTGGTCTGCCAGATGAAGCGATGACGAGGACGTGCTTTATGGCCGTTTGGCGCTATTGTCGTTATGGCTGTTGCTACACTTAGTTTTTTCTTGTTGTCAACTTTTTTTTCTTATTCTCTATTTTTCTTACTTGTTGCCGATATTTTTATTCTCGATATTTTCTTCTTATTGTAAATTTATTTTTTTCTTGTCGATTTTTTTTCTTATTGTCGATATTTTCTTCTTGTTGTCTTGTTGTTTCTTATTTTTCCTATATTTTTCTTGTTGCCTACATTTAGTTGTTGCTCTCGAAAAATTGTTTTTTTTATTTCATCTTTTGTTCATGTTATTTATGTAGTTATCATTTGGAATAGTTGGAAGCAGCAACAGACAAAATAAAAAAAACTCCATCTCACGCTCCATTGAACTGACTTCGAATCAAATTCAATTTTCGCTCAGTTGATCGAGGAAAGAAAATATAATTTAAAATAAAAAAAAAAAAAAATTTCATCAAATTTCATTATTTTTATGTTTAACTGTAATTTTTATATTTTTCTCAATCTAGTCTCTAAAAACTCTTAAAAACTTAACTTAAAAACTTACTATGAAGTTATTAGTTTTAAAATTATAAAGTTTATAAAGTTATTACTTTTAAAACCTTTTAATAGCAAGTTTTTAATAACAAATTTTAATACATTTTGATCGCTTTCAATGAGTTTTCGAATTTATTTTCAATTCAATTTTTAGATTTCGATTTCCATTGTTCATGATTAACATTAAATAGCCGTAAATCGTTTCAGAGGCACCAATTATTTTTTCCATTGCACTCATTTTACGAGAGCCTACTCTTAATTCGGTCACAACGTGTCGAAAGCACTTCTCTGCTCTCATCCCCGCACAGCCCCAGCCTCAGCCGCCCTCGTCCTCTCGCGTCCGCTTCATAAGCCGCTGCTAATCGTCGATCGGGATTTCGTTACCGACTTTCGTGCTTTTCCGCTCCTTCTGCCGACCGCTCCGCCACCGATGAGTCGGAGCTCGGGGCGCTTTGTTGGCCAGCATTTCGACCATGGCCCGGCGCCGATTGGGGCTCGAAACAAAGGCGATTTGCGTGAGCTTCGGGAAGCTTAAGCGAAACCGCCATCGATCCCTTCGGCGTGGCGTGCGATGCGCAAAGAGTGAGGCAGAGAGATTGTTTGAGGGAGAGAGAGAAAGAGGGTTCCAGATGGAGGGTGTTTCATTGATTTCAGGCGGATTGATTTCCACAATCGGGCATTTTTATAATTGGGAAAATTATAGAGAGGGAAACGTTGTAGAGTCATCTAAAATTGTATTTGATTTTTTTCATTTTCAGTTAACTCCCATGGCTTCATATTAATCTGCTTATTTTTATTTCTTTTTATTCCTTCGTGTGGAGCAATTGTCGGAAATTGCAATGAATTTTATATTTTATTGTTATTTTCTATAAGCTGTTTTGACATTTTTCTCTATTCTTATGATTTACAGGCGCACATTTAAATTTATTCATTTATTCAAAAAATGCATATTTTTCAATTCCATGATTTTCATAATCTTATCCTTAGTTAAACGTATTATAATACCATAACTTTTCAATGCATTAATTCTTAGTTAATGGACAAGAATTTGCATATTTTGACAGTTTTATTAATATTTTTCATTTGTTATTCATTATGCTACCGCTTTGTTCTTCATTAGTTGTAATTGTGTTAATATCTTTAAGTATAAACGATTCTTCATTTCCTCCTTCTTTGTCTCCTTTTCTCTATTAGGCTGTCTCTTTCTCTCCATCAGCCTGTCTCTTTCTGTCGTCTCTACAGTGGCGTCGGTCAAAGTCACAGTGACATTTTATTAATTGTCGGTGAATTGTCCTTGTCCACGGTTTCTTTATTTTTTTTCTCCCTCAATGTTGTTTTTTTTCCGCCATATTGTTGGTGTTTCCTAAATTGGTCGCAACAACAATAGCAACAACAACTAGTGTCGTCTGTCGCGAAGCACGTGAGCAACCGGTTTTTCAATGGCGCTCACTCGGAATCATGCAACTACAGCTCTCTCCCTCCCTCTTTCCATCTCGCTCTCTCTCCCACTCATGCTCGCCCTCGCTCCATGGAACATGCACCCGCACACGTGTGAAGTGTTGCCAGATTGCGAGCATTTTTTCTAGACATTCGTTTTGAGCTTTCAATTAATAATAATTATTGGCATTGTTGTTGCCGGTTTTTGTTGCAATCATTTGTGGAGCGATCTTTGCCTGGCAGCAGTTGTTGTTTTTGCCCAACGTGAAATTATAATTAATGGCATGCGAGCATTAGAGAGTGAGACAGAGAAAGAGAGAGAGAAGGAGAGAAATCTCTTGCTGGGGACTCGTGATTCTTTCATGAGGCTCGGTTTATCCGCCTGACCTCGACCACGCCGCGGTAGCTCGATGGGCGGCAGCGTCTCGCCGGCTGCAGGTGTTGGTTTGGGGGCTTAGCTGCAAGAACAACAAAACGACAAAAACAATCGCAACAACCACTCGATGTATTGGTCAAGTGGCGCCCCTTGGAAGGAAACTGTTGCTCGCTCGTCGTTGTCCGGCAACAATTGCAGCAAAATGAGTTTTCCACGGTGGTTCGGTTGTTGTTTTTGCTGCTATTTAGTTTTAAGTTCCCCCATCGATCGATCGATCGTTTCTCTTGGGTTTTTGGCCAAATCGCTTACCCTGGCAAATTTTTATGGCCCCAAATGAGCCTTTTTTACTTCGTCGAACCCTTTTTTCGATTCCATGGTTTTTTTCAGTTATAGTTTTTCTTGCTGTTGTTCTTGTTATTGTTATTGTTATTCGTGTTGTTGTGTTGGTTCCCTCCACATCAAGTGGCTAAATATATAGGTGTGTCTACTTGAACGGTTTTTGTCAGCATAGGTATAATCACAACAACAATAGCAACAACAACAACAATATCAACAACAAGAACTAAAATAATAACGTAAATAACTTGTACAACAATGGAGCAAAAATCTAGTCTTAATGATCGACTCACGATTTTACTCAAGACTCTCCCTTTCTCCTTCTACTCCCTTTATCTTTTCTCCATAGTAAACACTGTGATTATCGTACGAGGAAGTGCAAAATATGTTGTACTACAAAAACAACAACAACAAGTCATTTGAACCCAGTGTTTACTTTCCACATAGTTTTTTTCCCCATCCTCCGGGCTCTACTAAAAAACAAAATCTCCCAGCCCAGCCCTGCTCGGTCCTGGAACCCCTTCGAGCTCCACTCATCATCCCCCTCGCTCGGTATCTACAGGGGATCCTTAATGGTCGTTAAATGTTGCCTCGTCGCTACATCAACCGGCAGCTTCACGAAGGTGGGGCGGAGGCTGCCCATCGACGAGGGTCATGGCGAGTGCGAGTCAAGTGCTACTCGTGCTTCGATGGTCGGGGCTGATGGTCTGGAGGACATGCCACGATCCTAACATTTGCTGATGTTATGGGAAACAGCGATCGGGGTCATTAACGGAAAATTCTTTGTGGTATTTCATCGTATAGAGTTCATTATCATATTTTATTCATCGTCATATGATGTTTATCATTATAAGTTATTCATAATGCTATAAAATTCAACAACTTATGGTGTTCACAATACAGTTATCTTCATTTGATATAAATTGACTAGAGTAATCCTATTCTATTAATTTCGAAATTCGCAATCTATAAATCTGATTTCAAGTTTCGATGGAGAAAATATCAAATACTAAAGAATATTAAAGATTTATCCTTTAGTATTCGAATCCAAGAGTTTCTTCAATTGATCTAGCTATCTTTGAAAGAAAATTACAGCTATCATTGATATTGATATCATCATGTTCTATATATCGCTCGTAAACGGTCTCTCACCATATTATTCGCTAATAGGAGACTCTGGTTGGAAACCGAAGATTCCAAAGTCATTAGAATCGGAGGATGCCACCCATAGTAATGGGAACTGAAAGGATGATCACAGTTTGTAGGTGCGAACAACAGTTCAACAACAGCACCAACAACGAAAACAAGAACCAAAACAATAAGAAAAACTAGAAAAAAAAACAATAATAAAAACAATAACAGAAACAATAATAAAAAAAAATAACAGTAATAACACCAACAACAATAATAACTCCAACATCTCAATCCGGATTTCACACTCGATGAACATCTGCGCAGCGTTCGACATCAAAAGTGCGAGGAACGAAGTGGGAAAAAAACTGCGGCAGATCTTGAAGATCGCGGTCCCAGGCTCTCATTAACTAATGACGAGTTTGTAGAAAAAACTCCACGCCTACAGAAAAAGAGGGAGCTGCAGCAACAACAGAAGCAATTGCAGCAACAACATAAGCTAAAACAGAAACAACATAAGCTAATGCAGCAACAACATAAGCTATTGCAGCAACAAAAGAAGCGGCTGTAGCAACAACAGAAGCGGCTGTAGCAAAAACGCAGCAACAAAAGAAACATTTTCCTGGCCGACTGAATCGAAGACCCCAACCATGGCCACCCCTGCCCGTATGAATGGAAGCGGTCGCCTAATTGTCCCCCACCTCACTCACTCCCTCTCTCTCTCTCTCTCTCTCTCTCGACCCTCGTGTTGGAGCTGAACATCAATCATTGTGTCGCAGGGAAGTCAAATAGTAGTAAAAGTATTAGTAGGGAGGGAGGAAGGCAGGAAGGCAAGAATGAAAGAAAGGTAGCGACACATGTAAATGTCATGTAGCAAGTGGCAGGGGAGCAAAAAGAGAGAGAGAGAGATGGAAAGAGAGGGGAGACTATGATGAAGCGGTTGATATGATGGAAGACGACAACAACAATAATAGAGACCATGATGATGATGCACAATTACTAGTTGTTGTTGTTTTCCCATAGTCTTGGCATCAACGATGGGGCAGCCAGATTGCAAGAATGCAAAATACCTGTCAACGGCGACATCTCTTGTACTTTACTATAATTTTCCACCTCCCTCATTGTATTTTCCACGGATGTGCGAAGATTTTCCCAGGGTTTCCCTTGATGATTTTCGATTTTTGAATTAATTCATCGATTTGCTGAACCGTTGTTGGGAGAGAAAGGAGGCAGAAGGACAGAGTTGTTGTTGTTGTTGTTGCTGGTGAGACTTTCTCGCGCACGATGATTGGGCTGATTTTCCTCAAGCGATCCGAGAAACTACCGCAAGAAAGTGGACTCCACTATGAGAGAGTTGCTTTTTATTTTGGTAAAGTGGATTTCAGCCTCCCCACCCTCTCTCTAAACTTCTGTCCACCCGTCTATAAGCCAAAAATATGGCCACTCAAGGAACGATTTGATACAATTAGTTGCGAGTCGAGTTGCCAACGAGTGGTGAGAATTTCGTATGCAATGGTCAACGGAGCAAGGCGAAACCTACGAGAGCTCGGTTTAAATTTATTGGCGTCAAACAGTTATTACAACAATAACGTCCACAATAACAACAACAACAACAATAATATCCAGTATAACCACAAGAAGAGAGACAGAGAAAAGGAACAACAATATTAGAAAAAAAAATACTACATCTACATAAAAAAACAACATTAAAAAGAAACATTAACATCAAAAAAGAAACAACAATATTTATAAAAGCCAACAATATCGAAAAAAGAAACAACAAAGTCAAACAAAACACAACAACATCAAAAAAAGAAACAACAACATTTTAAAAAAACCAACCACATTATAATAACAACAACTAGTATAGTCCAACATTCAACACATGTCATGTTGGTGGGAACAGAGAGAGATGGAGGGAGAGAGAGAGAAGGAATAAGTGAATGACAGTTAAATATTGCAAGCATTAGACCATTAACAACAACAACAATAACATCGACTAAATACTACTAGTAATACAACAACAACAAATCCAACAATAATTTCAACAGTGAGGTGCAAATTTAATGAACTCAACAGCAGTCAAATGAAATCAAAACGAACGAGACGGGGCGTACAATGAAGGAGACAGCAGATCATCGTTAGGCATGACACAAACCAGATTTCGATAAATTATCAACCACAAACTCTGGTGTAACGAAAAGAGAGAAAGTGGTGGGAGAAAAGGAAGACAGGAAGATGAAAGGAGGAAGAAAGAAAGGATGGAAGAAATAAGAATTATGGTGTAAGAGAAAGAAAGTCATTCGCTCATACCAAGATATGATATGATTAAAGGAGATCCAGAACAAGATAATTTCCTCAGACCCGAACCATAGGAATTCCCATGAAGAAGAATACGAAAGAATGAAAGAAAGTTTGAAGGAGATGGAATTTTGATCAATCTTCCTTCTCGTTCACAATTTTGAAAAAAGGCCGTTGATTAATCGGTAACCTCTTTGAGCTCAATCCTGAGTCCATCAACGGGGAAGTGAAAGGCAAGAGAAGAAATCGTTAGAAATCAAGCAGAGGTGAGGAATCAAGGGTAGGTGATGGGTCTTCCCATCAACAACAAATGTAACAACAAAAACTAATGATGAAGAGACTTAAGATAAACCCATGGCCAGAGGCGACCATATGTCATGGACGCGTGCCAAACACAGAACGAGAGAGAAGGAGAACCGAGACCGAAGGAGTTCACAAGCGAAGGAGAGAGGTGGAGTGGAAAAGGTGGGGTTTGGGTACGAGCTGCAAATGCACTGTGAAAAATTTTGCACCCGAAGCAAAGCTCACACACACATACAAGCCGAACGAACGATAAGCTGACAGTAATGAAGACTCATATACATGCGGAATAATAAGTAGACGCTGGAGGGGAGAAAGAGAGAGATAGAGAAGGAGGAAAGGAGACGGGGATATGCGTTGCATTCTTAATTAATTTGCTCGTCGTGCTATAAATTTATGTGAAAATTAAACAGAAAAATTCCCTGGCAACGTTTGAAGTTGTGGGCAGCCGGAGCAGCAACGGCAACAACAATAAAACTACTGCGATATCATCGGATTGATCGGCGCTGAACATGCGTGGGACAATCAAAAGCGACAGAGCGAGAGATGGGGAGCGAGCGAGAAGAATGCACAGGATAGAGATGGAACTATGTGGGTTTTCCATGCTCATTAAACACGAGATCTTATCAGATCTTATCAAAAAATTATTCCTAATTGCAATTGAGGTCAATACCTCATTCTAGGATCCGTGATGACTTCGATTTGATGAAAACAAAGAGGGTTCCAGAAAATGCGAATAGATAATCAAAAAGGGAGAGAATATTCTTTAGCAATCTCCTAGTTGCTAGAGATAAAAGATACCTAGAGTGTAAGAATGAAATCAAACATGCCCAAGGACGATCGTTAAATCAAACAATGGTGGGTTTCCAACAAACCAGAAATCCCTTTATTGAAAGAGACATGCAATCACACTCCCTTCACCTCCTCGCTCTCAGATAAAACCCCAAGTTACTGTCTCTGACCCTGGGCAAGCGAATGACAAATAGTCCAGCGCGACTTCCGTTGTCCAGCCGATAGATAACTTCTGAATAAAGACCATGAAATATGCAGATTCAATCGAATGCGGCCAATTTATGCGAGTTTTCTGCTTCTCTCCTCATCTCCCGGTCAAACCATCGCATCCTCCGGATAATATCGGCTTCACTTAAGATCTTCGGGGCAGATACGGAAATGATCTGGAGAACGAGGAGAGGTGAAGAGATCGCGAAGAAGTGGAATAGAGTTCGATCCACGCACAAACTCACGAGGGAAACCAGTCCAAGGAGATTGCTACACGCGCCAACAGGACAGATGGACAGATATGCGGACGGACAAATGAACAGACGGACAGATAGATGGACGGACGGACGGACAGACAGATGGGTAGATGGACACGCACCTGTGAGAAAGCAAACCTGCAGCGACCAACGGCGACAGAAGGAGACACCGAGCATGAGGAGGAATGTCAACAACTCATCGACAGGTCGTGGAACCAGACTGGATTCGACTGGGTGGACAAACAGACGGACAAATGAACAGATGGATGGACATTGCAGACGACGATCGTGCCAAGAGCAGACAAACAGACAGTCGGACGGACGGACAGACAGCCAGACAAATGGACAGACAGCCAGTCAGACAAGCAGATGGACAGACGCACGCGCAAATGAAATCGAATTGCGTGGAGTCCGATGGATCAGGGGCGAAGGCGACAGAGTGGAGCAGAGAAAACCATGATAAGGATGCAATCACAGAACAGCAGGGGACAAATTTGCATTGCCGTCGATGTGAAGAGTGAGCGAGAGAGGGAGGGAGGGAAGGACAGAGGGAGAGAGAAGAGAGAGAAGAGAGACAGATGAAGAGGGGAGAGGAGAGGAGAGGAGAGAAAAGACAAATGAGACACAGGATGTTAAATAAATTTGTCGCCAACAAGGTATCGTTTTCCGATATGTTGTTGTATTCGATACCCGATGTTGTTGTCGATATCCATTGTTGTTGTCAATACCCGTTGTTGTTGTCGATAACCATTGTTGTTGTCGAAACCTATTGTTGTTGCCAATACCCATTGTTGTTGTCGAAACCTGTTGTGTTGTCGCCATTGTAATTCGAAATTTAATGAATTGGCAACTCGTTTAATGAATCGCAGTCCAGTCCATGACGAATGGAGACCAAAACGAAGGAAAGGGAGCGGGCGATGGGCACGAAAGAGAGACCGACAAATGGACAGACAGCGGATTCAAGCAGACGGATTCACTTCGTCGGTCGGTCAGTGCAAGTGACAGATTGTTCGCCGCACACTCCACGACTTCATCCATATTCATTGCCGGCATTGCCACCTCCACCTCCCGGAAGCCTCCACAAAACCCGACCGGCTCAGCACGTGGCCGGATCGGGTCGTCGAGGCGGCCGCTGCAACGTCCCACATACGAATTGATTCACACACCGTCTCTCTGACCACTCTACACCGTCTGTCTGTCCACTCTCCACACCGTCTGTCTGTCCATTCCGCCGAGTAATGTCTGATTCTCCGGCAGCCAGCGACTGCGGCGAAATCCATATGAAATTGAAAATTAAGTTTTACGCGTTCTCGTGTGCGATTTACAGCCATAGTCAACGTCAGGAGGGAGGGGGCAGAAGGGGCAGGGGTGGAACACCTCGTCATTTGCCACCCAGAGAGTCTTCGCGAGAGGATCGCGGGGGGCGGGCGGTGTATGTGTGTTTGGCTTTGCCTTTAGCTTTGCCACGGCCATCGCCACTTCGGCGTCATCGCCATCGTCTTCGGCATAAAATCTCGATTTTAATTTGTTTGTCGTTTGGTTTTGTTTGCCGAGGTTTGCGTGCGTTTGTTTCCCGATGTTTTCCGCGATGATTTCTCTCCCCCCACTCTTTTTATTTTGCTCTTTCTCTCCCTCTACCATCGCGTTGCGATCGTGGCTGTTGCTGAGACGTGTTATTTTCGGCCTTTCAAACGAGGAAATGCATTTTTCGCATCGTTCGTTCGCCGGTCGCGCTCCACGGCGTTGAGTTTCATCGCCGCGTCGCACACCGCCGTCATGCGTCGGACCGTCGAACGCCTACCACTCCTCTGGCCCCGCCACACCCCAGTCTTGCCCCAACCACCCCCCACCGGGCGAGTCTCGATTCACGTAATCCTAGAACACGCAGAATCCTCCCTGGTCCGATCTGATTCGATCCACCTCGGGCGCCATGCGTTCGTTGACACCCGAGGTGAGGCCGTTCCTGATCGGCTCTCATTTCCTGGGCCCGGCACAACCTTCTCTCGGGACATCACTTGCTCTCAATTGGCGACAGCGAAATCGATATCCTCCGATCTTTACGGACTCCTCCTCTAGCTACTTCTTCTTCTCCGTTTAAGGCTTCGTGTGCGTGTCCGTTGGGGGTCAGTTTGCAGAGTGAAAAAAATATTTGCCGAGCTTCTTGAATCTCTTAAGGTCCAACTCGATTCCGGTTCGATTCCATCCAGCTTCCTCAACCTTCCTTCCTTCAGTTCACGTTTCCAAGATTATGAAATCGTTCGGTTCCTCTCCTCATCCTGAACCCTCTCGTGATTCTGGAGTTTCTCCAAGTTCTCTTCCTGGAGTTTGCTATATCGTTGCCACCTTGGAGTTGCCATATCGTTGCCACCTTGGATTTACCGATTCTCCCCCCAGTTGGTCTTCCACCCCCCGAAAACGTCGTCACCAACGTGCTCACGGCGAGAAAAGTATCTCTAATTGCGTTAAATGCGACATCCGTGATTGAATCGAATGGCATGGCGTTGCCAACTATTTGCTATTCGCCCGCTGCGAAGGCGCAGCCCCCGACGTGGGGGCTGATTCGCTTCATGTCCACGTCATTCTCATAATCATGACGTGTATCACAGTCTGTCTGTCCATTTATCTGTCTGTCTGTCTGTCTGTCCGTTATTCCCACTGTGTCTGCGTTTGTTTCTCTGTCTGTCTTTTTTTCTGTTGGTCTGTCTGATCCAAAGTCTGATTGTCTGTCTGTTTCACTATATGTTCCTCTATCTATTTCACTATCTGTCTCACTGTCTGTCCACCAATCTGTTCATCGTCGGCCAACCGGCCTACTTCTCTGCTCCTCCATCTGTATGTTTGTCACTCTACCTGTCTGTCAAGAAGCCCGTCTGCATTACTATCATTCGCCTGTCTGTCCGTCCATTGGTCCGTCTGCCTGTCGCAGGCGTTCCGTCTGTCGCCAGCGTTTACAGAAGTGTTCGCCCCGATTGAACACAAACCTTAGTCGACACCGACACTCCGCACGCGCGCCTCCGCCCGGCGGCCACGCAGCCGAGACACGCAAGCGCCCCCGTCTGGCAACGCCGTCGATGAAGCTCTGGCGTTAGACAGTGACGAGGGAGACAAATACACATACACCCAGTATTATTTTGCTACGATCATCTATAGACATAGTGTAATAACTTAATTACTACGTGAGTTTTTTTGATAACGCGCAAAATATTTTCGATTGGTAGCCTTGTTGAAGGAAGTCGTGGGAGGGAGTTAAATATAGAATATTTTTAAATTCAGATTAATTTCAATACAAATAAACCGTTCATAATAATTATTTCTGTTTATTTACTTAATTTCCAGTTTTTAATGGGTTAAGTAGAGAAGGTTGAATGTTACAAAAGACTTCTGTCGATATTAATTAACTTTAACTGCAGATTATTATAATTGAACTAAATTGGTTAATATAAATCACTATGGGTAATGATCATTTTAACCCTTCATTCAAAGTCGCAATCGATAACACATAAATATTTCAAATAACTTGTACTTAAATAAATATAAGGAAATTAAAAATATGGAAATTTCAAATATGAAATTAAAAATATGAAAATTTAAATTATGGAAATTAAAAACTAAAAATAAATACAAGAAACTTGTATTTCTTTCCACTCTCCACTTCGAAATTCCGGAGAGGGGCCTCCACAAACTTCACCTCAAAATCTACTTGGACTTATCTCTCGATTTAGACATCCCAATCACCCCTCAACCTCTTCAATCACCCACTCAACTTCTTCAACCACTCCATTAACCCCTTCAACATCCCCCTCTCCATTAGTATCCACCGGTTGTCAATGCTAATTTGTCAAGAAGTTGACGAATTCTTGTCACTGGCAACTTGACTTCCAAATGACGCCCAACGTCGACCGAGAGCAGGATCAAAGGGGAAGGGGAGGGGGTCTGTGAACCAACTGAGAACTAGTTGAGCGGAAGACACGGAGGCCTGTGGCATTAAATGAGTGCTTGTTAGAATTAATATTTATCTATTATGTGGATTTCACTTAATGATACGTGCAATAAATATTGTGACAGCAACTGTTGCTGCTGCTCGTGCTGCCAGCGATGCTGTTACTGATTCTGTTGCCGCTAGGACTGATTATGCTGCTGCTGGCGACGCCATCACATTTCGCAGGGAATTGAAATGCCTTTGTTTGACAGAATATTTAAAACTGCGAATTTAATTCGCAAATTTTCGCCTCAGTCCACGGTCTACGAATGACGACAACAACTGACGACGAAGACGACTGACGACGACGACGACGACGATCGATGAAGACGACGACTGACGACAACGACAGACGACCAGCGACGACGACAGACGACTAGCGACGACGACAGACGATGGATGATGACGACGAATGGCGAACGGCGAATCTTTTGCACATTGATGCATTGCCTCGCTTTAGCTTAAATTAATTATTTTAATGAAGCGCATCATTCAAATTTAGAAAGAAACGCACCCGGATCTGTCCCGTCCCGCCCCATGGGGAGGCTGCGGCTGCCTGCGAACGATCGGCGGGCCTAAATAATCCCTATGTTGTTGGCCCTGGTTGTTGTAGTTGTTATTGTTGTTGGCGACGTGCGACGACGACAAGCATTTCAAACCACAACATCGAAAACGCGCTGATTGTGGCCACAAACATCTGAAGGAAGGAGCGAGCAGACAATCTCCTTCTCTCTGTCTCTTTGTTTATTTTTGTTTGCCACGCCGCGGGGTGGAGAGAGGATGTTTGTCTGTGCCTCTGTCTGTTCGTCGGTCTGTCTGGCGTCCCCCTCGCTCTTTCTGGTTGTCTGCCCGAATGTTTGTTCGACTGTCTGTCGCCCGTTCTGTTCTGCTTGCTGTCGCATGTTTGTCGCAATTTCTCTTTTGTTTCATTGCCGTTTACGTCGTTTTGTTTGTATTTTGGTCTTTGGCCCTTTTTCCTGATTTATCTGAAACATGTGAATTTCTCGCGAAGCATGCATTTTTATTTTCGCATCTTTTCGTTCTCCATTACTTTATATTTCTCCACCTCTGGCGCGCGGCTGACGTCACCGGCAGCCAATTAATTTCCCCGTTCCATGCGAATTAAAATGTCTTAATTTATGCCTAGTGGCTTTAAGTACCGTTTAAACACAAATTTTCATCTCGTTTAATATTTTGTAATTTATGGATTCAACTCGTACAATTTATTCCAGCTATCAAAAGAAATTGATGTAAGAAATATTACTTTTATCGTATGATCGTTTAGAACAGGATTTTGGACTTTAATCTTTCCACTATCCATTCAGTTGGACTTCAGACCCAACTTTGATCTGGCACCTGTAACGAAACTATCTCTCTCTGTCTTTCTTCTTGATAACTTATCGTTTTCGTCCCTTCTTACATCCCTTTTACATCGATGCCACCCAAGGCTGCTCCAGATCCCACTGTACAAGAAATCCTTAAATCAACTGAACATCGCGACTTTTCAGCCGAAATCTCAGAAATTTCTCGCTATTTTTGTTGTTCCTAGAATGGCTTGTCATTGTCGTTGTTGGAACATAGATGATATTTTTGTTGTTGCTGATGTTGTTGTAGATAGATGATAATGTTGTTGCATCATAGATAATGTTGTTGTTTTTGTCATTAGGCATACAACCAACGCAGAAATTCCTGCAAAATGTTTTATTCCGTGGTGTTTTGCTCAAGAACCTCGGATTCCTGTACAATGTTTGATCTTCTCATGTGGTCGGACGCGCATTAGCACCTCTGTCAAGATATGGATATACATTCATAGGTAGGATATACATACATAGGTAGGTAGGCACCCAAGTCTCCGGCGCGACTTCCGAGGCTCCATTTGTATTCCGCGAAGAAATCTACCATGAAAATCATAAAAATTGCACTCAACCTCGACACGAGAACCACGCAAGCCTCGCTCTTTCTGGCGCTCTTAGGGTCTGGGTGTCTGTTTGTCTCCCCGTTCATCTGTCTGTCCGTCAGTCTGTCTATCCGTCCGTCCTTCTGTCTGTTTGTCCGTCCGTCCAACTGTCTGTTTGTCTCTTTAAGTTTATGCAACTCATTCTGCATAAGTTCGATGCTCCTGTCAGCCGTAATGGTTGTCTCGCAGTTCAAGAAACGTTGTATAGACAAGTTTCGTTGTTGTTGTTGTTTTAATGGTAGAAGTGGTTCTTGTTATTGTAGTTGTTGTTGTAATAGTGGTTATGGCCGTGGTACTGACGGTGGTCGATACCTCACTTGCGCGATCTGCATTCGCCGTTCATCGTCACTTGTTCTTCTGCCTCCACGCATCGCGATCAGGTTTCGCCGCGATCACGTTTAAATAATGATCCAGATGATGACGATGACGATGACGACGACTACGCCGATGACGAAGAAGGTTCACATCTCTATTCGAGCCACGTTAATTGCCCGTTCGGACAGCTCGATCGAGCCAAGTAGTCAGGCCGCATTGCAGCAGCCCATTTGAAACGATGCCTAACGGTTATGTTTGTGAGGCAAAAACAGAAGCCGCTGATGAGTTCCTCCGCGCAAATCCTATAATTAAGAGCCACGGCTTGTGGGGGTTGTCGGGAATGCGCGCGCCGCACGTCGCCGCCGCCGCTGAACATGGCCCTAGGAACTTCGAATGCGAATGGGTTGGCAACTCATTACCGCGCCGACGAGTCTCATTCGTGGCGGCCGCCGGAACTCTAATTGGAAGCGCTCGCAGAGCTCCAACCAAATGATGGTGTAAATCACTTCTGAATTTAGCCCCATGGAGTATGATCATAATATGATCACCGATGGAATATGATCGCAAACTCTGGGCGTCAACGAGAATTAACAAGATCGCCAGGAGGACGATTCTAATGATGGGGATAACGATTCAATAAAACGGCATAAGGCACAACAACAGTCAACATTTAAGAAACATTTCGATCACCACAACTTGGATGAAAGAATGTGATAAAGACATCAGCGCAACGTCTGAAGCAAGTGTCGGATTTCGTGAAATCCAAGGGCGACAAGAGTGAAAAGATCCGAATTAAAAGTGTAATAAAATAAAATACAAAATCCGAAATGAGCACGATGATAATTATCCGCCCGGAGCTGTCTGTGGCAGCGATAAAGACGCAAATGGATGCGCCGACGAGACGAGGAAGCGGCCGAGATGAGGACGAAGGCCCTCCATAAAGTCGATAAGCATATGGAGTGGATAATCATCCAGCCGAAGGACGATGTGAGGACACGAGGGGGGCCAACTGAGAGCCTCCAGGAAGAAGATGGCGGCTGATTGGCAGCGCCATAAAGAACATTAGGTTGATGGCGAACTGGGAGCGAGGGCAGGATCAGGTTTCTGGAGTGTAGTGACTTCTTTTCGGCCGGGTTACAGAAGTGTCCCAAAGGTCCCGGCACCACCTGCTGGCGATGGGGACGTCGGATGTTATTATGTAACGAATTTTCGAGCCTGCGGCAGAGGCCAAAAGAGTTCCAGTCGGTGGGTCCACGGAAGCCTGTCGGCGGAGGCTGAGGCTGCAACAAAGTAGCGAAGTCTGCACTTGGGTGAGAGACACCGAGCAGCAGCAACACGTACATGTTGTTGTTGCATCGCAGTTGTTGTTGCTTCGGAGAATAACTGCATTGCCGACGACGACCGATCGATGGGTCGATCGATCGATGAGGAGAGCCTGTGGCTAATGTGTGGTAAATATATAATTACAGAACATTTCAGTTTTCTCATTCTTGCGCCGGTTGTTGAGTTTTACTCGTCGACGAAATTGTTGTTGTCGAGTTTTACTGAAGAAACAACAACAACAACAGAACAATTTATGTATGCAGTACATAAACATCAACAAATGATACTAGCAGCAACAACAAAAACATCGATATCAACAACGACAACCAACAACAACTTGTGGCAACAGGTATCGCAAACGATCTGTTTTGTCAAAGAATGACGAAAAGACGAAGAAGAAGAAAATGATGCGAAAGAAGACGAAGTAGAGTGATACAAAACAAAACATTAACGAAATACTACAGCAGACCGATAATAATAACAACAATAGTAACCACAACAACAACAATGAGAAATCAATCATAATTGGCCCACGTCGAAATTGTTGTGGCTGCAACGACTTCTGCAATATTTTGTCTGGAGTTGTTGGTGTTATTTGCATTATTGTTGTTATTGATTTTCGTCCTCATTCTCTTTTTCGTTTTTCGATTTTTGTTATTATTGTTATTGTTATTGTTGTTGTTGTTGTTGTTGTTGTGATCATCATTTGTTGTTATTATTATTATGAGTTTCGTTTGTGACATTATGTTGTTGTTACCACTGATGTGCATGTTGTTAGTGGTAATTTTGTTGTTGTTGTTGTTTATGTTGATGTTGTTGTACCGTATCTCCCCGTAGTAAATACATTTGTTTATCCCTCTGGCCAGCCTTCGCCTCACCTCGTCTCTGCTTGTTCCTTTCTCCACGCTTCCTTCCCCTTTCCTTCCCTTTCCACCGAGTCTATTGCGAAGTCCGTCAATGGATCCAGAGAGTTCAATGACTTTTGCGCGCCTTTTTCGCTCCACTACAGCGCTGATTACTCTTTGTTCCCTCTTTGACCCCCCTCGCTCCATCCCTCCGTCCCGCTCCCTCGCTTTCGTTCCACCATCGACTTGGTCTGTTTTGATTCTGGCCAGACAGCGGATCAACGAAGAGTAGTAAAAACAGTCGAACCACAACAACGACAACACAACAACAACAAAAACGATAACAACAACAAAAGAACGAGTAGCGGAAGAAGAAGAAGAAGGAGAGAATGCATGTGTCTGTCGGTGTCTGCGGCTGCGTCTGCGTCAGGGATTCTTCATCCGGTGATGCCAAAGACAGCGATCGTCAATGATGTTTCTCCGCACGTCATATCGCACGTTTTTCCTCCTCCTCCTTGTCCTTCGTGTCCCCATCACAGGGCGCGCTTCATTAGCTGCCTTCACCCCGCACTCCCTGCCCTTGTAGTCAGTGCTTTGTTTTTCTGCTGGATTCTTTTTGCGTTGTTTACCTTCGTTGTGGAATTCCTACGATTTCCCATACTTCCTCGCATTCGCCTTTTGTCTGTCGCCTCTCGTCACCATTCTCTATTATGGCATCGTCTTCTTGTCCTTCGTCTCCTCTTGCGATGGATTCTCCTTCCATAGGATCCTTCTTACGTTGGGTCCTCCTTGAGTTCTTCAACTCTGTCAATTCTCAGCGGTAATTACTGACTGCATCTCGCTCGCTCAATCACTCCATCTCAGTGGTTCGATGGATTTTTCGCTCGATCACTTCATCTCTCACTCACACACTCGCTAACTCACTCACTTCTCAACCGAACCCTCGCTCGATCGTTCGCTATGCTCCTATTTTTACTTCTCTTACTGTCTGTCTGTCGCTCATTCCTTCAGTCTGCCCGATTAATTCCTTCTATCTGTCCGTTTCATTTTTTCTATCTATCCATTTCCTTCTATCCGTCCGTTTCATTCCTTCTATCTGTCCATTTGCACAGATTTCTACCGCTGCTGTTGGTGGTTGTTGACGATGTTGGCGATGCTGTTGCCGCAATTAGTTGCTCGCCAATCATGTCAACGATTTTATTGCCTGGCCATTAGTATGATCGCCAGCTCGAGGGACCGAGGGGCGAAGGCTCTATCCACCGATCGAGATCCGCCAGGACTTCACACTTGATGCGGCGACCTCGAGGCAGGGCAGAACGTTGGGGACTGCGGCTCTGAGAACTGGACCGAGATCTCGATCCGGATTTAATGAGATTCCGTGAACGTTCTCACCGCTCTGACCCTAGCCTAATTGCATCCTCGTCGCCACGGAACCTCAGATTACCGCTGAGGTGGAGGGAGGGGAAGAGGCTCGATTCTTGAAGGCGATTCAAGGCGAGCGAATCCCCGAGCGAGAGGGACAACCTCGTCTACAATGGGCCACGGGCACCCCAAACATCAACATTAGCGGTAATTATTGCCAACTGCTTCGGAGCCACCGAAGCCACCGTCGCTGCAATTACGCCCGGTGCTGCTGTTGAGATTTTTTTTAGGTTTGTTGCCTCAGCATTGACCCCTTGCGCTGGGACGAAAGCGATCGAAAGTGCAGCTTATAATTAGTTAATGGTATGCAATTTCGACATTATAACTTACTTAAAACATGTTATGTTTAAATTGAAGTCTTATGTTAATGGTTCTGGCAGCGCGTAAAACTCTTTACGGCCGACACAGAAAAAACTTAACAATAAAAGTTCGTATGCGAAAAAACGCGCAGAAACTTCGATCTAAAGTTAATGATTGATTCCGTGGCATGGTCCCGACTTTTTATCGATCGATCGATGGGCAAGGGCCTGCGATCGCAATGGAGGCTACTGTTGCCAAGTGCACTTGGAGAGGCTCCAAGAGAGAGTCTCGATGCAGGGCGTCACCTCCAGGTACCGAGCGATTGAAACCGCCACCAAGAGCCCATTAAACACTTTGTATATATCCAGAGTCATAAATAAATGTGTATAGAATATAATAAAAAAGCCATATATTACTTTCTGCATAATTCTCCAATAGGAGAGGAACTTTCAGAGGGAAAATTCTCCATCACAATCCAATACACGTTCTCCTTACCATGCCAGCCGTAGACAGTGGCTTCGATTGTCAACATCGACTACTGAAGAGGAGGAGGTGGAGTTTTATGGTGTTTGAACGATTTATGGACTGCAAACAAAGTAACTGTCTGGAAGTTCAAGAAGTTCACACCTCGATAAAGCTGTCCGGAAAGAAGCAGACAGACAGACAGTTGAACAGATAGCGGAAAGAGGGATTCATTAGAATGTCTTCAGATTTTAATGGATCGGAAAGGACAAATCGGACATTAATAGGAATGGAAGAGAAGTTTTCATGATTATAAGAGCATTGAATTTATATAAGAAGTCCTTTAAATTAAACCCCTTAAATTCGAACGTTAATTAAAATATATCAGAAATGTGCGATGACAGGTATTTTGTATAACATAAGGTAAAAGTTAAGCAACAAAAGTAGCAATGACAATATTTTAATAAAACAATGAGAGAGGAAAGGTTTAAAAATATCCTATCCAAAGATAGCGGAACAAGTCATAATTTGTCCAAAAATTGACACAGCGAGATATAGGCCATAAATTGAAGAAACCCCTTGATCGGACAATAAATGCAGATAAAAAGGAGTACAAATTGACGAAGAATGGAAATGTCAGATAGAGCAGAGGAGGGGAGAGTGTGAAGGAGGGATGGACTCGATGAAGGAGGCGAAATAAACGAGAGTGAATGATAAGGAATGGCACCAGCGGCCGAAGTAAACAGCAGATCGCAGTGAAGTGAGGAAAGCCATGAAACGCCCAGAGCTCAAAAACGCGAGAATTATCGAAATACATACATAAAGTGGGAACTTAAGTAGACTTGGTGACGACAGCCAAGTGCAAGAACCATTCAGCCGAAGAAGAGAAGGACGGCGGCGAAACGAAGGCGGTTGTGGAGAAGGCGATTATTAATTAAAATTCTGAAATGTAGCTGGGAGGGAATATAAAAATAAATTCCGTTTAATTTGAGATGATAAGAGTTTTGACATTTAACACACCGGCCGCGGGACGAACGGTCGCTCCCCAAAGCCGAAGCAGATGGGACCAAATACGATCGAAAGGCCGGGGAACATGTTTGGCAAACACTCACTGTCGAACAGATCGAGGCGCGGACGGACAGATGGGTGGACGGACGGACAGAATGGCAAAGAGACAGGCAGATGGACGGACGGACAAACAGAGAGATAGGCAGACAGCAAATCGACAAGATATGTCGGCGATGTTTGCCAACTTGTCGGAGATGTTGGACGAGGCGCGACAACTTGACAGATCAATAAGACCAACAGCAACAACAACACCAACCAACAAGCAACCGAAACAACTGCATGTCATGCCAGACAATGCCAGATGGAGCCACCGTCTGTGCCGACGTTGCCAACCGACCGACTCGCGACAGTGACGCTGTGACGCGATGAAGCAACCGAAGCAATCACGTGATGCGACGCACCGACCGATCGCCGACGATCCGACAATGGGGTGTCGAGGGGCGAGTCGTTAGCGGGTCGTAAATTTCGAGCCTCTGGCTTGCCCTGGCCCCAAAATCGACGGAGTCCACACGGCGCAGGAATTCATCAAAGGCGGCCGTCGATCGTCGGACCCCACCCGATCCCCCCAAGTCATCGTCGGCGGCCGGCCGGCTCCAGGCCGCCGTTGACATTTAATATTCGATGGCTCTCGATGGCGTTCGGGCCGCCATTGCGTCTCGCTGGGGGCCATTTGGCGGCGCTCCGTTACCTCTTCATTTCGCTCACTTGCTCCTCCTGCTCTCGCTCCATTCCCCCTGCCCACTTTTCCATTCCTTCTCGGTGTGCACATCTTCGCAATTGGCCCCCAGTTACATCCAATGCTGGGCCGCCGCCGCCGCTAAGGCTCCAGATTCCCTCGAGGTCCGCGCAGGCTCCATTATCAAAGCCATTATCTTCTTGTGGTCTCCATACCGGGGTCTCCGCTTGGCTTCCCTGGCATCGATGTAATTTACGTTCGTTCGTCTCGGGGGAAGCGTTCGGGGTCAGCAGTCATCGTGCTCTCCTTCCCATCACCCATCCTCGTCCCTCCCTCTCTCTGCTTCGCATCCCCATCTTGCTCCATGCTCTTCGTGTTCGTCTTCGCCAATTCGGTCCCTATCGCCTCATCCGCATTGTCCTCGGTGTCCCCTCCATGGCCTCGTT
The DNA here is from genome assembly GCA_017309665.1 of Coelopa frigida. NCBI lineage: Eukaryota > Metazoa > Arthropoda > Insecta > Diptera > Coelopidae > Coelopa > Coelopa frigida. Next base: position 28,967,733 of record CM029561.1, read on the forward strand.
TCTCTTCGAGTTTACCTTGCTTCCGTCCAAGGGATCGAACGAACGAACGAGGGAGCGAGCAAGCAAGCGAAGGAGTGAGCGAGAGGGAGATAACGAAGGTTCGCGCGCATCACAGCACATCATAATAATAATCGAACGAAAAGAGGAATTGATTATAATGCAATAAAATCAATTTCGACGATGGCGCGGTTTACCACGGTCCATATTCGTCCTCCCCCCCTCCCCTCTCGCTCCTCACCACTGTCTTCTCTTCATCTGTTCGTGGTTCGGATGCTACACGTGTTGTGGTATCTCTGTCTGGCTTGCCATCTCCCTCTCGCTCCCTGTCGAGCTCTCTATTATGCTTTCTGTCTCAGCCTTTCATCTGTCTTGTCTGGGCGAGATCGCTTCGAACCCCTTCGCTTCGATCGGTTCCATCCGTGGATGCGCCAATCGTTTTGCTTCCTTTTCTCCGATTGTTTTCCCCCATCCGACTGCTCTGGTTGTTGCTTCTGTTGCTCGATCTTCGGTTGTTGCTGTGGCTCTGCTCTGTTGGCCCGATGCTCGGCGAGCGGCAGCAACAACACATTGTTACATATCATTGGCGGTCGGAGCTTTATGCGAGCGCTAAATGTATGTTCGCGTACTTTTATTTATGTTCGTGTAATGATATACAAATTGCCATTTTCTGCTCTACTCGCATTCCGCCGACCCCTCTCTCTCTTTCGCACTCGGCGCCTCGAATGGCCACTCAGCCACGCCTGCTGCTAGATCGGGGCTGTTCAATCGCCGATTTCGTCGCACTTACGGCTGTAAACATCGCATCAACATTTACAACCGCAATCAGCAACATCAACATCGACGATGCCCACGACGACGAAGACATCGACAACAGCAACAACGAATAATAGTCTTTGCAGGCTGAGGCTTTCCATCTTCTTCGTCGTCGATGTCGCGATGTCTTCGCCACAAAAGTTGGCAACGCCGGTCGTAGAGGGGCGAGGGGTGCGCGAGTCAATTTGCGATCGCCCCGCAATGATATGTTATTAGTTAATGAGATGTGCGATTTTATTACAACGATGGCGATGACGATGGCATCGGGGGAATTTCTTCACTATTTTCAGGCCAATCGAAATAACGAAAATACCAGTGGCGGGAAGGTGTTTGTTTTGCTGACAACTTCGTCCCCATACTTAGTCTGAAACTATTATTTAATTATTGTCCTGGTGTAAGTGAACCTTTAAAGATCAAAGATATCTTGAGCCGATTCGTCTCCCCATAAAACTATATGGACAACTGATGATGATACTGATGGTTGTTCGGGAGTTCTATAGACCATTGTATCGAAAGATGTGAGCTCGACATTATCGATTTGGTTAATGCCATTCTTGATGGGAGAGAACCAATCAACTCGATAGAAGTAAACACTTCGAATAAAAATCTCTCGAGAAGATCGCTATTAAAAAATCGTATTTTTCATTATGGTAATGATGAAAAAAATTTAAGATTATCATAAAGCGATGGCTGGTGCCGACGATTCTCCTGTTGATGTGGATGTCGATGGTGATTCTTGCATTCGCATGGAAGGCTATTATGTTGCCGAAGACAATAAACTGAGTATTTTGAGTTAAATTTTGAGCACAAAATCTTCAACGATCCACTTGAGGAAGAAGCCATAATTAAAATTTTTATAGCAACTAATATCTATAACAAAGATGCGAGGCGTAATTAAAATTTATGCAAAAGCCCCAACTGAAGACTGAAATCTTCACCGGGATTAAGCGAGAAGATCTCGTAAACTCGAGGTGGGTTGCGACTTCCAGAAAATCGACTGTCTGTTGGTCTGTCGGCAGAAGTTGGTCGTCGGTTGGGTCGGTAATTTGGAGCAGTTTCGCATATTGCCGCATTAGCCAGAAATCTCGTAAATTATATGTCAAAATTACCTGTCAGGTTTCGTTTTCGCTCTTTTATTGGCCGTCGAGAATGCGGGATCCTCACAAGAACACGACGATGGAGCGATGGCGGGCATGTGAAGGGGTGAAACATTTTTACAACTTCATTTTATGGGCCACTAATACCGAGCAACTGACGTCCGGCAGCCAAACAGACAGACAGAGGGAGAGACGAACACACGGAAGGATAACTCAGAGGGAGAAACAAAGCTCATACTTTAGCTTAGAACTCCGCTAAAATCTTAAGAAAATTAACTCTTAGAACGATGGAGTTAATAAAACTATTCTTTAGTTAACGATCAGAGATCGAGGAGTATAAAGAATACTTAGATCTTATGATTGCGAAAATCCAAAATATAATAAAGATGTGATCATAGTTCGGCTTGGAAGTCGTCTCATTAATTGAAGGAAAATCTGAGAATTAAAGTCTACTCGATGGATATGATTCGAGAAGTATTTATGGTACTATGAGATAAGGCATTAAAAGGAATCATAGAAAAGATCAATCTTCCTCAATCTACAAATCAGAGTCCCACAGAGAGTCCTGAGCGAAACGAACAAATAAGGACCGAAGACGACCGGCAGCCTGGGAACACGCTTCGGCCAAGTCGAGTTGGAAGCTCCGGGCCTTTGGTTCTGGAACCGATGGCAATTTGCCGGAGCTCTTGGCGTTCTCGGGCGCAATCGGCCATGGCTCAAAAGGGCTCGAGGAGTGGTCGAGCTTTTATGGCTTTATGAAATTTTATTGTTTTTCCACACAACTCCGCGCCAAACGACGAGATGCGTAAAGTTGTTGGTCGTAGTGGATTCTAGTTTGGTTCTTGTTGTTGTTGCTGTTGTTGTTATTGTTGTGACTGCTTAACGAGCACCATTGAGTGAAGGATCCCTCAGCTCGTCTTCGTCCTTCTCTGATGGTCGATGGCGAATTCGCCGCCGTAAATTAATTGGCTGAAATGAATCGATTTAGCGAAAGACTCGACTCGCCGGACTTCGTCGTCTCCTTCCGTAGGACTCCTTGGCGTGGTTTCGACGAAGGCTCGGGTTTTACGACTCTGGCCATGCTCTCGCAGGTGCCTCGTCGTGGTCCCAGAATGGACTCGTCGAAGGATCCATCGTCCCTCCTCCCCTTACTCCTTCCTCTCCACCACCATCGCTGGCAGCTTCGGGGTGGGCTGCACGTTACGAGTTTTCGCATTTCGAAGAATGCAATTTTTACATTTTATTCGCGAAGCTCTTAAAAATGCTTTTATGGTCACAGCAACAACAATAACACGAAATGCTGTGAGCAACCGAGAACAACAATAAAGCTAGCTTTTCATAATTACTTGCGTCGACTGAGCCAAAGTCGGTAGAGAAATTATATACAAACTATAGTCGAACGAATTTTTACAGCCGGCCAGCAATAATGCCAGCAACAAAACGAGAACAATAACAATGCGGACAACAACAACAACAAACAACAACAAAAACAGGAACAAATAATATACCAACAACATCAATAAGAACTTAACAATGGGAATGGTAACAAAAAACCAACAGCAAACAAAAAATCGTAATGAAAAACTAGCGCACCGGGGTCGCTTCGCTCCCCCGGTTTGCCTGGTCTACCCAGGCAAAATCTGTTAACTTCGGCCAGGCCGAAGTTTACATACCCTACACCCTGCATATAACGTTTATTAAAGGAAAAACAGTGCATTTCTATCAATAATTAGTGAAAATTCATCATTACACTTTCAATGCAGACAAAATCTGATTCAACAACAGACTTGGGAGGATTGAAATTTTCAACAATATAAAGTCCAGAAGTACTTGCTGCGCTACTATAAGCAACATATATTGCCGCGCGACTGATTCCACTTGGAAGATGAACAGCCATTTGGAAATATGTAGCTCCCTGACTTTTGTGGATTGTGATCCCTTCAGCAGGTACAATTGGAAATTGTATTCTCTCAATCGTCACCTGCTCATTACGTTTATATTGAAAGGATATAATCAATTTTTTATGGGCGTCCATTGAGGTTCAGTTGGATGTGGTCTCTTTCTTCTTGCATTCACTCCCACCTTTCATCAGCCAATAACATCCATAAAGTAGTTGGATTTCTTGTAGATCTACGATTTTGTATGGAAGGTGCTCGTGTCCTATAAGAGATATTTTCCATTTGATTCTTGGGAACTCTTGGTAGCAATATTTAATCCAATAACTGTCTAAATGGTTTACCATATCCAACATTGAGCTGTTGCTTTTGAGCTGAGCTGTAGATTGTCAATTTTTAGCATGTAAACTCGTATCGGTGGCACATGATCAGACGCAAAATTTTATCTCGATATATACTATAGCTCACCAGATACCCCATATACACCTTTTGCTTTATATGGGAGGTGGGCGTGTCCGATGGGCGATGTTTTCCATTTTTGTCCTTTAAACTCGTATCAGTGGAACATGATCACACACAAAATTTCATCTCGATATATACCATAGTTCACCAGATATCCCATATAAACCTTTTGCTTTATATGGGAGGTGGGCGTGTCCGATGGGCGATGTTTTCCATTTTTGTCTTTTAAACTCGTATCAGTGGAATATGATCACACACAAAATTTAATCTCGATATATACCATAGTTCACCAGATATCCCATATAAACCTTTTGCTTTATATGGGAGGTGGGCGTGTCCGTTGACCGATTACGCCCATTTTTACATACAAGTAGCTTATAAATATAGAAATACTAAATCCAAAATTTCAGGAGTCAGGAGTCAGTATCTCTTACCGTTTCTTCACAAAATCTATTTCCACAGACAGACAGACGGACAGACAGACGGACATAGCTAAATCGATTCAGGAGGTGACGCTTCCGGAAGGACAAAATGAATATACCCTTACCCACAGGGTGTAGGGTATAAATATAAATTATTCTGTTTGCAATTTATTAGTGTTTTGCGTGTAAAATGTTGCTGGCGCAGATTAATTAAATTTACACAAAAACAAAAGTAACAACCCCTAACAATAACAACACGTTAGCAGAGAGAGAAAAGGGAGCAGTTATACGTGTAACATCTATTTCAAGCGCAACCGCTTTATCAACTGCATGCCGATAATGGGTTTGAACTTCCTGACCATCGTAATTGAGAGTGCAAGCATCCAGTTAACGAATAGAGTTAACTCAATCAATCACACTTGAGTGTGTGAACAATTTCGCTCAGTGTACTTGTGGTTGAATAGGTTGGATTCGTAGAAAATTAAGTGTATGACAGGAATGAGAGAACCCTGTATCCCAGCGGGGGAGCGAAGATTGATATCGAGCCTATTCTTGAGCCTATTCCCGGCAGCTCGAAGGAGTATTCACCGACTTCTATCGCAATTTCGGGTCCCGTTGGGAGCCGATCCCAAACAATTCGGAGGCGTCTCCTCGACTCTTATCGCGTAAGAGATGCATCGAGGAAGCGGCCGAGGTTCCATGCAGGAATCGATAAGGATGAAGAAACAAACAGAACAAATGGAGGGGAAGCTCATAGAAAGAGAAGCGCACACTCTGGCCCCCGAGCCACGAACATTGGAGCACGGGCCCACGTCATTTGGACAGACGGATGGACAGACAGACAGATGGATAGACAGACAGACAGACGTATGGATGGACGGACGGAACCCAACGAAGCGAGGACACATCGCATCGCGGCGAGAGATCATCGGATGCTGATGGAGGTGCCAGCGAATTGTTTTAATTCGCGATACGATCGCGCAGGAACTCATCGTAGTCCTCATCATCCTCAGAGGCTTCATCATCATCGTCTTGAACTTCATGATCGCCCTCGTGGACCATCCCATCGACACACGAAAGCAACTGTTGCTACCGCGAATAATTTTCAATTTAAATGGGATTTTCTCGATTTGCATACATGTTGTATTTTTTGTGATCTTCGAAGGGAATTTCGCTTATGTATAGGAATCATCAGAATCACCCGCTGCAACAGAAGCAACGACAGCGATGGCAGGAGACGGACGAACCTATCGACCGGACTATTTTTGGCCTCTACTGATGTGCCAAATTTTTCGCCCAGAATGCGACAGCGAAATTGTCTGAATTTTCTCAAATTTGCTAAAATTTAAGTTGATACTGATGATGTAGCGACACCGCCACCATCACCTCGACACCTCAACAACAGGAACATTAACATTAACGACAACAACAACATTAACATTAACGACAACAACAACTACAATTGCAACACCATCATCTACAACAACAAGAACAACAGCCACCATCGGCCTCGGACTAGGGGGCGTTTAGTGAAATTAACTGCAATTTATTGAGCCAAGGGACGCATCACCGAGGATGAGACCAGGGGGAGAAGGAGGAGAACGAGAAAGAGGAGGAGAATGAGGAGCACTCAGGTAAAATCGACTTGAAGGGTGAGCAAATCGATTCGGACAAGGAGGCGAAATCGTATGAGGACGAGGCGCAGCGAAGCAACCACTGGGTGACTTCCTCGATTTTCATTAAATTTTTTACGACGTCCGCGCATAAATATCGTTAAGTGTGGTCATTTAATAATACAAGGTTGCCCCTATACTATATACTACACACTTATTGTTATTGCATCTATACACCGTGGCGCATAAAGCTATCGATCGGCGGCGATTATAAATCACCGACTGCGATCGCTCGAGCAATAACCGGTGTTGTTGGCTCCACTTCACCAGGCAGCAGACGGCCAGCCTCCGAGATCGAATCCATCCTTGCTGAGCGACGTCCGTCCCTGACCGTCCGTCCGTTCGTCCCTCCATCGATCGATGGGTTTTCAAGGGTCGCCGCCAGTCGATTCCCGTCTGGACTGATTGGGGTGGGCGGAGCAGAGGTCGGGATGTCGTTCCGAGGGACCCGCGACATCTTCGTCTCACTCTGGCGAGGCGTCCAGAGAAGCATCTTAATTTTCCACTACCGGTTGGCAGCGGCATCGGGGTCCATTAGGGCATTAAAAGCACCTCGCACCATCCTCTCCCTCTCTCCCTCCCTCTCTCAACGGAGGCTCTGTCCAAATGATAAGATCGAGTCCGAGGGCATTCGGATAGACTCCTCGGATCAGGGTGAGCACACGACGCCCGATGTAAATCGAGCGACAGGGATTCCCAAATAGAAGCGAACTACTTACAGGAACTACATCTGAAACATTTGTCCCCGAAATCTGATCAGCATTGAGAAGGAAAATGTGTCTGGTTGGGATCACAAGAGATAACCCTCCACCCTCTCTCTCTCTCACTATCTCTCTCTCACTGTGATTTCGGAACCGCTGTCCAAACAAAGGCACGACTACTTTGTTGCCGTTCACAGCTCAGAGACCGGTCGATCGAATGGGATTGTGTGAGTGAGAGAGAGAAAAAGAGAGGGAGAGAAAGAGAGCAGCTAGAGACAGGGCAAGTGTCGGCGCTATTGAGAGAAAAATGCTGGAATCTCCGAAGAACTCTTACAATTCCAAGCAGCTCTGGGCTGTGGTTGGCGATCGGTTGCGTCGACAGACAAACGAATGGACAAACAGAGAGCGAGACAGGCAGGAGGCCACAGAGATAGTGGGGTAGAGAGACAGAAGAAAATACAGACGGGGGCGGGAAGCAGAAGAAAAGACAGACAGGGGCGAGAATGACAGAAAGCCTGTAGGACAGACAGATAGACAGACTGAGTAAAAATAGAAAATTCGCTAACCAGAAGGATCGGGGCAAATTGTGGGAAGGAGATGAAGATGGAGGCAAGGAAGAAGACGAAGAAAACAAATGGTGGGAAGGGCAGACGGATAGGGGGAGGAGATAAGGGGAAGGAAGATAGGACAAGGAGAGAGAAGAGGAGGAGGAGAAAGCGAATAAATGCCGGACAGGCGAACGAGCGAGCGAGCAAACGTACGACGATCAGCGAACGACCTGTTCGTGTTTGGGGTCTCGCCAAGAGCGTGCCATCAACAGAGAAAGATAGAGGGAGGAAGGGGTGGGGAGTGAAGGGGAGAGACGGAGAATGGTGATAATGGAACCGATGGTGGAGCGAGCGAGCGAAAAGAGAGAATAAGAGGGAGGAGAAGGAAGCGCACTGGAGCGAGTTAATGTTGTTATTCTCGATGCTTGGACCTGGCAAGCGAATGAGCATAAAAGTCATACATTTGCAACATTGTTGCCGACGAGCCGCCGCGCGTTGATCCCAACAACAACAACAAAAATAACTATAAAGACAGCAAGAACAATAATGAAAGCAAAAACAACTTGAATGGAACTTACAACGAGGCCGAGAGACCGGCAGACAGTGGGACAGACTGATGGAGTAGGAAGGGAAGACGATAGGAAGAGTGAGGACACACCACGGTGAGCGACAGAGACAGAGAGTCGACGGATTAACGTCTGCGCCTTGACAGGCACCGAGGCTACCGAGCTGATCGAGGAGCTGACTGAATGACTCGACTTGACTTGACTGAACTGGACTCTGGCCATCCGACCAGCAGACGACGTTCTTTCCAACCATCCGTTCGTCCGTCCAGCGGTTGGTTGAATGAATGCGCCACCGGCTGATGGACAAGAATAGTTTAATGGGACTCGCGATCGAGCGATCGCCGCGAGAACCCCTCGAGCCCCGGCCCCTCGCAAACCCACCCGAGGAATGCGCCAAGTGCGACGGGGACCTCGGACTGAATTATAAATTCTCCTCATATTTCCTTTGAAGTGACTGACTCCGGTCGTGTTTTGTTTTTTTTTTCGTTGTTGCCATTTGCTGAAATAGAGCTGTTGCGGCGGCTCTCCCCATCGTTCACGTGACGCGATTCACACGAAACGAAATTCTGGCGGTTCCCCGAGGCGACTGATCCGTGTAAACGATGTGGCATTGAGTGTGATTGAGGGAGGACGAGTGAGACAAGGTGATTAATTCACTGACGACTTCGTCCGACCGATCGAAACCGGGAACGGGAGAGACAGTTGTCATTTGCAGCATAATCGGATGATGGATGATTGTAGATCGAAATGAGGATCGGTAATAAATTGGCCCATTTAGCATTTCATTAGCGCAGCATGTAATTAATAATCCTACTCGGTAGATGTAACTACGGCATACTAATTGGAAAAATTAAAGAATTTTCTCGTTTTTCACCAATCGTCACCACCCACAGTAATTGCTGCCCTTCTCACTAATTGATATAAACACTACTCCTCGTTAGCTTCTACTTCTACTTAGCCCAAACAAAAAAACTGAAAACTCGTCGAATTTTTTTCGTCTCTTCAAATGAGTTTCTCTGATTTCCATTTGAACAAATCCTTTCCAGAATTTCAAAGACCAATTGTTACAACTACAACAACAACATTCCTGCTTAAAACATTAGCAACAACAAAAGGACGGTTCGGTTGCTGAGCATTTTAGTTGGGTTGGGCTCAGTTTCGAGCTTCGTGCTTCATGCCCAGGAATAACTTCCAAACGAAACAAGCTCACGACACGTGTTACAGTTAAGATACTCACTCGACTGTGGGCAGCAGCAGCAGCCACAGCAGCAGCAATAGCGATGCAGGGAGCAGCAACAGCAACAACGATGGGAGCAACAAGAACAACAACGATAGAGGGAGCAATAGCAACAACAATTTCGATGAGGAAAACCAGCTATTTCGACTCGTGGCAAGACAAGTTTATTTCTCGTTGCGTCTTCTGGCTGGTGTCTTCAGTTGTTTTTGTTGGTGTTGTTGTTATTGTTGTTGATATTGTTATTGTTGTTGGTATTGTTATTGTTGTTGTTATTGTTGTTGGTGTTGGTATTGTTGTAAATATAGTATATGTTATTGTAGAAATCGTTGTTGCTACAGGAGTTATTGTTTCATTTGTTTTAGTTACTTCACTTCATTGCTTTTGTTTTTGTAATTACTTTATTGTTGTTGTTGTGATGGAAAGTATTTCTATACCTTTTCGATCTTAAATTTGAGATAGATTTGATGCTGGTAATGGTTGCAATTGTTGTCATTGTTTGTATTGTTTCTGTCTTGTTTGTTTTTTTTATTGTTTATTCCCATTGTTATTCTTGTCGTCAAACATCGATGTTGCCACATTCTCCTTGGCGTATTAAAAACGAATTAATTCCTTACCAATTGCTCCCCTGACATGTCGCCGGCATCGACCCACCCAAAGGAATTGGTTACACGCAACTTGGGACACGTTGGTGGCCCTTGATGACGATAATATACAGGTGAAATATAAGTCCTATCAATCTATGGTATGGGTTCCCTTCAGCGACTATTTTCACATCGATGACCACCACAATTTCCCCATAGTCCCCACCCTCAACAGCTTCTACTCCATGCAAAATGAGTTTTCCATTCTCAACATTTAGCTTCGTTCCTCTGCAATTTCCTCTCCATTAGCCTAAATATCTTTGCTTGGACCTTCCTCAAGCCTCTTGTTTTCTACTGCTTTCCACTTCCCATCGAATGTTTTGCTTTGCTTCCTTCTACTCGTTTTTTTCTCCATCTCCTCTTGTAATTAAATTTTCGTGCGATTTCACGCTCTTTCTCTCTTGTTCGCCCTCTCGAACTCTTTTCTCTATGTATATCGTTCTCTATTCATCTCTGTCTATCGTTGTCTCTGTTGTTTGTTCATCTCTGTTTGTTGGTCGATTTCCGTTCGTTTTTTCTTTCTTTCTATCTCTCTCTTTGGCCTTTCCTCTCGTTTCTCATTTGTCCGTTTCATTCATACTAGTGCAAATCGATTGAAAAATCGAGTTCCTCTCGCTTTTCTGGTCGATTTCTGACGCTTCCCAACGAGTGCCACCGTATTGCGCGCTCCGGACAGACAGACAGTCGGACAGACAGACAGACCGATGGACAGATGTATGGATGTTTGGAGGATGTTGAAGCCTAGTTCCATTGTTGTTGGTGGCCCGTGGCCGATGCCTTCTGCCCCTGCCTGGCTTCGCAAATCGCAACAATATAATTAAAATTTAAATTTTTATCCGCGCATAAAATATAAAATTCGCCACGCAACTGTTGCTCCCCATCTTTCAGCCCGTGCACCATTGACACGCCCCCTCTCCTACTCCTTCCTCTCTTTCCTCATACTTCCTCTATATCCCCTTCTCTATCTTCTCTCAGTTTCTCTCGCTCTCTCTTGTTTTCTTGCTTTGGCGGCTCCCGCTCGCTTGCTGTTGATACTTTGCATTGTTTACATTCGTTGTTGTTGTTGTTATTCTAGTTGTTTTTGCCGTTGTTCCGATTATTGTTGCTATTCTGATTGTTGTTTTTATCTCTTTGTTGTTGTTTTTCTGAATGTTGTTGTTATTATTGTTACTGCATTTGCATACCGTTCTTTCTGCCGTCCAGTTTAGAGACATCTCTACATATGGGGGCCTGCCCTGACTTGGGCTGTCGATATCAATGATCCATAAAATATGCTACTCATACTCTTTTATTCTTGTTCTCTATTATTGTGCAATTTTTATTGTAATTTATATTATTCTTGCAATAACTTTTGTTCTTATAATAAATATTGTTCTTGTAATAGCTCTCGTTGTTGTTGAAATTCCTACCACTGTCATTGTAATTGCTTTTATTTTATTCTTCCAATTGATTTTATTATTTCTCCTGGTGACCCTGCCTAATTGAACTCAAAGCATCAAGATTTCTTGCGTCTATATTTCCCCGTCATCGACGGGTTCCAAGATGATTATCTAAAATCGACAGATTATTCAATTCCCTACTAAAACCATGAATCTCCAGAGAAATTTCACGGTAATCTACGCCAATGGTACCAATCAAAAATGGAAATCCGGAGCGAAAATTCCGAGATTATCTCTTCCTCCGACGACAGCATCACTTCCTCCATCACCCACACCAGAACCAGGGATCTTCGGACTTGATCCCTATCTTTCTGTATCCCGATCTTTGACTCGATGAAGTCCTTCATCATCGCAATTTTGGGATCTCGCGATTTTTCACGGACCGTCATCGGTTGTATGGATCAAATGAAAAGTTCAAACAATTTCTTTCAATTGTTTTTCATTGCTATTTTTGTTGCTATTATACCAATAAGTTGTTGTTGGTATCCTTATTATTATTATTGTTTTTGTTGTTCGCTTTAAAGCACTTCATTAATATAATGTTTTTGCTTCCGAGGCACGTTTGCAACACTGGTCACTCGTTGTTGTTGTTTTTGTTTTTGTTGTTGCTTCCTTTGGGTTATGGTAATTGTTAAATTACAGTGGATGTCGAAAGTATGCAACCACTCGATTCTTATGGCTTTTATGGTTTTTGTTGTTGTTCGTTTAAAGGCTGAATCGTGTGAGCAAACAACAAAAGCCAACCCAAGTACACCATAGAGTATTTGTTTGGAAAATTTTGAAACAACAAAAACCACCGCAACAAAAATGGCGCACACGGCGGAAATGTCTACATTATGCTGAGTAGTCACGTTTGGTCATGTGAAGACGTTTGTGTGAGTGTGTATGTGTGTGTGCTTGAGTGAACGGAGCGAGGAAAATGTCAAAGGAATCGTTTAACACGAGTCGATAAAGCAGTTGAGCGAGGAGGTATGGGGGGAAAATGAATGTCAAATGACGGTAAAAGCGAAAAAAATACTCATTTGAGTTTCTTAGAAGAAAGCAGATAATGGGCCGGTAAAGCAGTGTGGAAACATCCATCTTTGCATTACATGAACTCTTTATCTCTCTAACGAGTTCATCGTCGATACAGCAGTGTGTGAGCGTGCAAACTCGACAGACTTGGCGGACTAATTGAAATATTTACGAAATATTACACCGCGCACACGATCCTCATCATCATCATCAGCCCTTCGCCTCTCTCTCTCTCCTCTCCTCTCCTCTCCTCTCCTCTCCTCTCCTCTCCTCTCCTCTCCTCTCCTCTCCTCTCCTCTCCTCTCCTCTCCTCTCCTCTCCTCTCCTCTCCTCTCCTCTCCTCTCCTCTCCTCTCCTCTCCTCTCCTCTCCTCTCCTCTCCTCTCCTCTCCTCTCCTCTCCTCCCCTCCACACGCCCTCTACACGACCAACCACTTCAATCGAGGCGGCCTCTTCGCGCAGAAATCTCCTTCTTCGCCCTCGTCTTCTTCTTCTTGAGATCCACCTATGCCGCTTCCTCCTCCTCGTCCTCCCGGTCTCCCCCGCGTCTGCGCCATCCCTGCGACCGGCTGCACGACTCGCCGAGACACGCATGCGCGGCCCGCAACAAACCGGCAATTAAACTGCAATCAAATTTAAATGCTTATCGATGCACGTCCGTCCGTGATGCTCACCACACGAGCACGACAGACACACTCACAGATATGTTGATATGCTACAGATGGTTGGTCCTCGCATGATCGTCTTATAGGTGTAGGGACTCTCGAGTGTGAGTGTATTGAACAGTAGTTTGCATTAAACTACAATTAACAAGATTAAACAAGAAATTGCGCTCAGGTATTTTTGTGTTTTTTTGTTCATCCCGATCGCGAGGTCCAGACCAAGAAAACATTCGCGTTGCCAACCGCCAGTGGACGTTGGTCAGTTGGCAACACTGCCCACGAAGATGTGCTGCGTCCGAACCCAATTCTGCGCCGCCGTCCTAGCTGTCAATTGTGATTAGCGTGAAGCGAGGACGTGGCCACCCCTGTTCACCCTCCCTCGCTCCACCTTTTCCTCCCACCTTTCACCCGATTCTGGGTGATTGTTGCGAAAGTCGCCTCTCCACCCGCATCGGCCCTGGCCCCAGGAGGTGCGGAGCCTCCGCCCATCACGACGAGTCACGAACTGCGCGCCCACCAGCACGGCCCAGCCCGACGATTCCCATCTGACGGCCGCACGTACGAGCGACGAAAGCCGTTGAAAAGGAATCGGCGGGGGCGCGAGGGAGTCGATGATAAGGACGCTTGTGCTGTTCCCCTCTGCCTCCTCCACCGCGAAAGATTGTTGTTCCTGTGATATTTTTGACATTGCTTTCCCGGACGAGCCTTCGACGACTCGTGGCCATAAATTCCGATTCCTTCATAGGATTTTATTTATTATCGGCCCTCACAGTGATGTGTTAAGTTGTTCTCCGACAGGTGAAGGAAAAATTATTGTAGAAATTTATCGCAGTGCAGACGTCTCTCGCTAACGAACTGTTCGAAGGATCATTGTACAGTTTTAATTGAGTTGATTTTCAAGACAAGCGGAGAGGTGAAAGAAAATACTGTATAACAAGTTGGAAATTAAATGTTCAACTGGAGAAAATTTATTAGCAATTGAGATTGATCCTGTCAACGAGTGAAAGACAAACTTAGTGGAACATCACTCGAGTGCGGCTCATTAAGGAGAGCTTCCTGAGGAAACCTAGTCGCCTCGACGGACGTTTCTCGCGATCCTCAGGTTTCCCTCTCGGTTACATCGTCTGCGATGGAGTATGTACATAGTATCACATGGGGCATAATGTTATGGGGCAATAAAATTACGCAAAATTATACACATCCGATGGGGAAAATTAAGTCATGCCGTTACAATTACGAGCGACGGTCGTGCCCCTTGGGACCCGCCCTGCCCCGGCGGCCCCCGAGACGGATCCATTGCAGCCGGCACGGTGAAAAATTCCACATGTCCGTCTACACGTGTTTTCACCTGAACGATTATTGTTATTATTATTGCTATTTGTCTTGAGAAATTACATTAGCCGCGACTTGTTAACAAAAGCATGCTGAAATGAGCTCGAGTCCATGTCCTCGGGGCCGGTTTCGTTTGCCAGACAGACGATCGTTTACCAATCGATCGATCGCTTTATCAAGATGAAATTAGAGGCGAATCCTCTTTTTTGCCTCTAGATTTCCTCAGACCAGATCGTCGTCGACGCCACCGCCGCCGGCAGGACGACTTCGATTCCGTTTCGCGAAGAAGAAATCATCATAAAAAGAAATTATCACAGAAAGAAATCATCATCATCATCGCAAACATTGATCGAGGTCGTTGCGCATGGACTTTCTCTTTCACCCAGCGGGGAAATCAGCACCAAAACCAAAACAACGACTCGCCCATGTCCTGATCGGGAGAAGTCTTTGCCCTAGAAGTCAGACAGCGACGATTTTCACAGAGTTCTTTCGCCACATTCTCGACCTTGTCCCCGTCGCTAGATGATCATCTGATCTCCAGTCGCTAGATGCTGGTTTGATCTCTAGTCGCTAGATGATGGTCCCATCTCCAGCTCCTCGCCGCAACTCCCAGAGCCCTGTGCGCGACAAGTTCCCACCGCACCATAATAGACCGAAGAGACGAAGTCGGCTGCCGCCTAGTAACATGGCCGGGTGTCGAGGCATCGGAATCGTCTCGCCATCGGCATCGTGTGCTGGCAACGGGTTTCGCTTAGATCGAAGCGGGATGGGGCGGGACGAGTGAGCGGTGTATTGGGTCCCATGTCACACGCATCGCATTTATTATATAACTTATGTCCCCGCAAGAGTGCTTCAAATTGGGCAGCAGCCCCAGTGAGTGAAGAGGGAGGGATGAAAGGGAAAGATAGAGCATCCTACGGATGCGTACAATCTCAAAGATATTGATTAAAAAAAACTCGTATTGTTCGAGGTGATGGCAACGAACGCCCTGACAACCGAGCGAGCCAACAACAACAAACCGATCATCGCAAGGAAGAGGGCGACAAAGACGCTGACGATGACGAAGGCGGGAAGAAGAAAAGGAAAGGAAAAAATTTCCGCATGTGTGGAAACATATGTGAGGATGCGTGTGTTCGAGTCGACGAGTCGAGATACACGCGTCCTCCTAGATACAGATGCCGATACCACTGCAACGATGCACACTAACCGATACAGACACAGATGCAGATGCAGATACCGATACAGATATAGATATAGGCCCAGATACCGGCATATGTTTTAATTACGTGCCATAAGTTTAAATATTTATAATAAAATGATATTAAGCGACGATTCCCGACGAAACGGGAGGCGCGACGAAAAATGGTCGCTATTTACGAGACAGGTGAAGAAATTCAAGTTATTGCGTGAACAATTTGCAGAGTTGGCCAAGTGCGGCACCGTCTCCTGCTCTCCTGCTGTTTGAGGTGCGAGCCACTTGGGCGAGAGATTCATGGGCTCTCGTAATTAACTGGACAATTAATGTGGCCCAGAGTGGCGAAAAACGCAGTCGAATTTTAAGCCGAAAACCCATTTAAATGCAAAGCGCAAGGCTTTTAGCATTCGAAACTTTGGCCGTCCAGCAAGAGCAAATAACGAAATACCAACTCAAGTGTGGGAATCAGAGAGGCGGACACAACCGATTGTGCGATGACAAATGGACGTGCGAATCGGGGGAATCGATGCGGAAATGACCTATAGCCTGGTAGGCTGAAGATCCGAGGGTAGATACAACACATGCTGAAGGATCTGAGTCAACACAGGTGGTCCGAAATAAATTATATACCGGATATAGTTAATTATATAAATATATACTATTAGCAAGCATATACTTATTGAGCATTATATTCAGGTCTTTTTTTATGGACTTATTTTTATGGACTCAAATATGTACTATCGCTTATAATTATACCAATTGAATTATATTATTGACCCATTGCAAACTCAAGTACAATTTTGAGTAAATTTTCCATATTCGCAAAACGTGTAACACTGTTTCAAATTCCATTGTTTAAATGAATTTTTAATCGATTTATTTCCAAAGCTCCCAGGGTAATTGAAATATAAAAATTGCGTTTTCTATCAATGTACAAATAAATATGCAACGATTGTTACGGAAGTCTATGAGAACCTTCTGATCTTATCGGAACTTGTATAATAATGAGCACACACAACAATTGATTACTTTGCAGTTCTTTTGTATCACCGCGACGATAGGAACCTATGTGTACAAAAAAATAATTAGCCTGATTTCGAATGCGTTTAATAATTTTCTGAGTCGAGTCGATTGAGGTTCGGAGTTCAGAAAATTCTATATTAAAGGGCCCTTGAATATATTTAACCATAATAGTATAATTTATACGTATTAGTAGAATTATTTAAAAATCTGCTCAATTCGATTCCTTTATCAAACATCGATCTATACCGAAATCGATTCGATTTATTGACTCTTTAACAAGATCTAACTCCTCCTAGACCTAAAAAATTTTCTTATAACGATATCTTGTGACCTACGAAATTTGCCTATATCGATATCTTGTGATGCATTTCTATGTAGATGTATATTATTTTAGACTTGAATGACAACTCAATAACACACAATCGATGTGTTATTATGTGTAGCAGGTGGGCTTATCGCATTGTGGCGAGGCGAGTTGCTTGACTTAGCCCAGCTTATCGGGGCCTGATTATTGGCCAACCGATTGGCGAAAGGTCAAGGTCTCTCGAATGAAACAAGAAGAAGGAGAAATTTAGATTTGGACTCACCTAGCGGTATGTTGGCTCCGTTGGGGTGCAGCGGCATCGTCTTGCGGCTGGCCGGCACCAGGATCGGCGGCACCGCGCCCGAGATCGACGACGGCGACGGTGACGATGAGTCGCACGAGCCCTCCAGCGATTGGGCGGGCGTCGGCACGGTCGTCATGTGATGATCCCTGCCTCCGGGCGGTCCCCCGCCACCACCTCCACCGCCGGGAGCACTGGCCGAGTCGCTGCCACCGCCGCTTCCTCCGCCGCAGCCCAGGCCGCCGCCGTGGCCACCGCCGCCGCCCTCGAGGGCGAGGTGCTCGGCGGCGCTGAGGTGCTGCTGGTGCTGGTGCGGGTGCGTGTGCTGGAGGTGCGGCGGCGGCGGCGGCGACCTCAGCGCGGACGAGGCGTGCGCTGCCGCTGCGGCCGCGGCCGCCGCTGCTGCTGCCGCATGGTGGTTCTGGTTCAAGTGGTGGTGCTGGTGCAAGTGATGGTGGTGGTGGAGCAGGGCCGTCGGCGGATGGACCACCGGCGGCACCTCGGTCATCTGCAGGGCGCGCGCCTCGTCCTGGGCCTGGGCGCGTCGCAGAGCGGTCTGCAGGGCCATGACGCGCTGTCGGTCGGCGGTCAGGCGGCACTTCTCGCAGGTGCAATAGCGATACTTGCAGTAGCGCTTGTGGCCCTTCAGTGTGATCTTGAGGCCGTGGTTGCGGCAGCGTGCGCAATTCGGTGGGGTGCGGGGCGAGATCGAGCTGCCGCTGGAGCTGGAGGCGCCGCCGCCTCCTCCGCCCCCGCCCCCACCGCCGCCGCCGCCGCACACGTCCGTCTTCGAGTCGAGCATGTCCGTGTCGGACATCGTGTCGCTGTTCCAATTCTCCTCAGACACCATTCAAAGGGCGGCTCTGGACCGGGTGGTGAAAACCTGGGCCGGGGCCTTGTGGATGGTCGAGTCCTCCTTGTGGATGGTCGCGGGCTCCACTCGTTGGGAGTCGCTTCGTGGTCACTTCAAGTGCTGAGCGGCTGCTGAGATCCCCTGGGACGGGGTCCGCCTCTCATGCCTCTCTCCGCCCGCTCTGTCGCTAAAGCGGCCTACTGTTTTTGGTTTCGTTTCTCTTGAGGTTGAGAAGTTCTTCCTCCGACGATTTGGTTGCTGCTGATATTCTCTTTCTCTGGTAGACCCAGATCCTGCTGAGTGGTTGGCGTCGGAGTCCGGCGTCTGTCGAGACTCAATCGAGCGGCTTCACTGGGTTTGTTTTATTGTTTTGGTTTTGCACTTGACAATTTTTGCATTTGTTTTTGTAATTTGATTTGAAATTTTGTTTACTTGAATTTGAATTTGTTTCACTTTGTTTTAGAATTTTCCACTTTTTTTGAATTTTTTCACTTTGTTTTGAAATTCTGAACTTTGTTTTGAAAATCTTTTTATTAAACAATGGTTTTTGTGAACATTTTCTTGAGTTTTCCCGACGGCGTTTGAATTTTTAAATTTAGGGCTTGAACTGAAATTTCCTTTCGTACTCCAAGATCACAGAAAGCTCTCTCTCTCTCTCTCTCTCTCTGTTCCTCTCTCACCAGTGGGCGAAGTTTCTTTGGAAATTCACTGCAGTTCAAACTTGTTGGCGTGCCGAGAGTATCTAGAAAATAAACACTTTTTTTAGATACAGATACACTATGAAAACTATGGGTTCACTTCCGATGCTTGAAATTGTTATTATTGTTATTGTTGTTGTTTTGAATGTTATAATTATTGTTAAAATTTATATTGTTGCTGTTGTCAATATCGCTTCTTTAATTTATGTTTTAAATCGTTCGCACTTTATCGCAACCGGCGAACTGTATCTTTGCGATTCTTTTTATCAACGATTTCTCCCCTCTCTCTCTTCGTCTCTCACTCTCTCTTCACACTATAACTCGCTCCCCACACACAATTCTCGAATTGTTTCGACTTAACTCGCTGTTTGACTTTTGCAACTTTGCAATGAATGAAGTGCAAAATAAAGCATAAGTTCATGCGACTAAGTATCTCGCCGATGCGTTCGACGCGGGTCTCTCCCGAATGCTGATGCTTTTGTTTACAAACGCTTTGGTTTTTTATTGCTTGCGGCTGACGAGACGCCAGGAATTTAACCGAAAAAAACAACAACGAACCGAAATGAAATGATGCGACGCGGTGAAACACGTTTTGGCACCCAGCGGATTCGCGTATCTGCGGGATCGGCGCGTATCTCGAATGAACGAACGAACGAACGCACCGAACGCGGATCCTCGGCCGGTCGGGCTTCGGGCTTCAGGGGCGCGCTGCACTAAGGCGCTGATAACGAGGAACCGCACTTGGTTCCGATCGGCTGTCCGTCCCGAGTTTCGATATCGATGTCGATGGCGATGTCCGGTGTCTTCGCGTTCTCGCTGCCGATGTGTCTGATGTGTGATGTCTGCGGTTGATCTCAGAGGTGCATGAGCTTCCGTCCACACGTTCGTTCCGTTTGCAATGCGGCCGCGAACTCCTCGACTTTCTAACTCGAATGCATTTCGCCGACGTTGCCGACGACAACGACAACGTCGACTTCGATGACGTCCACGGCGACGACGACGATTCGCGCTGCACTTTCTTCCTCTCTCTCTCTCTCACTCACACACATCCACACGGCCCCCACTCTCACACACACCACCACCGCTCGGCGCCTCTCTCTCATTCGGTTCCTCTCTTTATATCACTCTCTCTCTATTTCAGTCTCTTTCTCTCTGCCTCGCTCCCGTGTCTTCTCCCTCGGCGTGCGAATCTCTCGGCATCGCGGTTCTCACTTCTTCATGCTTCAATTATCGTCTTTAATTGTTTGCTTTGAATACTCGCACCCCGAGAGCCCACCGATCCCCATGATATAACCGCTCTCTATTTTTTAATTCCTCTCTCTGGTCGCTCTCTCGCCTCTCAAACGCGTTTTGCACACATTTCCGATCGGAAAAAAATCTGAAAATGATCATCTTCAAACGATTGCGCTCAAAACGATTGCTTTCAATCGAGTACGTTCAATCGATTGGCTTTTAATCAATCGATTACGTTCAATCAATCGCCTTCAATTGATCGTCTTTCCATCAATCGTTTTCAGTTAATGGCTTTTCTGTTAATCGCTTTTCATTCGATCCCGATCTATCGATTGCGTTTAATCGATCCCGTTCAAGCGATCCCGTTCTATCCTTTCCGTTCAATCGATTCTGTTCAATCGATCGAACTCAACCAAATACACATTCGTAAACCGAAACATACTTCGAAAGGACTTGAAACAGAAATATGATACAAATTCAAATTTGATATTGAAAATATTAATTAAAATCATGTAGTAATTTGGAATCTGGACAGAATTTGGAATTCTAGGCAGCACCAGAAAGACCTGAGCTGAGTCGCTTCCGACCGAAGTTTGTTTTAGCGACGGCTTAATAGGAGATTCTACAGATAACGAGAGAGATGACCAGAATCGGGAGCGGTGATCTGAGGATCCAGGAGAAGGGAGAAGAGTGGGGCGACCACTGAGGGAGCGTGGATCGAGAAGTCCCGACCTCGCTTCAGAAACGTCAGAACTCTGATGGAGTTTGAAATCGAGTTGAAGTCATCGGCAACATCTGCCGACGGGAAAGATAGCTCTTCGTTCGGAAAAGGCTCAAACTTCAAAAAAATCCCGACGTTAGGCGGAGAAAAAAAAGTTTAGTCGACTCAAAAACCCGACGTAACAACTTGATTCGAAATGATCGTGTCTAATTGTAATTGAAACCTCGATCGATAACGATTTCATTTGACGCGTATTTCTTCCTTCCAGATAGATTCTGAAGGCTCTGCTGCATCTGTGAGATAGAATTCCAGAGTGTCTTTGATTGCGATTCATTCGCCAGATGCCGAATTCCCACTTTGCTCTGAGGCTACGACTCGATTTCCGATTTCGATTACGCGATTTGTATCTGATCGTGTTTGCGGGTCTTCGGAAGAGTTATTATAGATACAAGAATAATGGCAACAACAAGAGCTGCAGCAGTAGGAACAGCAATAATAATAACAACACTGATATCAACAACAACACCAATATCATCAACATCAACAACAACAACAATAAGAATAACATAGCATTAAACACATCGTTAGAACCAACCGCAAAAATTAGCAAAACCGGCAACAACAACAATAACAACAGCAACAAGAGCGGGCAGCAGCCGCCGCAACAACGCCGAAGCAGAAGAAGCAACGACGAAACAAATGACCACGAAGACGAAGAAGAAGCCGAAGAACAAGAACAAGACGATGGCGAAGACGCGCTAAAGATACGCGCGCACCGCGAGATACGAGCAAAATTGAACTGCGAGCTCAGCCGAACTCGCCACGGGATTCGACTCAACTCGACTCGACTCGAGTCGACTTCTTCGACACAAGGCGAGGCGAACGATTCGGCCGGCGCCAGTTCGGACCGGGTCGGATCGGGCCGGGCGGATTCAGATTCGGATGCGGACTCAAGGAAGAACTGCCTCCTGGCCTTGTTGTTATTGCTATTGCTGTTGTTATTGTTGCCACTGCTGTTGCTGCGTTTAGAAACTGCAACAGCGACGGCGTTGAGACGACGGCTGCTGCGCCAACGACAACCCGGCAGCGACGTCGCTGCGGTGGACCCCAACTCGAGTCGAGTCCGAGTCGAGTGGAGCCTGAGTGAGTCGACAAAGGTCTGAGTGAATGACGTTGTTGATGTAGTTGTTTCTCTCTCTCTCTAAAAATCGCGCGAGTCGCCTGCAGAAACTTCGCGTGTGTTTTTTGTTGTCCTTGCTTTCGATGTTGCTGTCGTTGTTCTTGTCATTGTTGTTATTGCACTCGTTCCTTCTCGTTGGTCTCCACTCAATGTTCGATGTTTGCCTCGTCTCGTCTCGACCTCGGTTCGAGTGACGTTCGTTCGTGTTTGAACAGCAACGACTGCAGCAACAATAACAACATCAAAAACTCAAATCAACTCTTCTCAACAAAAATGTGTTTTGAAATTTTCACTCGAAGAACTTATTTTTTTCGTTTTCCACTCTAATGTGCGCGTGCTTAAGGTTCTTTTTGTTGCTGTTGTTGACTTTTGAATTCTTTTTTTTTTGTGAGGAATTCTTGTTGCTCATATGTGTTGCTGATATTGTTGTTGTTGCTGCTGCTTCTGCAGTTTTTGTGGTCGCACTTGTTGGTGTTGTTGTTGTTCTTATTATTGGTGCTCTTGTGGTTCTTGTTGGCATTGTTGTTGCTCTTGTTGTTATTGTTCTTGTGCGCTGCATTTGCCGTCGATCGTGTTCTCTTTAATTGACTTTTGTCGCGATTTAAGTGAGAAAATCGTTCGTTTCTAAGCTTTTGCCCGCACAGTGGGTCGAGAAAATTAAAGAAATTCAATTTCAGAATAAAAAGACTTGTGGAAGAGAAGTGGGTTTTAGAGAAAGAGTTATAGCAAATGAATTATGGAAAATGTGTTTTCGAAAATGAGTTATCGTAAATGAGTTAACGTAAATGAGTTATCGAAAATTAATTATCGAAAATTAGTTATCGAAAAAAAGTTATCGAAAATGAGTTATCGTAAATGAGTTATCGAAAATTAATTATAGAAAATGAGTTATCGAAAAAAAGTTATCGAAAAAAGTTATCGAAAATAAGTTATCGAAAATAAGTTATCGAAAATAAGTTATCGAAAATGAGTTACCGAAAATAAGTTATCGAAAATGAGTTATCGTAAATGAATTATCGAAAATAACATATCGAAATTAGTTATCGAAAATGAATTATGAAAAATTAATAATTAAAATTGAGTTATATCAAAAGATTTATAGAAAAAGAGGTACCGAAAAAGTGTTATGGAAAAAGAGTTACAGAAAAATATTTATAGGAAAAGAGTTATAGAAGAAGTTCACTAGTAGCCTTCGGAGGTCATTTGTAGAACCCGACTTCCTGAGTCCGATATCCCAACCCCTCGGTTCCCCTGGCTGCCCCTCGTCAATTATCGCACCACGAGAGACACGCAAATTGCGGGTGAAGCTGTCATCGCTACTACAAATCCATTCCACGTAGGTGTCACCCACCTCGGTGGGGGCGTGAAGGGGACAGCGGCGACCGATTCACGGGCAGACGACGACCAAAACAAAGAGCGATAAAAATCGAAAGCAAACAAATGGAAAGAAGAATCGCCACAGCCGAGGGTGGTGCGAGTAAGCAGAAAGATAAGAGAAGAGAAGGGAGGGAGATGTTGTGGTGGAAGCGAGAGTAAGGGCGATAGGAAGAGGGGATCCACGAGTGAGAGAAATAGAGAGGATCCACGAGCGGAAGCCTCAGAAGGCGAACGATGCCGAACTGCAGCGGAGCGAAAATGGAGCAAAGTGCAGCGAGGCGAAGCGAGAGAGAAACGATCACAAAAGGTAGCCCGAGGCAACCGAGGATCCAAAGAGAGAGAGAGAGAAACTGCTAGAAAAACCAAGAGAGAGAGAGCAAGAGACGATTGTTGTATTTACTTTGCGTGTTATCGCTGAGAAATTTCTTATCGGAAATGCAAAAATTATGAATAAAAATAAATAAACACAAGGAGAACGATCGAGCGAACGAAGGAAACTAAAAGAGAAAAGCGAAAAATTACGATGATTTTGCACTCGATTCGACGTACGGTTGTCGTTGAAGTGGTTGTTGGAATTCATTTGTTGTAGTTATTGTAGTTCTTGTTGTTGTTGCTTTCGCCGTAGACTTTCGCATGGATCCCACTGAATTGCGTGTTTAAAAATAGAACTTTGCCAGCGGCGAGTGCAAGTGCAGTCGATGGATTGCCGAAAATCCATCCACCAAATGACAAAGAGAGAAAGAGAGGGAGAGACAGAGATATGGGGAAAATAACGCGAATACACGACACGGAAAAGAGAGCGAATGGAGAGAGAATGCAAGTGGGGGCACTCAAACAGAGAGAGAGATAGAGAGGGTCGAACCCATCGATCGGTTGTTTCCGCTCTTTGTTGTTTCTGTTGACTTCTTGAGGTCCAATATTTGCGAGAACGACTGACACACAAATACACTCATACACATGTGTGCTACTGCAGTCGGTCGCGGTCACTCGCGAACTGATAAAATTTAAATTATTCGCTCACAACACCCTAGATTTATGACACTCCCCTCTCTCTCTCTTCACATCGTCTCTATCCCTTACTCACCCTATCTCCCTCTCTCTCTCTTTCACCCCCTTTGTCTCTGTCTCCTGCCCTGTCCTCATTACAATTCACTTCGAGGTGCATTCAACAAACCCGCGAGAATCCAATGGAAAGCAATAACAACATGGAGAACACCAACAGCTCCACAAGGGGGAAGGAACAACAAAAAACTGCTCCACGAGGGGGGAAACAACAACAACAACAGCCACTGATGAAGAGAACATTTACAAATGACAAAATTTACGAACTACACGAAATCGCATCGAGAACCGATCGGTGGCCAGTGACGACCCCGAAGTCGAAGAAGACGACGTCGACTCCCAAGACGATGACGACAACGACGATGCGAACAGGACGATCGGCCAGAAACTGGTTTGCGACATTTGGCAACGCCGTTCAGGGATCTGATCCGATCCGATCGGATCGAACCGAATCGAACCGATCGCGGATGACGTCGCTCGAGCGCGAAACGTGTCGGACCCGACGGTGGGGCCGGCGCCGAATGATCGGAGGGGGAGACCGAAGCTTCTGCAAGAACAGAGAACGATCGAGAGTAAGCTTCTTCGACAGGGTTGCCACCCATCGTCATTTGTGAAGAGAAGCAAAAGGAAGAAAAAAAGAAGAAATTAATTTCCTTGCGTGGAATTCTCGTCAGCCACCGAGGGATCGCTCTTTCGAACAGAGTTGCCACCCAACTGCATTGGATCCTGCATCAATCATTCGCTCTTCATTGTTCCTGTCACTCTTCACAGTTGCTCTCACTCTTCGTTGTCGCTCTCGCTTTTTGCTCTTATTCTCTCACTCACTCTCTGCGTTGACCTCTGACGGGCGCCGGTTGAGAGTCGCCGACGTCGACGTCAACAGCAACGATGACGACGACGTTATCTGCGAGGCGACGGCGAGCGGGAAATAATTTATGGCGTTGTCGCTGTCTGTCGCTCCGGCTGTCAAGCCCTCGTTCCGTCTCCCGCGCGAACGAAACCGGGAGTCGTCTCCCTTCCTCCGTTCGGGAGACGACCTACTGCAGCTCCGACCAGAGTTGCCACCGGCCGAAGGTGAGAGCATTATAAATTCATCGGATAAATCTGGATAAATTATGAAGATGTCGTTGCCAGATCGTCGTAGATTACACACAGTGAGATCTACAAGGGATCGTCGGATGATGAAGATCTACTCCCGAGAATCAGTGAAGAAATATTTATCATGATTAGTACGTGGATGGAATGATCATGTGGAAGAAATGATCATGTAGGAAGAAATGATCTTGTGGGAAGAAATGATCATATGGAAGAAATGATCATGTGGAACAATTAAAGAAATTCATATGGAAGAAAGGATCATAAGGAGGAAATTATTATATGGATTAAATGATGATATCGAAGAAATTATCAGGTGGGAAGAATTATCATGTGGAAGAAATGATCATATGGAAGAAGTGATATTGTGAAAGAAATGATCATGTGGAAGAAATGATAATGCGGAAGAAATGATCATATGGAAGAAATGATCATGTGGGAAGAAATGATCATCCAGTCGACAAATCGTCATATACAAGGAATAATCATCTAGTCGACAAATCGTCATATGCAAGGAATGATCATCTAGTCGACAAATCGTCACATGGAAGAAATGTTCATATGGTAGAAATGATCATAAGGAAGAAATGCTAATGTGGAAGAAATTATCATATGGAAGATATGTGATCATTGATCATCATCCAGTCGAAAAATCCTCATGTTAAGATAAAGTTGTTGAACAATGAGACGACCTCGAACACCTCCCTCAGTCACTCCCTCAATCGATCCTTCAATCACTTACTTGGCGATTTTCTCTTCTAATGACCAGCCTTGACGAAAACCAACTGAAACCGGAATCGTACATGTCAGAGTGGTAACGAGAGTCGAGGGGAGACGAAATCCTCGACATGATCTGACTTTAATCTGTCAACGCCACATGAGGCCGCTCTTTTACTCCTCCTACTGTCCAGCTACCGCTCACATTCATCGGCCGGGGCACCAAAGGATCATTCATCATTATCGCCTGAGATGTGTTTATCTTATCGCGGATATAACTAAACTCTGACATGTTGCTTCGTCTCGTAAATTCCCTCCTCGTCTGGTAAATGATGGAAGCAGAAATTGCGACCGCTGTCACGTCAGTCGGACCACGGTAACTGGTCACCGCGATCTCGTCAGCCGTCGTCGATGTTTTCGTCCTCCCCTCCTGCTCGTTCTCGTCGGAATTCGTCTATCGAATCGTGTGAATAAGAAACCATTCTGACCCGATTATTCGGGAATCATTCAACCTGATCCTCCTCGACCCTCCCGGATTCCTTGGGCCCGCTCGACCCCCCGATCTGAGCTTCTCCCCGTTTCCTCTGACCTCCTGCCCAGCTCCAACGAGTCCCAGAGCTTCTCAGATTCCTTGATCTCGCGTGTCCCGAACCTGGTCTGGCGGTCTTCAATCGAAAGCCAACAGAAAGAGGTGGCAACGATGCATCGTTGTTCTTTTTGTTGTTGTCTGTCTTTTATTGTTTTCTTTGTTGTTGTCTGTCTCTTGTTGTTGTCTCTGTTCTTGCTGTCGTTCGATGTTGTCGCTGTCGGGTTTTTGGCAGCCTACATCGAGTGCCCTCGACGAAGACACGTGCGACCCAATTCAGAATTAAGACACGATCTCTCGTTTCTCTCTCCAGAGAGAGAGAGAGAGAGACTTAAACAAATATGGAGAGAGAGAGAGGGTCAGGAAACAAAGCTGAAGAGACAGAGAATTCAAAAGGGAAAAAGAGAGCGATTCGAAGAGAGCGACCCAAAGAGGAAGAGACCGAGAGATAGGAAGAGAAATCGAGAATAAGAATCGATTTAATTATGTAACATTTCAGGGGCTATTGTTATTGTTGTAGTTGTTGCTTTTTACCCCCATTATTGTTGCCGCGGCCGTCCTTGTCGTCGTCGCCGTGGACATTGCTGAAATTGATGCTCAAATTACAGAGTAATTTCGCCTGCCACCAATTAATCAATGTCGTCCACATCCTCGCCCTGATTGCCTTTGGAATCCTGAGGTCCATAAAAGGAACAGGTTCCTTTCTTCTTCTTCTTCTTCTTAGTTTCCTTCGCCTCTTCTGCTCATCATCACCGTGTCTAAAGACCTGACTAATGTGTGGATTAAGCCGCTAATCTGAGCTTGATTGGTGAAAACGATCGCGCCAAATCGACCGCCAACAGCCGCTGACAACCGCCGACCCTTGACGGGTCCTGACGGCCCCGCATGGAGATGTCGAGGAGGGAAGCAAAAGAGCATCCAGAAAGAAATTGCGAAGGGCCTGCAGGAAATCGAAGACACACCAATGACGCGAGTCAGGGATCAATGTCGAAAAGGTCGTCGACTTTGGGGATGGAAACGAAATGACGGCCTGATTGCCGATAAAAGCGATGCGGAAATCAATGACAATGGATGGGAGATTACTTTGAAATTATAAAATTATAAACAAATTAAAGAAAATATATAGAATTTACTACGTTTGAAAATATACAGAATTTACTACATTCGAACTCTCAACAAAATCTATAATTATCACCGGTAATTAGAACAACGTTAGTCATAACTGAGTATAGCATTATAATAACTCGATCAGGATCTAATTATAGAATCCCGGAGGCCTCATAGTGATAATCGATAACCTCGATGATGCCCCGATAACCTCGACTAAGTTCCAATACCTCGTTACTAAGTTGATTAATTGCTGGCACCAAGTTATAATCTCGAAGACATCCCTTGGTATTGTCATTCGAATCTTGTTGATAACCTCTTTCACGTTCGCAATATCTTGGACCCAAGGGATAGAAGTTGCGAAAACGAGAACTTTCTTCGTTCTCACCTTTCTCTGCCTGCAACTTAGAGAGACAAATCTATTTCTACTGCATTGATGGAGGGACTGCGAAGACATCAGTGGATCGGTCCAACTTCTCGTGATCATAAATCTACTACAAGGCGATCGTGTCCAGGGCTGTAAGACAGCCGACGTCACTGGGCAGCACACGCTATTCGATGAGGTGGAAACGCCAATTACGGGGACAGTTTCAAATCGTGAAAGTGAGAGAGAGGTCGTGAGCAAAGGATTGAAAGAGGGGGCAGAACCGAGAGAAAGACGAAGAAGAATCAAGTGAAGAAGGGAAAAGAACCGAGTGAAAGAGGGAGTGGAAACGAGTAAAAAACGGAGATGAAATTGCTTAAGGAGCGAGAGGACACGAGTGAAACAGGGAGAGGAAAGATGTGAAAGAAGGAGCGAGTGAGAGGAACATAAATAAAAGCCGGCAAAGAGCGCCGCACGCGCTTATCTCTCCGTCAATTGCTCTTTAATGCTGCGAATAAATCTGCAACAGGGACAAGTCGTCGTCATCGACGCATAAGAAGAAGAAGAAGCTGCTGCCAGAGGAGATTCACCGGTGGAAGAAGAAGAAGAAGAACGGGCTCAAAGAACGGGCAGTTCGACGATCGATCGCCCGACCAAAACCGGCAACAGTCCAACGGACGAACATGGCCAGCAACACGAGTCAAGAAGAACAATTTATAGGCTGTCGTAGCCGCGCCGCGATGTTCCAATTACCGATCAGGCAGCGGGGCTGGACGGAGCCCGCCGTCCAACCGGCCATGCGTTCATCCATCCCTCACTCCGTCAATCCGTCCTTCCATCCGTTCCTCCGCCTTCCTTCCTTTCTTCCTTCCAACCGACCGCCCAGTTCAACCTGATCTGGAAAGATATTGCCGGCGTTTCCGCGCATGCGTGGCCACCTATGAAATTCAAATCAGTTCCGATCTGGAGATTTCTCGAATCTTGGGAATGCCGGGAATTAGTCGGCAGTTGTGGCGACGAGAGATTCCAGAGATTCTTCCGGTGTGGATCGTCGTCCCCGTCGGACAATTAGTCACATTTGGAACTGGGAGTCGCAATCCTTCATTTTCGAAATTCCTTCACCATGGGTGGCTCAAAGGATTAGTTGTCAATGAAAGGATAATTTTACGAGACTACAGCTTGATTGACAAGAATTGTTTCCGATGTTCGTGGAGACTTCATGTAGTCGAAAACCTTCATGTAGTTTGAAAAGCCTTCATGTATCGTTCATTGTCATTCACTGCGGATTCCACACAACCGAGAAGCTGCCATCCCAACCCTTTCCAACTGTCGCCGCCCCAGTCGACCCTGTCATGAAACCACGTTCGTCGAGTTGACCAGGATTGCGAGGGGCCATCGCTTATAATTAAGGCGAAACGCGATCCCCACATCCTAAATCTCCTCCCCTCCCTTTCTCTCTCTCGCGCTCTTCGCGTTTTCTTTTCGCCCAATGCAATGCAATGCACGGCACAAATTCTCTCAGCAACAACAACAACAACGACATCCACTGTAAGTGCAACAACATTTGCACACAATGCCAACAATAACAATGAGAATAGCAGCAACAACAATAACAACAATGGCAACACAAACCTCAGCCACAAACAATGTTTGTCTTCGTCTCTGCACGTCATTCATGTCGCTCGATTGTTGTTTTATTTTATTTGTATTTTGGCTTTTCTGTTTGCGTTTGTTTCTTCTGATTTATTTATTTTTATTTGTTGACTTTTGAATTTTTGGAATAATTTACTTTTTTTGAAATTATTTCTGTGTGGGATTATCATATATTTTATTGTTTCTCATATTTTATTCAACACAATTTTAATGCTCTTTATTGAAATTGTTATTTTATTTTTCGGGATTTAATTTCCTTATCGGTATTTTTTTTTGTTTCGGAATTTTCATTTTCTTTATTTATTTATTTAAATATTTAAATTTGTTTATCAAAATTTGGATTTTATGATAGAGATTCAAATTTTTATTTTTTTTAATTAATTTATCGAAATTTGAAAATTATTTATCTAAATTTAATATTTTTTATATAACTGTTAATGTGAATTTTATTATTTTTACTATTTTATATATATTTTTTAAACATACTATTTTGAAAATTCTTTGTATTATTTATTTACTGATTATTTTTTGTTTTACTTTTGTTTTGGTTTATTCGATAGAATATAGATGATAAATAACGGTATTCACTTGCACTCCGAAATAACGGTACTTTTAGCGAAATCAAACACAGTGAAGAATCGCTGCAAATCACCGTTAGAGACGACCACGTTCGGCTGCAACGCGCGCCAAAACGAAACTGAGCCGAATGTAGCTTTGGCTTCGGTTGCACCAACAAAACGCAACCACTCTAACAACAACAACAGCAACAAATAAACCTAATACCACAACAAAAGGGTAACAATGACTTCTATTGCAGCAACAACATTGCCTAACAACAACACTCCCTAATAACAACAACAATTGGCGTTTGTGCACTCCACCGTCTTCATCGGAATTCGTGAACGCGCATTCGGCTTCAGCTTCGGCTCCGACCTCGGTCTCGGATGCGGAAGCGGAAGCCGATGCTCGTTGGTTGCAACTTCAACATGTGGACGACCGACCGTTGGTCGTTGTTTTTGTTTTGGCCTTCTCGTTTTCACCACTCACACGATGGTGGTGGTGTTCGCATGCAACGCCAACGCCGTCGTTGTTGTTGTTATTTTGATTGTTGTTGCATTTGCATTTCAGTCGCGATGTTCGTTTCTTTGCTTGAAACTCAACTCAACGTTTGTCGTTTGATCTGTCGTCGCCATCGAACCTTGGTGTCCAACCTGGAACCTGGTTGACCCAGGGCCGTGGTGTGTTCGCTTTCCATTCGTTGAGGGTGGCGAAGTCTAAACTAAAATGAAAGAACTAAAAATTCCACCCATCCCTACCACACGCAATTCACCACGTCGCCGTCGCCACGCGCTGTGACGAATGCAGTCGAAGTGATGACGATGATCCATCGCCAGTCGCGACAAATGACGACCGCCCCCCAAACGCCCCGGGACCATGGGAACGAGGGTCTTGTGGTGGGTCCACGGGTGGTGGTGGATTTGGGAATATTGTGAGTTGGTTATTTGATTATTTTTGCAGTCGTTTTTTCCGACTCCCGTTTTTTCTCCCCCCCATCGGCCACTTGGCGTGTGGCTCCTTTTGTTTACACGCAGTCGCTCACTCACACAGAAATACACACAGACACAAACACACGCACAAACAGAGGGATGGTCGGACGGACAATACGGGAGTCGGACATGGACTTGGACACATATTGTGAGCATTTAAAATATTTGCATTTTAGCAAAATCGCACAAAGTGCAGAAAATAAAGAAAACTACTGAGAATTCCGAAGCTCAATGATGTCGATGGGGTAGGGCGGAGGTGGGGCTGAGGTGGGTGTTGAGTGGTCTTGGTGACACTGGTCGAAATGAAATATTGGCTGTTTGCATTTAGAAATTCATGAGTTGCGAGCAAAAATTTGCATCTCGTTCACGGTCAGGGGCAGCGTGCGTCGACATCGTCCTTGGGATCGGGCGGAGTTCGGGTGGCGACGGTACGACGAGGGTTCCATCATCAGGGCCAAATGAAATTCCTTCGAGTCGACCGCTACACTTGGGTGCTTGCAAAACTCACCACTCGTCACCTCGCCCGTGCCCTTTTCTTTGCACTTGTTTTCGCGTCTCCCCGCTCCACTCAGGAATTTAATGAAGCCAACCAAACCACCATCAGTTGATAATTTGATCAATAGTGAGCTGATAATTTGATCAATAGCGAAAAGCTATTTGCTCCATATACTGTCAATACTATAAAAATACAGCACAATTAATTATCGGCCCTTATCGTGGGGCGTTTCAAGGTTGCAGCGTGTCGTCAAGTGCCCTACATTATCTCTCTCTTTCTCTCCAGCCGACTTTGTTCCTTGAATCATTTGATGCTCTACTTCCAAAAGGCTCGAGTTCTTTTCTATAATTAATCTTTTCTGCAATTTAATGTACCCAAGTACCATTATGAGTCATTCATTTCCTATACACCCTACCAAAGTGGATACCAAATATTGAACACGATGTTAAAGAAGTTGACTAATAACCATGTGACTTTGTATCATTATGTCATCGAAGGGTTTTGAGTTCCCTCGAACTCTTAATACCTCAAGATAATAGTTTATATGAATTTGTTAGTCATCCCTTGTATAGAAATTCTTTGATTTCCTTCCTCAATATAATCGTAATATATTTGGTATGAACGAGTATAAAGAAATTCTGAGGTCTTTTCACATAAGAAAAATTAATGGAATAACCTTCACCATATTCGTGTATTTTAATCACATTTCAGTAATGTAACTCTATATATTTCCATGATGACAGACACTTATCTATGTATAGAATGCCAATCGATTGGTCATGATCGAGACTTAATTTTCTTGTTATCATTTTGTGCACAATAGAATTTGAGCAAATATTTGCTCGATTTTAGGGCCACACGAAAGCCCCTTATCGACGAGTTTTATGTGAGAACTACAACAATCATCTATCGGCTAGCACAAGTTTCGACTTCGCTGTTCTACTATCGGCGATAAGATCACGTCCAATCGAACGTTCCCTTCGCCTGACTTCCCCGAGTGCCACCGGCTGCGTGGGCCAACGTGTCGTTGGTTGGGAATGGTAAGGGTCGGGGGGGTTTTGGCCGACATGCGGAACGTCTTGCGGGCAAATTATTGCACCTTATGCCCAGTGTTTGCCTGCGATTTATTCGCGCCCCTCGCTGGACTCTCGTCCCCGCAGCTGCCGCATTTCGTTCGGTGCATTGTTTACGACGCACACGTGGCGTGGAAATCGCGAATCTGGCGAGTTTATGGTTCGCGGCACATGCGATGCGCCGATCGACAGCCCTCGAGTGTGTTTACCTTTGGTAGTTGATGGCCTCGAATGGGGCGGGCGGGGTCCAAAAGAGGAACGGGGAGGGACCGGGTGTCAGTGGCCAGACGAGACACGAGGCGCGTTCCCAGGACCCACAGCGGCCGGAGAAAGTGCTTGGAATCTGTTCGAGAGTTCGGCGATCTGGGCGACGCATCTGAGTTGAATCTATGGAGTGGTGAAATATATTTATAAACAAGTAGAACGGGAAAGTTCTCTACTATGGGTGAAGTGAAGCACGTGGAAATGAACAATTAGAATGAGTCTAGAATGGTGGAGGTGTAAACGAAGCCTGCGGTGATCAAGACATCAACTCGATCGTACAAGAAGCTTCTCCCCGCCCCGTTTCCATCCACTCAAGTGGCCACTCAACCACTCAACTTGCGTCATCGCGAGACGGGATCCTGCACAAGGCCGCCAGTGATGCACCTGGCTTCTGTTCGACCAGAGGAACAGAGGAGGACGATGAAACATGAACAAACGGTGAGGAAGTGATTGCAATGAAAATAATCTTTGCTTTTCTTCCTGTTGTTGCTACAATTCACTTTTTGTTTCTATCGTTCATACACGAATTTCTTGTTTATATCCTAATTGTGGTTATTGTAATTGTAATGTGTGTGTTGTTATTGTTGTTGTAATTGTTGGTTTTGTTTTTGCTCTTGTTAACGTTGTAATTGTTTTTGAAAGAATTCAATGTTTTTGCATGTGCCATAATTATTTACGCGTCTCTCTCGCAAAATGTACACAAAGCCCACATTTTACGATCGCGATCATGCAGATTCATGTAAACTTTGTTGAAGAAATTCCCGCATTTGCCACACCTACTTCACCGCCCCCCATGGCCTTCGCTAGCGATGCACCATCTGTCCGTCCTCTCAGCAACAAGAAAAATAATTCATTAATTGTTGAACGAACAGTGAGAGAACGAACGACGATGGATCATGGCACAGAGTAGAATGCGATCGTATTAATAATGAAAATTACCATAATTAAATCGAAAATAATTAGGTAAATTAAATCGAAAATAATTAGGTAAATCAAATCGTAAATAAAACATTTTATTCCTGACTTTTTGTCTTTAATTCTGTACAATCTTCAATGATCACGAACTAGTAGAATCGACAATCGTTTCCAGTCCGATCCCCTCCTCCATGTGAGATCGTAAGTTGAGGCTTTTAACGCCGTCACATTTCTGCGCTCTGCCTCGTAAACCACGCACTTTATGTGACCGAAAACTCTAAAAACACTCGGCAACGAATGGAGCCGAATCGAGTTGAAATCAAAGTCGCAACGGAAAGGATAAATAAAACTCCAAATAAATTCATTGGAAATAATTTAGGATCGTAATTCGATACATTCCAAATGTGGAGCACGGCTTCGAAACAGAGTTGCCATCGCTAGAGAGTCAGTACTATATGGAGTAGCAGCCAATTTGAGTGTTTAAAGTGCTTGAAAAAGGAGAGAAGCGAAAAGTAGTCTCCTCCGTAATCCACTCCCAATGCTCGATCGCTCGGCAACCCGACGCCGGAAACCCGGGCCACCAAGTCCAAATATTTATGCTTGCGTTTGCACTTTACTTTGGCCCCCATACTCTCGCACACACACACAGTCGCACGCACGTGTGTGTGTGCGATCGATACATGTGGCAATGATCTTGTTGGTCCGATCGCGGTTTTATGACCACGTCGTCCGCTGCACGACTGTCAAAAGCTTTTAATTTTGTTTACTCTCCCGTCCCGTCCGTCCAACGGTCCATTCGTCCGCCACTCGTCCGTCCAACTGTCGATTCGTCCACCGCCCGTCCGTCCATCGATCCATTCGTTCGTCGCCATCGCCGCGGCTCACGTCTGATCGATTTCCAGCACGATCGGCTCAGGCGATCATCGGCGATTAGCGATCGACGCCGAAGAAGTGCTCCGCAAGCAACTTTGTTGACCCGTCACAACTCGTGGCCGGCCGCCCAGTGCGAAGCAGAAGGAGGGATCGGCATTGATCAACAGCTCGCTGATCGCTGGGTGATCTCGCCCGTGTGATCCAACGACACACGGGGGCCATCGGAGGCGGCCGGTCGTAATTGCGGATTTTAATTGAATTTCCCCACGGTTTTCGGAAGGTGCAGACGTGGCGATTATTTTTCCTGTGGCCCTTCGAGGACCGGATCCTCCCCTCCCCTCCCCTTCTCCTTCTCCTTCTCCTTCTTCCGGTAGTCGTTCTGCTGTTGTCCGGTGTCGACCACGTTGATGCCGTTATCGCTGACTAAAGACTACACATGTTTGCACCTTTCGGAATGTCCACCACCTCCTCCTTCTTCTCCACCTCCTTCTCCTCCTCGTCAGTCTCTTCCTCCTCCTCCATTTCTCCCGAGGGACCCTCGCCCGGTCGCCTCCATTAGCCGTGCGGCCAATAAAATAAATGCCTCCACTTGTCGCACCGGCCGAAGCGATTCGAGTCGGCCGACGGCCATCGGGAACTGAGGGAAGGGAGGCGCAATTATGCTCCATGACAAATTGTCCATTCAGGACGGAATATTAAAATACGGCAACGAGCCTCTGTGGTGGACCATGCAAAGAGAGAGGTAGGGACGGTGAGAATCGCTGGCGGAGAGGGGGAGCGAGGCAGGCTGTCGATGAAGAGTGAAGGCGATTATGCTGTTGATAAGGACGAGAGGAAGGTCTGGATGGAAACGGCGGTGAGTGGAAAGAAGGAGGTAAAAGGAGGTAAGTGGAAGAGAAGGAGGGAAGGGGCGGTGAGTCGAAAGGACGTTGGAGCGATGACGGACAGGAGAACGATTATGACAAGAGGACTTTGCAGTCGAGTTGGACGATGACGATGATGAGCGAGATGCAGGCCAGAAACTGGAGGACGAGGATGAGTGAGCAGAAGGAGCAGGAGAACGTGGAAGAGAAGTCGGCTCATGAGATGCGAGTGCGATCGAGTTAAGATAATGGTTGAGCCTTAGCTGCTTTAGCTAGTTAGGAGCCTGCCATTAGGACTCCAGTGGAGGAGGGCGCCGGGGGTCTGTTGGAGAACTTCGTGTTCATCTGCATAACAGCTTTCGCTTGGGCGACAGAGTGACTTCTTCTTGTTCTTCTTCCACCTCCTCCTCCTCCTCCGCTTCCTTTTCGCAATTGGCTGGCAAGTGAAGTTCACGCACACTCATTCGCCAAGCACAACTCACACAGTGACACGCACAATTCACACACTGACACGCACAACTCACACACACACAATTCGCACATTGACACACATACGCACATATACTCACGCACTCATGAATATAGATGAGTTTTCGACGGAAACGAGCGACGCAACCGGCCTTTGCAGGGAATTGTGGGGTCGAAGGAGTTTCGCGGGAACTGCGTGCGTTCTTTCATCGTTCGTCCGTCCGTCCGATAGTCCATCTGTCTCTGTGTCCGAGTGTCCGTCTGTCTGAGGTTCGTCGTGTCTGTCCATCTCAAAAGCTGGCTGTCTGTCTCTCTGTCTGTCCGTCCGTCCGTTCGTCCGCTCGAAAATGTCACAAAATAATAACAATGAAAATTATCGCAGGCGTCCGACCGACGAGGATCAAACGAGGATGCCGAAGGAGGGGCGATGATGGCGAATATGCGGACGAAGGGGAACCCGAATGAGTTTCGGAACCAACACGAGGACGAGGTGTGCGAGACAGAGAGAGACAGTGAGAGACGACAACGAGAATCGCCCGCAATAAACTTCAAATGAACAACTCAATTATGAAGATGAGCTGGTGTGTTTTGGTGTCACCGTTGTTGTTGTTGGTGTTCGGACAAATATTTTTGTTGTTGTTATTGGGGTTATATTATTATCGTTATTGTTGTTGTTGTTAATACACTGACACGATGTTGTTTTGAATGTTGTTATCCTGCGATATAAACATAAAAGGATAACTAGGTTGTCATGCAAATGGTTGTTGTTGTGGTTGATTTGTTCCTCTGCTGGTGGTTGTTATTGTATATCATTCTTGTTGTTGTCTGGGTTTTTTGTTGTTGTCGAAATTGTTGTCTGTCGCCTCTCATTCAACGCTGAACCGCCCGAAAGTCAATCAAACAAAGCTGCGAATGGACCACGCATTTCATCCACAAGCACACACACATACACACTGAGACAAACACCTTCCCATCCATGGAGACCCTCCCCACCACGCCTCATCCGACCATCATGGCCAACATGTGGCGTGAGGCCTCCAATTCCATCGAGCTGCAGGTGGAAAGAAATGGCGCGTGGGAAGCTCAGGGAGCTCACAGAGCGTGGAGAAAGGGAGAGAGAGAGTGAGAGAAAGAGATAGTGGAATAAAGTGGGAGAAAGATAAAGATAAAGAAAAAAGAGTGATCGAGTGAGTCGGAAAGACGATGTTTTTTAATAGTTTCGAAATTTATTGAAGTGCAAGTCGTTTTTTTTACGATTATTTCGAAATTCAATTTAGGAAACGAAGGGCGCCGAAATTCCGAAGACAAACCAGGATCGCGAAAAGTCATCGGAGGGCGCTCCCTCGATTGTCATGGAATGACTTTTATTTCATCACGCGAATCATCCTGGACTGGTCTGCTTTTGTTTAACGTCCCCTCGTCTTATTTTCTTATTTACTCTTAACACACTCTTACTCTTTTAATCCCCTCTTATAACACACTCTTTCCACTTTATCTGTCCCTTTATTCTTTCTCTATCTCTGTCCACCGCTATTCGTGTTAATTGATTGTCTGGCTTATGCCGCAAATGGGGTGGCGAGAAGTTCGATGAGGCCAAAATCTGTTGCTCGACAACAAACAACTTCATCGACGACAACAGCAACAACATTGCAACTGATGCCCGGACGGACGTCGCTCAATTGTGGCCTTGTGTCATCCCCTCTCAGTCATCTCCCATCCTTCTCTCGCTCATCTCTCATCTTTCCCCCTCCTGCGCCCCTTTTGACCAACCCCCAAAGCACGAAATTTAAATTTCAAACGATTTTCTCGACCACCCCCAGACACCTGCTGTGGTTACAGTTGGTGTTTTGTTTTCTGTTGTCGTTTGCTCTTGTTTTTTTTATTGTTGTTTTCTTTTTTTTGTTGATTTCTTTGTGTTATTATTTTTGGTCTTGTTGTTGCATTTGTCTATTTATTTACCTTTGAAATTAAGTATTGTGAGGTGTATATTTACATCGAACACATTTGAGAGGGCGAGAGCCTGGGGAAACGAGGTATCAACGAGGATATCATGACGAATAGAACTTCAGGGCGGGTCTGCGGATGAGGATATGAGGATTTTGTTTGAATTCGAAGGTCTGCAGAAGTCCTCTGAGAGAAGTTGAGGATTTCAGAATAGCACAGAAAATTATGAATGGAAAATAAAACCCTATCTAAAGACATACATGATTACAGCTCTCACACAATGATAACTCAATACTCAATATTGTTTCCTCTCCTTCTTCATGTGATTCAGTCCAATCTCCTCCTCTTCTTTCTGTATAGATTTCGCAGATGGTCGCGAGGTGTTCGAGACTCTGACAGACATCGGTTGATTTCAGTTCGGAACAGAATTGTTTCAAAGGAGTTTCGGCAGAACCTCAGCACTACAACAACAACAACAAGTGTAAGTACTGCTATTTCAGATGCAACAACAACGATAGAAATAACAATTCGACACCGACAATTTGGAAACTTGCGAAATAACAAAACAATTCCTGGTCGGCGAGGTCGAGGTGAAGTCGTCGTCGTCATAGTCGTCGTCATCGTGGCTGGAACTCGATTCCTTCGGCACCGAAAGGAGCAACTTCGTCAGAGTCTCGAGAGAACCGTTAACACGTCCTTAACACGCATCTCCGCAGACAACCGTGGACGAAGTTCGGCCGGCCACGATGTGTGAGAGAGAGAGAGAAAGACAGAGATCCAGATGTGAAAGGGAGAAGCTGAGTTTTCAAAACATTCGATTGCAGTTGAAATAAAATGAGAGGACGATTGAGGAGCGGACGGAGGCGAGAGACAGCGCAATACTTTGTTCATCATCATCAGAACCAGTAGCAACAGCAACAAACACAACAACAATAGCCTCAACAACAACACGTTATCACTGTCGGTTAGAGAGAGAGAGAGAGAGAGAGGAATAGAGAGACAATACACGGACCATGCTTGCGGTTGTTTCGAATTGTCCGCCAGAAACAATTGCATCCAACATTTGTAGCCCTCTCTCCCCAATATGCCCCCATCACACCCACACTCACATACACAAACACACGAGCGCCAATCATTCGCAACGCATGTATCTGCGGTTTCATTCGCCCCCTCCCACCCTGTGTGCAGATCCTGGCCAGGATCATCCAGTGCCGAACTCGACATTATTTGCATTAGCAGAGCTGTTGTTAAGTTGTTGTATCTTTCAGTTCGTCGTATCTAGTATCTTGTAGTTTATATCTGGCATCTCGCAGATACTCCTGAGCGCAGTTCGGTTGGGTTCGGTTTTTCCCGCTCCTTAACCTGCTCCCACCTGCGCCTTGTGTGAGGCTCCTGTGGCTCTTCTTCTTCGTCCTTCTTCCTCCCCCTCCCTCGGTCACATATAGTTTCTGTTTCTGCTGCCGCTTCTTCTTCCTTTTGCGCTTTCTTGCACCGCACAAAATATCTCAAAGTTTTCGTCGGTAGCTGGCTTTTCCTTTGCTTCTGTGGGTCGTGGTTTCTTCTTTTGCTTGATGTTGTTGTTAGTTATTTCAGAATTTTTGTTGTTAGTTGTTTCAAGATTGTTGTTGGTGTTAATGGTATTAGTTTGGGCGTTGTTGTTCATCTGTTTGGGTGTCAATCGTGCGGCTGCCTTTGAAAGCTGTCCTTCTCTTCCTCCCTCTCTCCTTTTCTCTCTGCCGCTTCCTGGTCATGGTGATCAATGCGTCGGCAACGAAGTGGCAATCGCCTACATTTGCATCGCATCCAACAACCCACCCTCCCTTCTCCTTCACACATAGATACTCAAAGACACACGTGCTCCAATACACAAACAATACACCCACCCACCCACTCTGCCTCTCTTACACACACACATACACATACGAGGTCCCGCCGTGGACCGCAGAATTTTAAACAGTTTTTTGTTCGGGCTCCAAAGTTTGTGAACTGAAGTTTCAGCCGCATTTCGAAAACAATTGAGTTGTAGTTGTTGGTATTGTTGTTGTTGTTGCTTTTATTGTTGTAGTTGTTATTTCTATTGTGTTTCTGTGTTGCTGTCACAATTGTTCTTTTTGCTGTTGTTCTTTCTTATTGTTGTTTAATTTCAAATGAAACGAAATCATGTGAAAACAAAAGAAAACCCACGCAGAGAATTGAAAAAGGAGCCAACTGTGGTGAGTTTGGACACAGGATATTGTTGTCGTGGGCTGGATAAAATTCCTATCCTTAAAAAATCTTGCATTTAATCAGTTCATTCAGTCGATATGTCTTCAGCCATGAGCTCAAAATGTACAAGGTTCGAACTGCTCATGAACAGTAGGAAAAATTCTTGAAATTATTTGAACATAAATATTAAAATATTCAAAAGATTAAAGCAATTACAATAAACAATTAAATTAATAATAATGGAATAATAAACAGCGAAAATAATTCGAAATAAACAAAATGATTAGAATTCTTCTATGAAACCGCATCTGATTAAAATAGCCTCAACTTTTCCTAACAAGATCTAACATTGGAAATAATGAAATCCGATGTAATTCCAACTCAACTACAAAAAGGAAATATTTATATGTTTGCTCAAATAATTTAGATTTTTCTTGTGCTCCGGTGAAGCTTAAAATTTGAAATGCACAAAAGTGAAATAAAATTATGAAACGAAATTCTTGCAATGCAGAATTTTACATTTTATTGTTTGTTATTATTTCAAAATTATTCGGATTATTTGAAATTGGATGTAACATGTTTTATTCCATTTTATTTCTGTTTGAAAACAATTCAATGCTGCGGTTGTTGTTGTTGTTATTGCATCCAAGCGCCCTGCCAAAGAATAAACGAGGCGAGCACAGGTTCCTCCTCTCTCTGTCTCGGTCCATCCTCCCCTTGTTGTTACAACGTATTCGGTTGTTATTGCTGCGATTCGATTGACTTATGCGATGAATTATACGCAACGACGAGACGAGTTATTGTCGAAATCACATGCGCGGCTCGCTCCCCTTCGTTCTCCCTGTCTGACCTCGGCGATCTGATTTTGGTGCCGGGTCCCTCGGTGCGGCCTACTTTCGCGCCACGTGTGGCAAATTGTGCTCCTGTCGGCCGCGGTCGTGGTCCAGACATGGTGCAGGCCAACAAACGCCGGGCGTGTTGGCCAAAGGCCGAGTCTCAACCGTCAATCGAGGGATCGGTGATCGCCGGGAGCTCAATTTGTGACACGTGTCGTGAAAGTAGGGCGCAACGAGCGACCTGGAAAAACGGGGTCAGAGGGAGAACGAGAGAGAGAAGGTCGCGAATCCCCGATCCGAAGGAATTAACCACAAAAACTAGAGGGATTTCGCAGACACAATAACAATAATAATACAATAACAATTCGTATCAACAAACAGACTTATTGCCAAAACTAAACCTAACCTTAAACAATAGCTTAGCCTAAATTACGACCTAGAACTAATTCTAATTTTACTGGAATCCCGGTCAATCCTTCTCCTGGACGTGCAGCTTCTCCTGCTCGGCCATGCAGAGGAGCGCCAACTTGATGTCGGAGCGCTTCTTGACGCTCTCCGCGCGCAGCACGTCGCACTCCTTGGTCAGCACCTTGATCTTGAACTCTGCGAATTTGAGCGCCTCCTCGAAGCGGAACTCGACGAAGCATCCTTTGCCGACGTCGACCAGAATCTTCTCGGCGCCCTTCACCTGCGCCTCCATGAAGACGTTGCCGCCAATGTTCATCTGGGTCTTGTAGCCATCGGGCAGGTTCTCGCTCAGCGTCTGGAGTGTGTTCTTCAGCTGGACGAACTCCATGATCTCCTCGTTGAAGACGTTAATGTGGCGCTCCAGGTGCTTCAGGTCCTCCTTGAGGTAGTCGTTGACGAAAATCTCGAGATTTTCGGTTGAGAAACGAGCCATTTTCAGAAAAACAAAGCAAAAATTTTAATTCGTGCAAAAAATGCACCGATTTTTTTTTCACTTCCAGAAAACCGGCGTGAAAATTGTAGGAACGTCAAAATCAGCTGTTCTGATTGCGAAATTTCACCAGAAGAGGGCGGTGCAAGAACTTGAAAGATTCGGTTCGGGTTGTGTCTTCGTTAGGAAATAAATTAGAAAGTTCAGCTCAAGGGGTCGCAAGAACAACATAAGAGACTCATCCGGTTTGTGTCTTCGCTATAAAAACATCGCCTGTTACTTCTATGAGTGGGTTGTGTCTGGACTGAACTGATGTTTTATATTTTAGCAAAAGATGTCACTTTGAAACATTTTCCTAAAAGTATGCATTTCTTTAGTAGTTGTCTAAAACCAAAAAGTTTGCTTAGGTCAGAAAAAAAAAGTGGGATGGATTTTAAAAGGTGGTAAATTGAATTTTTCCAAAATAATTGTAAATAATTTTTATTATCTAAAATGATGCAAAAAATGTAATTTCAGACCATATTGGGTTTGATGCAACTAACAATTGTATTAACTTTTTACTGACCAGTTCGCAGTCTCCCATCACATCTCCGAAAGATTCCTAAAAGCGCGATTGGAACTACTATAAATACAACAACCGTTTTTCAACCACGCCCCTCTCCGCCCACTCTGCGCACCCGAGCATCTGCTAATTGGGCGAAATTGTTCGAACGAAGGCCGGACGGAAATCGGCGATCAGAGACACGACGCCCGAGTCGCTCGAAAATCGTGCGAAAACTCAATGAGGCTCAAGAACGCAATCCATCCATCTGTCTGTCCGAATGTTTCTCCGATTGTCTGTCGGTTAATCTGGTCGTTCGTTCCTCAGTCTGTCCCTTCCATCGTTTCTTCAGGAGAGAGTACTCTTCATCCCTCGACCATCCATCCTACGACTTTTCCGACCTCATCCCACCACTCATCCGTCTCCATCTCCCGCAGTCCCAGCCACCGACCTCCTACTGTTCTCTCCAACCATTCATCCGTCTGTCTCTCCGTCTGTCCATTCGTCCGTCCGCCAATTGGCCGCTCGTCGATCACCTGTCGCATGCATCGTTTTCGTTCTCCCGTTGCTGTTGTTGCCTTGCATCTCTATAAATCGCAGCCCACGCCTAACTGCGTCTCCAGTTCCTATCGCGAGTTGCATCGCGTTTACCTGCGATCGACATCGATCGACCCTCGAGAATTTCCAGGACATTCCAAGGACTTGTTTCGCGTTTCGGTTCCTTCTCTGCGCTTCGCACCTTTCTCTCTATCGACCACGGTTCATCGAGGCGTTGCCTGTCGTTTGATTTAATAGCGAAGGAACGACCTCGTCATTGTTGTTCTTGTTGTTGTGACAGCTCATCCAGGCGCTCTTGTGGTTGTTGTGACGCTCATCAAGGCACTCTTGTTGTTGTGACGCTTTTCTTGTTGTTGTGATGATGACGTTGCATCTTCGCCGACACCTCGCCGCGTGGAGCCTCCTGCTTTTGGTCTATGTTCATTTAACCCACGCCATGGTGAGCGACGCCAATTTTTTGTCATTGGGATCCTGAATCCTTGGTCAAGATCTCCCGTCTCTGTCACTCTCACCCTCTCTCGCCCGTGCAGGAGACGACCACGAAGCCGGCCTCCGACGAGGACGACTCCTCATCCGAGGAGACCGTCGAGGACTCCAGCGAGAAGACGGCGAGTCGTCGGCGTCGATCCGCCGAGCTGTCGGATGCTAGTGAGGACATTGGAAATGGCAACAACAACGGGCTGCCCAACAACAACAACGGTCTCCCCAACAACAACAATGGGAAGTCTCCACGCGCCGGCCTCCCTGGGCTGCCCGACCCGGCGACCGTCCTGAAGATCGCCGAAATCCTTCAGACAGTGGGCGAGAAAGTGATCCCGATCCTGATCCAAGGTAACGAGGCGACTGCGGCCATCGCTCAACGGTTGGGGCAG
Organism: Coelopa frigida; assembly: GCA_017309665.1. NCBI lineage: Eukaryota > Metazoa > Arthropoda > Insecta > Diptera > Coelopidae > Coelopa > Coelopa frigida. The sequence goes on from CM029561.1 coordinate 29,012,056, forward strand.
CAGTTTCAGTTTCTGAACACATTCAGACGGGAGATCGATCAGTTCGCCCAGTCGCTGGGGAGCATCTAGGGGTGAGGTCGTTGGAATTGACTGTTAGGAGGTGGAGATAGGAGGAGAAGAAAAATGAGATAGTGTGGACAGGAGTTTGGGATGAAGGTTGAAGGATGAAGGTTGAAGGAGGAAATCAGAATGAAGGCAGAAGAAAAAAATAAGCGACAGAAAAGAACAAAAAGGACATTTCGAAGGACAGACAGAAAGACAGACAAAAGAGTAGAGAAAGGAACAAGTTGAGGATCATCCCAAATGTGTTACCGAAGGAGGTGGGGAAAATTCCCCGAAATCTGTGGAAAATAAATTCAATTCAATATCGGAAGCGAGCACTTTTTCATTTATTCCTACATTGTATTATCCTATTATTTTTGCTAATTTATTGCATTGTTAAACCAAACTAATCTGTATTTGTTTTTATTTGTATTTTCCCTTTGGTTTTTTCAGCGATTGGCTAAAGCGGGCAGCAGCTGTTGGAGTAAAAATAAATTTTTGAAAAAGAACACAAAAAAACATGAAAATTCACTGTAGTTTTTGTTGGTTTTTGTTGGAATGATGCACAAAAAACACACAAAAATCACAGAACAATTGGCAAAAAGTGATTCAGGCAGCCTTTTTTTGCCTTCAGAGGAGAAAGAGTGAAAAAGTCGCCTACGCTTGAAAAAGGCAACAACTTTGACTACATTGTTGTTATTGTTGTAATCGGGGGGCCTTTTGTCGACATTAAATCCCATTAGGGGGTTCTCCCCCATGTCTCTTTCACTCCCGCCTCCACCTCCTTCGAACTCAAACTTTGCCATGCGATTTGCTTCCACTCCATTCGAATCGATTCGGAACGAAACGTTTTTCAAATCCATTTAATTTTTTATGCAAATAACTTAATTTGCATTATTATTTTGTCAACAGCTGTTGTTGCTTTTGCTATTGTCATTATTGTGGTGGCTTTTGTTATTGTTGTTGTTGTCGGTATTATTTTTTATTTTGTATTATTCATAATTGGGAAGGCATTAAATGAAATTTACAACAACTGCGCCGGCCAAAAAAATACAATCAGAAAAATACAAAAAAAGCAACAAGAATTTAATCTGCTTAATTTAGTTACAACATCACTGCAGTCGAAACAACAACAACAATAATAATGGGCTATAATAAAAATCATATTCGAAACTGAAACCAAAATGAAACACATTGAATTAAATTTTATTTAACATTTTGTGTCATTCATTGTTAGTGTTGTTGTTATTGTTAATGTTTTTTTGTTGCTATTGTTGGCGTTTTTGTATTTTCACTGATATTATAGTTGTTGTAATTGACACAGTCATTCCTGTTGTTGTTTCTATGACTTCGTTGTGGAATTTTTCAATATTCCGTTTAAATATACATGACTATTTCGATTTTATTGAACCCGTTTCCCTTCCGGACTCTTCACTCTCTCCCTCACCTCTCTTCTCTCTCTCTCTGCCTGTGTTTTCTGCGCCTTTTCTATTCCTGGCCGACCCACTTTCCTTCTCTCTTGTCCCCACTTCGTTTCTTTCGCCGTGCATTTAATTAGAGATTTAAAGCCGCCTTTGCTGACACACGATTAATTGATGACATAATTAGTCGAGGCCCCGAGGGTCGAGAAACAGGTCTACGACGGAGTGGGTCGCTCGCTAATGACCTGGACCCTAATGAGCTGAGGTGGCCGCTTGGCAACTGTCGGCTGGGGTCGACGGTGATGGGAGTTGACCGAGGTCCAACTGTCTCCGCAGGTGGAGCTTCCGAATGAGTCACCGTTTGAAGATCGCAAACCAGTTGACGATCAGACCCACGACACTACTACCAGGTGTCATTAAAATAACTTCGCGGATATATAAAAGATAAGAAAGTCGTCTCGACGAGATTGACGGAGGGCTGTCTTCGCACCCTTGGCGAACGACTAACTTGGTTGAAAGTGGTCAGGGGTCACCTTGAGGCGGCCGGAGCCACCCGGTCGACCTGAATCTCGAACTCAACTGAAACTCAGGCCATCTGAAACTCGAACTCATCGAAATAACGAAACCGTCGGTGAAGATAGGAGGAAAATAGTTTAAGAGTGGAACCTCGTGGTGCATAATAATTCAGAATTAAACTAATTAAAATCCATTTGCATTTTAAATAAGCATTCAATGGTTCGATGGCTCTGCCTCCGACTTTGGGGTCAAAATCATTTGACCCGCTTGTTTAGGAAGACGAAGCGAGTTCGGCGGATCCAAAGGGACGAGGGCGGGATCGGTTTCTATTGTTTGTGAAAGAATAAGTTCAGACGAATTAGAGAATCTTGATGTAACTGCCCACGAAGAATTTGAACTAAAAAGCATATTGTTGATAAAATTCTACCATTCAAAAAGTGAATTTTTTCGTAAAAATCTTTGATTTAAAAATAAAATTTTATTGGTAAATATCTACGATTCAAATTGAAATGATAAATGAAACAAAAAGTTTGAAGGAAGATTATGGGATTAGTTTATAGAATTTTACTAACCAGTTTCACTATAGGATACAGCCATAAATTCTTATTTATTGTTCTATTAGAAACCTGACCAAAACTCACCTTTTGGGACTCATTTCGAAATAAGTGAACGATGCTCATTTGATTTCGTTTCATTCAAATCGATCACAAAGGAATCGTTCAAACCCAGCAGTCTCCACTTCCCATGGCCACATTTGAAATGTGTGCAGCTTCCGGCGTTTCGATTTTCTCTTGTGTTTCATTTCGTATCGAGGCTCGACACTCATGGTGTTCCAATGACCCAATCAATAATGTGATTTGCCGAACTCTCGGTGCAGCTGACGCCCTGGATCCACTGACGCCTTGGTCCCAGTGACACCTTGGCCTGGCTCGACCCGCATGGTGCGAGTCAATCGAACTTCAATCAATTGTGATTTCCTCGATGAAACCTCAATTCAAACGAGTCCTGCCTGAGTGCGTCGAATGCGAGTTCGGGGGCGGCCTCTGTGACTGGTCTAATCCGAAATAGGCGACATAATGGGGAGATCGATCACAATAAGAAAAACAACAATAATAACAACAACTACGATGGTTACACCAACAATGGGAGGCCTAACGAAGAACTCCGATCATTTTCCTAAAATCTACCAACCATCGAGACGATGAAGAAGACAAAGGACGAGGGAGGATGTGAGGAGATGAAGAGGATGAGAAGAAGGAGGATGGGAGGAAGAGGAGGAGACTCTAGGAACCGAATGAAACCGAGGAGGAAACGAAGTCCACTTCGTCGAGACGCAGGCCGATCATCAATCTTGCTGAGTACGAATTTCTGTGGTTTCCGTCTGTCCGTCCGTCCCCTGTGTACGTGTGAGTGATGAACAGAGCCTTGCCTGGATCAGATGGAGCACGAACAAAGGACGAGATGTTGTCTAGCGACAGTGGGACGGACACGAGGAATTTCGGAAAAATATTCTCTACTGGGTCGTTCGTTGCCAAAGTTGTTCCACTGTTCGATGTTGGGCTTCTGATAGCGCAGATCGCGATATGATTGCGGCTGAGGTCGTGGCAGAGACGTCGACTGCGGGACGATGACTACAGCAGTACCGGTGACTGTGGCAGAGACGTTGACTGCGATGGAGGGACGTCGACAGCGATTCGTGTGGCAATAAATTACAGTCGTCTCATTCGGCTCGACTCGACTCGGGTTGGACTCAACTCGGCCAGGCGTCGCTTATCAATTTCCCCGACCGACTCGTGCGCGTCCCGAGCAATCGGCGAGCGATCGCGATGGACAGTGTGGCCGATTGAAGTCTTGGCCACAACGAGGACCAACGAGGAACAACAAGGAACGACGAGGAACGATGTGGAACGAGAGGAAGTTGGCCCCGATGAAGACGCGAGGTGTCGGGTCCAATCGCGCCGACGTCGGGCGTGGGCAACTGTGCGTGGCGAATGCGGCGGGCCGGCCGTCGATCGTGCCGTGGGAAAGAAATATTTTGTAGCCATAAATCGCTTAATCGACTCGCCGCAGATACGGATACGCAGCAGATACGCCGGAACCCATGGCCAAATGGCGACGCGAGCGACATTCCCAACAACCAAAGGTGGAGGAGGAGGGAGAGATAGTGAGAGAGAGAGCAAGAGGTGACTGGGGGAGGTGCGAGGAAATGGAGATTAATGTGTGTTTTATTTTACGGATTTTGATGAAGTATCTGCATCTTGCTGCGGACGCTGCACTTGCGGATGCCGCACGTTTTCTGACCGACGCCCGACGTCGTCGCCGCCATCGTCATCGTCGTCTTGGGCTCGACTTGGCGCATTTTTGTCATAAATTACGACCGCATTCGGTGTCGCTTCGTGGAAAATTAAGCGCTTGCTCTCGCTTGGCGCGGCCCCGGTATCTTGCGGATCGCATCTCTAGGATGCGTTCGTTCTCTACAATGCAGCCTAATAAATGCGTGCGTGCAGCGAGTCGCAAAGTCCGAGGAGTGATGATGGAGGGAGGTTGGGAGCGCGAGAGAGGGGCGGGACGTGGCTTGGTCGTTGTAATGACGGCCAACAGATGCCACTAAATCAATATGGATGCGTGGACCAATTTGGCCGATGGCTGAGATGCTTAGATAGTGCAATAACAACAAGAACAACTACAACAAGAACAACAATATTGAATTAAAATCGCCATGACAACAACAATAACAACAACTGCAATATCAACAACAACGATCCACAATCGCACCACGACTTAGTTTCATTCGCCGCTGACGCAACCGCACCAACTGAGGACTTGTACCGAGCATCCGAGGGTCCGGGGGGACCGGTGGAGAAGGGGGGAAGAGTTCTTTTAAGCATTCTGTGATTTTTTACATTCATTGCGCTTTCTGTATTTGCTCGTATTTTGTTAGGATCGTTATTTTTTCTGATTTTAAACTTTATTTGTTTGTCATTTTTATATTTTTTACTCTGGTTTCTCATTTTTGTTGATTTGTACATTTTTTACTTATTCTTATTTTGTTTTACTTTTGTTGATTTGTATTTTTTTATTTGTGGTGATTTGTATATTTTTTACATCTTGTTAATTTGTTTTTTTTTTTACTTTCAGTTCATTTGTATTTTTTTGTTTTTGTTATTTCTTGGTATTTTTTTCTTTTTAAATATTTTTATTTTTATATTTTTTACTTTTGTTCATTTCTTATTTTTGTTGATTTGTATATTTTTTACTTCTTGTTTATTTTTTACTTTTGTTAATTTTAATTTTTTCTTCATTTGCATATCTTTTTATTTTCTCATATTTTTACATTTAGTAAAAAATTTATTTTTTTCTATTGATATTTTTTATACTTGCTCATCTTGTTAATTTTTATCCGTTAACCTTTCACATAATGAAAATTTTTAAAATTAACCCCTTTTGTAAATTTTAAAAATGTTTCAATTATTTATATGTTAATTTTTATATTTTTTTAATTGTTCTTTAATTTTTATACACATTTTATTTTTTTCTTGGTATTTATATATATTTTTATTTTTGTATTTTAATTTTTATATATTTTTTTATTATTTCCTAATTTAAAAATATTTTTCATGTTTTGTTCATTTTTATATATTTTTTGTTCATTTGTATATATTTTGTATTTTTGTGAATTTTTATTATTTTACCTTTACATTTGCTGTTCTCGAGTGTGTATGTGTGCGTTGTTTGACTTCGATACACATTTCAGAGCTGCCTCAGGAGGCTTTTCGCGTCCTCTGTTTGCCATGCAGTTGAGTAACGTGACGGTTGCGGAGAGGGCGGCAGAGGGGGAGGAAGAGGAGGTAGCAGAGGAGGTAGAGGTAAAGAAGGAGGCGTCGGCGTCGTTGTCGGCAGCGATTCTGTTTGCCCTGCGAATCAGCCACACGAGGCGCGTCTCCGCTCCTGGAGCTACCGTTGTTATTGTCATTGTTGTTATTACCATTGCTGTTGTTACTCTTGTTGTAGTTATAGTTATTTTTGTTGCTGTTGTTGTCGCCACTGCATGCTTGCCAAGTGGCCTCGATACACGGATGTAAACCGCGCTCGAATCTTGCGGCCCCGAAGCCCACGACGCGTCGGCCGTATTGAGATGTCGCCGATGGTGACGAACAGTAGTACATGTGTGTGTGTGTGTTTCTGTGTGTGTTTGTATCGGCGTTGACATATCCGACGGATGGCTCTGAATGGCTCGTTGAGCTTGCAAACCGCATCGCGGCAGAACGCGAGCTCAGGGACCGTTCACTGTAACGACATCGCCATCGGTTGCGAGATGCTAAAAGCCGTAATTCGTCATGAAACCAGAGGAACAGGAACAGATGAAGGAGGGGAGAAGAGTAGTGAGTGGATTCGTGTCACCCGCACCATTTTGAGTGAGTGACATGGAGAGGGTTTGTATCTAGATACAGGCATGGACAAAACATCCGCTTAGACACCGAACAACAACGGGCAAAATAACGTGTTCGGCTCAGTTCCTGTTGCACAGCTCCAACATCAATGGCCGCATATCCCCAACTCTCTATCGATGGCCATCTTTCAGCCAAAGTATCTAGATACGGGAAGACAGCCATAAACAAGCTTCTTCTTCTTCGAGACGCCCCTTTCTTCGTGGGACCAACCGAAGCAAAAGACATAAATTCGAAGGGCATTCGATCAGATATCGTCTGGAAACATAGCGATAAAACTCTCTGGCGCTGCCTTGCGGGAGATACATAGATATATGTATGGCTCGCATCTATGAGATAGATTTTATTGTACAGTGAAAAGTCGAAAGCAATCTGGGGGATTGCTCTCGTTGTTTTGTTGTTGTTGTTCAACTCCACTCCACTGATAATTGTCTTCCCAGCCCCATTAACGCCCCATACGCGGCTACCGCGGATGTCGTTGTCAGTATTGTTGTTGTTGCGGTAATGTTGTAGTTGTAGTTATTGTCTGTTGTTATTGTTTATTGTTACTACTTCTGCTCCATTGTGTTCCCCATGAATCGGTTTGTTGTTGTTACTGTTGCTCTTTTCCCAAGGAAAATCATTCATCGATTGGTTTGATTTCCGCAACAATTCGTGGAGAAGTTTTTTTTCTAACGACCGATTGGAGTTTGTCTGGGTCCTCCATAATTTGCAAGGAGCGCCCCCTTCCTCGTTTCTGCCTTCGTCGACCATGATGACTACGAGTAGCAACAACAAAAACAACAACAGTCTGAACATCAACCACAACAGATCGGCAGCAAAATCGCGAAGAGTTTTATCGTGAATAACAAGTATGGAAAAAAATGAATTTAATACCAAAAATCATCATTTATATCAATCGAAGGACGGACATAGAGCGGACAGACAGAGGAGAGACAAACAGACAGAGGACGGACAGATAGAGAGACTGACACACAAACGGACGGACGGACATGCGAGTGAACGATCAGACAGAAGGATGGACAGACATGCAGACGTACAAAACGGAGCGATCGACAGACGTACAAACAAATGGCCAGTAAGACGGACAGACAGCGAGGTGGACAGAAGGACTTCGTGATGGACGGACAGACGAACAAATGGATGGACAGACGAACAAATGGATGGACAGACGGTTGGTCGGTCGGTGGCTTCGCCGTCGTTCGTTGCGACCTCCGGCACCCGGCACGTTCGCTCAATGGTTTTCGATTACGCTACGTTACGTTGTTTCTTTACGATGTGCGGCGCGCAAATGAAATTAAAACAACAGAGAGCGAGACGAGACGCGAAACATAAGACGACCAACGCAACGACGACCAAGACGACGACGACGCCGGCGGTGACGATGGCAATGGGATGGAGAGATGGAGATGGCGAGGAGGAATCGTTAAATGGCAGAAGGAGTGGACGTAGGCAGGTTTATGTCTCGGACAGACTGGGAAACAGAAGGACAGACAGACCGACGGACAGACAAAGAGATCGGCCAGGGAATCCAGTCGGTCTCCATCGTCGCTTGGGCTGCCCGGTGTCCGATTCGCGGCTCCCGGCGCGCCGAAGAAGCGACTCCAACGTGGGCAGACAAACGGCGGAAGGAGCCAGAGGAGGATCCAGAAGTGGTTCAAATCTTGGCAGCTCTCATAATGCGGGACGACGGCGGCTGAAGACGAGGAGGACGTGGGGGACTCGAGTTGAATTGAATCACGAAACTCGAAATCTCCCATTTGGCATCGCTTCACAAGGACCTGCGCTCGTTTTTGGGGCGGCAGAGTCAGCCAAATTAGGGTGATTCATCTGGCTCGAGACCTTCGGGACCATCGCCCGCCTCCCGATCGTCCCTCCCCCTTCGCTGGGCCATGTTGGTGCATTGAATACGACTTCGTTTGGGCGCAGGAAATGCAAACGAAGACGTGCAGAAGGAGTGAATGAGAAGGAGAAGCGCGGCCTGAAGGAAGTTGTTCCTTTGTTGTTGCTGTGGATGATGAAGATTTTGTTGCTGTTTGGGAGGAAAATGTAATCAGCAATCAAGGAAATTCATGTTCATGGAAATTCAAAGCGAGTCGACTCGACATGGCACCGTCTCCATACCATGGGGAGTAAGAGACGATGACACAGTGGGAGAGAGTGAACGATAAAAAACAAGGGGGAGGTTTAAAAATATGACTTAGTGCAGCAATAACAAGATCTATGGGGAGATCGAGTGGAAGACGAGTAGCCACAGATGCTGCCATTTAGTTGCGAAATAAATTGTGAAGTGACTCCCGACTCCAAAGTGCTCCAAGAATTAATAAAACTAAGCAAAATTAATAAAACTTTGGTTATATATACATAAGTTTAACTTTATATTCTCAATATAGCACAGACATTTGACTTTGGCCCATATTAGTCACAAGAATGGGGCGCATTTGAATATTATAATTAATCGTTGGTAAATGTAAATTCGTAATGAGGGCCGTTGGCTCAGTTGCCGATGAGCTTCGGGAGCTTCAACATGTGGGCCAACCGTTAAGAGGGTTTGTTTCCATCTCTCCCTTTCACCTTCTCTCCCCCTCTCCACTGTCCTCTCGCTCTTTTTTTCGAAATTATAATGGGAGATTATCTCGAGAGCGTTCTACTGCAGGACATTGTAAATGATTCCAGCGCGAAAGTTTCTCTCACAGCACAAAGGGAGTGATAAGCAACGACTTTGGTAAGAAGCCTCGCTGCTCGAGGGCTAATGGCAGCGGATTGTTGGGGGATGGTATTGGTCTGAAAGAGCCGTGTTTTTGTTCCGAACTGATTAATTGGGTCGACACAAAGCCATTGAGTGAGAGGGCTGGGGTTCACGAGAAATTCCTTCACAAGTTTCTATCGATTTTTGAGTTAATGTCGAGGCCTCGTTCGGAGCGCTCTCCTTGGCGGGGAGCCCGAGGAGACGCCGCCAACTAATCAAGCGATTAATTTCGCAGTCAAGCCCAGTGCCAACCCCCGCCCTTCCTGCACTAAATAATAACCACCCGACTTGATGGCATCCTGGGTTCTGTTCTATGAAGGCTTCTTTTCCTCCCGCCTGCGAGGATCCCCTCTGCGAGGATGATTGAAGCACGAAGCCTGTGTTCGACGAATTATCAATAGTTAATGCCAGGCCATGGAGACCTCCGTCATTAGGTGCTCGGGGCCGCCGCTCAACCGTCTCCTTCTTTCGCCCTGGAAGCCTTGGCAAAGGCCAGCGAGAGAAATAGAAGACGACACCGGGATGGCGAACAAGTTCGAGGAGCCGAGTTGCCGAGTCATGCATCAAAGCATTACCATTAATAATGATAATAATAATGGCTCCGGAATTGAGGAATAGAATACGAGCTAGCGTGGGGAGGGGTGGGAGCGGATGCAGGGATCGTGATGGAGGGGGTGAGCGATGAGGTTGGGGTGAGCTTCGTGGATGGGGTTCTGAAATTAACATCAAGCAAATTCGCTGAATTCACAAAGCAAACATCTCCATCTGCTCGTGAAGTCCAACGACGAACAATGGAGGACGTAGGTGAGGTTGATGGATTGCACGGAGAAGTGTGGGGGAGGAGAAAACAGAAGAGCAAAAGATAGAGAAAGATGTAATGAGAGTAGAGTGAGCAGCAGTTGGAAAATGAGAAGTAGAAAGATGAAACAAAAAAGAGCTTCAGGAGAAGCGAACTTCTTTGTCGCGAGGTCGTGAGAGGAAGCCGTGGGTGGAAGAGGGGGAGTTGAGTCAACAGGGGACGAAGAGTAAGAAGAGGGAGGAAACAATTAGGGTGGTGAAGCCAAGGTGGGAGGAAGGAAGAATGCGAGATGGCGATGCGATGGACGGAATGAAGTTGTGTCACGTCACGTTGAGAGGCGACAGCTTCCAAATAAGAAAGTTTCCTACACGGAACAGCCTCAATGACAACAACAACAAAAACAACAATAGCAACAACAACGTCCAGACCAACAATAACAAAAGCAACAAGAACGACATATGCAAACGACGACTGCAGCAGGATGCGGTGACATGTGGCGGGACTCACGAAGGACTCGAAGCTTCCTTCATGCAGGCCTCCTTGCCGTGTTTGTCCCCTCTCTCTCACACAATCTTTCTCTCCCTCTCTGTCTCCTTCTGTCCCTCCTGTCTCACTTCCTTGTGTCACTTCCCTTTGATATTAGTTTTATTTTGCATTTTTTTTTCAGGATTCTTCTTTGGTTCTTGGATCGGGGTTTGGAATTTATTTGCGCTTGACAGGCAATTTCATTCATTGTTGTTGTTGTTGTTGTTGGTACTCTGTTGTTAATGTGTGTCAGCTGCTCGCGTACCGTGCAACAACAACAGCAACTGCGTCTTCGGTTGAACGTGCAGCATGATTATTGCATTTCAAGGGATCCTGGGATGCGGGACTCGTCGTCGTCGTCGTCCTGCCCGCCTCCCAGTTTCCTTTGTTCGTAACAAAGTCCTTAATGCGTCAACGGAGCGATAACGCAAACGGCTCTGTCTCGCTCTTACACTCTTTCGCACCCTTCCCTCTCTCTCTCTCTCTCCCTCACCATCTCTCCTCGTCGTACTTGTCGTCCTTCGGTGCGTGGCGAATTGTTTTGCATCGCATTATTTGACATTTTATTGTGTTTCAACTCGCCTCCTCCTCTTCGTCTTCGTTCTTTCACCTCGTCGTTTCTTCTTATTTGCCTCGACTGTTCTTGTTGTTGTTGTTACTGTCCTTTGTTTACTTCTCGGTCTCCTCATTTCGCATCCTTATCGCCGCTCACACCCAGCGCCCCGGCGACATCTCGGAAGGACCCGGAACCTGCCTGAAGTGCACTCGTGTCTCTTCCTCTATCTCGCTCCCTCTCTCGCCATTCCCCTCCCTCTCTCATCGTCTGCCTCACGCTCTCATGTGTGCGTAACACGACACGAATGCGACTCGAAAGGCGCCGGCATTGCGAAAGGCAAATAGAAGTGAACGAGAAGACGAGAATCGGAGACAACGAAGTGAATGCGAATGCGATATCCTTCTGCGAAGATGCTGCACGTCACTGGCGTCCTTTATCCTTGCGTCGTGTCACATGACGAGGACGACGTAGACGAGGCCGCCGACGGATGACAATTCGCAGTTTCTTCGTTGTTCCTTCGTCTTTCCTTTCATTCCTTCTTTTCATTCACTTCCATTTGTCTTCACAGGCCTCGCCTTCAGCATTCACATTTGGCCGCCTTTTTCTCGAATCTTCATGGAAGTTCCTGTAGTCAGATTTCTGCTCCCATTGAATACCTCGGTCGCTTCGTCCTTCGTGTGTGCAGTGGCCCGGGGCGATTCCATCTCATCTCATCATCCTGCATTCATTCACTCGCAATCTTCTAAGGCAAAGCCGGCTGTCGTACATTTAAGCCATCTTTGAGTTCGCCGAATCCCTCTTCGACGTCCTCTGGCTATTAGTCTCTTTTTTTCTGTGTGATTATCGCCATACGCATGTCCCACTCACGCCCCGGTTACTATGCGATTTCGAATGATTTCCCTTCTGTTGGTACTTTTCATATAAGTATATTCTCATCATTAGGCCAAAATATAACACCTCAGTCACCACTCCCCACCCCTCGATAACTTTCCACCTCAGAGGTATCGATATCAACGACATTCCGCCTCCGTAGTCAACGTGTTCTCGGTCTCTACGTTCACGAATACGACATGAGGTTGTCTTCGTGGGCTGATATAAATGATATTATATAAAATGACGGTACGATTCCACTCGCCGCAGGATTCGCAACATCCGATCCGCTCGATTGGTCGCCGCTCCCGGGGCACGTGTGCGATGCGCCTCCCGGATTTGTTTCCGTGTCCACGGCCATCGTGTCATTAACACTCGTTTGGGCATCGCAGCGGATTCGATTCGTGCTCCAATTTAGCAACCCGAGGTTTGGTCTTCATACTCCAATTTTACGTTGGTTGGGTCTTCATATTCCAATTTATGCTGTGGTCTTGACCTCCCCTCTCAAGAAACCTCAAGATGGGTTTTTATATTCCTTCTTGCCATTATCGACATGCAGGTTGCGGCGAGGCCAAAGGGCAGCCTGCATAAAACCGCAAGAGTCGGTTGTTCAGCCACCTGTAGGCGGTCCTTGTCAGGAACCTCCAATCGCCAGACCGGCTTGTGTGGAATCAGATCACGAGGTTCATCGTGTTGGACCCAGGGGTTCTCTCACACCTGCCGCCATCCCCAGCGAACAGCGATCAACGCGAGTCCCTGGGGTGTACAAGAGGGTTCCATTGTGATGATTTCCTGCTCTTGCTCTTCCTGCTGCTTCTGCTCCATCCTCTGCAGACTGCTTTATATTCCTTTGTTGCGTTTCGCACAATACTTCGTTCTCTTGTGACGCAAATGATTTCCTTTGTAATCGCTTCCATTATTTTGCATTTGCCGTGCGGCCCGTGTCTCTGCGAAACGAATGAACTTCATTTGAATTTGGAATTGAATCTCATTTGGTCCGTGGAATTTTTCCAGCAGAAAAAGTACCAGGGCCACATTGGGTCTGCGCAATCCCAATGCAGATTTATTACTATGCCGCATTCACTGAGGGTTTTCCGCACTCTCTGAGGTTTTTCCATCACATATTGTGTCGTATTGTGATTGCAAAAATATTGAAATTCTTTGTGTTCTGCACTGCGAAGTCTTCCTCGGGTGATGAATACGAAGGTAGAAGCCCTTAATTGGAACCATAGAACAGATATTATTCTATCTCGCCCCTCGCCCTAATGATGATGGGAACCATCGGGTCGGGCCGACCTTGACTGCAAAGGCACCGCAGGCCGGGGATTATCCCGTAATCGTCCAAAATAATAGTGCTCTTATTTCGTAATCCCACGGAGCACTAACCTAAAAATCAACCAACCGGCTTCCTCCCCCTGATATCCTGATAACTACGCCCATTTCCGTTCTCGTTCCCCTTGCCCCATTGTATCACCTTCCGACGCGACCGACCGACCCTCGAAGGATTCTCGATCACGGTCCGTGCGTGCTGTGTTCGCTGTTCACATTTCATAATCTCGCATCTAATCTGGGTCGACGATTTGTATGCATGAGCTGGAGCCACCCTCTCTGATGGGACAGGAATTCACTTCGGTCCCGTTCTCCTGCCGCGCTGCGCCATCCGGACGGAACTTAATAAATTCCAATTAAAAATTCAGCTCCGCGCAGAAGCAGCAACAGCAGATGATGATGGGTGAAAAGAGGAGGAGGTGGAGGGAAATTAAAATAACGCTCACCAACGGTGTGACGCAATGCGAAGTGACACAGCAACAGCAGGGGCATGGACAGACGGACGGACAAGCAAACAGACAGACGGAGAGACAGGAGGGTGACAGGAACCACCGAGGGCGAGAAAATCCCGCACTCATTGTTTTCAGTTCATGCTAATCCGGCGTTTTCGGAGGAACCGCGCTGACGGTGTCGACGACGACAACGACCACCGTTTGTCCGTCTGTCTCTCAGGCCAACCAATCGCCTGTTGGATCGTCAATTCATCCATCCATCCATCCATCCATCAATCTGTCTGTCCTTCCATCTAATGCCTGTCCGCACGTTTGTCCTTCGTTCGTGAGTCGTTGCCCTGATCCCGAGGCTGGATTATGAGCTCAAATTACAACAACATCCAGATGGACAAGAACAAAAACAACAACAATAACCGCCAACGTGGATTACGTTCTCGAGTTGAAGTAATCTAATAATTGTGCGCCGGAAAATGTTCCTTCATGGCCTCATAGACCAAGGAGCGACCAACGACACTGACCTGCTGCGATTCGTCGTTGAAGAGACTAGGGATAGTGAGAGAGAGGAAGAAAGAGGATAGAGAGAGAAAGAGACGAATAAAGCGGGGTAAGGGAAGGAAACTCGTGGCCAGACACGTCGAGACTTCGGCCTGATTGCAACACTTTATCTTCATTTTCCCGAATTTTCCCGACTTTCGTTCTCCGTTTTTTTTCGGGTGATTTCCTCCCCTCGCTGGTGTCCGTCTCTTGCTTTTTGTCTTCTCCCCCCCTGTTGTTTGTCGGCAACACTTGGCACGCACACGACGACTGACTCCTGAGCCACGAGTTGCTCCCTTCACCCCGGTCACTGGCACCAAGGGTGACGCCCTGGTCTGTTGATCTGATATCTGGCCATCGTTTCCGTTCCGTTCGCTGTGCTTGCTCTTGTTGTAATTGCGATGTTTTAAATGTTGTTGATGGTGGTGATGTTGTTGTAATTCTGTTATTGTTATTGGTGTTGTAATTGTGCCATTGTTGTTGTAATTTTGTTATTGCCATTCTCGCGTGCGTGCGTGCGTCCGTTCGTTTTTATTGAGCGAAATTAATGGAACGTAGAAGGAATAATTTTTGAGAATTATTGCGACTTCATGTGGTCGACCGCCGTCATCCCGGTGACGACGATGTAGAGAGCGGGAAGGAGGAAGAGACAATCGAGAACAGGTGGCAGGGGTGGAACCCAACCCTGGTCGTCATCGTCATCACGATTTCGTCGGCAAGGACACGTTGGAAGAATCATTGATCATTGAATGAATGCAAATTGAGGGCGACGCGAACCCTGCTCGGAAGCTTTGAAAAACCCTCTTCTCATCCGCAGCGAGATAAGCTGGGGAAGCCTTATTGAATTCTTCATGGAACCCTCCCGGAATTCTCCTGGAACCCTCCTGGAACACTCCCTCCCTCCCTGTGGTGTGATCTCTTTTCAGTGAAGCCCCGACCATGTCGAATCCTTTCGAATGGCACGACTTTCAAATGATGTCTAAATTTCGCTGTCGATTTTCATCCCGTGTCCCACTGTGAACAGCCGATGCCGTCCCCTGGCGACGACTACGATGAACACGACGACGAGTCTCGCAACAGGCGACGTCCGTTTTTCACATCCTGCCATCGGTCTCGCCCCTCCGGTACGCATCTCGTCCCTTGGTCAGATAATTAGACGCCTTCATGAGGTTGTCAGGCGCAGAGCTCGAATTGGGACGCACGCATGACGTCCTTCTGTCCTTTCGACGAAGAGGATTGAACGAACGACACAAGGGGCAGGTTGTCGTCGGTCGTCGTCGCTGCTTCGCGGGGGGCTAACGGCAAGTGCCGTTAGGCACTAAGGGATCCGGCCTTCGATCCCTCTGGGTCTGCTTCGCTCTTCTCGTGCGGTTTCTAAACAACGATGTTCTAAAACAACGATAACAAACTCATCGACCGAGAGAGAGAAAATGAGGGAATCCGAGAAAGTAATATTCTTTACAACAAAAAATGCGAGTAACAACAACAATTATAATGAGGGGGCGTCGACGACAACTGAGGCAGTGGCGGCAACGACAGCGACAGACGTGAGGCGACGTCAACGCATTAAACGTCGAACATGTCGTTGCAAGTGGTTTTTATGATCGTGTTTGATGTGAGCTTCCCCGCTCATTGTTGTTGGCCGTTGTTAGTGGAGTTGTTGTTGTTGGGTTGTTATTGTAGATTGTGTTGCTGTTACAGTTGTTATTGTTGTTGCACTGAACATTACTCGCTCTTGCAGTCATTCCAATTGATCTCCCTCGCTTCCCCTCTTCAAAAACCCCTTCACCAGCACCCCACCGGACTCCGGTGGCAACCCGACCACTGTCTGCCGCACTCGCATGACCGGAAAATATAACGCGCCGTCGTTTAGATAAACATCTCCCACACCCCTCGGGACACCCTCGCATCACCCCCCACGCCCCCCTTTCGCCAAGAAGCCGCCAAACGACCTCCCGCGACTGCATCGAGGCCTGGTTGACGGCGGCCCTCTCCCTCCCATTGGACTACGAAGTCACTGAAGTCTCGCGAGGATTCCCTCTGTGTGGCGAGACACGAGAATGAGAGAGAGAGAAAGGGAGAGGGTCTCAATTGAAGCCTCGGGTCAACCGGAGTTGGCCCCTGAGAGCGACCACATGTGGCTGCCTCCCCTACCCTCGCCCCCTTCACCCTTCTCGTTCTACTTTGGCTCAGTCTTCCGTTTCTTCTAATTATGACTTTGAACTCTGCTGTCATTCGAAGCAAGAAAGGAACGGCAGGATGGAGGGAGGGAGGTTACAGATGGAAGTTGGAATGAGGTAGTGGGAATGATGGTAAGTGCGAGGGGGAGAGGGACATAGTAAGAGATAGTTCGCAGGTTGGTTTATTGCAGCTCTTCCTCGGGCGTTAATTAATGCCCTTTAATGGCCGGCCGGCAGGCAGCCAGCCGTTGTGTTCTCAACGTGTCATTTAAAGGGTTTTCGTTTTATGACTTTGCCCCATCTCCCTCACTCTCACACACTCCTTCTATACCTCTATTTCGTCGTACTCTATGGGACACGTGTCCGATTCTCAGACGACGAAACATTAACGAGCTTACAACGGAAACCCCGCCTTTGTTCTTGGGGGCTCTTCTCAAACCCTCTGAGTTCTGAGATCCCGCGTTGATATACCGATAGGAGCGAGGTCTTCGATCGAACAGAGATTTCCATGAATATATGAATATGACTTGAAAACTAAGAGGAGGTGGGATGGGAAAGGAGTAGTTCCTTTCTGGGAGCCCAACTTCGTCATTGACACCTTCGGAGCTCGCGCGAAACTTCATCGAAGTGTTGGCAGAAAAAAAGTTAAAAAGGGTGGATGCAGGAGGAAGGGTGGAAGCAAAGAGGAAGCCAGAGGGAAGCAGGAGGAGGGGGAAACGTAAATAATAGAAAATCAAAGGGAAAGCAAACGCAGTGAAGAGTCGATGGCACAAAGCGAGGCGTTGTTTATTTAACAAACTATTCATCTGTTACCTTCGTGGAACAAGGCAGCGCCTTCAAAGAGCCAATGGCGATGGCGACGACGCCGGCAGCGACGACGACGGTGTCGAAGGCAGCAACGGCGACATGGTAGATTGAGCAAACGCACTAACGGATGCGATATGAAGCGAAGCGATGAGCATAATTCATGCGGATACAGACGAGATTTCATCGAGGTTGTTAAAGACCAAGGGGAGAAGTCGTGAGTGAGAAGAGTGAGGGAGCAAGAGAGGGTGAGAGAAAGAGAGCAACTGGCTAAAGGACGGACAGATGGATGAGTGGTCGAGTGGACAGGGCGCAGATACATACAGCGGCGACGCATCTTTCGGATGCCGGAGTCGCCGCCGCCAAGACGAATCGTAGAAGGAAACACGATCGGCGATGGACCGAGTGTTTGTCCAGCACTTTCGTAGGCAAACTCTCTCAAGCAATCAGCCAACAAAGTGGCGACCAAGAGCAACAACAACAACATGAACAACAACAGGAATAATGCATTAGTATCTGCATCGACATCGAATGTCTGTGTGCGTATCTGTGGCTGGGGCAGCTCTTCAAACTGCATCCATGGCTGAGTCACATGTGAAGGGTTCGTGAAGAGGGAGAGAGACGGAGACAACAACATTGACATCGTCCCGATGGAGATTGACATCGACACCTCGGCATCGACCTCGACGTAGCAGCCATCGACGTCATCCGTGAGCAGAGCGAGTTCCAGCAGATACGATCCGACAGAATACGAAATGTGAGTGTTTAATTAGGAATGAATTTACACTCGGATGAGAACCTTTCTGGCTCTCCTCAAACTCTTCATACCCGGCCCAACTTCGTTAAATCCCCCCGAGAGGCGGAAATGTTAATTTGTAAACCGAGTCGCCAACGAACGCCCCTCACGTCTTCACATCTTTTTTTGCGCTAACTCTTCATCCGACCGTAAAGTATCGAGCCATCCATCCATCCGTCTGTCGCTCTGTCCGTCCATCCGTCTGTATGTCCGTCCGTCCATCCGCCTGTCGGCTAGACTCTCAGCCATTCGGTCCGTCATCCAGACGATTCATTATGAGCTTCTCAGCTGCTGCTGCTTCTTCTCCTCGACTTCACGCAAATCTCACGACTTCGAGACGCTCTGCGAAGTGTAAATAAATATTGTTTTGTTAACAAACAAACACCGCACTTCGTCCCGCAGCCACCGCGATGCTGTTGGATGTCGATGGATTCGTGGTTGGTGGACTCGAAATTTCGTGGTATGCATCCCATCCCATCTCCGGCCGATCCGCCGCATCCGACTCCATTAACACGTCTTTAATGGTCGCCCCTGCCAGGCCGGCCGCCTCCTCTCCGCAACCAACTAATTAAATACTTATGTCTATCCCCGGTATATTCGTCTATCTGTCCGTCTGTCTGTCTGTCCGTCGTGTGTTCCAACATTTGTCAGTCTCTCTATCTCTCTGTTTGTTTCCCTTTAATTGTCTGGGTGCATGTGTGAGTGTTAATCAAGTGTTAGACTTCGTTTGTTAATCGAGTGTTGGCTCGAATTAGTGAAAGACTCGGGTCCTCTGTTGTTCAACATGCCCTTCCCGACTACTCCACACCTCCCCACGCCCTTTGTCCAATCCCAACATCGCCCTATCCTACTTTCCGACCTCGCCCTCTCCTGCTTTTACGGATTTGGTTTCTTCGGAGCTTTCTTGAAATGTTTGCTTTCATTCAAACCATTGGGCAATCACCATTCGACCCAACAACAAAGCGGTCCAGATAACCTGACCCATTGCCGCCAGACTCGGGTTCGGACTCCCATGAGGTCGCTCGACCTAGACCCTGACATTCGGCTGAGTCATCGGCAGCATCAACTGAATGTGATGGAATCGAATCATGGAAAGACCTAAATTGAGGATGAAATGGAATAACTGGGTATATGGAATCTGACACAATTACACCAGGAAAAAAATCACACAAAGAACTGTTCCAAATTGGAACTTAGACCGAATCATCTCGCAATACTGACCTCTGCACGAGACGATAACATCTGGCTCGAGGCCCTCCGTTGTTCACACTGATTATCTAACAACGAAATCCTCCCCCGAATTCGACGGCCCGGACTCGAGTGAATGACGTCCCGCCTCCTCTCATCGAAGGGTTTTTATCCAATTGGACGACGTTCGACGTCCGAACCCGCCTCCCGCCTCTGCAGCAGATGCCAATCATGGCCATGGCTTCCAAAACGGGCCAAATGCGCTCTCGGTCTTTGAATCGACTCTCAATTAATGATCTCAATGCGATTAATTTTATTCTCATTTCGACAATTCACGACCGACGAATCGATTCGATCGATCGAACGATGGTACGACGGCGGCAGCTGCTGCTGATGATGATCCAGATACGGGCAGATAGCGATCATGACGACTGACGGAGATGTCGACGTCGATGTTGAGGCTGACGTCGGCGGCGGAACTGACCACTAATCGCCACCGATGGATGGGAACAGGTCGTCCGATGTCTGGTTTGTTGCTGGGTGCTGCGCATCCGTTGGTGTCTCGTTTTACTTCAGCTTCAACGATGTCGAATGGAACGTGAGGCGTCGAGACGCCTGCCTTCCAAATCGGTTCGTGTTCCTAATAACGTTAATACTGCGAGCCTCCCGAACCGGGAGCTTCGACCACTCACCACCCTCGTCGCACCTTCGCGTTCCCCCTCGTCATCATTGCCCCCATCTCTTTCTTCGGCATCGTTGTCCCGTCTCCTCATCCTCTTCTTCCGATGCTGCGTGGTTCTTGGATTTTGATGTCGAGGTCTGCGGGGAGGTTTGAGAATCCCGCAGCATCGATTCGACTGCGTTTATCCGCGTACCATGCAGTTGTTGGTGCTTTTGTTGATCATGGTGTTTTTATTGTATATGCTGTTTTTGGTTTTACTTGTTCTTTGTTTTGATCTTGTTTTTGTTGTCGGTCATGGGCAATCCCATCATTGTTGTTGTAGTGCGAGACAAATGCGGTTATGGCTGCGACATGATTGCGCAAAAACCTCAGAAGAATTTCGCGTTCGCGGAGTTCTTTCGCCTCGTTTTGGAGTTTAGTTAAGAGTCCATTGTTCGTGCCTCGATGTCGAGGAGGAGACGTCGTCGTCATCGTTATTGGGGAGTCTGACGGCGGCGGCTCTCGTTCTGAGTTTGAGTCTGGGTTTCGGAGCCGATCTGGAGAATTCGGGGCCGCGTTTTGTTGGCCGGAAAATTGCTCAAAAATGCTTTCATTGTTGCTGCTATCGTTCGGTGTTATTATTGTTTGTTGTTGTGATTGAAGTTATTCTTCTTCCCATAGTTTAATCTGGAATTCTCAAAGTTCCGCGGGACAGACGAAAAACAAAAAAAAAAACACCGAAGGCGACGATAAGAACATAATGCCAACAATTTGCAAAGGCACCGAAAACGAGAACTTCCAGGGCACCGCCAACAGAAGAACAGAAGGAAGCAACATCAAAGGCAGCTTTCCGAAGCAACTGCTACTGACCGCGAGCCAACGACATCTCCTAGATGGCCACGTCAGCTGCAGCAGCAGCAGCCGAATGAGGCCAAGCGCAACAGCCGCAACGAGGTGGGTTTGGAAGGAGATGACCACAGCCTCATCTAAAGACGACCACTGCGGATGACGTTCCATCATCATGATCATTCTCTCCATCGTCGTCATCTTCGTTCTCTCCATCATCATCATCCTCATCGTCGTCATCCTCTTACTCGATTCATCGTCGTCCGCGGCGACAGCGGACGACGTCTGTGATTAAGTTCATCCCCTTCTCCAGACCCAACATTATCCCACTCCCTCCCCTCCTTCGCAAGCCATTACCCCGTACCCTCTATCATTACTCCTTCCTTTCCTTGCCATCGTCTCTTCGCCCTCCTGCCTTCCTTCACCATTACCACTTCCCAGCTGACACGCCCCGCCCCTCCTCCACCGTCGACGACGACTTCCTCCCCGATTCGAAAAATAGTCTGAAGTTAATGACTTCAACAAAAACTTGGCACCACTGGCGGCGGCCGCGCGACCCTCGGCCCTCGCTCAGCCCGGCTCAGCTCAGTTCAGCTCGGCAAATTAGTTCAACTCATTAGTCGTGCTCGGCGCAGGCGGCGCGCCACCAGCGGCCCGGGCGGCGTCACCCGGGGACGTGGGTCGTCCGCCACCATCCGTCCAACCGTCCGTCCGTCTTTGGCATCGAAGCGTGGCGACTGCAAAGGGCTCGGGCTGTGATTCAGAAAAGGGGCAGAGAAGGGAAGGGTAGGATTGAGCACAATACATCGAATTTATGAAAATCACAAAAAAGTTGGAGAAACAAAAAATTATAGAAATTATCGCCTCACCGATCATGTTGTCGTCATTGTTGTTCTTCCTCTCATTGTTGTTCTTGCTTTTGTTATTGTTGTTGCTGACGCCACTGATGATTATGATGACGCCGACTAGGATGAGGCCGAGGACGTGCCAAAGGACGAGAATGAAGAGAACTCAATTGAATTTCCATGACGAACCGATGCATGCGCTGCGGCTGATAACGAGCTGAAGGGTTTTCGACGAGAAGGGGTTGCGGCTGGGAGACGTCCAAGGGGTGGTTTTTAATGGGTTCGTTGTGGGTTTTGCTAACGGTTATTCGAGAGCCTCGAACGTTTAACGGAATATGAATGTGTGTGCTTGAAGTCGGATATGGAAGTGATGGGAGATGGGATGGCGCTCTTTATCGTCGCTGAAGGGTTCTTTGTTCTTTGAAGTGAAAACCTGAAAGCAATATTCCGTGAAATAAAATCGACATTTACCGAAATCGAATTCCAATTTCGAAACTCAACATTCGATTTCGTGGTATCGCCATGCTTCCGGCCACGTGAGCTCGGCTCGTGCAATCGATGTCACCACCAACAACAACAAAAACAACAAGAATGACAACCACCACAACTTCACAGTAAACGATATTTTCCTCTCACTGCAGCCTCAGGAAGAACGCCGTTCAGATCTATGATGTCGTTAACTTTTCCAATTAGGGCAGAGGGAGAGAGTTCTACTATTTAAAACATCTGATATTAAAAGTGCTTAAAATTACATACTTATTCATTTCTCACCATTTGCATCTTCCTTCCTCTCCCACTTCTCCGTCCTTCACATGTCATTTCTGCCAGCTCGCCGAAGGCCTCGAGCGGTCGACTCGAGGGACATCTGTGGACCTTGCTGCAACGAGGCCCACATTGGAAACCCGGTCGCCTCCCAATCTCCACCCTGGTCTCCATCGGTGACCGCCTCAACGTGCTTGCGGTAGACGCCCATATTGTCGAAGTGTCTCCCTGGTTATGCTCTAACATAAAATCGGGTGGGGGGAAATAAAAAACACAACAAGAAGTTATCACAACTCATTTATCAGCTGCAAAAATGGGTGTATTTTCGCGACACTCGGTGCCGTGCTTTATTTTCGTTTTTTTTCACTTTATATTTCATTCACTTTCCATGACGTTGTTGCTGTTGCTATATCGTTGTTGTAGTTGCCATGATGTTGTTGTTGTTGCCAGCGCAAAAACAATTACAGGTCATAAATTCCAGAGAGCAGGCAGCCGTAGTCAGAGTCATCGTCGTTGTCGTTGGCGTCGTCGACATCAACATCGATGTCGCCGCTCCATTCGGCCGAAGCGTGGGAGCCGGGGGCGTGGCCGCGGGGGGAGACGGCGCGGTGTGAGCAGAGGCTGCAATTAGAGTCGGTCGGGGTACCGCATGGTAATTAAATTAGCGTCGTCTACGCGAGCGTGATTAGCGGTTGAGCGCTGCTCGACTGAGCTTCGATCGGACCCGGGGCCGACCGACCGACCAACCGACCGTCCGACTGACCGACGATCGATGCGTCATGTGACGAGGGTCTCGCCAAATCACGTACCGCACGATGACAAATTTCTACGCCCAATGGTGACGACGACGATTTTTGTTGTTTTCGTAGCTGTTATTGTAATTAGCGTCCCATTCATTGATCGGTCGACAATCAGTAAACAATTAGACTCGACTGCAATTATGTACGCGAGCCGATTTCTTTAATTGAATAATTTTATTAATCTATTATTATTAGTTTTTTTCGTTTTTTTTTTTGAAATCATTTAAAAACGATTGCATCAATTTCTACTCTTTCAAGACATGGTACGTCCTACACCGTGTAACCTTGGCCTGATCACCACGATGATGAATTGCTCTACATTCAATGTCATGGAAACTTACAAAATGTGCCATTATTATAAAAAAACACGCTCAACGAAACCAATGCAAAAGGTTGATAATGAAATACATATTCATAAGAATAGCAGTTTAGTAGGGAACAGAAAAAGATTGTGTAATAAATCAAGTGGGATTAATTATATGCATTAGTTCTTAACAATCAACTATGTAAAAGACACCGTCAACGTTTCTGTGGAATGTTAATTTTAGAATGAAAAGAATGTTATAATTATTACCACAATAGAAATTATAGAATCAGAGAAATTTAAACCCTATAATAAATCAGAGAACTTACTACCTCCGACATTGATGATGAAATCCCGATGACTTTAGCAAAGCTCACTAAATGATACCTACGCCCACAGTATAATACCGATGGTTAGTCATGGACTTGAAAACTATTAATTATTATTATTGATGTGCCGCATGAAGCTCCCTTTGCTACAGCTCAACTGAGTCATAGAATTATATAAATTAATTGCAACACATTGAACAAACTCAAGGTATTACCGGAATGCCCTCAAATAGGGATGATTTAATTACTCATGTATATATCAGCAATCTTTAACATTTATCATGACCAGCCCAATATTTTACATATTCAATAACTCTGATGAAGTATCAACGACACCTCATCATCAATCCGATGGATTCTGGGGGTTTCGAAACTCTGAATCAAAAGAAAATCATGCATAATTCAGACGGATGAAAAACGGTATTGTGCAATTAATTCAAACAGAAGCTTTAGGCTCGCTCAATACCGACTTTGGCGCTATCAGCCCACTGTCATCATCGTCGCCGACATATGATGCATGTGTGATGTTGATGGTGATGAGGTATTTATAGAAACATCCGAGAGTGTGATAGTACAAAGCTATATTTAATTTAAATGGGTTCTCGTTTAAAATTAGTTGATTAGCATACAATTAAAATTTAACCACATCACACCGCAACTGGGCATCGACATTGGGAAACGGAAATCGAATTGAGCTCCGAGCTGAGTGGCACATCCGGCGTTGGCGGCGACGACGTCATCGTCATCATCATCACCACGGAGGACGACCGCGCTCACAACTCGAGGTCGTGGATGTCCATCTCGTGGTGCCCGAGGTCGACGTTGGGCAGCTCGAGGTACTTCATGTAGGCGAGAAACGACGTCCACAGCATGCTGAAGAAGGAGACGAAGACGACCTGATTGTGCGCCGGCACGAATGTGAAATTAAAAGTCTGCACACAGGGCCAATAAATTATGCCGACTTTGTAGGCCTCCAGGAATTTACTGTTGACCTGCGCGAGACCAAACGAAGAAGTAAGACAAAAGAAAGAAGGAGAAAATATAGTATTACACAAACGGCAAAAGAAACGAAAAAGAACGGAACGAGAAACACGAGGTGAAT
The DNA here is from genome assembly GCA_017309665.1 of Coelopa frigida. Taxonomy (NCBI): domain Eukaryota; kingdom Metazoa; phylum Arthropoda; class Insecta; order Diptera; family Coelopidae; genus Coelopa; species Coelopa frigida. The sequence goes on from CM029561.1 coordinate 29,036,914, forward strand.
GAAAACAATGGACGGCCAGCCGTAGGGAGCGGCTCATGCGGGGCACGTAATTAGGGAAGGTGAGGGGAGAGGAGATGGGCGTCGTCGCTGCTTCTGGCGGTGGGCGAGATTTATTATCGACAGCATCGATCGACGTCTCGAGCTAAGGGAATTGAGTTATGGCTGGGACCAGGAGGAGCAACTAATTTATTTGTTGATTTAACGAGAGGCTCTTAAGGGGGTCCAAGAGCAGAGGAGGGACCTGAGGGAGTCATCTGGGATCCAGAGGACTATGGTTGTCAGCATCGACTGGGTTGGTTGGGTCTCATTTCGACTCGGGGACAACAGAAACATTGTCAGCCACACTGGGCTGCGGGTGTCGCCAACAAATCGATGTACACTCGGCTCCCAGTCGTCTCCTTCTATTCCACTCTGCCTCTCCCTCTCCGTCTGTCTGTCACTCTTCCTCTCTCTCTTTCTCCCACTCTCCTTCCCCATCACTTCATCTCTCTCTGTCCCGCGATCGTAAATCGGCGGCATGTCAACAATGCAAATGAAGCCGTGTCCACGTTATCGTCGCAGGCGCCGTCTCGCTGTCTCCCCGTTGTCGGTCGGCTCTCTCACTCTCGCCCCCAATCTCTGCGTCTCCCTCACTCTATCCATCTCCCTCAATCTCTCCGTCTCCCTCACACGGATTCGACCGATTCGCGTCAATGTGTGGGGAAGTGCGTGAAGCACTTCATCAAAATGTCGTGAGAAAATAAACGCGATCGGCAGCAGCCCACATCGACGGCCGCCGGACCCCGAAGGCGGTGAGACGACCGAGGACCAGAGGAGCGGAGGGACCGAGAACCAGCTTCCCTGACGCCGCTGCCACTGCATCTGTCGCTGTCGCTGCCGGCCGACGATAACTGCGTGGCCAAGAAACACAGTTTCCACTCGGACAGAGCGCCAACTGCAGACGGTGTGAGGGAAATCAACCGATAGAGGAAGGCGTAGCAAAGATAAAGAGAGACAAGGAAACGATGTCGTCGCTCGGATGACTTAATGTGCTCCAATTTAGCACGAAAGCATCGCAAGAAGAATAAATAAATGAATAATAATAATAACAGCCAGCCAAAGCCATCGGCGGCCTGAGACGAGTCGACACGAACGATGAGGATGCGGATGGCGTTGGTGGAGTTCGGGGGACGTTGGCCACTCACCTCCTGGCGGGCCTCCGCTTGCGTCTTGCCCTCCATGAGGCTCATGAAGTAGAGGAAGGAGGTTATCGCGAACGGATCGTAGGCCAGCTGCTCGGTGAGGGCTTTGCACAAGGAGGACTTGATGTTGGTTCGTGGCCACATGACGCCGGCCAGGCGGATCCACACGTAGATGGTGGGCCCCATGAAGAGAGCACCGAAGAGGCTGAATCTGTGGGCGGAAAGAATTATTGAATTGTAACCTTTTTGGTTGGCTAGAATTCAATGGCCAAATGGAATATGATGAACTAACTTGAAGCACTTGACCCAGTCGTAAGTGCGGAATGTCCTTTTCTCGATGAGCGTCTGCTCCATGAGGCTGGCGCAGGGCCAGAGCAAACCGTACGAGATGACGCCGCGCATGATTTTGTACTGACGTGTGAAGTTCGTCACGGTACGAAACATCCTTGGTCGCGGTGGTCCTCGGTGGGGTGGGGCGTATTGGCCGGAGCGGTCGGGGCCGATGGAGACTTCTCTGTCGCTGGTGGCGACGACTTTAGTCCCGAAGGACAAGACGTATAATACTGATGCTGTATATAAAGAGTAAAACGGAACAACAATGAGAAATAGTCGATGGTAAGTTTAAGGACAATGTTTTTCCAATAGTTCATAATCAGAAATATACTAAAAAAGACTTCCATTTACTCTGTTTATATTGATGATGTTTGTTCAATAGTAGTATTTTACTTGAAATATTCCAAATTTAATATTCCCCTATTTAAATTGATGAAATTTTTCAATAGTATTATTTTGTTTGAAATCTATGTACGTCTTAAACATAAAATCAATTTCAAGATTCATTGGGCTGCCAAGGCCTTCAGTCCATTAGTCCCAAGCGAGAAATCACCTCCCATTGTTTGTATTATTTATTCAGTGAGTTTTCGTGAAATCCGACTAATATTAGATTTCGCAGAAGGTTTTCACAATCTCCGCTCGAGGGATGAAAGAATAAAATAGGGATCATTTGGAAGGTGCTCCGGAACCCATCGTGTCGTTGTCGTCGCTCTGTCTACCTGGGCAACAAGCCGACGTCCAGAGCTGCCTCGGCCTGATGTTGAACGAAATCGAGGGTTTTCCCGGAATCTGCATCGTCGAAGAGTTCGCAATCTAAGGCGACTACGTTGAGATCGGAGGGACAGAGGACCGAAGCGGTTTTAAGTGCTCTCGAATGAACTTTTAATGTCGGTCGTTGTTGTTGCCTCGCAAAAGAGATTTGAATAATTTTCAACGGTGTTGTTGGGTCGTTGGACTGCAAGGGGTTTGGAGCTTCTGTCGCCAACGAGGTGACCCTCGGACACCTTCGCCGCCCACCCTCGACATAAAGCCTCCCGTCTCCACCAAACGACGTCCTCCAGCCGCCGGCAGCAATCAATTAACTCGAGTGAATGTGATTTACAGGCGTTCGCCTACTCCGCCGACGTCTGCTGGCAGCGCTCTGGCCCTTTGATGTGGCCAGAGCGATGAAAGGCGGCAGGCGGAATCGGAGTTAACGAATGTCGAAAATTGCTTTTGAAGCCTGCCGAGCAGCCGCAACAAGAGCGGCCCGAGTGAGTGAGAGGCAAAATGGAAATTTAATCAAAGCGCTAGGCTGATGTGAAAATCGAATGAATGCTATATTGTTTCACGAGCACACAGCAAATACGAGAAATGTGCGAGGAAGCAGAGAGAGCAGATTAAACAGGAAACGGCGATAAACATCGACGGCAGCGGCAGCTGAGGACCCGAGGCCGATCGCACGACGAAGATACGAGAGTCTCACGTCCGAGGAGGAGGGCGGAGGAAGGCGGAGATGGTAAATAAAATAAATAAATATTAAACGTTGATAAATTATGCAAAGAAACAGGAAACGCGAACGCACCGGCAACGGAAACAAAGTAACAAACGGTGGAGAGAGGGAAGAGAGAGTAACGATTGATGGAAGAAAGCGGTTGATGGGAAGGCAGAGGGGTCCTTTGTGGAAATTGATTTCTCGAAGATGTCGAAGACAGCTCCGGGGTCAGCATCCGACGAGCGGAAGGCCCAGTGATAGGTAGAGAGGGAAAGTGATGGCTCCAAGTGATTTTCGGTATCGAAAGGGATTTTCGGTGTCATTGGGGGCTTTGAAGGATCGCCGAAGTGGGGGTGTTGCGAGAGAAAAAAAAACCTCCCTAAGGAAGCTCTCGCTGTCTGAAGATCCCCGTCTGAAAGGAACAGATGGCCTTTGATTCTCACTAATGTTTTCTCTGCCTCTGTTGTAATTATCAGGAAACGTCGAGCTCTTCAAAAGGTCTTCTTCCTCACTCCATGGAGTCATATTGCATATTGTTCTCCCTCTCTATCTCTCACTATCACTTTGTCTCCCTCTCTTTGCCTCCCTCCCTCTCCCTTCGTCACTCTACCACTCCTCTACTCTCTACCACTCCCTCTCTCTCCGTGGTTCACACCTCTGGCGCAAGTGTTCCAAAGTAATTCTCGCCGATTCCTCAAAGAACAGAAGAAAAACACGACGAAGCAACAAAGAAGCTAACGTGACGAGAATTACGGAGGATGGGAAGTGGACAAGGAAGGAGAGGAAGAGCGAGGTGGGGTGGGGCGGTGTGAGAAATGTTGCGGGAAAAACTCATTTTCCATATGCGTAAGTGTTCGACCCTCTGCAGACGGTTCGCTAATTACAGCACGAGTGGACGAACATCCACAAACAAATACAGAGCCAGACAAATACAGAGCCAAACAAATTCACAGACAGAAAGACACACAGACAGAGAGACATACGAATAGACAATAGACAGGCAAATGGACTGAAAGAAAGACAGTGAGTTCGACAGACAGACAGGTACGTGTCGTGCTCTCCCAGGCCAACCGGACCGTTCCACACATGTCTTGAGCCATGCCTCGGGATGTCTATCTTGGGAGTGTTGTTCGCATGTATTGGTATGTGTGTGTGAGCATAATTAGCTCACAGCTTTCTCTATCTACATCCACCAAGGAGGATGCAGGAACCCTACCCATCGACCCTGCCCTGAACTGAGCCGACCTGTAGCGAACGAACCCAGGGAGACTCGCAGCTGATCTCAACGAGATTTACTTGAAATTCGCGTCCGACCTGTGACCGGAGCCTCGGGGGTTCCTCGGGGTTGGTTGGTGCTAGCATTGTTGTTGTTATTCCTTTTGTTGCTTTCCTTATCGTTACTGCCATCATTGTTGCTGTTGTTGTTGTTGCTATTGTTGTCGTTGTTGCTATTCTTGTCGTTGTTGTTACTGTTGTCCTTGTTGTTGCTGTTGTTTTTATCGTTGTTGTTTGTAATGAACTCGTTTGCATAAAATTATTGTTCGTCGACTTTCGATGGCTCTGATAGGGAACCGTCTATCAGAGTTCAGTATTTCGGCCCTCGACTGGGGGCTGACTAATTTTCATTGTTGTTGTTGTGATTTCATTGTTGATGTTTTTGTTGTTGTTGTTGTTGCCATAATTATGCCCATTTCTGACGCATATGAAAGCGATAAATCTTAAGTGTTTTTTTAATTACATTTTTGAAATATTGCAGATATAATTACCAAGCACACAGACAGGCTGACGGACAGACAAGCGGACAGACGGACAGGCTGAGCATAAATTTTTCAAAGTGAAGCAGTTGTGTTTTTAATTTTTTTTTTCTCTCTCTTTTCCCTAGAAGAGTCATTAGAGGGCTGGTTCATGTTCAATGTTGTTGTTGTTGTAGCTTTTAGATTACGCTGTTGACGCTGTTGTTGTTTTTGAGTTACTTGTTTTTCTTGTGATTGTGTTGTGTGTGTCGAAGTGATTAAAATACAGGGTGCGTGTGAGTGTGAGAAAATTCTACATTCAAATTATGGTGGGTATTTCCATGAGGCGAATCGGAGAGTGAGGAGAAACATCTGCTTCCCTCTCACTATTTATCTCTCCCTGTCCTGTTCTCATCGGCGATGCCACCCTGTATGGGAGTAGTGTGACGCCTCCCAAATGTTCGCAATTACCGAAAAAGCGAAATCGACAACGAGAGAAACAAGAGGTGAAGCACAAAAATTACACCAAATTGTTTTCATTGACTGATTCATCGACTAAGTGCCAAACAACAGCAACAAAAAGTACAACCAATTACACTTACAACAACAAGTAACACCAACACCGTACAACCAATTGCAATTACAACAAACCCGATTACAACAACAAGTAAAAAAAATTCCAACAGCACAAACGAAATGAAAAAATCTCAACATTTATCTACGAATCACGAAAAAAAACGTCCCAAACATAAATTACAATAACAACAACAAATTACTAAAAAAAACACCCTTTTTCCCGAAACACAATTCACCGAAAGTAATGTAATGAGTATTTAAGTGACTCGCAATACATTGCCGCATGGTGGCAACGCTATTGTTTGCGGTTGCAATCAGCAGAAGAAATGCGAGTGACGTGCATCCCATTGTTCTTCTTCTTCTTCTTTTACGACACCGATATGTTGTTGTTATTGTAACAAGTGCATTGTATAACAACAGCAACAACAAGAATCAGGCTGCACCCTTTTGTTTTGCGCGCCTTCCTACCTCTTTCCACGTCTCTTTCTCGCCGCGCTTCATGACCACCATGGCCACAACAAAGCAACAGTCGGATGAAGGGGTTTGTGCCTGGGTTGAGAGAGGAGGGCGCGGCAGGGGAGGACAGTACCCGGTTCTACGTGTTGCCCCGTGCGAGGTTCGCAAATAATTGCGGAAGTCGATTTCGAGCTGCGCCCTGCTTTGTTGCTGCACTCCCTACTCCAAATTCTCGCCTCCGGCTTCACCTTCTCTCCTCCTTTCGTCTTCTATCCTACTGTTTCACCTTCTCTCCTCCTTTCACCGTTTCTATACCCAATTTCTCCCCCCAACCCCTTCTTTCTTTCCCTTCTCATCACTCCTTCAGACTATCTTACTTCCACTTCTCTTCATCCTTTCTGCTAGTTTCCTTCACCTTGTTCTCCTTCTTGTCTGACGTGGTCGTCATCGTCGTCGCCGCCAATGTCCACTTTCAATAATTATTGATTTAGTTCGCCTGCTCTTGTCGGCCGCCGTTCGTCCACCGTGTGTCCCTCCCCCCTTCTCATCCTCATCCCCTTTTCTTGCTATCTCCCCACCCCAGAGCCCAGCTGATCAGTTCCGCCTCCGTTCGCCCCTCGTGAGGCCGGCCGCGGCGTAGATGGCCTGTGACAAATGACGCCGACGTGCATTGAAAATGTCATTCCTTGTCGGTCGGCCGAACGAACGACGGCCGCTCGTCTGTCAGGCTATCTGTCCGTCCGCTAATGACAGCCGCCAGTCGAGGTTGGGGGGGACCCGCTGCAATTCAGTTCACTTCAGTTCGCCACGAATCGACTCAATTCAAGTCGACGCGGCACGGTTCGGGGTCTGCGTTTATTTATGAACAAACAAGCACCGGCAATAACAGCAACAATAATCATCTGGCAACAACAATCAAAGCAACTAGCAACAAGAACAACAACTACCAACAACAACCAGCAACTAGCAACAACTATCAACAATAATAACAACTTGAAGCAGAACAACAACATCATCAAATTGGAACCGTTTCCGAATTGGGAACAATTGCCAGATGATTGCATGATTGGGACGCACCACATGACATGGCGAGTGCCGACCCGACTCAACTCAACTCAGCTCGATTCTACTCCCATCCTATCGCACCTCTCGTCCTCGCCCTTCCACCGCACCCATCCCGTGGCTCATTTTTCCATTTCGATTGCAATGCAACTAACAGAAAAAAAATAACTACAACAATAATAATAATAAACGTAACAATAATTCATTCCACGTCTGGGCAGATAAAGTTTCGTTTAGTATTTATTTAAACCGCGCTCCCTTGATACGGCTCTGGATAAGGTTGGTGTGCTTTTTTAGTAATTTTTAGTGGTATTGTTGTTTCTGTTGCTGCTGCAGCTGTTACGATAAGAGCAGAGCCTCGGGCCTTTGATTCACCACTCACGAACCTATCTCAACACACGCCACTTAATCGCCACCTATCCGAAGGGATCTCGACAGGAAGTGGTGGAGCCCACGAGAGGTGGGGGTCGTTCGATTTCCCCCCCTTCAACTCCTTCCACGGCCTGTCCGAAGAGATTCCTAAGCGCGATTTATGATAAAATGTGGATCATTTATATCGGAATCCGATATGTGTAGTCGGTATTGAGGAGTTTTGTCTTCTTATGGTTTATGGCATGTCGATATTTTATTTACTTAACCGTCCTCAAAGGGATTTCGGTGAACCGCATCAAGGGAAACTAATCGAGTGAATATTTTTGATTCGAATAAATGATTATTTGAATCAAAAATATTCACTTTGTAGGAAGATAGGGAATATACAATACTCTCGGTACTACAAAGACAACATGGTACAGACCAATGACAGTGGCACGCATATGATCAAAAGAAACTCTTCTCTTGAAACTAATCATAACAATAACATTCATGGAGGAAGCACATCCATTACACACGACTTCAATGCAGGAAAACCGCTTTATCTGTTGAATAATATTATTTTTTCGTAAACGGAAGAGTAATTGAGGAAATGAACAAGTGTTGAATTATGAAAACGGCCACCTCGAATTCTAACGAACCGCTAGTGCAGGGTTGCCAACCTGTGCTTCTGTTAATTGAGTCTGATGAAATATCATAAATGGAGGCATTAACGGAAGGCATTACGTGTCATTAGCTTTGGCCCCCCGGCCCCTCACCGCGCTTTCCTTGGGTTTTCACTTCAATGCAACGAGGTTGCGAGGAAAATTATGAATTATTATTAATTACACGTAATTAATATGCCCCAGGCGGTCGTTTGTAAAATTTATTGAAGACAACAACAACAACCGGGCCCATTGTCCAACCACGGCAAGCGGACAGACATACAGACAGACAACAAATGGACAGCGGGATTCCGGAGAAAATTCTTGCCTCATTTTTCTACTTATTGTTATTATTTATTGCAATCACCTGTTTTTAATTCGAGCCGCACTCGCGAGCAAATCACAAACGAATGCATAAAAAGCAAATAAATAAATAAATAACTCTGTCCGCCCGAGTATTTTAAGAAAAATAATTATTCCACATGAAATATACGTGCCACCCATATACATACACTTGTATTTCGCTGAACTGTATAAAAACAAAATAAAGCATCGGGAGCGGCCAAACAATGAATGATTTATGTGAAGTGCCGTAAGTAGGCGATGTTCCACCAGGGAGGCGCCGGAAAGGCCGGAGGCGACCAGTGACCAATTCAGGTGGGCGAAAAGGACCAGAGGAGCGGGTGATTGAACCAAAGGTCGTTGGCCGGGGTCAGGGTTCGCGAAGGGGTGACGACCTGGGTGGCGAAAACAAGGTCCTCGCAGTGAACGACGGCAGCTCTTCCAGGAATCAGAGGGTCAAATTGACATCAAATCTTGGTGAGAGCGTGGGCCGAAGGAACGAAAATAGACGATTGAAGGACACACATCATGGGCATGGAATGAGTTGGAGAAGAAGATGAAGGCTCGCTCACGAACCCGAAGACGATTGACATCTGGCCTCGTCCTTCGCCCCTGCTGTCCGTGCTCAACGATGACACGAATCTCGACAATCGGCTGAGCCCGAAGCACGCCAAACAAGGATCCAGCGAAAAGAAAGGCTATAAAAACTCAATTGCAACTCGGTCGCCATTTAAAGGTTGCCAACGGTTGGTAACGACGAACGACATTGTTGTTGGTGTCGTGTCGTTGTTGTGTTGTTTGACTGACTGGCTCTGGGATGTAAATGCTGAACTTTTAGGTTTCATTTATTTGAAGCTCATATTGTAATAAATTATTTTCTGCCTCTACGTGAGGGTTTTGGCCAAACGAGCGAGTTGTCGGCCAAGCTTAAATGGTTGAATGGTTTTCTTTTGATTTAAAAGTTTAGGTTTTGTCACTTATCTGACTATCTTTAATAGCTGCAGTTATCACGTGTTCATGATTGCGTTTTTCTATCAACTTTTTTCCCTTTTTTCACTGTAGCAACTAAGCATTAATTATTTCACTTAATTATTGTTTATTCTGTTTTTATTTCCGTTCAATAAATGTTTTATTTTTTACTTTTATCGCATCAAGAAAGCAATAAGGTTAATATGGCTTTCTAGGCTACACACGCAGCCGTGAGATTTGTAAAAGGAACTAATAGAATGTCAAAGTGGACCCTGTATATCAATTTAATAACATTTTCATTCCATATTCAGCAGATTGCATTTTATTTTCCTCGTCCTCTTTTGAGTATGCTCGTGCTTTATGCTTCTTCCACTGTATTAAGTAATGTATGAGTCGATATTACAACAAAAATAGCCATAATAAAACACAATCATAAAGTAATAAAAAATTAGCATTAGTTATAAAAACAACATCGATCGAATGAACATATAAAAGTTTCCCCCCATTTGCATTTTAAAATGTTGGATTTCTATTTTTTATGCTATTATTTTCAATGTTGTTGGAATTGCAAATACTGCTGTTTTTTTGTAGTTGTTGTTGTTGTCGATGTTTATATGGTAGTCGATTGAAGTGGTTGTTGTTGTTGTAATTTTATATAACACGCTTTGCACAATTCGCTTAAAGATTCTTTGGGAACTCGTACAAATGCACGTTTTAATTACATTTGCTGCTCGCAAGTCGTCCAGAAGTACACTGAGAAAAAATTCTACTTTACATAAATTTTTTGAAATAAAACTATCCTATATTTTTTACTATACAGATATTTTGGAGATATATGGTTTCAATATAAAGAACATTGCTGTTCATCAATAAGTTCAAAAATAGTTTCTTTCTATATATGAAATTAATACCATGGATAAATGGAGTTCAGATCATGAAATTTTATACTTTATACTTTTGTTTATTTATGATTATTTTTGAAAATTTCAATCGATCAATAATGAATAATGAAAGTCGCCCCGAATGATTCATCCCGACCCCGATGTCGATGGCTGTCTGTCTGTCGCTCGGCCCAAATATTTGCACTTCGCGCCGCCAAACATTTGCACCCGACGTCGCCAGTCACGTCAGAAAACATACGTGTCTGTGTGTGTGAGTGTTTATACAGCTATAGACTCACGATCGAACATTTGTTTGTTTAAAATTTTTCCATTTCGGGTTTCGTTTGTGTTGATTTTTTTTTTATTTTCAGTTCACAGTTGGGCAAATAATTTGCGCTCTTGTTTGAGCAGCAGGAATTTCACCCAGGCACACAAACACACACACACGCGCACATCTGTTTACTCTCCGACCAGGCGCTCATTAACGAGGCAACGGTCCATGGGACCAGAGGCGGGGATTCTGGAGTCTGCTGTAACCTCGAAAATATTTATAAAACGGAATCTCCACGAAGCCGGAACTTCACCGTAGTTTCCACCCTGTTGAAGTTCGGGTGGTCCTTTAATTATTTTCCCCCAGTGTATTGCGGACCACTCGAAGCGAAGCGCTAGCGGAATTGTGATTAAAATTGAAAATTCATCATAAAGCCTGCAACCAACAATTGCAAAGATAAAGACGAATATGCTCCGCGCACCATTTGGCAACACTGAATATAAATTCTAACGCGATCGAGGGGAAGCCAGTATCTAACTATATGTCTGTCTGTCTATGCGTCCCTCTTCCTGGCCTTCGCATAGACTTGAAATACAATTGCATTGGAAACACTAACTTCCTTCCTTCTTTCATTCAACGATTGGCAACGCCGCCCGAGCGCTCTCCTTAAGGTTTCCGGGCCGTCTTGGAGGAGCAGCAATGCGAACACAAAGTTCCTCTCACTATAGTTGGCAACGCTTACGGGGTTCTCAACCCTCAAATGTCGCGTCCTCCGTTTCTCTCAGTGCAGCAACTCACGAGTTGTGCGCTTCCGAATGCATTCCAATGGAATGCAATCCGACTCGAGTCGATTCAATGCACTCAGAGCTTTCCTCGTGTCAACCCCGTCACACCCCCCACGGCCCACACGTCCCGCCCCCCTCGCGTCATAAACGGCTCGTGTTGCCAATGTGCTTCACTTGGCATAGAACTCTCGGCCCGAAATTGTACATCATGTTCGTGGCACGTGATCGACTGGCCGAGACGCGATGGTGCGACCGTCCGTCTGATGGTTGAAACGAGTGCCGTGGGGAGGTGAAACCGCAAAAATTAATCACGATCTGCAAGGAGCGACATGAATTTGTCGCCCGGCGTTGCCAACGAATTGCGAAATCCCTCTGCGGCCGGGTCTATGACGCAAGACGATCGCTCGGTCGGTCGTTCGGTCGTTGCTGCGTCATCTCGTGTCCGATGGACGGACGGATCAACGAACGAACGAAAGACGTCAGGCCTTCGACTGGCGTAGGAACGTGGACCATGAAGGGCTCAGGGTATATCGCATGCACTGCGATCAATCGATCGATCGTTGGCAATGCGTCCGTCCACCGGGGATCAATCGCAACCTCATTGTAGACAACCTTTTGTCTGCAACAATTTCCATTCAGGGCACAATATTTAACGAGCTAACTGAATTCATCAACTTTGATTAATTATCCTAATCTACATATTTCCACCATTCATTTCAATCAATGGAACTCTGTATTACTATTCACATTTTGTTATTTATTGTAATAACTAACCTTGAGGTCCTTGGGTTTCCACTCACAAAGTGGAGGGAACTTCTGGCCAGCAGATTTTCCCGCGTCTCTCGAAATTTAAGGGTCTTTCAGATGACCCTCATGATATCTTCTAAACTCTTTATATAATTTTCTTTTGATTTCCTCCTTCGTTTGCGGATATTTTCTAAGGATTTTCGATACTTTTTCGATTAAATTTATCTAATAGACTTCGTCTATTTTTTATATAATATTATTTATTTGGGTTAAATGTTTAAAAAAAAATCTTCTGGAGGTGTTTTAGTATGATTTCTATATGATTTCCTTTCTCCGTGAATTTTCAGGGCCACGACACGTGCGGGAATTTCTTCGAATTTCGAAATTTAAATTTGTTTTCCTGAGTGGAGGAGAAAATTCTCGGAATTAGCTTCCGGTTCGCGCGAAAATCTCGATTCGACTGAATTTGCATTCACGAATTCAATGGCACATGCAGATTTAATTCAGAATTTGTTCATTATTTCTCACTTGGTTTTCATTCGGTTCTTGTTGTTTTGTTTTTTTTTGGTGCTGTTGTCATCACAATTTAGTGTTGCCAATGCGATGGAAACTCTCGTGGCTGTCGAGATCTCTCCTTCGCTCTCTTATACTCCGAAGACGACCACGACGATGATGATGCTTAATTTTGTAACTATGCCAACAACAACAAAATCCACATGAGCGGAAAAATTGTAATTTTAGCGATTTTAATTGTTTTTATTGTTCGTGTTGTTGTTGTGGTTTTTGTTTTCGCCTTCCGTTGCATGAGACAATCTTGAAGAAATTCGCTAAAATTAACTACAGAACACGATTAAGCATTATTTGTTGCCGATGTCTTAAGATGTTGCTCATGGTGAAGATGATGTAGTGCTGTTGTTGTTGTTGCTTTTGTACTGACATCGTTATTGTTGTTGTCATGTGCATGGCACAATTGGCTCGTGGGCAGACATTAAGTGGTTCCCCCCCCTCTCACCCTCTGTGCCTCGTGGCCATCGCTTCTGCCCTCGCCTCACCCTTCGTTCGCTCCGTTCGTTCTCGTTTTTCCTCCGCATATTTAATTGCATGTTTATAACTCAATAACTCCACTTCACTCGGCGCCGCCCCGACATCGCGCGCCCCTCCCCGTCTGGGCCCGGTCGCGTCGGTTGTTTTGACCTAACGCTGCGTGCGGTGGCCTTTGCACGGAACAATGTTTTCATTGGATAATTTCGTGAATAACATTAAGGAGTAATTTTTACATTTTTTCGGCGTGTTTTTTTATCATATTTTTTACCTCGAAATTTTCGCATTTTTCATCATAATCTTGATTCTCCTTTAATTTGTCTTCTTTCATTATAATTTCGCATTTTTATTTTTAGCTCGACCTGTTCGCATAGTATTTTTATTTTAATGCTCTTTAATCATTTTGTGAAATTATTTAATTAATGTTTCTCAAATGGATTCTCTCAAAATTGTATTTAGTTTCTCTTCCTAGCACATTAATTATTTTAATTAAAAACTAGTTAATTTCGAAATTTATTTTAACGTTTCTTGTTCTTTGCGATAGGAACGAAACAGAAATAAAAAACGAGTAACAAATGCTAAAATGAAGATTTATGATTTCTTGAGTACCAGAAACAACCAGCAACAACAACAACATCCATGCCAATAACTACAACAACCAAAGCAACAAAGGCAAGACAGCAGCGGCAACTAAAACAACAACATCGACTATGGTGGAGAAAAAATCCCAACTAACGTCGAGGCAAAACCTTTTCCTCGCTTCATCATAAATCATTGGCTCGGCTCCTGTGACCCCCACCCCTGCACCGGGCCCCTCCCGACACCCGCCACTGGGCCGGTCTCTGGTCCCCGTCGCTAGTCGATGTGAAACTTAATTTAATTAAATTTTAATGCAGCCGAGAAATGGATTGTGTTCGCTTTGATATGGGAAACTTTGGGTTGGCGAACGGACAGACGGACGGATGGATGGATGGACAAGGACGATAGTCAGACGCGCCGATAGACACACGATCCGACAGACATAGAAACCGACAGACAGACGGACGGACGGACGGATGGTCGGTAATTTCCTAGTTCAGCCCTCGAGCAGCTGTGGTCCAGCCCGAACCTGACCGGATGACGAGGAGTCGTCGTAATTGAATTTTAACAAGTTTCTTTGAACGCATTTACAACAACTACTAAGTACTAAAAACAACAAAAACGGCTAAATACTTAAAACAACTAAAATTACTAAGTACTTAAAACAACAACTACTACTACATACTTAAAACAACAACCACTACATCTGAAACTAATTTACAACTCCAAGCATCAGCGCCAGGCAAAACATTCTCTTACGGGGGTCGCTCGACCTTGGCTTCAAATGGACCACAACCCCAACCTCTCCATCTCTCTCTATCTCCCTCTCTTTCACTCGTCGGTAAGTGCAATTATTTCGACATCCCGATAAGGTTGATGTTGTTGTTCATGCAATTCTGCTATCAGCAACATTTATATAATTTTGCATCAAATCTCCACTCAGACTATATAAATCTTATGAACTTTATCAGATCGCATTATATCGCCAATCGCTCCGTGAATAATGCATCCGGAGGTTGGATTGGAACCAAATCGGATGAGAGAACCGGGTTTATTCTTCGAGCTAATGATTGCGAGTCAGCCACCTAATAAATCTGGCTTCAGAAGGTTCCAGTGTTGTGAATGCAAATCAATTTAACTGAGCCCGAGGAAATCCTGTAAATGTTTTTTATTCTTCGAATTCATATTTCATTTTTGCTTAAGAAATATAATTGCGAAGGTCTTTGAAGAACTTCGTCGGTGGTATTCAAGACAGCTGTGTTGCAACACAATTAATCCCATCCCAATTTGAAGGTTTCAAGAAACCTCAGGTCGTAACAACCCATGGTCTGACGTGCTCCTAATCTGGCAATTTGGGGAAGACACAATAATAAAAGCATCAGGTACTTAGTACAACAACTGCTCTGGTACTAAAATAACAACAACAACAACAGGAGGAGGAGTGCCGAAACATGGTGTTTAATGACTCGAAATGTAGGAACGTAAAACTAAGCGCAATACAACATAAAATCCACCATAAAATTTTATACTCGAGCAACCTTTTGCGACTGCTTCTAATTCTATTTATTCTTCTCTTTCGTCATAGACGTCTTTCTGTTCTTCTTAAATAATAATAAAACCTTATCGTGTTCTTGTTGTTACTTTCCGTCCAAATGTAAATGAAGTAATTTAAAGCGAAGGTTAAAAGTTAAGTAAGACATTTCGAGACCCTGCTGCTTCGACTTCTACCTCGTATAGCCGGAGTTTCCATTTTCCACAACCCGTGGAGTGGAGAGAACAAAAACCCTGGACTGAAATCGGAGGCTTCTCTTTTTGTTGCTGCTGATTTTGTTGTTCTCGTTGGCGCTAGCATGAAAAGGCAATAATTAAGACTCGGAGCTCGGATAAGAATCGCACAATAAAAACAATCCAAGAAGCACGAAATCAACAAACGCTGATGCCCGAAAACAGAACCCGACGAGATGATGGCGGCGATAGGCGAGGCGAAGAAGAGGTAGCGAAGAAATATTATACAGCTGAAAGGCCAGACGCTGCACTTCGTGGCGGAGGAAATGAGACGTCATGACAATTAAGAGACAGTTCTAAGGTCGAGCTGACTCCGCAAATCCGCGCCCGAGGCTCTTGGCGTAGGCGTCTCGCGGTCCGGGGAGACGGCTGGGGGCGTGACTCGGACTTGGAGACCGGTGTCAGCTCTTCTGAAGACTCCCCACTTTTGTTTCTGGCTAACTGAACAAGTTCTGTCCGTAGGTCAGTTCATCCGATATGAGTCGTAAACTGACTCCAACTGTTCTGAGATTTTTTGCAGGTTCCGTGGATTTATTTTGCGGTTGTTCGCATTTGATGCCTCAATATTTCAACCGAATCTTTCGGTATCAACGGATTTTATTATACATTTCCTGAGAATTTTCTGGTTTCGAACTTTAAAAACACATGCGTATTTTGTCATGTTCATACATTATTGCGATTGAATGTGTTTTGATAGAAATTCTTAATTGAATTAAAGTTAATTAATCTGGTTACATGAATTGAAATACAAAATACAAGAATTCACAGGAATTCTCATATGTGAAATAACATAAAAGTAAATCAAATTAAATTGAATAGGAACTTGTTCACTTATTTACGAGAAGAGTTTTTCAGGTCTCACTACGTTTAATGTATCATTGGAATCCATGCCTAATGTAAACCACAGCACAACGCCACACAATTTGCATATCGGCTACATATTCATTTAAATGTACCGAGAATAATGGATTATTGTAGATTTCTATTTGCGGAGCTGACTACGTCGTTGATTCCATACATTTGCGCATTTTTATACCTGAGTTCCGAACTGAACTTGAACTTTACATCCGGTGATAGTTGCATAATCCAACTGATGGTTTCGGATTTGATTATGGAGAATTTACGACTGGGATTTAAGGGATTTCTTGAGAGTCTCGTCATCGTCTTCTTTCAATCCTCCGATTAAGGAGGGATCAGAAGATCCTGTAGCAGGGGTTTCGTGTTCGACTTCGACATGCCTACGTTGTCGTATTTTTGAATTATGTAACAATTTTACGTGAGCATAAATTTTTCATTGTCTGCCATCGACGGAAATTCTTTCATGTTCTTCTTATTGCTGTTGTTGTCTCTATCATTATCATCAACTCATAGCCAGTCGTCCGAAGTTGAATGGAAAATAAATAAATAAAAGTGCAGACGATCTCGCGGCTACTTTCCGCCTGACGAGGAGCTTTTCATTAGACTCTGGCTTTTTCCAGTGTAAAGACAGAGCAAAGGGATGGTTCGCGGTTTGCGGGTACGGTGGGGCAAACATTGTAACACACATGATTCAAATTGCTTTGTTGTTGCTGGGTTTGCCTTTGTTTTACGACGGTTATAAAAATATTTTTACCGCTCACACAAATGCAAATGCCTTTTATTTGCGACGCCGACGCTGTGTGTGTCCGTGTGTGTGTGAGCGGTTAAGTATTTGTTGAATACGCCATAAACCGACGGTCCTCCGCTGCGTTGTCATCTTCTGCGTCTCCGGCAGCCACGCTAAAAATGCAGTAAAAGACCTTTTTACGATTATATTTTTATTATTTCGTATCTGAGCTGCCTTCGAAATGAGTTCGCGCGCATCGAGAACGAGAGAAACCTCTCTGCCGCCCCGCCCCCTTAAGTTTATTTGGCTGCTTGTTTGTCTTTCGGGAAGTCTTCTCCAAATATTTAACCACAACACCCGGCTGTGGTTGACGACCAAACAACGAAACCTCAAAAGTCTCCTCCGTGGAACCATTCGGGAAATGAGATTTCCGGAGTCTGTTATCTATAGAATTTGCTGGGATCGGGATCAAGGTTCGGACCATGAGAAACTATAATCGTTGTGTATGGTGGCAGAAAAGCGCTGTAGACCCGAATTCCGAAAGTAGGTTTCAAAAGTAATACAATTATTATTGTACCCCAATTGCGGAAGAAGATTTCAACAACACACAAAAAAATATTATTGAATCCAAATTCCGAAAATAGATTTCAAAAAAGATTATCATAGATTATTGAAGTTATTATTAATTTATGTCATATTATTATTATTATTAATATCAACATTTGTCATTTGTACTCGTTCATAAAATTATTTATATATTTTTCATAGATTTTATTGAATACTGTCTTCCTAACTTGAAAAAAGTGTTTTAATTCTGTGTACCATCAACATCTTTGTCAAAGTTTTATGTCCTTAAATATTAATTTGGAATAAAATGATAATCATAACTAACTTTGAATCGGGATCGATAGAGCATAAAACCAACAAATTAAGATGCAAAGCATATCAAAAAAACGAATTTAAATGAAATTGAATAATTGAAATTTAATCGAGTGACAAAGAAGATTTAACAAATTTGCCAAAAATGAAGTCCGAACTCTGATCGTGAGGCTCGAGTGAATCTCATTCATCGTCCAAGTTTCCTCCACTAAAGTTCTCCATGGGACCCCATAGTGAACGCTCCAAGGACGCACAGTCATCTTCCGGACTCCCAGGATTCTTGATACGACTCAACCAACAGAATTCTGAGCCCCATCCGCCCAGAAATGCATGCCTTCCAGAGGCTTGCCTTCGTCTTCGACCGCTCCTCATCTCCTGCTCGCCTAATAATACCTCATTTATTATTCGAATGGCGACTCGCCACACCGCACCGAGGCCTTTGCACCCTCCCCCCGCCGTCCTCTCTGAAAGCCTACCGCCGAATCTGCTCGGCCCAGCCCGATCCGGTCCCATGTGTGACGCGAGCTCCGGGCACGTTACGTCGATTTCAAATCGTCCGTAATCGCATTTTTATGGGGTCCACATTTTATGCGATGATTTTTAATGCCGAAATTTATGAATGCCACACCAACCCCTCGGCCGCCCCCCGACGGTGCGCCCCTGGTGCGACGGGCCGGACGACGGAGCGGGGTTCAAAGGTAAACAGACGCCGTGAAATATTAGTAATTTGTGAGTTAACTTCTTTATTTTTTTTATTTGTTTGTTGCTGTTTTTCGCTGCTGCTCTACAAATTGCCTTTTTCGCCTTCTTCAACCCCACCCCCTTGCACTCTCCACCACCCATTCCCATTTATTTTAGACTTTTTCCTCGCTCGCTCTCGCTTCGTTTTATTATCTTCGAAAGCCATTTTAACTCGGCCGTGATAAATGGTCCCTCGACATGAAAGCCAAATGAATCCATTAGACCCGTTATTGTTGCTCCCTCATTGTTGTTGTTGTTGTTATTGTTGTTGCTTTTATTGTTGCTATTTTACTACTGTTCAACTTTCATTGTAGTCGCCGTAATCGTTGTTGCTATTCCAAAATTACGCAATTAATTAAGTGTAAATGAAGGCAATTACAGGCGAGATGTCGAAGTCCACGAATCGTCGCGCAGTCCAAACCGAACCCACCCCAAACTGGAGTTAGGTGACTCACGGGAGCCTCTCTGACATTCGTCTCAATGGGAACGCCACCTCTCTGTCTATCTCTCTCCCCCCTTGGACTTTAATGATTTCCCAGCAAATCTCGGGAAGACAAACAAACAAACGTTCGAGGCAAACACTCGAACAGAGGAATGAGACAGGCAAGCGAAGAGAGGGAGAGGAGTGACAAAGAGGTGGGGGAGAGCGAGATGGCCAAAGAGGTGTAGGGGTGAAAGATGGGATATGAGCGCTTGACACAGCGTCAAAATATTTATTTGCACAATAATTTATTTAATTTTATTTCCCGCGCGCTTTCATTATAATTCAATGCTATTGCGAAAAAATGCGTTCGTTCCAAAAGGCTCCATAGAGCGAAAGGAAGAGTGCGATAGAGCGGGGAGACAGAGATAAAGAGGGAATTATCGGCCGAAACGTGTCTAAATAATGGTTTCCGCTGGGGCACGAAGCGCTCGCTTGCGAATTCCGTGCGACTTGTGCTAAATAATGGCGACGATTTAGTACCAAAAACTCACACACAGACAGACACAAGTATATGCATATATATAAAATTATGTTATTACATATACACACATACATACATGCGCATATTAATGCATGTTTGCTTCCGCTCGGCAACAGCGGACGCCAACCACAGTCGCTGCGATTGATTGATCGACTGATTGGGGCATTGTTTGATCGAGGCCCTCCAGCCATCAGCCTCCCGTCATCGGTGAATCGATCGTCTGTTGACCGACGAGAACCTGGGCCCGAGGCGTCGTCAATGGAGAGGATGAGAGCGAGTGAAAGAGAAAGGCAAACTGCTTCGCCATGAGGAATAATTGTGGAATTGTCTTCGGTTCAGAGATCGACCTCAGGTTAAGGCTCAATTCAAGTTGAATGAATTGAAATTTAATGATTCGTCGCAGACTTCATGCGACAGATACCGATTCCCAACGTTCTAGATACAATTCTCAACGTTCTAGATACAATTCCGATGATGAAATTCGATGTAGGTTCATGGAAATTGTCACCGGGGTTCCAAACGACAGTAATTCAATCTAAAGAACAGTTTTATTTCCAATCGATTGGAGAAGGAAATCCAAACCACTAAAGTAGATATATTCGAACCCCTGAGATACTCTCACTGCGAGATACTTTTGTATCCACTTTGTGTCGAACGATCTTTAAAATCCATCGAAAATGACGATAAGTCTTTTATGGAGTTATAAAAGAAAAAAGATAATCTTTCCAAATGCAATAAGTATCTGCAATTGGTCCCCCCAGTAACTATTGTATTCGACGGATACATCGGTGTATCTGTGGTAGCCATGGGCTCTGTCTATTTGAATGGAGAATGCGAAGGGGATCAGGGGTGGACAAGGGGGATCTCCCCAGGGTAATCAATTAACTCTACGAAACTAGGTGAGGCGACGGCGGATTCTCCGAGTGTTTTGCATGCAGTATCTAGATACATACATTGTGGGATTATGAACGAAACGACATAAAATAAAATACAGGAAAAAAACAAAATGAAATAAATAAACCATAAACAACTCACACGCAAACACATTCACATACTTCCACATAATCAGGCAATAAATTGCCCCCTCGAATCTTTTTGTTGTTGTTATTGTTTTTATTGTTGCCCTTGTCGTTGGCGGGCGGTAGTCGGACGGTCCGGCGTTCGGTCGGTCGGTGCCCCACGGCCCCCATCTGTGTGACCAATGGTCGTTCGATGCATTAGTGTGAGTGTGTTTGTGCGGGTTCGGCACGATAAACAATAAAATATTGTTTTATATTTAGTTTAATGGAGTCTCCCGCATTTTAAGTGTGTGGCAATAAATACAAAAATAATAACAACGACTATTTATACACACACACACGATGCAACAACAACAACAACAACCGCTGTTGGATACGAAAACAATGAACCACAAATCATTTGGCGACCCCAGCTCTTTATGGTGGAAGGAGTAAAAAGATGGTTTAGAACCGAAGGGGGGGGGGCGAAATAAATGAAGTAAAAAAACACATCTAAAACAGTTGCAGCCTCGGCCCCCCCCCAGGAACCCCCGACCGCTTCCGATACGATTCACAAGCGACTAATGAATGCACTCAATTACGATCCCTCTCGGCCCTCGTCCCCCAACGGCCCCCAACATCCCGGGGAAACCCTCCGGCGGCCCCAACCGACCTCCGTTGAAGCCCAATTTCGACAATTGCTCAATAACCACTCAGGCTCGGTCGCCGCCGTCGTCGTCGCCGTCTCGGCCGCCTCCGGATGCAGACGATTCTGCGATTCTTCGATTCTCATCTGTGGTTCGCATGAGTTTTTACAGCTCC